>MTQE01001134.1:27085182-27130353 GCA_014337955.1 Aspidoscelis marmoratus | reverse complement strand
CTATATCTATATCTATATCTATATCTATATCTATATCTATATCTATATACCTATACCTATACCTATATCATCAGCTATGTCTATGTCATCTATCTCTGTCCATATCAATATCTGTATCTATCTTTAGATATACACACAGATATACACATATATTCATACCTAACAAAGCATACACCAACAACTCACTGCTACTTAAAAGAGAAGGCAACAAATAGCAGAGCTACAGAAACTACAGGCATGAGAAAATTGAGTTATGTGATAAGGTACATTGTTAGTTGAGGTGTTCTAGGTGGTTCCTTTATGTTCTTCTTATTGTTTGTGGTCTTCCTCAGTCCCGATTTGAGAATTCGTCCTTTGCTTTCATATCAGTTCCTCCTCCTTTGTAACTCTGTGTTAATGTTTATGTGAATTTCTTTCAAAGGAAGGATTTGCCTTAGAAGAGTGTTTGCAATAATGGTTCCCATATATATCTATTTCTGTATTCTTTCAGCTATTCATTACCTGCAATTTGCCACTTCAGAATTAGTCTTTCCATCAGCGAGCTTCTCCTGAATGCAAGAGTGGAGCTTCATCTTAGCCTCAAAGGGCCTTTCTGCACTTAGGTGATTAGGATGCCCACAGCATGCTCTGTGATGGTGCATTTTCACACCGTTTCACCTCTGTCCCAGTGTCCCGGAGTGTGTAAGAGTGTCTCAATTAGGGATGTGCACAGACATTCTGAAATTCAAAAATCCAATTCAAATTGATGAATATCGACATTTGAATTCAAATCGGATTTTCCAAATGTCCAAATTTTTGAATTTGGTCGAATTTTGAATTTCTGAAAATCTGATATGGATTTTTGAATAATTCAACTGAATTTGATGTCATATATCACATCTGAATATCAGGTCTATTTGCATTTATAGCACGGGGTGACAACAGGATGCAAACAGGACAAAACAGGATGCACGTTAATTCAAAAATCAGATACAAATCTTCCCAACAACCTCATCATTCAATTCGAATCGGATTTTCAAAAATATGGATTCACGTAATCCGGATTCAAATCAGATTGTCAAAAATTAGGATTTTTGAATTTTTAATCGAATTGAATATTCAAATATTCAAATTGACTCAAATATGAATGCAAAAAAAATGCATTTGTCCACATCCCTAGTCTCAATTGCTTCTAACTGTGGAGCAATAAAAATTGCACAGTCACCTGCCATGTCATGATCAAGATAGCAATGGTCTTGCTCCCATCAGTCTCGATGAGAAAAAAATCTGTTGTCATAAATGCACTTGTTGGTAGAAGTAATGTAACCATGGGCCCAATGTTCTCAAGCAGTCCCCTTTATTGTTTCATGTTACACATTCCTGGCTGTGGAGAAAAGCAAAGCTCTATTAAGTCCTTGGCTACAGATGAACTGAAATTTCTCTACAGATATTTTTTCCCTTGGTAAAAAAGTATTCCTGGCATTCCAGATAAGGGCTAATTTGCAGAATTTTATCCAGCTATTATCCATCGTGTGTGCAAGCTGCCACTGCTATTTCTACAGTGTCAAGGAGTGGCATTTAGGCCTATTATTGTCAGTTCAAGTGAGTTGAAATACTTAAGAAAACCCAGTAAGGAAAAAACCAGATGCGGGAAGGATTTGGACGTGGCATCCACACAGGGAACCCAATTAGGGTCCCTTTGAGGATGCCACGTCCCCACGTTGGCGCACAAAACTGGTTGCTTAAACCGGTTTTGCCGCTGAATCCTACCCAGATGTAAGATCTGAAAAAAAAACAGATCTTACATCTGGCTTTTCCCCTTAAAATGGTTTGGAAGCGAATGCTTCCATACCAGCGGGGAAAAATCTGGATTGCCGGCGCATGCCCAGCTGTCAGAGAGGCAGAGCGCATGCTCTGCGTCCCTTACAGGTCAGCGAGTCCAGCGGCCGGCTTCCCTGCTTTCCCCCTGGCAAGAGAAGCAACAATCGGCCTTTCTCTGGCCAGGGGAAGGCGAGTCCTACTCCCACCCCCACCCTGCCGAGAATCCCACGCTCGCGCCCTCAGCCTTACCTTGTCATCGCTGGCCCGATTCTGGGGCTTGCAGGGCCGGCGCCAATCGTGCATGTGTGCACTGTGGACTACAGTTCCCAGCAGTCCCTGGGCTGCTGGGATCAACATGGCTGCAGCACGCACATGCACGATTGGTGCTGGCCCTGCCAGCCCCAGAATCGGGCCAGCGATGACGAGGTAAGGCTGAGGGCACGAGCGTGGGATTCTCGGCGGGGTGGGGGTGGGAGAGGACTCACTTCCCTTGGCCAGAGAATGGCCAATCACCGCTTCTCTTGCCAGGGAGAAGGCAGGGAAGCCAGCCGCCGGACTTGCCCACCTGTCAGAGACGCAGAGCATGCACTCTGCCTCTCTGACAGCTGGGTGTGTACCATCAAGGCCAGTTTGGGATGGGTGCTGGTGCATCTGCACAGCACACACCCCTATCCGTTTCCCCATCCCTCCCTGCCACCGCCACCCCATGCATGTGTATATGCGTAGGGCTTATGAGAATCTGACCCTCTATGCATCAGATTCTTTTTAAAAATATTCCACCTGAAACCAGATCTTTGAGATTGGTTTTCTGGTGGCATGTGCGGAAAGGCCCTCTGTCCCCTCGGTGGAGGTGTTCAGAATGGGCATGCGGAACGGGAGTAAAATTGTAAATGAAGAACCTCATGTTAGGGATCCCAAACCCTCCTGTGGTTGATGTGGAGTAAAACACAGGCACAATCCATACCATTGTATTTCCTGACGACAGAAGTGCTGTAACAGTAGCTCACTGTGAAACACTGCAAGCATGCAGCTCATGTACACACTGCCCTCCCCAGCCGTACAAACAACAACTGGAGAAATTTCATTCTGCAGCATCAATGTTTCCAGCTGGGATTATTATGAAAAATGCAAGGAAGAGCTTTGAAAACCAGCCCATTTTGTTCACTTTCCAAAACAGGGCTGTGTTATTCAACCCAAGGAAAGTGAAAAGGTAATCCCATACATCTTGGGAAGACAAGGGCCTCACACTGTCTCCAAACAGCTCCTTGTGATGTATCTGAAATAGAGACTTGCACAAATGTATCAAATCAAATGCAAGAAAATTTGTATTCATTAGAATAGATCCCCTTCAAATGTGGTAGGATTCGTATTCAATACAAATGTTCAATCCCATACAAATCCCACACAAAGCTTCATACAGATTCGAATCTGAATGTCAATCTTCCAATGTGTCAACATTCCATTTGAATTCAAATGTCCAAATTTGACCAAATTTGTATGAATTTTGAATGTTATGAATATTCATGCACATCCCTAATCTGAACACAGATTGAGATCCATAACAATTTTTTCATATCCACCAAGCTAGTAATAATGAATCCAACACATATGCAATTAAGAGCAATAATATATATGGACAAATGGGTTTGATTTTTAAAAAGAGAGGGTAGAGAAATCCTTTTGACAGATCTATTCCCATCAAAAGGGAAACAGCAACCACAAAAATGGCCTTCTTCAAGGCTGCTCCCAGTCTGTGGAATAGCCTTCTCTCAAAGTTTTGTCGTGTTTCTGCACCTTGTTAAGATTCTTTTGCTTATCCAGGATTTAAAATAGACTTTTTAATTGTGCAACATCTTAATAGGGATGTGCACCAATGTTCATAGGCATTCAAAATGCGATCAAATGTGCCAAATTTCAACATTTGAACTTGAATATAATGTCCCGAAATTCAACTGTAAATATTCAAATCGAATTTCAAACTTCAGATATATTTGTTTGAGTTATCCAAACATTCATATGTGTATGGGTTCGTACATGAATACTTGAAGATCTGCATCTTTACTGCATCCATACTGGTTACATACGAGATAACTACATGAAGCATACAGACATGTGTGGATGCATATGGATCTGTACAGATGCGGGGAAGATGTGTGTGTGCACATACAAATGTTAGCGACATTTGTATGTGCAGATCTGAATCAAAAATTTGAACAAATAGATTCAAATTTGGTAAATATGAATAGAATCTTGTTAAATTCAAATTTAAAAGATTAAAATCAAATTGGATTATCGGGTAATCAATTCAATTCTAATAGAATGTCAAAAAAAGCATTCGTGCACATCCCTACATCTTAATGACTTAGAATTTAATTGTTTTATTTCATTTTCTGTTTTATATTTTGTTTTTTCATGCTATTTGTTGTCAAATGCCTTGGAAGCTCTTGTCCGTAAATTGGGGGATAAATTTTAAGAAATACTTTATATACACACCATGTGAAAATAATTGTGGCTGCCTCCAGATACGCTAAAAATGCTGGCAATGTGTCATCATCAGAGCAAGACTAGGAGAAAATTGCAATAGGGAGTTTTTGGCTTGTTGCCTTAAAATACCGATTTATTAGTAGAACAGAATATCCCATACATTCTTTCTCATGTCTGCCCGTTGCTGCCCAACGGCATGTCTAGCATTGCTCTTTCTGCACTGCACCAAAATCAGCTTCCAGGAGCTCATCACATATGCAGAATAAATAAAGAAAAGAGGCTGGCTGTGGTTGATGCTACTGAGGAGCCTTTGCATGTCTAGAGGCCGATATTTTTGGGGAAAGGTAGTATTGAGTAAAGATCTGACATTTCCCCCATACCCTCTGGTCAGTAATTCAGTAGATTAAGAGAAAAGAAAGCCCAAGGTTTTGCTAAAAGGGAAGTGATCTAGATGCCCTCCAATTTTAGTTTCATATCTCCAGTGGTTGAACCCTATGGTTTAATCCAGGACTCAGAATAAGTCTACAACCCCAAGGACACTTTTGTTGAAAAATAACCCCTCTGAAATCATCAAAGTTGAATCGAAGGAAATTTGATCAGGGCAGAAGCATTTACAAGATCCATGCAATTTCTTTTTATTCTTAAACATAATCTAGAAGTTCCGTCATATGAAATATGTTTTGTCGTGATTTTCTCCCCCCCTCCCCCCTTTGTGGTGTTATTGCTGAAGAACAAAGGAATTTAAGGGTAGGGTGATGAAAAGGAAGCCATACGGAAAACAGGACAGCAATCAAATAATACTAAGCTGTGGTTGTACTGATCGTAGTGTTGACGGTGTTGATGGTACAGAGGATTCATGGAGCTCCATATGGTGCAGTGCAGTGTTTGATATGGAAATGTTGATGCTGAGGAAGGTTAATAACAAAACAAAGCAGGCATTGGTTTATTAATTTCTGAAATGATAAAATTGTTTCTTCTCTTTTTTTCTTCAAATGTTTATTTCAAAGAATTGTACAATTAGAGATCTGCTAGTAACCAGCGTATAGCTTGTGTATAAGCACTGTTTAATATTGTTGATACTGTTGCTGTTAATAAGGATATTGATGGGCTATACTGAAGTATTTGCAAAATTCCATTATTCTTGCTGTGGCGGCAGCTATTGCTAGCAGCAGTAGTATATCTAATAACTTGAATGGGATTGTTTTTAGTTTTTTGAATGAGTGAGGCTTTAGGAACATAATTGTTTCTATATGCAGACGATGCCGTATGTCCAGATGTCTTACGAACGTCAGAGCACACACAGAACTACTGCTGCAGAGCTTGTTTTTCCTTCTGTATTAAGGAGGCACACACACCATCTTCAAAGGAACAACAGAACTCCTGTGTCTGCAGCTGAATCAGGATACACATCATCACCATTTGGCAGAATGTCTATATATTAATAGTTTAGTACAACCCAGGATACTTTTTGTATGACAAAAGCATCCTGCATCCTGCCTACATTTCTTTTCTTGTCGGTACGGACAAGTGTGCACAGAAGGGTGATCCAAATCTGCCCTGATTTGTGCCAAAGAGCTTTTGCAGATAAACTGTGATCTAGCCTGGCATGAAGCACTTGGCTTTGAGCAAGGGGTAGGCGGATATTCAGCATAGGGTCTTCCATTTCTGTTTTATCTATTATAGTTTAGTGGAGTTGCTGCATGTTTATCATTTGTACACCCATATTGTATCAAATAGAAGGACAAGACACCACAAATATAGCTTTTGCTGGCAATCTGATTTTAAACACATGTCCCCTAAGCCCCTACATCTCAGGCATTAATTTATTGGCTAATTTAATTTATAGCACCATTAGCAGTGGAACAAGGCAGGACTGATTGTAATCTCAGCCACAACCCTCCCCCCCCTCCAAATGAATATAAGCTCTTTTAAACCTATTCTGGAGACTGCGCATGGATGTGAAAGGCAATTAGATGTACACCACATTGCAACCAAATTTTCTAAAATTTGTCACATTCTCAAACATAAACATAAGTATTTCTAGATTGACAGATGGGACAATGATTTCTTCTCTGCCTGTTTTTTCATCCTTGGTCTGCCCTTTATTTTTCTCATACATTAACAAAGGATGGGGCTAGAGATGTATGTAATGTCCCCACATGCCAGGGCAAGCAAGAGCTTCAAGGGCAGGAGTCTTTGCTTAGGCATGGTGCATGGTGTTTACATGCCTCACACCTCATCAGCAGGCTTGCAGAATTGGGTTTTTTTTTTTTAACATCACACCATAAATGCGCCTACAAGTCATCCATTTTCGGCATAATGAAGAAAATACTTCCAGGTGCAGTAAGTGCTAGATATCCATGTCTCTACCCAAGGGATGTGCACAAATATTTGTAATATTTGTGACATTTGTACACAAATTGAATGTTACGATATTCGTACATTAACATCCGTACAAATACAAATGTTTTGGAACATTCATACAAATAGTTCAGACATTTGTTAAACTGGGGACACGTATCTGATATGTATCGGATACATGTACAATATGTATGCATTCATATCAGATACGTATCAGATACATATGCATTTGTATCCGATACTTATCCAATATGTATTCATTCGTATTGGATATTCATACAAATACATTCATATCAAACAGAATCCTACCACATTCGAAGGGGATCTATTCAAAAAAATACAAATTTTCTAATATTCAGTTCGTTATGAATTGAATGCCAGAAATCCTTTTGTGCACTTTCCTAATGTATACCAGAAATGATGGTGCAAGAACATGAAAAGAGCAAATGCTTTTGGAGTACTTTCTTCTCCATCAGAGAGAAGGAGGCTTCCAGGGCCACTTCTTAGCCCTCACATAGTTCTCAAGGTCCATGCCTGTGGACAGATGCCAGCCACACCCCTTGGTTCTCTACCAGCCACTAAGCATCACAGATGTGGATGTAACCTAAAACTGGTTCTTGGAACACCAAATTTATCTCTTGAGGGGATTACCAATGTGTACTGCTCTGAATTCCATGGAAGAAAGGTGAGATGTAAATGCTGAAAATCAAAATGAAGAACTGAAACAAGGCTGTTTCCACATCAGGTCCCAATGAGGGAGGCATTGTGGGAGTGATGCCAAGATGGGAGCTGGAGAAGGGAGGCTTTTTCCTGATACACCAAACCACTTTTTCCAGCACTCAACAAGGAGCAAAAGAACATTAATAAATGTCTCATTTTCAGTATGAAGATGCCAATGATTTTGTTCTCTCTCAATTAAAAGTTATTTTGATTCATTACGTTTAACCAGAATAAGAGTGTCTACAGACATGGGTTTAAACCTGCAACTCTCCTGGTACTATATCGGAGAGTCACACATATTAGTGGCATTTTCAACAGAGGCCAGAATATTGAGGTAATATCCCAAAGTCTGGGGGGGGGGGTTTAGAGAGAGAATAAAGGGAAATGAGTAGGTACCTGGCTAGCATCCTGGTATTGGAAAAAGGAACAATAATGGAAGGAGCTGTCAGATGGAGGTAAGAGCCAAGACTGTTTCTTGCCATTTGGCAGAGCCAGTGGGAAGCCATTGCAGGATCTAAAGAAGATCTCCCAATGACCTCTTGCCTCTAGAGGCACTCTAAAGGATCTTATGCAAGCATAGAGGGTGAAACAGGCAAACATTACATCGGTGCCAGCTTCTTTCACATTTCTGCCAACAGTGTGCAGTAATCCTTGAGTTTGGACCATATTTCAGTCCTTCCCCATTAACTGAAAATAGAACTTAAATCTATTTTCAGTTAACAACAAGCCTATTTTGTCAATTGCTGTTCTGCCAGTGGCTGAAGGGAGCTTAACATAAATGTGGGGCTAAAGGTTGCCCCAGCTACACCGAAATAACAGGCAGCAATTACAACCAACCATGATTTTTGTTAGAAAGCTTTAAAAGTTGTTTTGTATTATACTATACTAGCACAATACACAGGTGAGAAATGTTGTTTTTTTCATGGCCCAAACCAGGAGTGTGGTCCTTCACCCACAAGAGACAGGTGGATTAAAGTCCAGCATTTCAACACTTCCCTCTGAGAGATGTAGGTCTGCAGCTGGAAGAAGTGTACTCATAAATTCTTTAAGACAACGCTGGACAACTTTTGTATTTTCAAGTTGCTATATTCTCTTGGCAGTGGTTGGGAGGCCAACATGAATGCGTTATGCCATACAGTGCAGTTTCTTCATTTTTATTTAGTAAAGCTCACACCATCAGCACACAAGGATTTAACTTTACTTCACTCCACCAAAGCATAAAAACAAGGTCATTTTTAATACTGAACTATAAAGGATGTTTTGTGCAAATTTTGAAAGCATTTTCTTTGTGACTGAAAAGTGATCAGCTGATCTTTCTGATCAGCAAAATGACAAACTGTTTTCTTTTGGCATTATCTAACTCAGAAAAATCAAGCTTTTGGTTAGAGATGTGTGTTTTCACTCTGAACACAGAATGAGGCTAGATTAAAACTTAGGTATGAACACAGCCTCAGGGTCTATAGAACAGATTTTTCAGTGCAAAGTCCTTGATTTAGAGGATGAATGTCTTAATACAGAGTGTTGACTAAGTTTTAAATGGATCGGGTGTCACAAGGTGCCGACACCCTAAACCATTCCAGAAGTTTGGTGGCCATTGCACCTAATAAAGGTGAGAATTTAGACCTGCATTTGGTATCATCTGCACCTGTGCGAAAGAGCAATATCAAATTATGTGTACATGTGCAGCCATTATCCAAATAGCATTTACTTAATCCACATGCAATAAAGCATGGATAATGTGGAATAAAATATGTCTGGATGAGCTTTACTCTGGATTGTCCACATAATGCAGATTAAGTAAGTGCTCTCTGAACGAAGCTTAAGTTGCTGCAAGCCATTTACATGAGCTGCAGTGAGACAGTGGGGAGGGGGAATATCAGAGTATGAGGTAACAACCTGAGTCATTACTGAAATTCTGATGGTAAGATGCTAAACAGGCTCCCAGAGCAAGGCCACTACTGACTGCCCTTAGATCATTTGGTGGGAGAGTAATGGAGACTGGTTGACCTTCTCCTGTAATGGAACTATAACCCTAGATCACGACTGTCAATACTGATGCGATTTAATGGTAAAGTCTTCCCAAGACCAACCTACAGGTGCTGGGATCATTCATAAGCAGGCTGAGCTGGGTACCTGCTAAAAACCATGAAGGGGGTAAAGTAAACGTGCATATACTTTATTGGCATAAAGTATTTGGCAAGTGCAGACATATAGCAGAATGAAAGCCCCCATCTTGTTCGTTCATAGCACTGAGTTGATTTAGGCCACATTCCTCCATAATCTTATGCAAGTGATTTCCAAAACTAAATAATTTAATAATTAAAAGTAAGTTCCATCGAAAAGCCCTGTGGGGGAATACACAAATGTCTTGGCAATGAAGGCCTTATAGCAGGATCTGGAGAAACACTGATGCTATAAAGATATGTCCTTCTCCCTGATTGAAGTGCTTTACATGTGTTATCTGAGTCATCTTTAAAATATACAAGGAAGTCAGATCGATTGTACTGTCATCGTATTTTATTTGAGACAGGGAAATAAGGCTGAGATCATGCACGACTTTGGGGGAAGTGTGGGAATTTATTTATTTATTTATTTATACATACATACATACATACATACATACATACATACACACACACACATACATACATACACACACACACAAACACACATATATATCCCCTCCTGCTCAAAAGTCTCAAGGTAGATCATAATAAAATCACAATAAATATAGGTACAGACCCCAGCCTGTTGTCTCTTCTCCATTTGTCTCACAAAATATGGTTCATAGCTTTCTGGTGGCAGTTGGAGGAGGGAGGGTTCACTTCTGGGAGCAAGATGGCAGAGCAAACCAACTTTGGTTGGGAATTTTTAGCATTCCACTAATCCTCTAGCAATATCATCTTATATATGCTTCTTAAGAAATAAAGCCGACGCTGTAAGCCATTACCCCCCTGGAAATCCTATATCTGTTATATTCTGAAGTCAGTACAGAATTGCCTCATAGTGTCTTCAGCTGAGAGAAAGTTCTGGGCAGATGTGTGTCAGATTGCACTGCACGTTCAATGCTATATACTCGTTCTTAATTGGTATGTATTGCCATAAAATATTGATTAGATGATGTGGCAATTTTGTGGGCGGTATCTCATTGGTGATGATTGTGCTATACACCTAAGGCAGCACTTTGGTGCTGAAATCATAGAGTGATAATAAGCAAGTGCTATTTCTTTTTTCTTTTCTTTTCTTTTCTTTTCCTTCCTTTTCTTTTTGTGTTCTTGCTTTGTACATCTATTGCACCTAAGGCAGGCGATACCTCATTTGTCTATTCAATTCCAGCAATTGGATAAGCACAATATATCCTGCTGGACGGACTCGTAAGGTGTAACCTTGTGCATCTCTTCCTAGAAATAAGTTGTAATATGGACAAGTCTGTCAATTTTGTTTCCTCTGCTTTCTGATTTTCCTGCTGTTACACTCAGCCTACCCCAGTTATGCATCGCTGTGCATTTATTATGCACGTTCATGTACATTTCTCCTATTATATAGTTTTATACATAATTTTCCTGCGTATGCATTTTTGTAAATCGTCCTCTGTAATATGATGCATATTTATGAATTATTTTCACTAGCATACACATTTTCCAGAACACATTCCCCAGTACAAGCATTACTCTCTTGAAGTGCATTGATTCTTTTTATAGCGTCTTTCCAGTCAAATTGCCCCAAACAATGTAGTAATATTATAGAAATTAACAGAATACAGAGTACATCCAATTCATTGCCTCAAAACAAGAGAAACATTATATATAGGCCAATCATCTATAAACTAATTGTATAAGCTAATAAGAAATACCACATTAAGAGAGCATACAGCATGGACCAAAAAACAAATTGCCATTAATATGAAAAAGTGTCAAGCCAGAGAAACAAAGCCGCGTCGGGTAGTAGCAAACAGGACATAGCTGCAACAGCCAACAGAGGTCTCTTCTATGCTTTCCCCCCCTGTTGCGTGCATTTTTTCAAAATATATTATTTTAGACATTGATCCAATATCACAAATTTTGCAGGGATAATTTTGAAGAGGAGTTGTGTTTTGCTTGAGATATTGGAGACGGCTTATGTTATTTATTTGCAAACCGCAACACAGCCTATAAAGTACAAAGACCTGCCTTGGGATCCTTGCGTGAAGGATGGGATACAAATTAATCAAATAAATAAATAAATCCTCACCGTCCACTAAGTTTCAACAAATAGACAGAGGTTAGTTCGGACACTTAAAGCTTCATCCAGATAGCACATACTTAATCTGCATTTTATCCTGGATTATCCATGCTTTATTCTGGTTTATCTAAACAATAGAACAACTGCTAAAAGACTGGTTCGTCTCTCTTAATCTTCAGTTTAATAGGGATGTGCACAACTTCCTTTTGCTTTGTATCAAAGTGAATGTGAAGGAAATTTGCATTCATGCGAATAGAGCCACTTCAAAAATGGTAAGAGTAAAATCCCCAGCAAATGTTCTTGGAACGCTATTTGAATCTGATTCCAGTCCCTGCTGCCAGTTGCACCTCTGAATCCCCTCAACATCTCTTCCAAACCCCCTTTGGATCTGCTCTGAATCCTCTCTGAATCCATTCTGAACTTGCTGCAGATGTGACTGGGCAGCCACTTTGCAAATATAACGAAGCATCAGAAGAATGCACAAAAGCCTTCGCTTCTCATTTGAATATCAGTCTTTGAATGTAGCCAATGCTCAATTTGAATGCAAATTTTTAAATTTGTATAAATTAGTAGGAATACAAACCTGATGAACAATTTGCACACATCCCTACAGTTTAATGTCATGTTATTGATTTTGTCACTACTGAAAGCCTGTAAGAACAAATAGCAATTCATCACCCCACTATATCCTACCCTACTGAGTTGTTGTTGTTGAAACTTCAACATGGGAATATGAGCTAGATATTTACATTTTGCGATACTTTAGAGATTAAAATGTTGGCTTTATAAGAGAGAGGCATTGCATACCAGTGCTCAGATTTTCAAGTCCTTGTGTAGTACTTTTTTCAACAGACATTGCTTGCCTATGCGCAGATACATACATACTAGTTTAAGGTGATCCTGTATTACTTCTTGCACTAGTAATAACAGCAAAAATAAGGATTATGACCATGCCTCATCTAGACAGCTGACGTGCAGCTAGTGGAAATACTCCTCTCCCCTTCTCTTTTTGAGGTTTGTGGTATGGGTGTGTGTGTTCAGTGCAGATAGCTATGGCCTCTCTGGAAAGATGCCAATATTTTCAGAAAGGCATTCTGTATCTCATGAAAGCACCTTGATTCCTTTTGTTTTCCAGAGAAGATATATTTTGTCTTCCATCTTTTGGACATTGAATATTAGCAATGAGAGAAGGTGTGGTCTAGTCCGAGATACCTTTAAGTGGCCTTCAGATGCCCGATCATGTTTAATCAAAGTAAGATCCAGAAGGCCTCTGTTTCAGAGTATTTCCTTTCCCCTTTACTGGACTATTCCATGTTGCATTTGGGAGGTTAACATAGGTCTGTGACCAAAGTGTTCTTTAGAACCATTTTTTCTGTATGTGAATTTTGTCCTCAGTTTCCCATCCCTTCTGACCATCTGAGACCAATGAAAAGGCTACTGATCTTAGAAAAACCCACCTTTGCATGGTAGAGGAAATCAATGAGTCCCTGCCCTGTCAATGTGTATGATAAGGAAGAGCATGGGCCCCCTCTCATGTGAAGGGTAGAAAGACCCCTCCCTACTGCAGTTCAATTACATCTCTTCCATTGCTGCCTGTAAATCAGGTTAGGGAGGAAAGAGCAGCTGCTGACAGGCAGACAGGATTTTCAAATGCATGGAACATTATTACAGATGATGCAAGTGATTTTATCTATGCCTGGCTTCAGAAGAGAGCAAAACCAGATCGTGCAAAGTAAGAATGACCAGGGCCCTGTGTTTCTTGGACTGGAAAACCACGTGGTTCATCGGCATTTTTCAGAAGTCAATAGAAAGAGGCTTCTGAGCATTATGCTGACAACTAGGATACCCGAGCAATGCCTGAATTCTCACCAGGATTCAGTAATGCTGAAGAAGCTCAAAGAGCCTCGGGCTGTTTTTGCACTAGCACTGAAGACCCCATTAAGACCCCATTTGGAACCTGATTGGTACCCGATTGGTACTGATCAGGCATGCCCTGTCCCCATGCAAAACCCCTTTAGGAGCCCATTAGGGCCCCATCCTGAAGGCCCTGTCCCCACGAGTGCTGGAGAAATTGGATTTAATGGGTCCTTCGAGCCCTTAAATCCGGATTTACTGCAGACCCCTTTAATGGTGTCCACAATCTGGTCTTCAGCCATGAAGACTGGATTAGGGGATACCCATCTACATGACTTACCATCTGATGGGATCCAGGGGTGGGCCTAGCAGAAGCAGAGCTGTGTGCATTAGTGGTGCTAGCTCCATGCTGCCACTCACAGCTATGGAGGCCTGCACGGCCTCCTTAGCTGTCTACAGAGTCAAGCACAGACTTCGTACTTGCTGCATAAGCAGCTACGAAGCCATGCCTCTCTGCCCCACACTCTGTTGGTGGGAGTACACCATGATTGATGGTGGAGCCAGCCAATCATGCCATGCCACCAGTGGCCCCTCCAGCTCCAGCTAAAAAGAGCGCTGGAATGGGTAGTAGAGCATTTGCATGGTGCCCTGCTTAGCACCCATTGCAGTTGGGTGCTAGAGGGTACATGCACATGTATGGGGTCCTCACGGAGATCCAGATCTTTCAGAGCCAGATTCAAGAGAGGACCCCATCTCCAAGTTCCACATCTTCTAAATCCGAATTTCCATAGGTAAGTGCAAAAATGGGGTTTATGGAACCTGGGCCTGGATACTTATATCTTTAATGGCAGCGGTGGTGGTGGTGGTGGAGAAGGAAATTGCTGCATCTACTTGCATAAAAAGCCACACCTGTTCAAATTATCTTTCTGGACAACAATTAAAGTTATAGGAACTCTAACCTGGGTTCCATGTGGCAACCGTACAGAGCTCCCTGCAACAGAATGAGAAGGAAGGATCAGAAAGATAGCAACAAATTCTAGACCCTGTAGAGGGCTGTAAAATGCTCCCCATAAACTCACAGAAATCAGGCATCCCCAGTGTGGAACTGTTTCAAAAATCTGTGTGCTGCAGTGCTTTTCTATTTGTTTTTGGTTTTTTTAACACTAATTTGAAATAATGTACAGTTTTGAAATCTAATTTCTTTGTGTGTGCTTTATGATGGTCTTATTTTGTAAATTATTGGTGACTGTGTGCATGTATGTACTTTTTGTAAGAGGAAATGTGTCATATACATTTCTTAATACATAAATAATAAATAAAAGGACTAGAAACATAGGTTGTGATCAGACACAGAAAAACAAAAACCAAAGCTGACGTGGCTTCCCTCCCCCCTCTAATGAATGTTCTGTGCTAGAAAAGGTGGATTAGAAAAGGACCGGGAACAAGAGGGCCACACACTGCTTCTCCGAGGCAACCCTTCTGCTATGTCTGAACACAAGCATAATGATAAATCTCAGACCCTGTAGAGGGCCATAGTGGTCTAAGGCTATATCCAGATAATTTTTGGATGACCTGTGGTTGGCCAGGGGTAAACAGACACCTCTGCTCTAGGTTGACCATTACCTAGCTGAACCTCAGAGAGGGGCAACATTTCCTAGGAGTCGGAAATTTGATTCTTTGTGTTGGTTCTGTTTGTAGCTTCACTCTTTTTTGAGCAGAGAACATATGAATGGTGATCACTAGGGGTGTGCACGAATGCAATTCTCAGGATTCAATTCAAATCGAATACCCAAAAATTCAGTTCAAATCTGTCAAGTTTGAATTAATAACCAAACGTGATTCGACTTAAGCAATTTCAAATCTATTCAAATTTTTCATTTGAATTTGCACTTATGAAAGTTGACAGTTTTCATAAATGCCAGTACGCATCTTCCCCAAGTCCATACACATCCATACACATCTGTACACATCCATATGCATCCCATAGTTATCCCGTATGCAATCCATTTGGATCCCATGTGGATCTGTACAAATGCGTACAGATGTGGGGAAGATGTGGATCTTCAAGTACGCATCATATCCAAACCCGTACACATACGAATGTCTGAATAATTCAGATGAATAGATCCAAAATTTGAAATTCAAATCAAAACTTTAAGTTTTAATTTAAGGACATTTGATTTGAACTCGAATATCAAAATTTGGTCAATTTGATTGAATTTCAAATGCATTCGAATATTCGTGCACATCCCTAGTGGTCACTGCTCTTTTGAAAATTCAATAAAGCGGAAAGATGAAAATCAAGATCAGGGAAAATCCTGTGTATGGTATGCAAGTCTTCCAGTGATGGTGGTGGAGCAGCCTTTGAGCATACCTACACTTTCCTCATGGAGGCCTCTGCCCCCTGTTAGCTTGAAGGGCTGCTACTGTACACCAGACATTTTTTCACCCAACCCCCCCCCAGCCTTTCACAGCCAACATGAGCTGCCCCATCAACAATTCATGTAGGTTTAGCCTAAATCAGAATATAGGAATTCTGTCACGACTGATTTACTGTTTTTGAAGTCAGTGAAGTAATAATCATTGCTATATAAAGAAGAGAAGCATAGAAACATTAATCATGCTGCCTAAAATTGCCTGTGTGAGGAGTCTTTTTCATAACTCTAAAAAACTACTTCTTTCTAGTAGACTCTACCACGCTATAGATTTTTCATTCATGTATTAAGAAATGTGTATGCCACTTTTTTGTCACAGAAAAACACACACACGTGCAAAACAAGCACCAATGATTTATGAAATAAGATCACCATAAAGCATACACAAAGCAAATTAGACTTCAGAACTGGAAATTATTTCAAGCTAGTGTTAAACACACACACAGAAATAGAGAAACACCAGAGCACACAAATAGGTTTTTAGCTTTCCTTGGAAAAAAATTCCAACTGGAAATGCCCGATTTCTGTGAGTCATTAGGAGAATTTTACTTGCCAGTCCCACTGAGTGAAGTTCTGGTAGAACTGCTATGCAGAAGCCACACCAAGATTCTTATATCTTTAGCAGTTCTACAGAAAAGGAATTTCAGTAGTTTTATCTTGTAATACAACCAACATCTGCTGAAATTTGTTCATCTCCCCAAATACTAGTGAATATGATAACCCTAGGTCCTGATGTCTCATCTGAAGAAGTACTCTGATAGTATCAATGGGATCTCATGCATTACAAAGCCCAGCCATCCATGAGAGGAAGGGGACTGTACATCAAAATGAATTAGCAGCTCTGAAAGAGAAGAAGGCCATCCTTAAATAAACGAGTGAATTTTAATTCAGTCCCAGAACCTGACACATGGTTTAACTTGAATTGTGAAGCAAATACTGTACTCATCCATCAGTGGCTTACGCATGAGAGAGGGGGTGGGCCTCCAATTGGAAGTAGGGGTCTGCATGAATGCAATTTTTGGGATTCAATTTGATTTGAATCGAATACCCAAAAATTCAATTTTATTCGAATCTTTAAAATTAGAATTTACCCAAATTCGATTCAAATTTACCCAAATTTGATTCCAATTAAGCAAATTTTAATTTATTCATTGAATTTTCAATTCGAATTTGCACTTGCAAATGTCAGCAACATTCATATATGCCCATATGCATTATTACACATCCTGTAAGCAATTGTACACATCTGTATGCATCCCGTAGTTATCCCATATGCAACCCATTTTCGTCCCATATGGATCCATACATATATGTACCGATGCGGGAAAGATGCATATCTGCAAGTACGCATCATATACGAGCTGGTACGCATGCGAGTGTCCGGATAATTCAAATGAATAGATCCAAAATTTGAAACTTGTTTGAATATTTAAATTTGAATTTATGGACATTCAATTTGAATTTGAAATTAGGGCCAATTTGATCAAATTTTGAATACCTTCAAATATTCATGCACACCCCTATTTGGAAGCCTCCCTTTACTTTCTCCAAACCACATTAAGTAGATTAATCCCATGCTTTTGATCCAGGAAGCACAGTTGATGATGCTTTTAAGGAATAGATGGTTGATTTAGTCAACTCCATCTTCTTTGACGATGTTAAATGACTGGAAGTAGAGTTGAACAATATCAGAAGAATCACAGGTTTGTCACCCCAATGTCAAACACCTAAATTTGATAAACAATCCCTCCTCCTCTCAAAGACACGCATATGGAGAGAGATAGATGTGACTTAATAACCTTCTCAAGAACTCTACAGCTTGTCCAGCGAGGAACACTGTGTCTTTAACATTTACAAATGGCTGATTTTAATTCTCTCCAGCAGCCAGTTAAAAGCTTCTGCCTAATGCATAAAAATTAAGTTAGCAGTAATTAATGTAACCAGCCTGGAACCTTCACAGACTCCTGCCAGCAAGTGTCTTTTGGTGCACTCCAGAGGATGTGGCTTGCTTGACGGTGCCAGTAAACAGGTTGTCGATTATAAACACAGTAATTAGTTAGTAAGTTTCTAAATCTCCATTTGCCAAGCTAGTAGACTGTATTGTTGGAACAGTTGACCCCTGGAGAGGAGAGAAAAACAAAGATAGGGAATTAGTACAGCTTTGCTTTGTCTTGCCAACATATGCCACTGGGCCATAGATTTACCTGGTAATTAAAAAAAAATACAAGAATGCTAACATCTTTCCAGAAACAAGTTTTAGAAGGCCAGCTATTTTAGTCAGCTGCAGCAAAATCAGCAAAGAAACTCAGGGGATCTTACAGAATAACGATTAGCAAACTTTATTGTGGCACAAGATTTTTGCGGACTAGAATCCCACTGCATTAAATGCAGTCAGAGTGTGGACAGTGTGGAAGAGGAATTTTAGAAGTGGTGACTTGTACAACAAACAAGTGTTCATAGCAACATCTTTAAATGTGATGTGCACAACGTTATCATGATCAATGAACTAAGACATTTTAAATCGTTAACCTTTAAGACAACAAAAGCACTGAGGAAGTAAAAAGTTACAAAATTAGCAAACCCAGTTCAAATGGATGCTCAGTGTTCAAATGAAATCTACATCTGGCTGTCATTGTTGGTGTGTTGACTAATTAGGTTAAGGCAATGGTCTCCTTCAGCTGGGCTGGACTCCTACTGAGTATATGAGAACACCATTGCAGTTTTCTTGGCAGTAATATAGAAAGGATTTGCTATAGGGATGAATCTAAGATTTTCTGACCGCAGAGAAGATGCTGTACAACCGAGTTACTACTATTTACTATTGAAACTTCCAAAACGAAGACTGTCTCTGCATTCTCTCCCACTATCCCAGGTCAGACTAGAACATTAGGTCCTGAACAGGAGATCTGTCCCAAGCTGGGAAGGATTGTGCCTGTTGCAGAAAAAGCCAGTCTGCATTGTGATGGCCTGTTCTGTGCCAGTCCCTGTGCCAGCTTCAAAGCTCATACAAGTTCAGAACAGGCATTGGGGGCGGGGGAGGTATCTGAATGCTCCAAATGCTGTGAATACATATTTCTAGCCTTCAGAAATCCCAAAAGGCCTATTTTGATGGTGCACCTTGTTGTGCCAGAGAAACAGCCCTCCCATGATACACTGGGCCAAAGAGATATGCTTGCTGTTCCCCCACTGCCATGGTCCAGTATTCCACCCCCTAGTACCCTAGTAGCCCAGTCTACACTCCATCCAGTGCAGACAAAGCTTACTAGGAGAAGGGAGGGCCTTCCTTAAACTGCACTAGCATGTGAAAGGAGGCCCATAGACCCTATCCTTGTCCACACTACCAGTAAATACAGAAAGGCCCTAAGTTGTCTAAATACTTGAGTCGAGGTTAAATAGGTGCACAAATCCAACCACAGTGACCACTGAAAATGCTAAGGCTACATCCCACTGGGGCAGGATGCAACCACAATTCAGGGTGACACAGGTGAGTCATGCACAACCTAACACTGAAGCGGGAGCTGTAATGAACAAACATCATAGGTCCTGACATCTTACACCTGAAAAAATAAAATAAAACAACAATCCAAAAAAATAGTTACTGTGAAGAAGCCCTATTCCAGCACTGAGGCTGCCTAGGCTGCTTTTGTAGTGAACCAGAAGTGGCCATAGAAGTTGGCCATTTTCAATAGAGATCAAAATGGCCTCATCAAAAACAGGGCTAGGAAGTCACACAAAGGAGAGGAGGCAATCGGTCAGCATGTACCAATCTGAGACTCCTTCAGTCCACATGACAGGTAAGTTCACTCTCACAGTGGTGAGGAAGAACCAGTAGAAAGTGGCTGCATATAAACACACTGTCCCAAGGGAAGCCCCATGAAGACACCATAGGGCACCCATGAGGACACACCTTAAGAGGCATGTGAGATGCAGTCCAAGAACATTTGAACAAATATATATCTAATTTTCTTCTGCCTGCAGATGGTACATTGTTAGTTATCATGGGGAATAAGATGCTGGACTCAGTGGATTCTCTTTCTTAATGATCTGTAGAAGGGAACAAGGATTGCTTGTACAAATGAGTAAAATCAGTCATTATTAAGTATGGGTAAAATGAAATACATTTAGGATGTAAGTGATGGATAGTAAAAAGAAAACTATCACTCTAAAACAGCAAGGCATCTGATCTGCAAGTTTGGTTCTGCACAAATGGGATTCAATTAGTCCATGAACTCAAATTCTGTCATATGAATATAATAAATCAGTTACTATTTTGTAACTGCAGTGGTTGCAGCAGCCCTAGATGTGAACCAATTGTTTGATATTTTGCAGCCACAGAGAGATGCCTTTAAAAGACTATTGTTTCAGTTTGGACTTTGTTGTGTTATGTATCAAGAGGACAAGGCACCTCTGATCCAGTGGTGTTAACACATGCAGCAGAAGTTGTAGGGTGATGGAGGAGATCTCACCTTTGATCTGTCCAAAACATATTTTTACCAGGGCAGATCAAGTCATTGTTTAGAGAGATCAAAGGCAAGGCTTCAATCAGAGCTACACTCTTCTGTTCCTACTGTGTGAGTCTTTGCTGCATGCCACACCTCTGTTATATATTTTTAAATAAAATAATTTATCTCACACAGAACTAGTGAAATGTTGCAGATTAGTTAGGAGCTTGAGCAAGTAAGACGAAACTATGTTGCCCCTTGTTTTTTGATAGTTATTCTCAGTTCCTAAATTCTGGACAGGATGAAGCAGAACTGACATAACCTCTTTTTAAAGATATATTTTAATTTACTTTGTACCTTTGTACCTACTTAGTAAATATATATTCATAATATATATTCCTTTATTTCTAAAAATATAATATCTTGACAAAATGCCCTCCCTCTTTTGCCCTTGGGATCAGGTCAAAATCCATTTCATTCTTTGCCGGAGATTGCCTCCACCATTCCTTGTATAGCTGAGTTTCTCATCTTTTTGTTCCAGGTAGGTCATGACTTTCCTCCAGACTTGCATTGAAGGCTGTTTTACCAATTGTTTGGTGTATTTCAATCACCCTGCTCTCGAGAAATCAAAGAACATTTGCTCCCTCACAGATTTACACCATTCTTGGATTTTCCTTCCTATAGGGGTTTTTTGGTTTTTAACTATCACTGCATATGGCACCAATAGACATTGTTTAACTATATATTGGTTCCCCTTGTTAATCACCTATATATTAAATTTGTGTACTAAGCAGATTTCCTTTGTCCAAACTATATTAGTATCTAGAATTTTGTTAATTTTTTAACTAATTTTTTCCCCAAACACTCTGTTTTTCAGTACATTCCCACGTTAAAATCCATCTGTATGTTTTCTTTTACATACGTAGCAAAATTCCAAGCTCAAATCTGGGATCATATGTGATAGCTGACAGAATGTTCTAGACTAAGGGTGCACACAAATATTCGTAAGCATTCGAAATCCGATCAAATGTGAATTTCAACATTTGAACTTGAGTAGAACATCCCAAAATTCAAATGTAAACATTCAAATTGAATTTTGGATCTATTCATTTGAATTATCCAGACATTTGTATATGTATGGGTTCGTACACGATGCGTACTTAAAGATCTGCATATTTCCCGCATCCTTATGCATTTGTACAGATCTGTACGGGACAAAAACGGGTTGCATATGGAATAACTACGGGATGCATACGGACGTGTACAGATTTGTATGGATGTGGGGAAGATGTGTATGTGCAAATACAAATGTTGTTGACATTTATACGTGCAGATTTGAATAAAAAATTTGCATGAATAGTTCAAATTTTGTTAAATTCAAATTTAAAAGATTCAAATTGAATCGGATTTTTGGGTATTCGATTCAATTCAAATAGAATGTCAGGAATCATTTGTGCACAACTCTATTCTAGACTACCTATTAATGAACTTAATATTTAGTTTTTTCATCCTATTATTTTTAATATCCCAATTCCCTCTATATACGTTTTAATATCCTGTTCCTGAATAGGCTCTTGATGTCTTCTACTCACATTCTGAAAGAAATAACATAGAACCAATTCAAGAGTAATTTGAGTGTGACAAAGCTCCTGAAAATGGACCAGCCACATATGCCATACAGCTTTCAGCTTCCCAGAATCAAGGCAGAACTGCTGAAACCCTGGCATGATGGCAAAAACCCTATTACTTATTGCATTCCATCCAGCATACCCAAAGCTGTTTGGCCATTTTGCATTGCCCAGAGCAGTTTCCTGGAAACATCAAAATGAAAGCTTCCTAATTTACCCAGAGCTGCATTTGCCTACTGTGACAAGAACCAGGATTGTAAACAAGGGCTGCAAATGGACAGTGTTAGCTGATCTTCCTGATCATAGATACTCGTATCTATCCATGATCCAATACACTTGTGTACTCTGTACCTGTAAGTTCTGCACATATGCTCAAAACAAGAGTTTTGATCACAGACAACACTCAAATATATGCATAACCTCTTTTTCGAAAACTGGATTGAAAGCATGCAAGGCACATTCCTCCTTCTGTAGATGGTTGGTTCCATATGGGACTCTGAGCAAATATTGTAAATTGCCTGCCATAAGGCACGGAAGCCAAATTTGAATACGAGATGAAACCACTGACTCTTTCATTCTGACTGACACTGAGCAGGGAAGGGAGGTTGTTAAAGAATGGGCTGGGGATTTATGCTAAGGTTAGTACAGAATACAGAGAGTGAGGAAGTCTTGTTCCCGCCTTTGCTCATCTGCTATTGCTTCTCTAAAGCCAAGATCACCTTAGCAGCTTTATGGTGCCATTAGACTGCCCTAATGGTGCAGGGCCACATGTCCATATGCACTTCTTGAACTTCAAGGGTGCTCAAAGGTCACAAGGATAACACAACCCCGATCCTTTTGAGAATTCATCTTACTGTTAGTGTTCCTTCAAGTGGTATGATGGCCAAGTCATAGGAAGAGCTCTGTTAGCTTCTCCTATCATTCTTCCCACCCCTCCCCCGGGTGCATTTCCTGTTTTGCTAAACACAGAAAATGACCGACTTGCATGGCCATTTCCTGTGTTCAGTAAAACAACACCAGGAAGAAAGATCAAAGCCAGAGGAAAAAAGTTACCTGGCTTTAAAGTTTTCGAGGGCAGCAAAAAGCTCAGTGCTGCTGTAGTGTTTGAGTGAGAGAACACATCAGCAAAGTGACAAGTGTTAAATAACTCAGAAAGTTCACCTTTGGAATAGATAAGTGTGGAAAGACAATTACTGGTCAAGGTGTACAGATGTTCTGAGCAAGGCAGAGGTTTGGGACAAGTGGGATCCCTAAAACCCCTGTGATGCTGCTAGGTCTGTGCAAGAATATTCAAAACATTAAAAATTCGATCAAATTTATTCAGATTCAGACATTCAAATTTAAATTGAATGTCTATACATTTGTTTTTAACTTTCAAACAAATTCAACTGTTTTGAATCATTCATACAAATCATTCAGACATTTGTACGCGTACGGACATACTTATCTGTACACATCTTATTTGTATTCGTACACATTTGTATGGATAGGTACGGGATGAAAACGGGATGCATGCAGGATAAAAACGGGATGAGTACTGATGCGTACAGATGCATACGGACACATATGAAGGCTGTCGACATTCATATCTTCAAATGTGAATTGAAAATTCGTACAAATAGACACAAATGTATTTGAATGAGATTCCAATTTGAATACATTCATTTTTTCTCTTATTTGTTCAAATCAGAACATTTGAATATTCAATTCTAATCGATTTGAATCAGAAAATTGCATTCGTGCACACCCCTACTGGCTGCTAATCAAGCTTTGTATGGATGGAACCTAAATTCTTTCACAACTAGGAATCCAGGCAACAGGGAGATATAATACAAAAATCAGTGGTTCTGGTTCCATCATAGCAACTGGAAAAATCTTCGTAGGTGCATATTAGTTCAGAGTTGCACAAGGGGAATAGATCCCATGCTCCATGTTCCTTCAACCCTATCCCAGTATAATATCTGTGTGATCCTTTACTTATCTAATGCCTGGTCTGTATCCCTTCTAGCCTGAGGTCAGCATTCCATGGTGTAAATATCAGTTCCATTTAGCTGAACCATTGATTGCTTAAATATTTTGAAAGCCCACAAGGTTATTTGAATTAATTAAGGATGCCATTTTTAAAAATGTAGAATGGTGAAAAAGTTGCAGGTGGAAATAATAATTTGCTAAGATAATATTCTGTAGACACATTATAACCATTTCTAATCATATCAGGTGTATGTTTGCCTTAAAGAAAATACAGAAAAAAAGAAAGGAGTAACATTCTTATTTTAGAAACAAGACAAAGCAACTTATTTTATAAAAGCGGATTATGCAAAATATCTTTATTGGAATGTAAACAGGTACTCTACAAATACTATTAAAGAACATCAAAGAAAGGGATACAGACTTTCTAGAAACAATAACCCGTCTACTCTACTCTCTCTTCTGCATAGTTCAAACTTAGGGATGAATTTTACAAATGAACATTTTGCACTTTTAACAATCTGGATAGACTTAATTGCTCTGATATTCCTTCTCTTCCTATCCTGTCCTTTGCCCAAAGGTCCCAGAGTGGGTCACAACAACAAAATGTAAAATAGATAGACTAATCAAAAATATATTTAAAATATGACCCTCCTTCCCTCCCCCCTCCATGGCAGGACAGCATTCAGAGGATGCTTCCACACAGCACCTCTGAAATCCGGATCTACTAGATCCAGATCTTGGAAATCCGTGTTAAGTTAGATCCATATCTAGTAGATACGGATCTACTAACACCCCTTCCGTCCACACACTCTGTGGAAGGATGGATTCAGATGCGACCCTAGCCAATTGGGAGGTGCGCTTTGGCCAGGGCCGCACGCCTGCACAGCAAACCTCCTGAAGCCAGGTGCAGCCCTGGCCAGTCAGGAGGTGCGCAGGATGCAGGCACGAAGGCAACCGGGACCCTGCAGCCAGAATCAGGCTGGCTGTGTTAAGGTAAGGAGGGGATCCCGCTCGGTCACCCCCAGGGTGGATTGGGGGTTAGGTGAAGCTCTCCCTGGCTCCAGAAGTGGCAATCCACCACTTCTGGGGTGAGGGTGAGCCCCAAAATTGGAGTCCCCCGGCTTGCTATGCTTGGCTCCGGAGGAGCCAATCATGGAGGGCCAGGGGAGGGCCCAATTAGGGACCCTTTTTGCTGTGCGGACACCCATTAGACACACATCACAGGCGAGCCAATGCGGAAGCGAACTCCCCAACGTGTGTCTAATGGGTGCTGCTGTGCGGACGTGGTTTTCTCAAGTGTTTTCAATGTGTTCTTAATGGGTGTTAAAGGATCAATGCAGAAGCACCCAGAGAGAGCTAAATATCATAGGATTGGATGAAGAGAAATGTTTTAACCAGGTGGTGATAACCAAACAATTTAAGTGCTTGGAGAATTTCCAGAGAGTGGCTATTCCAAAGTCTGGGGGACACCACAAAAAAGGCCCTTTTGTTTATCACTGCCTCTTGCACCTGGGTCAGCTGCTCATACCTCAGGCACTGCTGGCCACATATGGGTCTAACTGAGTGCTTGTGGTTTGAATGGATGCCACCATGCTAGATCATTACCATCCTGGTATGATATTCATATACCATCCCAGGTTGACAAGTGTCAACAGGTCCAATATTTTGCAGTTGTTTTGGTGCTATCTCTGGGGCTATTCCCATAAAATAGTTTTGCTGAATACTATGATACTCATGTTTTTGGGTTCCATGGAGTTTAGCACTGTCCTTCACACTACTTCAATCTACATTTAGTCACTGGAAGTGGTCCTCACAAGTATTACAGGCACTGAATCAATATGCAGATGACAACCAGTTCTATTTCTCCTTTTCATTTATGCCAAGGCAGCTAGATACTGGAGTAAGGTAGCATCCTGATAATATGGAAACTTTAAGTCTAGGTGTTGGCTGTATTGGGCTGCATTCCTCATAGAGGATGGGGCTACATGCAGATATGACTTTATTGATTGGGATGACTACAAGTATCTTTGGCTAATAAGCTGGGGTGTTTTTCCACTTAGCACTAAAGGACCCATTAAGGGTGTTAAGGGTCCTTTATGGGTACTCTAGTGCTAAGTCGGAAAACACCCCTAGTTTCAGCCACTCATGAGCAGCAATAAGCTAACCTCAGAAGTGCATACACTAATAACTTTTACTGCAATGTGTCCCAATGTGAGGCTGACCTTGGAAATGGCCCAGACACTGCAGTTACTGCATAACATTATGGCCAGACCACTATGTGGGCTTGGCAGATAAATCCATCCCACCATTGTTCTGAGCCTAATTCATGGTATTTGGCACTGAATATCTGAAATATCACTTCACCCAATACCAACCACTTTGTGCTTTTAGATGTTTCAGAAGTGTTTGCTGCGACTTGCTAGCAGCCACATTTTTGTGGATTAAGTTTCAACCTTATCTGAGTCAGGCCTCTTACCTGTGTCCTTTCAGGAAAAAAAGATCTTCCAGGCATTTTCCTCATTGAAAGCTCTCCACCTCAGATTTAAGAATATAAGAACATAAAAGGAGCCCTGCTGGATCAGGCCACAGTCTATGTAGTCCAGCATCCTGTCTCACGCAGTGGCCACTGATTACTTCTGGGCATATCAAGCAGAAGAAAAGGTGAAACTCCCATCCACTCATTAGAGGTATCTTGCCCAGTTCTCCAACCTGGAGGCAGTACCCAGGCATCAGTTATAGCAGCCATTGATTTGAGGTTTAAAGGAGATGTTTTGCCTATTTTATTACTGTTTTTATATGTTTTAAGCTTTCTGTATTGCTCTTATGTCAGGGAATGGTAGGACAGGAGATCAATGTAAATAAAATCTTGGAGGTGGGATTCAGAAGATGTTATGGACCACTAATTCCCAATTAATCCTGCAGAGACTGATCACAAGCCATGGGGGGGGCATGGGGTGCTGGGCTACCTCTGGGCCTTACACTAGAAGAGCACAGCCACTTTTGAAACTGAAAATATATGGTTGTTGTCATGTTACCTAATGGAACAGAGTGATCTGTCTGCTGAAAGATACTATTGAATATGACAGATGCATCGGGATCTGAAATCCTGTTTTGTAGAGAAAGAGAGAAAGGGAAGATGCAGTGTCATTTTGGAGTTCATTTAATAGTTAAAAAAGGATGAAAGAATTGCATGACCTGAAGAGAAAGCAGAATGTGGTCTTAAAAAGAAGAATACACAAGGTTGGCTTCCGAAATGAATAGATCCATCAGGTGCTGCATGCCAATGGGAATGAAGCCACAAAGGAGACACTGAGAAGCAAATGGGAAAGATCAGCAGATTTGAGAGGTCACAGAAGACAAAAAGCCAATAAAAGCGGAATACATTTCCTTGCTTCCAGAATTTACAGACAGGAACAGGATCTGCACAGTGTCTTTTCCAATGTATTAACAAAGCATAGTCTCACCATTAGGGATGTGCACAGATATTTGTATTATTTGTTATTTGAACAAATTTGGACATTCGTATACCAATCAAGTGTCCAGACATTCGTATTTTAGTATTCGTATGAATAAAAATACTTTCAGTTATTCATATGAATAATTTGGACGTTCATATGTGTACGGATACGAATGCATCTTCTGCATATCCGTACACATCCATACGGATACATATGGGATGAAAATGGGATGAGTACAGATGCGTACGAGATTTGTATCATTGGATACGTATCGAATATTCATATGAATAGATACAAATGTATACATTTCAGTTCAAATGTCCAGACATTTGATTTCCTTTACTCGTATGAAATCAGATTTTCTAATATTCAATTTATGATGAATCGAATGTCAAAAATTGCATTTGTGCACACCCCTACTCAGCATAATACTGCCCGATCCTGAGCATTCAATGCAGAGGGAAACTGGGGGGCCTGTAGAGGTGTTGTGCTTTTCCCCCACCACACCAGGATATGCACCATTATGATTTTGTAGCATCAGAGTCATTTAAACAACTTGTAGAGCTCTTTAAACCATTCTTTCAACTATCAGTTTCAAAGACCAGTCTTCAGAACTGAATCTGGGGAGCAGATGTGTGTGGACAGCAACCTCTTTATTACAATCAGTGCTATAACTGTAGCATTGCTTTGTTAATGTGGAAAGCGGGAAGCACTATGGAGAGAGAGGCAGGTGCTTCTAAGGGGTCTTCATAAGTAGTCAAGAGCAGCCGAAGTAATCAAGAGCAGGTCTTTGTCTTCTGCTTCAGATTTCCAGAAGCAATTGGTGGGTCACTGTCTGAGACAGGATGCTGGACTAGATGGGTTGTGGCCTGATCCAGCAGGACTCCTCCTATTTATTTATTTATATGGTCACAAACCAGAATCAAGGCTGCTTCTGTGTTCTGATGCTCTTATGCATGTAGTGCTTCTTCACTCCATGTGTGGATCCTGCCAGGTTCACCATTCTTAGATGGAGAAGCGCCCACAGCAAGAGATTTATGTGGCTCTCTGCTCTTTAGCACCCCAAAGCTGCTAAGGGGAAGGGGGCAGAGACAAGATTTCCTGTTGTGAAGTAGCCCTAGTCCATTTGTACTGCTTGTAGCCAGCTCATTTAAAGAGGCTGCTGTGCTTGCAGCATGCTGGGCTATTATAAATGGATGAAAAGGGTTAGGTGTATGAAGAAATCCAAAGTAACAGGGACAGCAGAAACTCATCTGCTTCACAAAAGTCCTGAGGACAAAAATCCTGGCTAACTAAGTTTCAAAGCAGAAGCTTACAGGAAGTGAGACACAGGAAGAATCTGGGTGCCTCCAGACATGCTTAAAACTTTGCAGCCACTGTGTTGCCGCTGAAGCACTTGACCAGAAAGAGGACAGCAGCAGCAGCAGCAGCAGCAGCACAGCAATACAGTAACAGGGAAATTCCAAAGTAAAATGCTGCTGATCATTCAGCAGCTTTTTACCGCAGAGTTTCCCTCAAATGCTGTGCTGCTACTGCGGAGAATCAATCATCTTGTCTGGACAATGGGTAGTGGCTGTACAGCAGCTGTGGAGCTACTATGGGGCAAATGGTTGGCTCATCTGTCCTACAGCAAGTGGCAGTGCAGTGGCTGTGAAGTTATCAGTGTGTCTGGAGGCACCCACCCACTGTAATTAATCTGTATTTTTTTTCTGTTGCAATTAATAATGAACAATCAAATTATTATTACTTAAAGGATAACATTATTTTGGATTATTATACTAGACTGTTTTCTGAGGTTTGCTGTAAACGTGATAATTTTATTTTGGAAAGCCAATATCCAAATAAATGGATGATGATGATGATACATAATGGGATGTGAGAACCTGCACCAACACTTTGTTCAGTCTTCACTCATTTGTGCCTTAAAACTGTTCAGGGTTGGAGCTCACTCTATTGTTTTAAGCTGCTGTTCGTCAGAAACTCAAGAGTCTTTTCTACCAGGGTCTTCTTTGTAAACAATGTCTAGCAAAATATAGCAATCAATCAATTGCTTTTCTCCTCCTCAGTCCTTCTCAAAATTGCCAGCTTGAATCTTTGGCCATTTCTGCTTCTGTATCCACCAGGCTGGGCTCTGCTCCCTGGCTTTATCTCAGCTGCATCCAGACACGTGAATTTCTTTTTTAAAAAAATCCTGGAGACAAGCGTTTGATCATCTCTCTCATTAAAGAAAATCCTTGCTGGATTTTCAATTTTTGGTTTGTTTGTTTGTTTTCACATAGTCTTGGCTTGGGAGAGTAACAAAGTTGAGCATTTTCTAGGAACCAAAGACTAGCTATGAGGCCCAGTGTCTTTTAGAGTGGATTGGTTTTAACTGGGCAAGTTAGAGACTAGAGATGTACATATATGTGGCTCTTGACATTCGATTCGTTATGAATCAAATGCTAAAAATTTGTTTTTGTACAAATAGATGCTTTCAAATTTGGTAAAATTCTATTCAATAAGAATGTATTTGTACAAATTCATACAAATATCCGATGCAAACAAATATGTATCCGATATGAACAAATATGTATCCAATACATATCCTGTAACAAATCTGCCCTAAAAGCATCAAATCCGACCTGAATCTACATTTAATGCGCTCTCAGTCCATGTCAAATGCACTCTAGATCCATTGCAGATGTCTGGTCCCCCTGCTTTCCCACGTGCCTAGTTGAACAAACATCCAAACTATTCCTACGAATGTCCAAAACGTTTGTATTCATATGAATGTTAATGTACGAATGTCGTACACATGCACATCCCTATTAGAGACCAGCAAGAGAAACTGCCTCATCTTGCCTCATCCCAGCTAAGAGGAGCCCTAGGATCATGTCTTGGCTGCCACGATCCCAAATCCCAGAACTAGCATTTCCTAGGGAGCTTTTAAGAAGGGCTTCACAGCAGTATAGCATCAGGGGAAGGAAGGAAGGAAGGAAGGAAGGAAGGAAGGAAGGAAGAAAGAAAGAAAGAACTCTCTAAGGTAGATGATGGCAAGAGAGGTGATCTGCCCAAGGCTATCCATAATCTCTGTGACTGAGCAGGAACATGGGACTGAATCCAAGACCAATTCCCAATCCACCACATTACCATCCTAGTGCAAATGCAGACAGCAAAATGTGATAAGAGTCAATTTAGCCAGTAACTGGCAAATGAATAGCACCCCAGGCAGCAGGAAGCAGTACTGAGCCAGCTTCCACCTTCCATTTTGGCCACTAGCAGTCCATTTGTCCTTTGTCTGATTGCCTGTGCATATAAAGCCACCCAGCTGGCAAATCAGAATAATATAATGGCTCTAGGTTGTTGCCTCCCAGCTTTCCCCACATCCAAACCAGTTTCTCATTTGTTTCTCTATCTTTTTTTGCCAGCACTCAGCATTACTGCCATGGAGTTTAATTTTCATGAACACCAGCAAACAGACCAATTAGGATCCAGACACTGCCCATTAATCATCTGACCCACTGAGGGATCATCTACTTACCTATATAGCCAGCCTGGCCCAGGGTCAATCTATTGTCATCACCACCCATCCTCATTTGTTCCTGCCAGTGCTCTCTCTGGAAAATAGGAATAAATATTAATACTAATATTCCAGGAAAGAGAGAAAAAACAGCAAGGTCAGTCAATTCTTCTCCCTCCCTTTTTTGGCCCATCTCCTCTTCCTCATTGCTATCTGGGTCTGGCCAGTGTTTTTTCATCAGAGTCATAAATCAGCTGCACTTCAAGTGCTTTTGGATTTTATTATAGTCTTTAAAAACCATGTTTATTGTTTTATAAGATTTTAAATGTATAGGGCTGAAACAAACTAATTTATCATTGGCAATGGTTGTGCAATCCATCAGATGTAATTATGGAAGTTTGGGCCCATTGTATTAATTAGAATCCTGATCAATGTATTGTTGAAGAATGTGACTAAATCCAAGAACGAATGTGCACGAATAGGTTTTTGGGCATTTGATTCATAACAAATCGAATGTTAGAAAATTTTTATTCGTTTGAATAGATCCCCTTTGAATGTGGTAGGAATCTATTCAATACGAATGTATTTGTATAAATACATACAAATATCCAGTACAAAGAAATATGTATCCAATTGGTATCTGTCATGCCTCCTGTCACGCCTCCTGACTCCAGCTCTTCAGAAGCGGAGGAGGAGGCAGACACGCCCCCACCCCCACCTGCACCCCCATCATTGCGAGGGGCAGACGGCGCTGGCCCAAGCACCGAGGACCCCACCCGAGGGGAGCGCGTGGACTCCTCTGCAGGTGAAAGCGATGAGGGAACTGCCCTGCCCTGCCCAAGGGCGTTGCGCAGGCAGAAACAAAGCATGCACCACTCATCAAGAATTAGGCACCTGGAGAGGAAAAGGCGCGGTGCGGCATTCACTATTTAAGGAACCGGGTGGCGTCCAGAGCTCGTTGCAGACAAAGCCGTGCAACTTTGCCGTGTTACCTGAACTGTGTTTTGACCCTGGACCGATTTGACTTCCCTGACTTCTGGACTGCCTCCCCGATTTGCCGAATTCTGGACCCTTTGAACTTGGACCATACCCTGACGTTGAGTAAGCTACACCCGCGGAGCAGAGCTGTGTGTGTGTGTGTGTCTGCCTGTGCACCTTGCCAGCCCGGGACACGACAGTATCCGACATGAATGCATACATATCTGACATGGACGCATACATATTGGATACATATCTGACACTTATCCAATATGTATCCCATAACATATCCACTCTGAAAGCGTCAAATCTGACCTGAATCCACTTTTAATCTGTTCCCGATCAATGTAAAATGCACTCTAAGTCCATTGCAGATGTGACTGGCATAGCCACTTCCCTGCCTCTCCAGTTTCATGTCTGAACTATTCGTATGAATGTTCCAAAAAAATCATATTCATACAAATGTTAATATACGAATATCATAACATTTGATTCATGTACAAATTGCTACTTTATCAAGTCTCATGCCTTCCAAATATTTCTTGAGTTTCTTTGGTATTGCACCTAATGCGTGAATGTCTTCTGGGACTACATTTTTTTCTCCTGGGGTGCTGCCAATCTCCATGTTGTCTGATCTTTTCCAGTGCTTTCTTTTCAATCCTGGCTACCCCCTGGGATTGCTGCATCTAACCTCCTCCTTTCTGTTCACAAAATTTAGAATCCCACTATGCTCATTTGCCTTGGAAGTAGTAGTAGAAGAGCTGGCTTTTCTACCTGGCTTTTTTCACCCATTTAAAGGGACTCAAAGAAGCTGACAAAGCTTTCTATTCTTCTCCCTACAACAGATATCCTGTGAGACAGGTGGGGCTGTGAGAGCTCAGAAGAGAGCTGTGACTAGCCCAAGGTCACCCAGCTGGTTTCATAGAGGAGTGCAGAATAAAACCCGGTATTCCCAGATAAGAGTTCAGCTCCCTAACCACTGCTCTGATCAGTAGGATCTAGCACCAGTTTCCAAACTGAATTAATCACAGCTGTTAGGAATGTGGGGGCGGTGCAGATGCATTTAGATCTGTCCCATTTATTTACCTGTACTCATTGGCAGCCAGTGTGGGTGAGTACAGATACAAGCCCTTTCCTCAGCTGAAAGCTGGTTGAAGAGCTTCCTTTGTGGCTGCATGGACTTCAGAGGAAGCTGGGAAACTGGCTTACAGCATGTTGAGGGACCTTTGGCTGCACTCACCTTCGTTGGTCTCCAGTGACATTATTTCTTAAATATCTACATCAGCTCTTCTGGGAAAAAAAGCCCAAGTATTCATCCAGTTCTCCCTCTACTCCTATTTTATCCTATCAGTAGACTTGAAAAGTACTAGAGAGTGAGAGAGCAAGGTACCTTCTACACTGGACCTTAATCTGGATTATATCCCAAAATAGGGACATGCCATCTGCATCCTAGTGCAAGCTGTGGAAGGCCCTGATTGACCCTGCCATCTACATGCTGGTGCAGACCATAGCAGACCTCGCCCAGGGCCTGCCATAGTCTGCATTAGCATTTAGGTGGCAGGCCTCTATTTCAGAATATAATCTGGAATGAGGGCAAGTGCACATGGGGCATTTGTGTTTTATCTTCTTTGTTAATTTTTAAACTGCAGGCTTCTAGGAGGAGGGACTGGAATTCTGTTTTTCGTATTCTGTCTGTGGTATGCCTTCTTTGTTGCCTCACAGGCAGGATCCACCACACAATACCTTTATGGAGCCTTGAATCCCTCCTGGTTGTGCATTCAGTGTAATGGTAGACAATGGCACCTGCACAGAGGCTGTATTCTACTACCACCATATCACTGTTGTGATGCCATTCCTACAGAGTTGTTTGAAGAGCTCCGAGTGCTCTTCAGACAGCTCTTGGCAGCAGCCACTCAGGAGTATGTCTTGGCCCCTTTGGAGGTTTTTGTATAAGGAATGGTCCATGGAAACATACCCTGTGTTTGAAATCCCTCTGCTTGCTTTCCAATTCAAAGCTGAGAATTCCTCTACTTCAGTTCTGAGAGTGGGAGAAGCCCTCTTTCCCTCCTGTCGAACCACAGAGAGGAATGCCCCATCCACTATTTTCACAGGTGGGGAAGCTCCCCCCTCCCATGGTGGGATCAGCTGTAGAGGGTGGAATATACTTCCTGTTCTCTCTCCTGAGGTAAGGGAGGGGAGGTGGCCTCCAGTCTCCAGTCTCCAAATTGTTGTGGTGGGGTCGGGGAGACTCCCCCACCCATCCAAATCATCCAAATTCCTTCACTGGAATTTGACAGGCAAGAGTATATCCAGCACTGTGCAGAAAGACTGCTACTGCTTTAAGAAACGTAATGGCTCCTGTTAAGGTAGAGGGCGGCAGGCACTGGTCTGTTGTGTCCTTCTCTTTGCTGTGTGGAAACTGCCAAGGACATTCCAGTGTATCCCATCCATGTCCGTTATCAACTCCTTCTTCTGCTCCACTCAGCATTGCCAGGGATTACGTTTTGTTTTGTTTTCCTAGTTCATAAGAGGAAGTCATAATGAAAGCTTTTGTAAGGTACACGGATTCTTATCTTGCCTATGAGCTATAAGTTAAAAAAAATAACTGCTGCAGGCAGGCTGCTATTATCAGTCTTTTGCCATAGACCCACTGTGATTCATGGCTTGGGTGGTGGTGGTGAGACTATGTATAGCATAATGCATATGTTCTCCCAGACTGATATAGATGCTAGTAGTGCATACTGATTATAGAAAGCTAGTCAATTTTATGTGGAGCTTTGTTCTTGTTTAAGGCTTGGGTATTTGCAGATGACTTTTGCTTCTTTGCCTTTTAGCTCTTGGAATACAGAGTGCTGTTAGAAGCTATTTTAATTTAAAGATGCCCAGGAGTTAAAAGTTCAAAACAGTGTGGCCTTTGACTGGACAACCCTAAGAATGTGCTTATTTTCTGATTTTGCTGGGCCAGCACCAGAAATGACAAGTTCTCTATTGCTGCCAGATTGAAACCTGCCCTTGGGGGAAAGGGGAGAAAGATGTGAGAAAATGTTAATTTCCATGATCACTGGGACAAATCCTTTTAGCTTTGTCCTGCCCATGCTGTACAGAGGGTGACTTTAGCTGCACCTCTGTGGTCACGACTGGAGGTATAGGAGATCTTTCATTTCAGGTAACCATAGGGACGTATTTTGTCTTTGCTTCAGGCTCTAGTTGGGATTGTGGTGCAATTGTTCATTTCAGGGTCTGTACTCTTAGTTGAATGGGCTCAATTTTCTTCTCATGGATATTATCCCAGTTCTGGAGCTGTGTCAATTTAGCTTTCTATGTCTGGACTGTCACCAGAACTGCTGCTGCAATTACCACCCAAAAACCTAACAATGGCAGCAAAATTCTTCAGTCCTTGGCATGGCTTTGCTTGCTCTGAAATGGACGGTGGGCCCCTGGGGTCCTTCAGGGATATCACTGGCTTCCAATATTGATATAAATGCTACTCTCCAGCTGGTATCCCCTTGGCTGGATCACTTCCCAGCTAAATAGTAAATTGCCGTCGCAATGGTGTAGCCGACATTACAAAACATGCCAAGTGCAGGCAATAAAGAACCTTGAGAGCTAGTTTTTCCCTTACAGATTGTCCTGTGCTGTAATAGCAAATTGAGTTGGGGGCCAAGAGAGCTTTACAGCCATCTTCTCATCAGTTTCATCCTGGCCCAAAAGCACAACTGCTCTGTGGCACAGTGGAGATCACAGCTCCAGCTGTAGCCCTCCTGCAGGCTTTGATATGGGTAGAGAACCAAGGCAAAGTCATCTCTTTTCCTAGAAACAGGGAGAAAATAGTTCATTTTGCAGTTTGAACACAAATTTCCAAAATTGCCCTTCCCAAGTCTTTGCAATAGCTGGCATGGCAGATGCCTTTGGAATTTAAGGTAATTTCACAGTGACTGATACACCCTTCTGCATGCTGGTATACCAGCCAACGCAGAATCGTTCTCACTTCCACCAACACCAACACCAACACCCTCCCCACCCCACCCCCAAAATGCATGGTGGTTGTTCAGTTCAAACATGCTTATGAAAACACAGTTCCTGGGGAAAGAAGAGCACAAAAATATACGTATGGACTGAACAATAGTGCATTGCATTAGGGGAAAGTATTTGTAAAAATTGTGAATATTAGGGGAAATGGCATGGAAAACTGCTTATGTGATAAAGTTAAAATATTTTTTAAAGCATATTTAAAGAAAATAACAGTAATAAAGAAACAGAAAAACTGAATGTTTAGCTTGGAAAAACAAGAACATAAAAATGTTAAGAGGAGCCCTGCTGGATCAGGCCACAGCCCATCTAGTTGAGTATCCTGTTTTGTAATTCCATATGGGCATCTCAAGCAGAAGACAAGGGTGAAATCCCACTCTGTTCTCAACTCCCTGGAAGCATCCTGCCTACCTATTCAACTTGAAGGAAGTATCTAGGAGTCCATTCTAGTAGCCATTGATCTACCTGTCTTCCATGAATTATAATTATAGGAAACAAAAAAGTCAGATTAACCCACTCCAATTGTATTTGTCAAGTACAGTCTACCAACCATCATTTAATCAGGTGACACAGGACATCTACAAGAACGACATGAGCCTACTCTAAAGGAAAACAATGCAAGCACAGTCCTAAAACTGATGACAACAGCAACTTTCCCACCCTCTAAGAACCCATCCGCTTCCCAAAGTTACTTTGGGTCACCCCAAAATTAAAATGTTTCTACTTACTGAGTTTCTCTGTAGCAGGTCACTTCTGATGGTGTCTGCCCGACTGCTGGAGACGTTGAGAGTCATGGCTGCTGATTGCACCACAGACATCCACCAGCAGCTTCATGTTGGTGGCACCATCAGTGTCTCTGCAGAAGTGCAGTGGCAACACAATGGTCTTATGCAACTGCCATCCAGTGCATCTGTGACTTTGGATTGGACTGCACCGCCACATGCAAAACAAAACAAAAAAACATTATTCCAAACACAGTTTATTGTTCAGCATAGAATACTACTTCAGACTGAATCTGTGCAGCAGATCCTAGAATTATGTAAATAATCAGATTTTGGCAGCAAGTTGCTGTGAGACCAGTAAAGGCTGCATTTTTATGAGCTCCTCAGAAATAACCCAAGTACAAAATTCACATTTTTCACAACAGCAATGGCAAGCACATATAAATCATAGCTTTATCTTTTAAAATCATCATCAACATCCAAATTAATTAATTGAGAGCAAGTCTCCCCCATCAGCACCATTTAACCTTGATTTTCAAGGTAGAATGTAAAGTAATTAAATCCAATAGCCCTAAACACTGCCATTGCTTGGAACAAATAAGCCAATGATAGCAAGGGATGGTGGAATCAAAACAGCCCCCTTGAAGGGGGGGGAGTGCTAAAAAAAGGTGGCATAAGAAAAAAAAGACAAACATAAAAATGCTATATATATATATAGAACTTGTTCTTCCTTCCAGTACTCCAGCACAGTTGCATTGTCTTGTCCTCAAATCTATTTCTGATTTGGTTAAAATTTAATGAAAGTGAAGCCTTATAGATTTTATTACAGGCCCCAGAACCTAGTGCTGTATGCTGCGTTATTGCAGAATAGAGGGCTGTCCACCTGAGAATAATTGAATAAATTTTATTAAGGGAAGTAAATCATACATGGCCTTTCATAACTGTCAAGGTACACAACAAAGAAACCTGAAGCATCTTTTTTACTCCTCTCAACAGTTCCATGTCATGAAGACAAGCTCTGGGTTAAGGTGTCAGTGAATGAGGCTCAATTCCTTCTGACAGCTCAGCGCAGTTTTCCTGGCAAGAGTTCATAAGTGGTTTGCAGCTGTCTTCTCCTGAGATTTTTTCTCCCCCCCACCCCCACCCTGAGTTGGCATTTTTAGCATTCTAAGTATTAAGTAGGCCTGCCCTTGCTTAGTTTCTCAGATTGGTCATACATGACAGAACCGCCTCACTATCAATAAAAGTGTGGCATGGTGATTCAGTATCCCATGTTATCTAAGACAAGTGCTAGTTACAGGACTAATAGTCAGAGCCAGCACATTTGAGGACCTCTGGGAAAATTTGAAAATTATCTACTGCATGGAAGTGTCAAGAACCCAGTTCTTCCTTTCAAAGCATTCACTTATCATTACCATCCTCCTGTGAGTGTATCCACACAGAGTCAATAATTTTGTTGTAATCAAAATATCCACTTACTTTGCCCTTGTGCATGTTGCTGTCTACTGCCAGCCAGATGTGGACAAAACACAAATTGCTCAGAACACACACACTCATCCCACACAGGGAGTGGTGTTTAGGCATGTTAGCCCATCTTTTTTCAGCCACCTAGGGCATACTCGATCTTCTTTAGTTCCTTCAGTTTCCAGGGAAGGGGACCAATGTTTCATCATCATATTTATCACAAGATTATGCCAAAATGCAACATCATTTTTCCCCCAGGCCTATCGGTGCTTCCTCCAGCCCAGAGAAGGCTGAAAATACCAAAGATGGGCAGATGTGCTCATGAAATGTACCAGCATCTAATTGCCGAGAGGTGGGGGGGGGGTAGAGGTCCACTAGGGCACCTAAATATAATACCCTATATGGCCTATATGTGGCTATTCTGAGTAATTTAAATAACATTTTGTATACCTCTACTTCACCCCTGGCGCATTTTCACACTTTCTTTCCTGTCTGCTGGATGGGAAAGGAATGTGATTAACCAATGTTGACTTGCACTTGGAATGCTAGTCAACTTTGGCTGTTCCCTCGCCCCGCAATCGAATACTTACCTTATTTGATCCAGGGCCCGGTCCTCCTCTGGGCATCACCATTTTGGTTGTGATGCCCTCCACGGCTGCGTGTGCATCACGGCTGTCACCCTGACAACACTGACACTCTGCACACACATAGTTGCATCTATGGTCATCTGAGGTGCCAGGTGCAAACAACCCCAGAGCACCAGAAGAAGAGTGAATGCTCCTGCCCCAGACGCTTCAGGTAAGCGTCTGGTAAATGTTGGTTAATGTTTTGTGCTCCACGCATAATCGAGTAGTGAACTTCTGGTGAAGCCTCCAACACATGCAGATGCCAGTTTCGTCTAGTGGTTAAAGAACAGGACTCTTATCTGGGAATACTGGATTTGATTCTGCCCTCCTCTACAAAGCCCGCTGGGTGACCTTGGGCTAGTCACACCTCTCTTCTGAGCTATCACAGCCCAGGGTGTCTGTTGTGGTGAGAAGAATATAAAGCTTTGTCAGACACTTTGAGTCCCCTTAAATGGGTTTAAAAAGTGGGGTAGAAAAGTCAACTCTTCTACTTCTTCACTAGAGGCTGTAGTGCAAATAGGCCTCTAAACTCAGTTTGGTGTTCAGAATGTAAAGATAGCTTCCTTATGTTTTTCCCAGTCTCAAACACATACAGACATAAGAGTAGTAACTCTAGAGGTTTTTCCTTTTCAGTCCTTGCCTGTTATTCTGAAAGAAGCTGCTGGTTAGGCTTCTTTGGAACCACTCTAAAGTTCCCCTATCCTGGTTTAGCAGTCGACCTCTGTATTTCAATTCCAAATCCACACCAGGCAGGAAGCTGTAAGATCAAGGGATCCTGATTCAGGCCACGTCTCTACTTACCAGGTGCCTCTATGGGCTGAAAAAGGTCCCTGCTGTGCCAAATCTCCATTTTTTGGTGACAGCAGACACCTCTGAAGCAACTGTGTGGGTCATTTTCTGGCATACGAAATTGCTTCCATTGCAGGATGGTTTCTTCCTCTCCCCATGCAACCTATATGGAATTGCCTCCACCAAAAGGGGAGATGTGTCCTCCTTTTATTCATTGTAGTATGAATCATCATAGCAACTGCAACAGAATTACTCTCTTCGTGTTCTTGTGCACACACACGTGCAATTGACAGTAAAATGGTGGCTGCCTGGAGCACCAGGAAAACTTTTGCTCATGAAGCTACAAAATGTCATTTCAGGCTAAGCACGCTCAGATAACAACTTCTGCAAATAGTGCAGCAGTTGGGGGAGACAAGACCATTCTTGCACCTACTTTGCTTGGAGTGGTATAACTAATCCACTTAAACCTATCTCAGTCCAAGCAAAGCAGATACTGTTTGGATTGCACAGGTGCCTTCTGTCTGAGACCAACACCTGCAACATTGCATTGCAATGCTGGAGGTGCCAGAGGTGTTCTGATCATGTTTACTTAGTAGCCAACATTCAAATGCCGCTTCTCCATGCGGGCTCACATTTTTTAGCTTTTAAAAAAATAGCTTGCTGCTGCACTAACCTAGTTCCAGGATTCTGTATACAAGTTGATGGTTTTGTTTGTTTCTCTGTCCTGTTTATAATTTCTGGACATTACATCTGGGATCACCTGTCCTATATTATGCCCTATAACCCTTTCAAAAGGCATGCATGGGATTGAACTGTGAAAGACCCATTTTAATCAGGGCAAATTCAAGGTATTTCATTGATTTCATGGGGATTTCTAGACAAATGAGTACACTGAGGAATGTATAGTAGTCACGTTTGGTGATATTGGAAGAATCTTTATTGATTTAGTACAAGCACCCAGATACACAGCAGAGCAATTGTCTATTCATGGATTTAACCAATTGTTATAATGTTCATATCGGTGAGGATGTTGCTGATAGTTTTGCAGAAAAGAAAATTTTGTCCAGACTGTTATCAAAACAGTAATGATTCAGAAGAGTGAAATGGCATAAATGGAGCTCCAAAGCATACTAAATTACATCTCCTTTGTACCTTAAATTAAAATTGCTGATGGAGAAAGAAAGAGAAAAAAATTATTAACGCAGTTTTCCATCTTTATTCCTGAATTGTCTAGAACTCCTTCTGCAGCAGTCATTTGTCCAGCAGGACCACACAATAGCAAAATCTTGCACAGAAAATGACTCCTCTGTTTCTTCAGATGAGAAAGAAGAATGGTCCTGAAGTAGTGCAGTGGGAGATACTGAACAAATCAGAGTAAATTATGGCTAATTTTCAGTCTCCCAATGGTTTAAATCGAAATCTTGAGTGCTATTCAATATTTGCTTGTTTGATTAAAGCTACTTTAATATAAAGCAACTAAAAATATTCAACACTGTGTTGCCCTTTCTTTCTTTCTTTCTTTCTTTCTTTCTTTCTTTCTTTCTTTCTTTCTTTCTTTCTTTCTTTCTTTCTTTCTTTCTTTCTTTCTTTCTACCCTTCTAGAAAAGCTATTAAAACATTAGGAACACAGTTGTACAAAACACACTCTGTTTCGTAATTTCGAGATAGGATGCCCTCTTCAGCTCAAGAGCTCTGTTTCTTCGTGGTATTATTTCCTCATCAGAAACCTTCCAGGAGTTATGTGTCAGTAGTAGATGGGACAAGGAGTATTCATATATCTTGCAACCAGTTCCACCCAGTGTTCACACTTTGAAGGCTCTGAGTAGAAAGGCCTAATTTCTTTTTTTTTCTTTCCTTTATAATGTAGTGCAGTGTAGGTTTTGCATTTGTATCTTACCTTGCTTTGTTCAAAAGGCTCAGAATTGTGTCCTTTGTTCTCTACTATTCCATTTTTGGGAGAAAGGTATGAGACAGACAGGGACATGTGCACACATGCATGTGTGCACAGACACACTCTCTCTGTGTGTGTATACACACGTATAGATAATATTTACCCAACCTATTGTTGATTTAAGTATCTGAATGCTGTTCATGAATGTTAGGCAAACCCTGCAATCCTCTCTGCATTACATTGGGATGGTTGGTATTATGTGGCATTCTCATTGCAAGGCTATTCACAGAGTGCAAAAAACATGCCATAAAGCTCTCATGGGAAATCCAGCAGCAATGCCATGCTTCTTGTGGGAGCCTCCCTTGCCTGCTGCTCTCAAGAAGTGCATACAAAGTCATGCAGATGGAAAATCTATGTCAGGTGTGACTCCTTGCATTTGACAAGCCATAGCAAGAGACAATTGCAGAATCTTTGTTTATATCCGGTGCTACCACTTTGCCATCTGGAGACAGCCTTAGTCATCCTATTTTAAAAACTCCTGATGGAGAAAAGTATTGATCTTTCCTCATACATAAAATACATACTCAAACACTGAGTGGAAATACTTCAAATAACATAGAGGTTTATAAGCTGAACCAAGGCTGCATTCACACCTAAGTTTTAATCCATCTTCAGGCCACATTCAGAGTGAGACAAAACACCAGCAAAGTAACCAATCATTTTCCTTCCACTTTATCTAACCCAAGGTGGATATTCTGAGTTAGATAATGCTGCTTAAAAAAAAGAGCTTGTTACTTCATTGTTGTGCTACCTCACTCTGAAAGTAGACTGAAATTGAATGAAAAATTGTCAGGCTTAGGGTTGAACCAAATATGGCTCCACAAACATATCAAGGCTACAGCTTCCATAATCTCCACCTTTCAACAATACTGAGTAGGGTCTAGAGTAACTGGAGTTGGAAACATCGGGCAAACTATAAGCTAACCACATCTGTGATGAGAAAAAAACAGGGATCCTAGAACTGTTGTGTGTAAAAGCTGATTTAAGCAGAGTAGATTTTCATGCCATTATCACCAGGAGAGATATCCAGTCTTGCAAAATTGCTTAATGCATAGGAGCCACTCAGCCCTCTGTCAATGAAAATATAGCTTATCTCTGTTTTATATCAGGTGATTGAAATTTATGAAAATATGTTCCAAAGGTGAGCCATTTCTCCTCTTGGACCTATTCATGCTTAGGTCTCTGGTATGCAGTTAGGACAGCTCTGGTACCAGTAATGTCCTAATTGCATACCAGAGGCCTACGTGTGAGTTCAGCCCTTGTTTCTAATATCTAAAATAATATTTACTCCCATAATTGGCCTTCTCATGCAGATAGGAGGAACTTGGGCTGTGCCACTGCCCCTAGAAGACCAAGAGCCAAGAATGCATAAGAGGATCTTCTCAGTGATAGACTCCAGATTATGGAATACCTTCACCTCTGAAGTTTATCAAGTTCATCGTTACATGCATTTAGATGTCTAGTAAAGATGTACCTTTTTATCCAAACCTTTACTTCTTTCCTCCTGGATGCTATAACTTTAAATTTAGTCTAATTTAGGGCTGTATCCAGACAAGGTCAAAAACCTGGGATTATCCTGACACTATATTGTGATTGCCACACCTATCCCTGTGGACTGCTGAAAGAAAGCAGCTTTGCCACTCTGTTTCCAAAGAACAGAGAAGCTTACCTAAAAGAATGTACCTATCTGTGTGGATATCTGTGGCAATTCCAAAATAGTCCCAGGATACAGAGGCAAAACCCTGGGATAACAATATTGCAGGAAGAACACTTCTTTTGTCTGGCACTTGCTCTCAGGATTCATGTTTGAAGTAGCCACTGCACAAATCCAGGAGTGATTCCTTGGTGAAAATATTCACCTGGGGGCAGGAGCTTGCACACTTCTGGATATGTCATAACACTGGAGCATTGTCGGGCAAGTCCCAGACAAACCACAATTTTGCACCACAATTTTGTTCTCTGGACAATTGTGAGATACAAACAAGATCATTTTCCTCTTCCCATCTGGAGGCAGCCCTATTTTTTTTCGTTCTGGTTTAGTTTTGCTTTAATTTCTCAAGTATTGGTTTTTAATTTGTTGTAATCTGTCTTTAGACCTTGTGGTGTTGGGTGCAATAGAAATAAATGCCAGCTCTCCTTCTCTTGACTTACTCCCCCTCTTTTCCCACCCTGTTCCCTGCCTCACTCTTTCACATTTTCACACCCATTCACTGCCCTATTGACATTTTTCCTATCAGTCATTGGCAAATTGATGCTGTGGATGCTGATAACATAAAGACTCTAATAAGGCAGTAATATTCCTTAGAAGAATTCTCTAGGATGGGGAGATACTCTCTAAAGGGCTACATGCTCCCCCAAACATGGTGAACTGCCTTTGTTTCCTCATGATTTTCATGGAGGACTTCTGTTATCTGGAATGATACAGTAGATCATGAAGACAATTGGATACAGATGTTCCATCCATGTTGGTCTTTTGGCATTGGCCAGAAATTCTTAGGAAATCCCATATCCTCATTGTGGACTGGTCCACTCCAAGGCCATGACTCTCAGTAGAACACCACATCTACCTAGGATGCAATATTGGAGCGGGACCTGGTGACAAAATTCCACCAGATCAGACCAGCCACTAATGAATAGCTGGTTCCCTCTCTTGGCCACCATTTTGTCAAGCTCCAAAAAGCAGCTCTAAAAGTGTGTCACTTCCTGGTTCCCAGTTCAAAAAGCACCTTCTGAAGATGGTACCTTTCATTCCTAGCCTCTAAAGTTGGGTCAGAATGGACCATTGCAACGTGAATGGCCCTTGGTGTGGACCACCAACCAGCCCAAGGCTGAACCTGTATGACACAGGATAAAGTGCATGTGAAGATCCTCCCAGGAACTCTAAATGATTGGAACGATACAATATAAAAATACTACTTTCCTTACTTCTCAATATTTTTTAACCTAGAAAAGGAAAAATTCTCATGTATCTTCATTAACTGGTAAAGTCAAAAGCAGTTCTACTCTTGCAGTACAGAATAGAAAACTGTGCAACAGCACTACAGATCTGGTGTTCTCTCCTCCCTGCCTTTGCCTTAAAACTTTTAGAAGTGTTAATTCTGGAAGCAGCAGCAATAGGAGAAAACTGAAATATCAATGTATTTCTTACTTATAGTTTTTCCTTTGATTCCTGAGGCAGAAAAACTGAGATAAAATATAAGTTAAAAGGGGGCTAAGTAGCATTAGCTGTTGTTTCATTCCTTTACTTAAAATATCCTCTCCCTTATTTTTAAGAGTTCTACTAGAAGCATTACCAAGCATGTAGTTAGCATCAAAGCAGGAACCGTATCCAACTTGAGGATTAAATCTTCTCCGTGTCATCCAATGTAATGTGTGAAGTGGCCCACAAAAATCAAGTTAGAAACATAATTCATGCTCTCCAAGTTTCCAATATTACCGCTAGCAACTGATGCGAAATAAGTGAAGTGTTGAATTCCCCCCCCCCAAGCAGAAAAGATTTGTCATTGATATGACAAGTTAACATTTGAAGATGAAGTGCTTCTGTTTCATAAGAGGTAGGAATGGGATCTGTAGAGAGAGGAGAAATACATCTTTTAAAATTGTAACAGGTCAACAGTCTTAACATAGCTAATTATTTTATTATGCTACATGGACCAACTGTAGTAGATGAATTAGATGACTATCCTGCAGAATGGCTGTGAAGTGGCAATGAAAGATAGTTAATACTGTATTTTCTGGC
>MTQE01001134.1:27066574-27081103 GCA_014337955.1 Aspidoscelis marmoratus | reverse complement strand
ATAAATAAATAAATAAATAAATAAATAAATAAATAAATAAATGTGTGTGCAGAAAACAGTTCATTCCTGCAATAACAATTTTGCTTGGAATAAACGTGTGTGGATAGCTTGCCCGAAATGGAGAATGTATTACAGAAGGAAGGAGGGAAGGAAGGAGGAAGGGAAGGAGGGAGGGAAGGAGACATAATGAGGCTCATTTCCCCCCACCCCCAAAATAGATATTTAACAGCACACTTATAAGGCACAATATGGAAATAAATTTCCTCGTAAACCCATACCTTTTTCTATAGATTTGCTGGGCCAGATGACTCACAGCAGGCCCATTCGACTTCTTACATTTTAGTTATTTCCCACCTTCTATACTGCCTTGCTTATCAGGAACTGCTGATTCCCACACTGCTCCTTTGTCATAGGATGTAGCCTGGGCATATAAGAGGTATAGGCCCGCAAAGGTCACCTGTCTGCTCCATCTTTGTTCACTTGGGCACTGTGATTTAGTGCTGGAAGTAGACCTGTCCTTGCAAAGGTCCTGGCACAGATGAGTAAGAATGAATTTCACAATGGCAGCACCACCAACTTGCATAGAATGCCACCAGCATATGTCGGGTGAACCATTGCTGCTGACAATGTAGGATTCTCTTCTTAGCATCATCTGTGAAAGCAATTTTAAAGATAATACTTGAAGCTTATCAACAATTTGGCAAGACAGTAAAAGAGACTTACCAATTCAAGCATCTTTGATTCAGTACTTCTCAACTTAGGCAATTGACTGTATATTCTGATTTTTATTGATACTTTCCTGTTACCTTTGAAGTGGTGCGGGGTGGGGAGAATTGCTGTCAAGATTGCCTTTACTCAGTTCTTACAAATCACATTTCAGAAGATGACTCCTGCCTCAGCCTCTAGCGCTTTCCACCCATCTCCCCAAGGCAATCATCCATCACAAACACAGACAGGTGTAGAGGTGGAAGAGAAGATGTTAAACTTGCTCAGTGAACCAGAAAGAGGGAAGAAGAGAAACCTTAAGCCCACGTTCATTTTCTATTTCTTTTGGACAACTCACATGCCATCATTCAAACTGTACAGAGAACATGCAAAAAAAATATATTATTATGCTAAAGAAGATCATTCAAATGATGCCTTTCAAAACACAGTGAAGAACCTCTCTGTTTCCTCATCAGAAATGATTATATGTTCAGATCATAATGGGATGTTTTCCTCTTTAATAACAATAACAACAACGATGATGAAGAAGAAGCATCTCTGACAACAATCATGAAATCAGCTTTATAGAAAGTGTTTATCTGCTCCAGGTACCCTGACAAACCTGCCCTACTGGCCTCCCTTGCTGCATTCTTATTTTGGAAGGAGAAGAACCCCCTTGGGGGTGGGGGGATTTTGCCAGCACTACATTCACTGTACTCCCATATTTATGACTTTCTCCTTCTCATCTTTGCCAGTTAGCATTTCCCATGGATCCTGTAGTCTGACTCTGTGGTTAGCCTTGGTATGCTGATAGAACTTTGAAAAACTATATTGTTTTGAGAAATTAAGAGTTTAATTCTACTGATGTTCTTTGAGGATGTAGGAACTATACTGAACCCAGAATGCTTTGTATACAGAAAGTTCACCCATTATTATTGTAATCTGTTATCAATAAAGCTTGAGTAACTTGCTAGAGTAACTTTCTGCCTGATTGGGGTCATCATTCTGATATGCAGCTTGCAAACCTTGTTCATTCATATGGAGCACAGACATTATATCACTTTGTTCATTCAGGCCTCAACCAGTAGCACTAAACTGCAGAATTTTTGACAGCAGCAAATCTTACTTTTTTTTTAGTCATGGCATTTCCATGGTTGAGAATGAAAGGCTGAAGTAATAATAAAGCCTAAGTAGTTTGCAGTGTTTTGTTGACCACTGCAATATTAAACTGGGGAGCAGGTAACACAAGAATGAGATGTAGGCATCCTTGGTAACTGGACTCCATTTGCTCTCTTTTGAGAACAAATATGGCATGCAAGTGGAGAAGAGAAGAAGAAGAAGAAGAAGAAAAAGAAGAGAGTTGGCTTTTCTACTCCGCTTTTCTCACCCATTTAAAGGGACTCAAAGCAGCTGACAAAGCTTTCTATTCTACCCACAACAGACACCTTGTGAGGTAGGTGGGACTGTGAGAGTCCAGAAAGAGAACTGTGACTAGCCCAAGGTCACCCAGATGGCTTCATGGAGGAGTGCGGAATCAAACTCAGTTTTTCCAGATAAGAGTCCAGCTCCCTAACCACTAGACCAAACTGGCTCATGAAAGCAGCTGAAAGGGATAAACTGGGATAGCATGATACATGCTGCAACCCTGAAAGAGGCAGGAAAGAGGCGCAGGATGCTCTGCCTTGCTAACTTAGGTTTATGCAAATTCTTTGTCCCACTCTTTGCTTGATGTAGAGGGGCCCTCCATCTTCTTTTTCACCACACTTTGAATCTATGGCACAGATTAAGGTAGAGTCATTCCTGCATACAAGCTCTGTACTTGCCTCATTGAATGGTGCTGTACCATCACAGCCATGTATCAACTCCTATATAGGTTAGATGCATTTAGACTGGAATTGGAAAACTTACTAACATTTGGAAATGCATACCAATCTGTACAATGTGATCAAATGCCTGACATGCACTTCTCAAGACAGAATAAATCTGAAGTACAACAGTGCCCTTATAGCTGCTTACCTGGGACTTGCAGATTGAGATGATGGCATAATTGAAATCCTCAGTGGTAGTTGCTCAGATATTTTACAGGTATATAGTATTCTGGTAACAAATTGAGTGATCCGAGCTGAGTTATTTTACTTGCTATCTAAAAGTTCCAGTCCATAAACTATGCCTGCCTGGGACTTAATCCTACTGAACTCAGTAACATGATTAAAATTACAGTGTTAATAAAATGCATGGATTTAATTGCATATTCATTAACAGTAGTGGCTGTTCTCCACTGGAACTAGTGGGTGGAGGCCAATACAGCTGAAAGGCAATAACATTAGGATCAGAATAGGAGAAGCTAAAGGTAGGTGAGATGCTATCAAGGCAGCATTTCTCTTCATCTTCACATGAAAATTAATCCCATTGCATGCATGCACACATTAGCCAACTCTGAGCAGAAGCATGCCTGGATAAAGGAGGAAATTACTTAGGGTTTAAGCTACTAAAGAAGCTGGAGTAGTGTCCACCTTGCCCTTGTGGTCCAGTCAGTCTTGTACATTAGAAGAGAACAGACATCTATCATGTTTTGGCAGAACTGAGACACTGCAGTGTTGGCCTACGTACAGAAGGTAAACCTGCTCATGTGCTCCCTTCACATTCTCCAAAAGCAAAGCAGAGAAACAGGAAAGTCAGAGATGTTCTAAAGATTAAGTAGCAGAAAACTGGGTCTGTCGATAAGGCTGCCTGGAATAACTACTAACATAAGAGCTTTGTTCCTCATTTAGACTGTCGCTATATGGAGATGCTTAAGGAGCATCTCCATGGAAATGGTGTAGCTCTACTTAAAACACAACCTTTCCAATGCCCTGAAACAGTTGCACTCCATTTTGAGTCAAGGTAGGCTGTTGAGGGGGAAGAAATGGGGGAGGGAGGGAGCAACACTCTGCCACTCCTCCCTCTCCCATATGGCGTGCATTTTGTTGAAAAACACAGGAAAGGGGATTATGGGAAAAGCAGCAGTGTCACCAATTGCTGCTTCTCCTTGCAGGAAAGATCATCCTGTGAGCAGGGATTCCCTACCCACCAGCCGGCCATTGCACACTTCCTTTGGACACATGGGAGATTGAAGCACCTCTTTTGTAAGGGACATCCCCAAATTTATTTGAAGAAGAAGCAAAAGAGTTAGCTTTTCCCTCTGTTTAGGATACTTGTGTTGCATTTTCCTGTTGTACAGCAGCATTATCGGCACTCAAAAAGGTGTTGTCACAGGTGTAAATCTTCATCTTATACAGACTTGTCTTTCTTCCCAATAAAGTCATAGTAGAGACATTACTATGGCAAGGCTAAAGGAGGAGGGTAGTTGGGCAATGTAACTTTGGAGATCCAGGCAAAGGGACTTCTCAGGTACCTGGAAACAATGGCTGAGATAACTCACTCTGTGTTGATCATGGTGGAAGGGCCATGTAGCACTTTCCTTTTGCTGCCCAACTGAAGGTAAATTCACACCCTCTGCTCCCAAATTCCTATCTTTCAGAGTCCCCTTCCTACTTTTGTAGTCCACTCCTAGGCACATCTGATCAGAAGCAAATGCCACTGAGCCGAATGGAATTTAGTTCTAAGCGAGTGAGTACAGTATAAAATAGAATTCACAGGATGGGTTATACACAAATATCAGAGGGAGGGTACAATTTTTCTCAGAAAAACAGCACATGACCAAGTTTAACCTTTCCCTCCTCCAAGTGTTTGTGAAAGGTGTTCTCCCTCTTCCACATCATCACATGTTCACCTGGAGGATGAGTAAACTTACACATGCATACACACACATTATTTTCTATTAGCACTATTGCAGCTTGCAAATCCTCTTTCTGTTTGCTCTGAGTGTAAAACTCTCCCACATTGTCATCTTCCTCTCACTGCCTACTGCCAATCTCTCTCTCTTCTACATACAAGCACACAGTTTCACATGAGCACATGGATGTGTCTTTACTGCGCCATCCCCATAGCAGCTGACAGCAACAAGCCTGGATAGCTTTAAGAAAGGATTACATAAAATCACGGAGGACAGATGTATCAATGGCTACTAGAATGAATGCCTAGGTACTACCTCCGGATTGGAGAGACAGGCGTGATAGATCTAAAAGCCATTTGCAGGGATTTGGAAGCAGACAAAGGTTTTGCCTTTGTCTTCTGCTTGAGATGCCCAGAAGCAATTTGTGGGGCAGTGTTCGGAAGCAATTTGTGGGCAAGGTTCCTCTTATGTCTGTATATTCTCACAACCTTAATCAAGCAGAAGACAAAATGGCACAACCTCCACCTAGAACATAAGAGAAGCCCTGCTGGATCAGGCCACAGCCCATCCAGTCCAGTGTCCCATCGCACATGGTGGGCCACCAAATGCTCATGGGCATCCCAAGCAGAGACAAGGACAAACCTTTTCCTGCTCTTGAATCCCACCAAATGGCCTTAGAAACATCCCGCTCCCCCCCCCCAGCCTGAAAGATTTACTTAGGCATCCATTGATACATCTGTTGCCCATAAATTTGTCCAACCCTACCTTAAAGCCATCTAGACTGGTAGCTGTTACCTCCTCTTCTGGCAGCAAATTCCACAAACTGATGACCTTCTGCATGAAGAAATACTTCCCCTCGTCAGATCTGACTCTCCTACCCATCAGCTTCATACAATGCCGCCTAGTTCTAGTGTTGTGTGATAGAGAAAAGAAATTTTCTCTATCCACCTTTTCTATACCGTGCATAATTTTATATACTTCAATCAGGTCCCCTCTTAAACGCCATCTCTCCAGATTGAAGAGGGCTAGACATTGCAGCCTGGTTTCGTAAGGGAGGTGTTCCAGCCTTGTAATCATTCTGGTTGCCCTTTTCTGCACCTTTTCCAGTTCCATAATATCCTTTTTGAGGTGTGGTGACCAGAATTATACACAATACTCCAAATGTGGCCTCACCATAGATTTATAAAGAGGCAAAATGACAGTCGCTGACTTGTTTTCTATTCCCTTCCTAATTATTCCCAGTGTGGTGCTGCACACTGGGTTGACACCTTCATTGAACTGTCCACCAGAACTCCAAGATCCTTTTCCTGGTCTGTTGCAGAAAGCTCAGACCCCATCAGTTTATACCTGTTCTCGGTTTCCAGCATCCTACCTATCGCTTTAATCTGGCGGCATTATCTAACCACTCATCCTAGTAGCCATGCTGCAAAGAATTGTGTTTGAAATCATCTCAGAGGAGTGAGAGCATATCCTTTAGGACAAAAGCTGTGTTCATACCAAGCAAAAGGGGCACCTCAAATCGAGCATGAGTGGCCTCATGTTCCCCACCTTTCTCTATTTCACCTTTTTCTAGCCAATAATGTTTGTGAGAGGGAGAATGGGTAGACTGGTGTGTGAACAATTCCATCTTGAAGCTGCCTCATAGATTTTTTTTTCTGTGTCTGATCATAGCCTAAATTACTAAAAACATTGCTCCCAGTTACCAATACTGCCAAACAACCAGACAAAACAGTTCAAAACCCTAGAAAACATTTCACAGCAAGAGAGGAATGTGATCGCCTTCATGATCCTGTATTCCAGTCAGGTAGAAAAACAATTACGGAATAAGGAGTATGGTAAATTTCATTCCTATTTCACAGTTCTTGATATGAATCTGAAAATATTTTTTTGATTTATTAGGGCCATCCACACCACTCCCTAGACAAAGGAAGTGGTCTAAAAAAGACTGTTTCATTCGATGCTACAAGCAGCATTCAAAAAGCCTTCGGGTATTTTTAATATCAGGCTTCTCAGTGTTACTCTCCAAAGATCACTGAACTTGCATTACATTCTGAGATAAAATAATGTTACATGATAATATGTGATAAAATGTGGAAAGCTGCCAAGATCTTGCAGAGGGGATCATATGCCTAGGAAAACGGAACTTGGCAACATGTATAACTGCCGGACAAACCACAAGAAGGGTAAACTTGCTATTCAAGTAGAATTTTAACATGTAACCCCAAAGAACTGTGCATTCTGCTATCCAAAGTCATTTCCCCCCTCCAGTTTCAAGCAGGCAGTGAAACCATATTTGATAAATCTGCTTTCTGTAACTCCAGGTTTTAATCCTTTTTATGACAGGTATTCTGTTTTTCTTGTTCGCTCTTTATAATACTTCTTTTTCAATCGAATTACATGAAGTTAATCCAGTCAATCAGTCAATGAGTTTATTAGGGTCATAGAAGCATCTTAAAGTCAGTTCAGGCCACCCTCCACTTTAGTTACCAGGCACTTTCTGGAAAAAGCTAAGTCATTTAATTTCCATACAATATACCCATTTGATACATTTGTATTGAATAGAACCCCACCACATTCGAAGGGGATCTATTCGTATGAATATGGATTTCCTAACATTCGTTTTGTTAGAAATTGAATGTCAAAACCCCTTTCATGCACATCCCTATCCATGTCTCATTTGGGCAAACATGAACCAAATAGTTCTTGTATGGGATCCATATGCTCTTTGTATACAGCTTTATATAGGATCCCTATGCTATTTGTATGCATTTGTATGAGATCCGTATGCTATTTGTATGCATTTGCATAAAGGATCTCTGTATTATTTCTATACATTTGCATGGGATCTGTATGCTGTTCGTAGGCATTCGAATGGGATTCGTATGGGCTGGGACATTCGTATTGAATCTAAATCCTACCACATTCAAAGGCGATCTATTCAAATGAATATTAATTTTCTTGCATTCAGTTTGATATCAATCAAATACAAAAACAACAACAACCATCCATGCACAGCCTAGAGCAGGGATATTTAAAAATTCAAAAGTCTGATTCAAATTCGATGAATATCAACATTCAAATTTGAATCGGATTTTCTAAAATCTGATTTTCCGAATTCAAATCGAAAACGGATTTTTTAAAAATCCAATGCGGATTTTTGAATGATTTAACTGATCATGATTTAACTGATCAATGATTTAACTGATTCAACATCATATGTCACATCTGAATATCATGTCTATTTATGCATATAATACGGGATGCAAACGGAATTCAAACTCTAAAAACCGCACCAAAAATGAGATGCAAACAGATTCAAAAATTGGATACGGATGTTCCAGACATTTGTATTGTTTGATTCAAATGGGATTTTCAAAAATACGGACCCAGATAATCTGGATCAGAACTGGATTTTCAAAAATCCAGATTTTGATTGGAATCAAATATTTGAATATTCAATTTGAATCAAATTTGAATGGAAAAAAATACATTTGTGCACATCCCTACCCTGCTCTGGTTAGCTCCCTGCTGGTTTTACTGAACTATTTCTCAGTCTGAAAATCATCAAAACAGGTTTTTATAAGATAAAAAAGAGACTTCCAAGTGGAACTCACCTCTGCAAGGCTCCAATCTGTACCATCACTAGAATAACTGGGAACTTGGCACAGCCTCATTTTTTCTTCAACATGCAATGCTTGTAGGTTTATATTCTGACAGAACACAGATACCTATGACTTGATAGAAAATTTTTGTTCATGGTCATGATTTGAACAGTTTGACACCTTTATAATTCAACACACCATTTTGTAGATGTTACAGGGGTGTGTTGGATTTTCTTTTTTCTTTTTTAGTTTGTTTTTTAAATGGACAGAAACTATCACAACAACATTGTGATCATGTTTCTTGGTTTCTGACTGCAGTAAATTGCCATTTCAAACAACAAAAATGGGAAATTTGTTGGACCTATTAGTGGCAGAAAAGTATAGGAAGGAGACAAGAATGGAGGTGAAAGAAACATACTTATAGCTAGAGGTGAGCCCATCATTCTAATGAAATTCAAATTTTGTCAGATGTTATGGAACCTGAAAATTTGGACTATGTATTCATTTGTTCATTCATTTGTTCATTCATTCTGGCCTGCCACCATTGGAAGCACAGTTGGGGCAATTATGCTGAAGTAAAATTTGACTGATGGGGAGTTGCTCATCCAAAAAAATCTGGATGGTACCAAGCTGGAAAGAACTGAGCTTATGCATCATCCCTTCCCTTTCTTCTTTGAGCAGAATGACAAAGTAAATAAGCTTGTATTATGCATGAACATAAAGAACTGTTCCAAATTGGGTAAAACTGGTTAAGTGCCAATGTTTTATCCCAATCAATTTGTAAGTGAAGAGACTGCTTTCAAAACCAATCATAGGGTAAAGATTTTTCTTGTGGGTTTGTGCCTTAATTTGCTTTTAGGATGGCTAGAAGATGCTTGAAATAACTCTTTTCTCTTGTGATCCAGACACAGAAAAAGGCAAGCAAACAAGCGTCTCTGAGGTGCCTCTGAGGCAGGTTAGACAAGGCTTCAAGGTGTAATTGTCCACACACCACTCTGCCCCTCTCCCTCTCATGAACATTTTGTGCTAGAAAAGGTAAATTAGAGAAGGTTTGGGAACATGAATAAGATCTAATTATTTCCTTGGTGGCCTCTCCAGGTCATCAAGCGCTTCCTGTGTTTGATGCTTTCCCTGGTGTCCAGGATGCAGTTGAAGAGCAAAGGTTCAGCCATCAATAAAAGTGCTGCAGTCCAGATGCTGCCATGATGATGGATGCAATTATAGGGTGTTTTTCCACTGTCACTAAAAGTACCCATTAAGTACCCATTAATGGGTACGAAATGGCATTTTTGTACCCATTAATGGGTACTTAATGGGTACTTCTAGTGACAATGGAAAAACACCCATAGTTTATTGTAAAATCACAATAAACATTTTCACTCTTTGCCTGTACGCAAAGATAGGCAAGAAAGGAGGAGCACTGAACCAACCAGAAGGCAGCACTGACCTTTCTTCAGAAGGATGAAATGTGTAATTCTCCTGATTTGTTTAATTTCCATCACTCCAACCAGCAGATATAATGTCAAGAACAATGCACGTTGTGAGCCAACGACACCGAAAAGGCCATAGATTCTCTAAACCATTGTGCCACCACTTAGCAATAATTGTCATTTAAAAGAAGCAGAAATGATTGATTTTAAATATTCACAATTCTTATGAGATTCTCCACATTAATTCTTTGCATTATTCTTTAAATACTTGCACGCAATATTTACATTTCTTTTTGGACTGTAAATTTATCAGGTTGATATAGAAAGGCATCAGTATTCATTGGAACATTTATTTTAGTCTTTTAAACAAAAATATGTTATTTTCTGTCCAATAATTCAAAAAAATATGGGAAATTCAGAATCTCGTGAAGCACACTTACGATACATATTCTCGTTTTATCACTTCCTTTATTTAAAAAAAATTGTTGAAGAAGATGATCAAGTGTACACTTTCTGGCTTGATATGAGGTGCCCTCTTCATACATACTCCCAACTAGTAATAGCTGGGCAGATTGAGCCATCAGTAAAAGAAAGCTAATTTTATGCTATTGGCTTTCCATGAGACGGTTCCCTCCTTTTTATTAAATGGCATTTTAATCCCAGTGCCAAAGATAGCACAATGAAATCAATGTGTCTGAATGAAATCTGCCCATTTTGGGGACTTGGTTTTTTGTCACATTTCAGGCATTTACTCCCTCCATCCACACTTCAGATAGCTCTAAGAAAGGGTTAGGGTTAGGGTTAGGGTTAGGGCTACTAGAATGGATGCCAAGGTGTTCCCTCCAGCAGGTTGGAAACACAGGCAGGATGCCTCTAAAGGCCATTTGCAGGAAGTTGAAAGCAAGTGCCTTTGCTGTCTCCTTGAGATGCCCAGAAGTACTTGGTGGGCCACCATGTGAGACCAGATTCTGTACTAAATGGGTTGTGGCCTGATCTAGCAGGGCTCCTCTTACATTCTTATGTTCTTATATATATATATATTTCAAGGGAAAGAATAAATGAGGAAACTAGTAGGCTGCCTCCAGATATGTGGTAAACCACACAATCCTCTTGCCATTGCATCTTTACCGTTCCCAATGCAACACAGGCTGCAACATGCAAAAAACCCACAATTTAAATTTAAAAAGTATCACAAAGCTGCTGTCACACAAAATCCAGCAGTGATGCTGAGTTTCCTGTGATAACCTTGCTTACTTTCATGTCTAGGAAAGTGCAAACAAATTCAGGTGACTGACAACTTCCAGCAAGTGCACAGAAAACAACAAATGAACAGAGGTGGGCACCTGGCTGGCTCCTGAAGGTTCTCAGAGAGGCAACTTCAGATGCAGCTCACCACATGTGAAAGTAAGCAAGTCCTGCATCCAGATGTCTATCTGGAGACAAAGCTGCTGCCAGACATAGCAAAAGCATTACAGTTGGGCTGCCAAACAGCCCCAAAGGCATGTCAGGGCAGTCATGATCTACTGACCTTTTAATTCTCAGTACAAGTAGTGTCAGATATAGATATATATTACTTACCAGAGATTCCTGGTGAGACCCTAAGGCATTACTGCACTGGCAACATCTGGGGGTTCACACAGTGTGAAATAAAAGGGGAGAAAAGAAATTAGTGGGTGGATGACAATGTTTCAGAAGCTTGGCCCACTAAGCTAAAGTCCGGCATGCCATGGCAATGGTAAATGCTGGCTTGTTATTTCAGTGAAGTATTTCTTCGCGTTATCTGGTTACGGCTGAAAAATACTGTGCTGTTGATCACTACCTGAAGAACCCAAAACAAAAAGCCAGTGCATAATAAGTGAATAAAGTGTTCTTTGGGGAAAGGGAAAAGAAAAGAACAGAACCACCCTCCCCTGCTGTCAAGAAAGAAAGAAAGAAGGAAGGAAAATGAAAGTAAAGAAATACAAGAAAGGCCAGATCAATATGAGTGAGCCCAAGTTAAAAAGGCAAGATTTAAGATCATATCTGAAAGAACTTATTGACTTAGCATTTTCAAACCTGAATGCCAGATGTAGGGTGAATTTAAAGATAAAATAAAATAAATGCATGAATTACACAAAGCTATAGTCTGTCTTTTCTTCTGGCCAATACGATGCCTTCACAATCTTCTGACCCATCAACGTGAGCTTTATGAGGGGAAGGTCCAGATAACATACCAGCCCCAAATTGCACTTCACTACTTCCAAGTCATCAAGGCAATTTTCAAATCAATCTCAACATTCATCCAAAAAGAAGTGCCAGTATAGGCAGGGCGGAAGTTAACACACTTTGAATTCACTTTGTGAGAAACAGCTTGCTCAAACAGGAGTTGGATCTTATAAAGTCTATTTTGAAGAGCCCATAAATTGTGACAGTGAAGTCAAATAACTTCAAACAGGGCTGGAGGGGGGAAATGGAGAGCAATAAAATGAGATTTGGATGGGAGGAAGAAAGAGATTATTATTTTCTTTCTTTCTCCCCCCCCCCAGCAAAAATAGAATACAATAAACTGAAAAACTAGCCTATACTTGACATATTAATGCCTTGATCTAAGAGCTGTTGCCCTAACATATGTCACAAATAACTGAAATAATTAGTTATTTCAACTGTAGCTCCATATTTCAATCCAGGAACAAGAAAAGCACAGTTCTAAAACAGAAATATATTAAACAGATTAAACACAGTTGCATATGTTATTGGTAGGTGATATTTTATTGCACTTCTGTCAACCACTGGAATAATCCAAGGTAGCGGAAAGAGCACCAAAACATCTTTCCTCTGTGTAGGAGCAGTTTGGTGTTATCTTCTGAGATATCTGAATTGTATATGTTTTGCTTATTGTATTGTTTTTTGTTTTTGTTTTTTGCTTTTTTATGAGCCCCCTTTGGCAGTTATTTTTGGAAAGGTTGTATAGAAATACAAATATCTGCAGGTGCTGACTGTATATATTTCATCTTTGTCTTTACATGGAACAAAGCTAGACATTTGCTTTAAAAATTATTGGCATTCTTGCAATACCTCGGTGGGAATCATCCAAAATTCTTCACTTTTTGAAAATTAAACATATAAGTCAGCCTTTAGGAAGAGACCAACATTCACCTGCAATGACACATCAGCATGATGGTAATCTTTAGTCAAGAAAACTGTGCTAGAATTGGGCTGTTTCTCTATTTACATGCCAAAAGTTTTCCTGCACCCTGGCTAAGGTCAGCTGTATGGTGCCTCCCAGGCTCTATTACCACTGAGGAAGCATCTTAGAAGGAACATTTGAGCCTGCTCATGGCTACCAGTCAGGGTCCTGGCAATGCATAACATTGCGACTTGTGTGCTGTTCCTCATGCACTGAGGTTTTGGCACCATAGAAGAAGAAGAGTTGGCTTTTATACACTGCTTTTCTTGCCCATTTAAGGGGACTCAAAGCAAGTGACAAAGCTTCCTGTTCTTCTCCCCCACAACAGACATCCTGTGAGGTAGATGGGGCTGTGAGAGCTCAGAAAGAGAGCTATGACTAGCCCAAGATCACCCAGCTGGCTTCATGGAGGTGTGTGGAATCAAATCTAGTGATTCCCAGACAAGAGTCCAAAACCCTAACCACAAGACCAAATTGGCTCAGAATAGATATCCAAGGTGCTACTGATGCCCCCAGATGACTCAGCAGGGAGGACGTACAGGCTGGTTGCTCTGGAGCCTATCAAAAGAGAAACAGCCTTGGATTTTGAGGGTAATAAGAACACAATGTCTTCAGTTGTGCTGTGTCTGCCATGTTTCCCTTCCAGAGGGAAGGCAAAGAGGCCCAAATACTATGGTTCAGCTCAAAGCTGCCCCAGTCTAGCTGAGGAACATTTGGAGTGACAAACCAAATAGCTCCAGACTTCACAATAAGTACCATGGAATCAAAATGAACTTTATGGAAATAGTGGAAGAAAGCATAACATTTATTTATACGTTTTTACAAAGGATTCTGAGTAAATTCCTGAAATCTTAATTCCAACTTCCATCTGGAATGACAAGATAAGTTTGACATTCCACAAAGTTATTGGCGAATAGAGTTGACAGTACTTGACTATGTCTGAGTTCTAATAAAAAAAAAGTTTAGAAGGCCTAGAATTTTCTCAATGCAGACTGACATGTAATTAATCCCACCCATGAACCACTTTCAAACTGCCTTCAAACCACCTCAGAGGTACTTTATTTTACAGCATTTGAAAGCAGCTTTGACCTCCAAAAGCACTGCAAACAAATGGATGTTTCACTAACGTGTTGTGTCCACAGTCCAGACATAGCCATTTCCCACTTCAACCAATCCTAACCATGTCCTTTTAACTGCTTACTTGTACTCCCGTTTTAAGATTCATAATACCCCTTTCTGGACTGTCTCTTATTCTGAATTAGATCCTGGAATAGGGATCTGCCGTCCCCATGCTGATGTAGACTGTGGCAGGCCCCCACCCATAACTTAATCCAAAATAGGGCCCAGTGCAGAAAGGGCCCATGGTATGTACCAGCCATGCTGAGCACTGTTTATCCCAGAATTTCTATTGTAGTTCAGTGGTAATGCAAGCAGCCTAGAAAGCTAAGGCTGCATCCGCACGGCATGCCTTAATTCGGTTTAACGAAACCGAAATAACTGAACCGGGGTTTAACGAAACCGAAATAACTGAACCGGAACGAAACTGTCTCCACCGGCTTTCAACTTGATCCGTGTCAACGGCATCCTGCCGGCAACCTTATCTTGGATTCAATCTCCGGAGGCCCCACGGCAAGTCCTCCCTGCCCATTGCCAGTCAGGATTGTGCCCACTCCTCCCAGGATCAGCCCCTCTCACTTAGTTCAAAGTAACAGAGATCAGACCTCTCCCTCATGGCTGTGCAGCTCTCCGCCTCCTTTCCTCTGCTACACCTTTCCCTCCCCCTTTTCTTCCAGCTTTGTGGTCTTCCCTCATCACCCCCATCGAAGAAGTCTGGATCCCCCTTTCCCACCC
>MTQE01001134.1:27053860-27064255 GCA_014337955.1 Aspidoscelis marmoratus | reverse complement strand
TATTCGCTTACAGTCTAGACTGGAGCAATATTGGAGCTGGTATCAGGGCCTAAGAGTTGCCAGTTTGATTCCCAGCCCTTGCCCAGAAGTAAGCAATTGCAAGCTATTCTGTATTGCCAGGAAAACTGCATAGGGGTGACCATGGAGTGCCCCATGATGTCAACCAGGAGTCAGCTATGAACATCATTTTAAGTTCAGACTTTTGGCCTGTGTTTGCCTCTACAGAATCATAATAGGCTGAATGAGCAAGATAGAGTCGTCATATTTTATTGTATCCAACCCTGGGGGTTTGATTGGATTATCAGGCTGCAGGATCAAACCTTTGGGGGTTTTTTTTTGAAAGGATTTGGAACTTGCTGTTAAATAACCCTCATTTGTTAGGATGGCACCACAAAGTCTGTAAAATAAAGTGGAGTGTCACAGACAATAGTGATTGTTTTACTCAAATTGATTTAAGGGAGAAATAATCGGAGGCCAAGGGAATCATGATGAGAAATGGAGGATCTGAGAACAGAAGCAGAGAAACAAAGACCAAAAGCAGGGGAAGAAGAAGATATGGATTCAATCAGTGGAAAGGCAAGGAGAAAGCTAATGTCCTGCCTCATTATTTAAACATATTATGAAATGTATAATGCATGTTCAGATGGCTGTTGTTAAATGCCAGCAATGGGCAGTAGACTGTGTTTTAGGAATCAGGAGAATCTCACTACCACTTACTGTTTCTTTCTCTGACTCATGGGTTGTTTTCAGGATATAATGTGTTATATCCTGAACTGGTCTGAGAAAGCATAAACCACAATTGTCATTACTATTAAATGTGGCTATTGCAAATCCCTTCCTTTTTGTTTGTATGATTTCTATGTTGAGATAAAATTTCCATATGAAAATAGGCACATGGAAGCTTTTAAGTCTTAAGTTATATCTTCCTTCTTCTGCCTTTTCATTCTTGCATTTTGTAAACTTCAGATTCCCTTTCGATGTGACGTGAGTTCCAAAATTTTGAATAAACCAAAAATGTTGTTTATGTATCATATAAAATGGTTCATTAATTTTTTATGATGCAGATGTTCCTATTTACATGTTGTATGACTAGGGACAACAGTTTAGGAGGCTTTCACGAATATAATTAACGGTTCTTGAAATTATTGACGTAGAATTGTAACCACTGATATTTTACAGATATTATATATACAGAAGGCATGGAGTATTTTCGTATTTCATAATAGGTATGTTCTTTAAAATATATTTCAAGCCCATTTGTTTATTCACAGGACTGGTGTATATTCAATAGATATTAAAATCGGGAACTGCTTCTTTTCCTTAGATTCTTCTTTTTCCTTAGATCTGGGAAAACGAAACTATCTCCACAGAGATAGATTGACAGCATTTGGAAACTTTTAACATCTGAATATTATGTGCTGTTGCAAATTATAAACGATTAAACATTTATTTCCCTCTCCAATTTGCTGAAACACTGTTGAGTGTTGAAACATCTGTCATATAAAGAAGAAGAAAAAGAACAAAGGCTGTGGCCACACCTTGCTAAAATAGTCCCATCTTATTAAGAAGCCAAACTAACTCTGAAGACACCCAATACCTGATCATCCTTGCTCAGATCATCCTCAGTTTGGGTTGCTATGCTCCTACTTTTCTGTTCCTCTCTGTTCTGAGACTCCATCCTCAGAATGTCTCCTGCACTCTGATAGGACAAGCGCTCTGTGACCCAACAGTGTTTAATCACACACTTGGTAAAAGGAAAGGCAATTTCATGCAGTTATCTAACTACTACAGTACAGTTCCCCTTTAGTCCTGTTTCCTGATCACACTGAAAAAATTAAAATGGATTAACACTTTATAATGGCTTGAGACCTGTAAAACTGGGACTCAAGAAAGTACGATTGAAGGGAAGAAAGTCCACAAAATGGATTGGACTACAAAGGTGTGAGCAGTCGGGACCAAAGAAGGACTGAAGTGAAGGTGTGATCACAGCCAAATAGAAAAGTGTGCGGCTGCCCAGACATGAATGTAGCCAAAGTTGCAGCAGAGAACTGAAAATGTGGAATACTTTTACCCACATTTCTGGTACTCCATCCCTGAACTGAACTGCATTGTGGAGCTGCTTCAGTGTTTCTTTAAGGCTTTTAGATGGCATCTACATGACCAGTACGAGATTCCAAATCCATGGGGGTGATGTCCTAGGGCCTTCTCTCACTTACCTGGTCACTCCAGTTAGAAACATTTCTATTGGTGCAATTCCTAGCTGTACCAGAAGACATCCATTTGCTCATGGAAAAAGGACTAAATGGAAACTGTTGTTCTGGAATAGCTGTCTCATACTACTTCAATTTTTGCATGAGCTTCAGAGCATGCTGTAAGGGCTTCAAAGTCCCAAAAAAGTTCCTGCCCTCAGAGTTTTTGGGGGACCCATTTTGGAAGTTGAACATCTAAACACAACCCATACAGAAGCATATTGAATTCCTGGATGATAACTAAGACAAGGGGATAATCTTTCCAGAATTGCATGATAGTGGTGAGCATAATTCTGCAGTAGGGAGTGCTAGGAAGAAAAGAGAATATAGATGCACCTTTTCTGAATCCCTCAATTGCTCCTTTTCTTTCTAATACTGCATTCTTCCTCCCTCTCCTCCTGCCCTCTGCTTCCAGACGGGCACTAACCCCCAAGAGCAAAAATGGTAGTGCAGCTGCACCTCAAATACTTCAGGCCTTGAGTCTGATCTCCCTGCCTCCCTCATGTAGGATTCAGTTCAAGGTTGGTGAATGAGTTTAAAGAGATGAACTTCCATATAGGGTTTCCAAAGACTTCAGCCTCCTAGTGTCTCACCATAATGAGAGTTGGTCACCTCTGCTGTACTACAAGACTGAAGTAGATAATAAACCTAGAAAGCGTAAGTTGCCCATCTGTATGCTAAGAACTGATTTAACCTCCAGGTTGGTTTCACTAGCATACAGCATATGCCCTTCCAAACATCAGAGGATAAATAACAGTTTCACAACACACCATTGCTTCTGTGCTTTTTACAAAGGCGTAGCAAAAGAAGGGAATCACATATTTTACATAAGAAGCACATTGCATTTTGCCTTTGAGCACACCCCTCATTTGCAAACATAAATACCAATGGACACATTTGGATATCTGTGAGAAAGTGTTCTTAAAGAGCACTGACTTCTTGGCCATGGATGATTAGAACACGCAACCTGTCTGCATGGCCTCGGTAGGGAAGGGGAGCTCTACCTCTGCAGACTCACTCTCCCCTGCATTGTGGAACCCTCCCTGGTCTATACATCTGGCAACACAATATCCTGGGGAAGCAGTGGCAAAGAGGTTGGGTGGAGAGTGTTATTTTGTTCCCTCCTGCTCAGGTGCCCTGGATGTGTGTCAAGCTCCCTGGTGAATGCACTGTACCACTAAACATGGGGATACAATGCCCAAGACCTTCCATACAGGAGCTAGATATGTGGAGACACAGCCCCAGTCTCTAGAATCATTATCATGTACAAAGTCTGGTATCTGTGGCCCATTCCACATAGGACAGTAGAACAAACCACGGTTTGGTCTAGGCCTCTGCCTTCTATCCAGTAGTGTGAGATAATATAGGTTCTGGCCTCATCACACTTCATCTGTATTGAGGTCTACAATCAGCCCAAGGGCAATGCATGCTACCATGGTCCGCTGCACACTCCAGGAAGCATCACCAGAAGTAAGTCCAAAGCCAGAAATTAGTTCCCAACCTCCAGAAACTTGACATTGACTTCAAGGGTTTTCCAGAGGGGCTGGAGTGGAAATGGCCATCTGAATGCTGATGTCCCTGTTCCACTCCAGTGGCAACCCCTCCAACTTGGATGGACTGTGTCCCTGGCCCAAAGCAGACAATGCCCTTTCTGCACATACCTGAACTAGCAGGTCCAAAATAGCCTGGCCCAGTAATCTGAAGATGTGGGATGGATCAATGCCACCTGTACCAATGGTGCTAATCCGGATCAGCCCACACTGTGACCACAAAGCTCATGCAAGCTTCTGCATGCCTCCCATGTTCCAAATCAGGGCCAAGCTGTCCCACAGGTAAACCCAAATAAAGAGGTCTCGTAGTGCTCTAGGTTAAGGCCTCCCTTAATCTGAATCACACACTCTCTAAAGCAGACAGTGTAGACTGTGGGAGGTATGACATTCTAGATTTGCATTAATACACAGTTTTAGGAAACCTAGAAGTAAATTACATGGACCCCTAATCCGTATCAAGGTCCATGCATAAAACCTCAAACAGAGTGCAGAAAGGTCTGCGATGAAATGATGGCTCATCCCTCACAACTGATCCTGTATAACGGAACAGAATCTTGAAATTTCAAGCCTATGAATGATCTCTCATTACTCCACTTTTCTCAGTTACTGTACCCATCAGCATCACTCCTGAATATAGATCTAACTGCTTTCCTTTCTTGTTTGCCATTTTGACTTTGCAAGACTCACATTATATCATTGCTTTACCACAGTTCTCCTTTACAGCTTTACAATGTTTAAATATTAACCTCACAATTGTATCACTTGTTAAAAACATGCATGAGATTCTGTTACGGATGCAAAAAAAAAATGTGGTTTTGATGCTGACAACAGGAATAAACAACAGAAAATCCTTCACTGGAGCAGGCTTTCATTTTTGTGTGTGAGCTACCAAAGGAAATCTGTGTCAGAGAGCATAAACTGATGATCCAGTTCTTCCAAGGGAGATGGAAAGGAAATAAAATAGATATTTGGGCCTCAGACACCATTAGGGTATCATGTCAAGCAACACTGCCCAAGGAGGGAATTCGTTTACTTTAATCTTAGCCCAGGATGTTCTATTGCAGAGCAACAGGTCCCTGAAATGTCAGCTGGGGACTTATCTCCAGAACACGGTGCAGCAGAGCACTTCAAAGCTCTTGAGAAGGGAATGAGAGCTTTCTGTTTCTAAAGTGGATAGCAGTGACGGAGAAAGTGATGATCACGTTCATGGCCGCTTGACGCTGACTGAAGATGTCAGGTCTCACATTCTGCATTTGCTCAAGGGAAGCCCAGACTACAAGGCTTGACAATTCACCAGCTGTAGCAGCATCTTTGGCCTATGCTGCAACCTAACATTCAGCGTTCACACCCTACTCCTTTGCTAACAAACTTCCTCCTGTCGAAAGCCTCTAAGTATTCTGAAGACTTAATATATTTTAAGAAGAATGATGAAAGGAAGCAAAAGGACCTGCTAGGCACATGAATAAAGGTCATAAAAGGACTATAAGGTTTCTGTGAGCTGCTCTACCAAAGGTGTGTGCACATGTGTACTAGCAGAAATCTAACATTTAGGCAAAATAAACTTTTATTCTTGGTCGGGAAGTGCATGAATATTTGGCACATTTGAAATTCATATGAATTTGTACAAATTTCAACAGTTGTGGATGAATCAAAATGGCCCTACTATTTGTTCACAAATTGAATGGATCATCAAAGCTTGAATTAAGGCCAGATCTCCCCCACCCCCAGCCTTTCATCACCCCCCCCCCTTGCCTTTGGCTGTACCACCACTGCCACACACTCCTTTTAGGCCCAAGTAGGCCTCTCATGCAGCTCCCCATCCAAGGACTGAAGCAATCCTTGGGTGAGAAACTGTGCGCACAGACCTGGAAAGCCTATTTTAGGATCAGAGAAGCACAGAAATGGGTCCATAGATGCCACTGTGACCCCCCCCATTCCACTCTGCTGGGCTCCCATACCCCTACAGAGGCTGAAGTAGTGTCATTCACCTCCATTTCCACAGTGCTCCAACCCCTAAACAGGCTTTCCAGGTGTGCACGCACAGCTTCTCATCTGGGGATTGCAGATGAGGAGCCTCATGTCCACACCCAGATGGGTCATTTCAAAGTTGGAGCTATGACTTTGGTGGCAGGGCACTTGTGGGGGGGGGGCAGGAAGGGAAGGGTGAGGGTTCCCTCCATTTGTAAATATTTTTGAATATTAGTGTGATATTAGCACACAAACCTGAACACCCTACATTCATTCATGGTGGGGGATTCTGACAAAACTGAATACTCCCCCATTCGATTTGCACTGAAGTTTTAGGACTGCGCAGTGTAGTGTCAAATCTGGGTGAAAACAAGCGATGAGGGTGGTAGAAACAAAGTGTGCGTCTTCACAGCACCCTTATTTCGAATTCAAAATGTTTTGAATCCTCGCAGTCCAGACGGCAGTTTGGCTTAACACGATTTCCGCGTGTTAAATCACCCCAAAGCTTTGTAAATGTTAATCCTCATTTCAACAGGTCTCACTCCGGTTTGTGCGCTTGAAACGTTTTACATTTTTTACTGTGGGAACCCTTCCGTGTTAAGGGACGAGAGTTTCCCTCCCCCAATAGCTTGCTTCCAAAGCAAGCTGTAAACGCTGCAGCAGCCCGAATAAAAATTCACTGTAGCAAACAAGCAATTAACTGTAGCAAACAAGCAATTCACGCCTGATAACATCTTGCTATTGAAAGTGCTGGCCTTCTTAAAAGGGAAAGAAAGAAAAGCAGCTGCCGTTTGGAGAGATGTGCGAATGTTTATTTGCTGCTGCGCGCCCTAAGCAATCAGGAGAGGAGGGGGAAAAATCGCTGTCTGCCTGCTGCCGATTTTCCTCCATTCAGGCAAGGCAGCCACCCAGCTAGGCTCCGTGAAGGGGTCTGTTATGGGTGGCGCGTTCACGCCAGGAGGAAGAGGACAGGGCAGCCCCAAAAACTGGCTTTTAAAAGGTAGCCACTGGAGTCCCCCCTTGAGTCACGTACATCCTCAGAATCCGGATTTAATGCTATTAAGCTGAAAATAATGGGAACAGGCAAATTCGCGTTTGCATCCGGTTCTGTTATCTCGGTTTAGGGAAAATGAAATAAGGGTTGCTGTGAAGACACGGCCAAAAAGATATTGGGAAGCATTCCGACATCCCAAACTTGGAACATTTTACGTGCAGAAAATGCTTTGGGAGAGTGAATCCAGAAGACTGAGCTGCTGTCACAGTACCAGTAGGTCTCAGAAAAGCCAAATTTCACAAGTCTTATGGAGGACTTTCTTGTAGGGTTGTGTTCGAAGCCATTTTTCAAAGTGGATTTGGTACGAATCCCACTACAATGGATTTACTTCTGAATGGGTTCCAAGACTCAGTGGTACCAAAGCATCTCTTAATTCCCTTAGTTTAGAAGCCCCTGAGCTAGGTGGGATCTGAGGTGAAAGAAGCAGCTGTACAATACTGGGTCTTTTGTCATCACTTTTGACCTTTTTGGGTTCATTGTGCAGAATAAGAAGAGTGTTGCTCATCTTCAAACTTCTTGCAAATTCACTTTTCTGTCTTCTAGATCTGGACCTAGCTAAAAAAACAAAAAGAGAGAGAGAGCTATGACCATAGCTGTCAGAGCCAAAGGAGCTCTCTTATTTAAATGCTTAGATCATGGCCAGGCAGTAGCCCTTTATGTGTAAACAGTTCACATCATCGTACTGAGGTCAGGTCTCTGGTGCTCACTTTCCCTTATTTTTGACTTTTCCTGACATTTACAATGCTGTATTGAAAAGCAATGACTTCCACAGAAAGAAGGAAACTATTTAATATGAAGCTAAGATGGAAATATATAAGCCTGAGAAAAACTCAAGGAACATCTGCTAATATTAATAAAATTAATATCATAAAAAGTGCAAGCCCTCCTTTTCCAAACAGAATTGTGCCAGAGGAGATGTATTTCCACTCGAAGCGATTGTTCTGTGACCATCTAAACTATTAGGGCTACAACAATTTCAAGTTTGAACAATGTAGGGCCCATCAAAAGCTAATTATTTTGAAATGGTAGTGAAAACCATGAAATTTCATTTGGTCCAGATACTTCCTTCATTGGGAAGGAAGGAAGGAAGGAAGGAAGGAAGGAAGGAAGGAAGGAAGGAAGGAAGGAAGGAAGGAAGGAAGGAAGGAAGGAGTCTTCTGTTTCAGATATCTACCTGTACTGATCTCATGGTCTCACTTCACTGAGTACCATACATTCACTCCCAGATCCCCCATTCCCAGATACTCTATTGTATTTATTTCCAGTTTTACAGCCTATTTGGTACCCACACCCCAAGCAACCATCTTTTCTTTACTTAATCTTTCCTTGCTTCTTCATTTTTCTTTACTCTTCCTTCCATCTCTGGCACACATGCACTCATGGATGCCAACTATATCATCATATTAGAGACGTAGCTCTGCTACTACCAAACAACTCTATGTGAACTTTTTTTCCCCCTTTTTACCATCTTGTATGCTTCAGAATGTATATTCTGGTAAGGTGGGCCTAGTCAGTCTTTAAACCAGGGCACTTAAGAATACTATCTGTATAAACATAACCAGAGATCATCTTTTAGCGTATAATGCTGACCCAGAAAATATCAGTATTAAATAAAAAATAGAATGACTACCATGCATTACAAGCAACCCAAGCCTTACTAAATGCTACCGCAGCCTTACCTGTTGAATCCACATGGGAACCACTTGCACCATTTCTGGTGCAAGGGGTCATCTGCTGTACCACACAAGCGTGGTGGTACCTCAGATGACCCCTGACGCGAATGTGCATGCACAGAGCAAGTGCAGTCATGCAGGGCATGCAACCAAAATGGCAGTGCCCTGTGGAGGATTGGACACTCAACCAGAACCAGGTAAGTTTCCGGATGCACGGGGGCTAAGCTATTGTAGCATACCCTAGTGTGAAAGCTAATTCATGTTAGTCTCTTATGCACCCTTCCCGTCCAGAGGATAGGAAGGCAAGTGCAGAAACACCGCTAGATTAACATGTCATGGTGGCTCCAGTCTCATGCCAGATTCACAGTAGCATCATCACACCATTGCAGTGCTGTTGTGCACTAACATTAAATGGCTTTCACCCAGGACTTTGGTGGTTAGCTTCCTACTAAAGTTGTCCTGCAAAGATGAGAAAGTTCTATATTAACTGGGTCATGCACTTTTGTTGTTGTTGTTGTTGTTGTTCTATCCATGCTTTTTTATCAACTCTTGTGACCTGCTCTGAGAATCTTGGGTGAAAGGTAGTGGACAAATGTTTAGAAATAAATGAATAAAGCATCTATAAATAAACTACAGCATTAGCATGCTTGTGGGTATTGTGCTGTTCTGAAATGAGAGGGATGTTTCATTTCATAGTGGTACAAGCAAGGGCCACTCTAGCTTGGATGCTTATATTCTTACTCATGCCATGCACAGATAGAGAAACTGGTGTGACATTAGGGAGAAACCAGAGCCATAACAAAGTATGGACCTGGACAAGATCAACATTGTATAATGCCTTGCATAAAATTCACAAGCTACAAAAAAAGGGGAAAAAATCAGAATCACTCCATTATTGAAATCTAGAATTTCTCCATGGACTGCTGCTTCTATTGGGTTGTGTGCACTATGAGAAAGTTTTAAAGAGGGTTTCTTTGCATTTTCTGTTGAACAAAGACAGCAGGCTTGACTCAAGTGGAAATCCTGGATTCACTGAAAGACCTTGGGCCTTTCTGAACTTAGCTGATTAGACTGCTGTGAACAACAGTGCTTCCGCACAGGGCCTTAAAAAACATATAAAGACACATACAAGACACATAGGGCCTTTCCGCACTGGCTCTAAAAACGGATTTAGAGCCAGATGTGGAACGCATTTAGACTTGGCTTTCACATAGGGGCCGGAATTAGGACCCCTTTGAGTAAGCCGCGTCCGCATATCGGCAGGCAAAAATGGTTGTTTAAACCGGTTTTGCCGCCGAAATCCTACCCAGATGTAAGACCTGAAAAAATCAGGTCTTACATCTGGCTTTCCCCCTGAAAACGGTTTGGAAACTAACGTTTCCGCACCGGAGGGGGAAAAGCCGGATTGCCGGCGCATGCCTAGCTGTCAGAGAGGCAGAGCGCATGCTCTGCCAGCCTGACAGGTGGACGGGTCCGGCAGCCGGCTTCCCTGTCTTCCCTTTGCCAGAGAACCGACGATCCTCGGTTCTCTGGCAAGGGTAAGGCACCCCCACACCGACTCTCACCCCCAACACCCCCAGAAAGACCCTACAGGACTTACCTGACCGGCTCCACCTCAATTCTGAGTCTCGGAGCGCCGGCGCGAATCGTGCATGCGCGCGCCACGGCCTTGCAGCTCCCTGCTCACCAGGGATCATGGGAAATGTAGTCCTGGACTGCTGCGACCGTCAGCGATTTGCGCCGGCGCTGCGAGGCTCAGCATTGACCTGCAGACGATCAGGGACATCAGAGGGATTCTGGGTGGGGTGGCAAGGGGAAGGCACCCCCTACTTTCGCCCCCACCCCACCGAAAATCCCTCCCATGTCCCTGATGGTCTGCAGGTCAATGCTGAGACTACATT
>MTQE01001134.1:27010510-27052871 GCA_014337955.1 Aspidoscelis marmoratus | reverse complement strand
CCCCCCCCAAGCCTGCGATCTCACAGGAAGATCCAGGAGGGAGGCGCTTTTACTCCACTTCCAAAGTGGAAGCAGGAGTCAAAGTTTTTGTCTTCCCTTTGCCAGACCTGCAAGGGACCTGCAAGGCCGCGGCGCACACATGCGCGATTCGCGCCGGCGCTCCGAGGCTCAGAATTGAGGTGGAGCCGGTCAGGTAAGTCCTGTAGGGTCTTTCTGGGGGTGTTGGGGGTGAGAGTGGGGGTGGGGGTGCCTTACCCTTGCCAGAGAACTGAGGATCGTCGGTTCTCTAGGAGAGGGAAGGCAGGGGAGCTTGGTGCCAGACTCGCCTACCTGTCAGGCTGGCAGAGCATGCGCTCTGCCTCCCTGACAGCTAGGCAGGCGCCGGCAGGGCCGGTTTGGGGTGGGTGCATTTGCACAGCACCGACCCCAAACCGTTTCCCAATCCGGCCTTGCCGCCGGGGCCCTCGCGTGTGCGTATGCGTGGGGTCTGGGAGAAACCGTTTCTGCTCGAAACGGATTTCCCATTGAAAACGTTTTGGCCGAAAACGGATCTTATAGATCCGTTTTCGGCGGCAAATGCGGAAAGGCCCATAGATTATTTACCTTCCATGCAGGAGGCCAGATCTGGGACTCTTTGGGAAGAACTTTCTGTTATAGTAGAAAGGTTTTGATCCAGACACACTTTGAGGGAACTGTAAATGATGCTTAATAATGGCTATTTTTTATCCTCCATGGAGGGTGTTTTTTTTGTGGGACAGTGCATCCCCCGAATGCTGTAATTGCATGGGTTGGAGCATAGAGTGGAATAGGGTGCCCATACTACAGCATACTAGTTGGTTCATGGGAGACCCTGTTCAGCAGTGGCTCCAGAAAATGCCACAAAAAATAGTGTGCCATTGGAAAGAGCCCTTCCAGAATTGCTGAACCTGAGAAGTTTCATTCCCAGCCTTTATAGCCTGGGCACTAACTCTGAGGGCTGGGCCCAGCCTTTGGAGTTAGTGGCCAGACAGGCTTTGGAGTCATGCAGATAGCCCTGCAGTGTTACAGTGGCAACTCATCCAGTGTAGGACAGGTTGTGTATTCCAGGCCAGGGGAGGACAGCAGGTGGGGTGGGGTGCAGAAATGGCCTTAATCTACGTGTGTTGAGACAAACATTCGTATATTTTGAAGAACTCTTGTGTATTTCCATTGGTAGAGCACAACTGATGACAAGAATATAGTCCAAACAGGGCAGCTGCTTCCCTCACCAGCTTAGTTTTGTTTTTTAACCAGTGTTTAGGAGGACTGAGTTCAAAGGGAGGTGGAATTTTGATACAACTCTTTTACTGGCCCTCACTGGAGGCAATAGAATTCCATGTTCTGATAGTTGTTCATATCCTTGATATTCGTCTCCTGACAATCAGGCACAAATGGCTGCTTTATGGTGATAAATAAATAAATCAGAAGAACACAGATATGCACACATTTCAGCATAACAGGTCCTCAGCTGGTACAAATCAGTAGTGATAGCTCTGCTGAAGTCAATGGTCCCATGCCAGTTTATTCCAGCTGAGGGCCTGGCCTATAAATCTATGAAATATTAACCTGTCTTTATGAGTGTTCCAGAATGAAACAGTATATCAGATTTTCAAAGAACGAACGATCATGTTCAGAATCAAATATTAACTGCAGTTGACAATACTTGAAGCAACTGCAAGCTATTTTTAGACAGGACAAACAAAATTATATCTTTGCTCATTAAAAAAATATAGTTCTCCCCGTTTTCACTGCTAGGCATAGTACTTACAAGTTCTTCCTCCCTTTGCTCTCCCCAGCTAATAATACATTATCTTTATAAAGGGTTCCCATTGCAACACTAATTATAAATGATTTCTGGAGTCTAAACATAGACCAGGACTGGTAAACAGATATGCAGACATAAAAATGAACTCTTCCAGCTATTCCTGCAGGAACATGAAATACAGCAGCCATCATAGCTGGGCCTAGATTTTGTGTTTTCTCATATTCTCTCTTGCCTTCTCTTATTTCCTCTTTTGTGTGTGGGGTAACCTCCCACTTAAAAAAAATGTTAAGAAGACATTAGTGTCCTTTCTTCAGTAGAAGTTATTCTGAATTATATCTCAGAATAGAGAACTGCCATCCACAGGCTAGTCCACACTACAGGACACCTGAGGCAGGACCTGCCATAGTTTGCACCTGCATGTGAATGGTAGATCCCTATTCTGGGATATAATCTGGAATAAAGCCCTGTGAAGAAAGAATCAAGATAAAGATGCCGCTATTGCCACCTGATCATCAACAGATGTTGCAAATTCTGTGATGGCTGCAAATGGAAGCTGAAAGAAATGGCATGAATCTATCAATGCCTTAAAAGGCAACATTGTCTTCAAAAAACAATCAAAGCACAATAGCTCTGGTAAAGTCACAACTAAGCTGATTCAAAGTTATGTTCCACTGCACAGCCCAGAGTCACTGAACAGGCCCCTAGGCTAGTTAATCTTTACATTTCCTCCATGCCAAGATGTCTAGTTGAAATGCATTACATCCTGAACTGGGACCTATTCACACTACAGCACATAGTGCATTAGGGAATTTCTGGGGAAGAGTACCCACACCTTGGGGAGGCTGTTACAGCCTCCAGGTGCCCTCTGCCTTCCCAGAAGTTCCCTAATCATGCACTAGGTGTGGAGCATGAAATTGTGCTCCACACCTTTATTAACCTTAACTAATTACTTACCTGGTGCATCCAGCAGCAAACATCCACACCTTTCCTGGTGCTCCAGAGTCGTCTGAGGTGCCACACAAGTGCCCTGGCATTTCGGATGACAATAGACCTGACTGCACATGCACAGAGAGTCAGCATCATCGTGTTGGGTGATTACACTCCTTTCCTATCCAGCGGACGGGAAGGGAAGTGCAAAATTGTCTCTGGTCTGAGAAAGCATAACCACAAATATCATTAGTATTAAATGTGACCATTGCAAACCCATTACTTTTTGCTTGTATGACTTCTATGTTGAGATAAAATTTCCATATGAAATTAATAAGACGTAAGTTATATCTTCCTTCTCCTGCCTTCTCCTTCTTACATTTTGTAAACTTGAGACTTCCTTTTGACGTGAGTTCCAAAATTTTGAATAAACCAAAAATGTTGTTTACTTACCATATAAAATGGGTCATTAATTTTTTATGATGCAGATGTTGTATGACTAGGGACAACAGTTTAGGAGGCTTTCACGAATATAATTAATGGTTCTTGAAATTATTAATGTAGAAATGTAACCACTGATATTTTACAGATATATATATATATATATAAGGCATGAAATATTTTATTATTTCATAATAGGTATTTTCTTTAAACTATATTTCAAGCCTATTTGTTTATTTACAGGAATGGTGTATATTCAATAGGTATTAAAATCAGGAACTGCTACAACATGTTGTGCGTTGATTCTTCTTGTCCTTAGATTTGAGATAACCAAACTGTCTCCACAGAGATAGACAGACGGCATGTGGAAACTTTTAACATCTGAATGTTGTGTGCTGTTGCAGATTATAAACAATTAAACATTTATTTCCCTTCCTTATTTGCTTAAACACTGTTGAGTGTTGAAACTTCTCTATTATAAACAAGAAGAAAAAGAACAAAGGCTGTAGCCACACCTTGCTGAAATAGTCCATCCTATTAAGAAGCCAAACTCAAAATGCACTTAACTCCAATATCACCCAATACCTGATCAACTTTTCTCTGATAATCCTCAGTTTGGGTTGCTCTGCTCATTTTAGGGGGGTGCAGAAATGCAATTTCCAACATTCGATTCGTAACAAATCAAATATTTAAAAATACAAATACAGAAAATGAATGTCTGAACATTCAAACTATGCATTTGAATATTCGATACGTAGCCAATGATACGAATCTCGTACACATCTGTACACATCCTGTTTTATCCTGTACATATCCGTACAGATGCGTATGGATACATACATAATCTGTACATATACATTCACATACGAATGTCCAAATTATTTGTATGAATAAGTCAGAATATTTGTATTCATATGCATACTAAAGTATGAATGTGTGAACATTCAATTCATATATGAATGTCCAAATTTGTCCAAATTCATGCAAATAACAAATGTTTTGAATATTCATGCACATCCCTAGATCATACTTTTCCATTCCCATCTTGGGATTCCTTTATGAGACTTTTTTTTAAGATCTTAACCCCTCTCCACCCGCACAACACTCCTGGCAAGATGTCTAGTTCAAAGGGGTAGAATTCTAGGCATCCATCAAAGGCACCAAAAATGCAGTGTGTGAGGAATGGCACTGAAGTCAAGCATCAACAGTTTCCCATGGCCCAGCAAAATGGCCACCACCATATCAAGGAGCTACTTTGCCTATACACAGACACTGTCATGCCTCCAGAGCATCTTTGATGCTCTTGAGACATATATTTGATGCTCTTGAGACATATATTTATAGGCTTTTCTATGTATTAGTTTAGAAGGGGAAATAGAGATCTATAGCTTTAAGAGAGCAAAGGATTGTGGGGAAAGTCTAGGGTCTTATACTGCCTCTCTAGCTAATTTCAGTTTTGTGTGCAGTGAGTTTGCAACCAAGTCAGACCTGGAGAGAGTATTTTCCACAGAAAAAAGATAAAGTCCACAGAAGAAAAAAGATAAAACCCACAAAGAAGAGAGAGCAAGGTATTTAAGAAAGACTATTGAGAGACAAGAGATTATTTTCATGTTATTTGTGTTTGTAACCAGTAAAGCCTTTAAAAATCTAAGAAGTTTGTGGACAAGTCTTTTGTTCAGGCTGTGTTTCCTAGAGCCAGACGCCTCACTACACTTAAAAGTCCATAGCATTGCTCTGGGGACAAAACAGACACCATATGCAGGCACACCTTATAAGGCAGCTTGCCCAGGAGAAATGAAGCTGGGCAGGGATTTTAGCAGAACCAGAACCCATCAGAACCAAGGCAAAGTTGCTGTGGGTAGATACCTGCCTCAGACATCTGCCATCATAAAAATAAGACACAACAAAATGCGGGAGGACCTAAATAAATTATTAATACAGATTTTAGGGCTTGGAGATGGTGGATGGTTTTCTCTTAAATTAATGTTCTTAAATTAGGTGAAGCCACCTCTGACTCAAAGGGTCACACTGGATGTCTCCCAAAATGTGCTCTTCCCTTGCTCCTCCTTTCCCCTGTTGGATAGCAATCGGAATGGCAAAGGCACTGGGGATATAGCAGAAGTTCCTAATAAAGAGCATCCAGATGAATCTCTCACAGAACAAAGTGTTGGGATACACTGTTGCACTATCAAAAGAAAAAGGCAGAGTGTGGTCCGAAGACCTTGAGTAGGATATAATGGGTACTCTTTAACTGGTGGGTGTAGCTCACATGTCCCTGAACCTTTGCCTTCATGGGTGGGGCAAACTGCATCAGCATTTAACATGTATACTCTCTTCTCAGAGTAAATTTAGTGCTATTCTACACAGGCTATGGAGCTCATATTTGGGTTCCTCAGATACTTTCTGCCTGGAAGCATCCACATCCTGCTTCTTTAAAGTGGGAGAAGAAACACCAAATGGGCCTCCTTACATTGGATATCTGTGAAGTCAAATATTCCCTGTGTTCCTTCAGCTACCCCTAGGCAGGTGGCTGGGCTGGGGCTCCCGGAAAGAAGGGTGCTCTGCCCTACATTTTAATTTGGAGGGAAGGCTTCCCCCTCAGAGTCTTCTTCATAGGTGAAAATGCAGTGTAGATCATGCATCATATCTCTATCTTATCTTGTTTTGTAGCTGTTATGGATCAAATTCCATCTGAAAAGGGAAAGGAGAGGGATGAAAAAGAGAACAGGATTCCATTTCCACTCTCCCCTTGAAGCCCATCTGTTGACCTCACTCTGAAGAAACAGCAGATTGGGTCTGGTATATGTATTTATTTATGTATATACTTAGGGCATTTATATCTCACCTTTTCTACAAAGAGCCTATGGAGGAAAACATCTTTCTCCTCCCTTTAGTCCTCAAACTCAACCCCATGAGATACATTAGGCTGAGGTGGTGAATGTCCCTAGGTCATTCAGTGAAAGCTTTTGGTCTGGTGCTCTAGCCGCTATGGAAGTTATCCTCAGTTTGGTCTTATAGTTAGAGTGCCAGACTCACATCTCATAGTCACAGGGTTTGATTTCACAGTCCTCCAGGAAGCCAGCTGGGCTAGTCATGGCTCTCTTCTGAGCTCTCGCAACCCTATCTACCTCCCAGGGTGTCTGTTGTGGGGAGAAGAGCAAAGGCTTTGTCAGCTGCTTTGAGTCCCCTTAAATGGTGAGAAAAGTGGGGTAGAAAAGCCAACTCTCCTCTTCTTCTCCTTCTCCTTCTGCTTCATGTAATAGTCCCTGTAAAAGGAAGATCTACATATTGTTCTATTCTATCGTTGCTAAATATATGCATGTTTTGTTTTTACTGATGACAGTTACCTGCTCCTTCTTTATAGTGTGGCCTCCAGGTAAGAATGCACAGGTAAACCCTATCATAAGGCAGGGTGAAAAATGCCCAGAGGCAATAAATTTAGGAGTACAGCGATAACACTGCATGACACTCAGCCATTCAGCCTGAGGCCACCCCTGAATGTGAAAATCAGACTAAATGAAAAGCCACTTTCCAATGAAAAGGATCTAATAATATCCACATCTTATACAATGACGCTCAAAAGAAACACCAACTGCAAGAAACAGAAAGTGTGGGAAGTGTGAGATATTATTGTTGCTATTCTAAATATTCAGGTGCCACTTGAGCTGAGAGTTTCATTTCATCGCCTACAACATACAAGATTTCAGATCAGCTCCAATATCTGGCTTGGTTCCTAGAATGTCACCAAGCTCCAGCTTGTGGGCTGAATGTCTCATCCACTTCAGCAGATGAAGCTGTCCAATGTAAGGTCTTCCTCCTTAAAGATGGAAACTCTTATCAGCAGAAAAGTACCCACAGACCTGCCAGTTCTCCATCTCCATAAAATCATAGTGTTGGAGAGATGTGATAAGATTTGCTCGTCTCTTCTACAGCCAATGGAATTCTGTTGGCATAAAAGACAACCAATTGCTGGGGACAGTAGTGTTGAGAGAAACTGATTGCAGGGCATCAACCATGCACATTTCTTAAGAGCTGTTTCTAGGGCTGTGTTCAGACATAACGAAAGGGGCATCTCAGAGGTGCATCAGAGACAGATTCCCAAGCCTCCTCTATTCCTTTTTAGCAAAGGCTGTTTCTGCAGTTACTTCATTTAATCTGGATTATGGAGTTCCGGATCTTTGGGATCTGGTCCTCAGGGAATCCGGTCCCAGTAATACCGCATCATGGTGGGAAAATACCATATGTCCCCACTGGGTGTTTAGCACCTGATGGCAATGGGTGCTAAGCAGGGCAGCCTGAGGTTCCAATTAGGCCCAAGCCAGAAGGGCTTCTAGTGGTGCAGTGTTATGCCCTGTCATGCTTCTCCAGTCTCTTTGGAGGAGGAGGGTGCGGTTGCAATGGGGCAACAGCCTGGGCAGCAACCAGAGAACAGCACCAGTTTTGGGGGAGTACACAGACAGCTCTGGGGATGAGAGCTCAGACAGTCAACCCCAGAGCACCCCTCCACTCTGCCGGTTGCAGCGTTTGGCTCAGCTGCACTAGCAAGGGTGTGGTGATGACTCCATTACTTAATTGAGCTGGACACGCTGAGCTGGTGTTGCAGACAACTCTGATGCAACTCCTGCCATGCCCGTATTCTGACTCTTAGACCCTCTTGTGACTTTGCTGAACTTCTGGAACCCGGACCATGGACAGACTGACTTTTGCTGTGACTCTTGCCATACCTCTGGAACCCTGAACTTGGACTGAACTGACGCTGCCTACTTCTGAGCCCTCAAAGGACTGCCATAAGTGTGCACGTGTGTCTGCCTCACTGCCCTCACCTGACTGGGACACGACATGTGGTGCGATTGGCCCATGTAGGCACCAATCAGGGGTCACTTCCTCTAGACCCACCCCTGGACACCATAAGGCCCCATGGCAGATTTAAGGGCCTGAAGACCACATTAAATCTGGAATTTGAAGGTGCTCGTGTGGACAACGTGTTCTGATGGGGCCCTAATGGGGTCTTCGTGGGGTCATCAGTGCAGAAGGTAAGTGGCTGATCCATTACAAATGGGTTCTTATCAGGTTCCTAATGGGGTCTTCGGGGGCCATGTGGATACAACCATAGAACATTCAGGAGAGGGAGGAGGGGCAGACTGGTGTGTGAACAATTCCACTTCAAAAGCCTTCTCTAAGCCATCTCAGAGTGCCTTGGAGGTGGGTTTTTTGTTTTTTGTTTTTACTAAGTGTGAACACAACCTAAGACAGCCATTCCTAACCTGGTACCCTTGAATGTTCAAACTACAAATCCTAGCAATTTTTGCTGGCATGTCCAATATTGAAAGTGGTAAATTGCAGGTCTAAACATCTAGATAGCACCAGATTTTGGGAGGCTTGTAAAAAAACTCAAAGAAGTAAATTTGAAGTTGGGAAGGAAAAACAGAGGGAAACAATAAGTTGAAACAAACTACAGTTCCTACAACACAAGGAATTATGTCTATTGTTTTTCTTGTAAACATTCAAACTGTTGTCCTTCTTGCAAACCATTCTCTTGAGTATACTCCTTGGATGAGCTAAATCCAAAGTCCCAATGAGAGTCCATTCATTGATTTTCTAGTTGTGTTTGGATGAGGCCTTTAAGTATTATATGAACAGAAAATGCATTCAGGCCAAAGCTCTTAAGCACTAATTAGTGACATCATTTTAATGCTTCCAGCTTTATACATTAAAAGCCCAATCTGTGTGCTCTTATTTTCTCTTGGCAAAGTCATTGAAATAAGAATTAAACAAATTTTCATTTCCTAAGCTCATAAAAGCATTCATCTGTTTTTTCAGGCATTTCCGTGCTCTTAAAAATCTTTTTTAAAAAACACCAAAAAAAATCTTTATTCTTCCTTTTTCTTAAAAATATCTATAAGATTATCAGAAGGATTCATCACCTTGGCTACTACTTTGGGACCAATCCACCAAGCACACCCTATTCTTTTCAACATGACTATCAAACAATAAATGAACACTGCCTTGCAGCACTTCTTAGTAGATTACGCATTCAGTCTTTCCTTCCCCTTCTCAATGTATCACTTATTAATAACAGTCCTTTGGGCAAAACATTTGTTAATAATCTGTAGCTTGGTTTTGTTTCTGCGTAGCATACTTCGCATCTCTAATGCAACCTCAGTCTCAGAATGCAGGCACCCATTTTATTTCATTTGCACGGAGGATAGCTTCCCAAATGTTTTGCCAAACCCTGCTTCCCCCACCCCACCCCGCGTTGTTAAAAACACAAGAAATCACAACCGCAATAACTTGAGGGCTTTATGTTGTTTTGGAGAATTAGCTCATCTTTGCATTACTGAGCAGGCAAACACTGAACACTGTTTGATCAATAACTAGAATTGCTAGAGGTCCCTTATAGTCTGCAACAGCTAACAGTAAAGTGTTGCTATAGGCTATGGAACCTGAAATATAAAATGGTGAACAACAGTAATAATTCATGCATCTTGGGACATATAAAACCAACAGTATGTCAATAGCTCTGACATGCTCTGCAGAAAATATTCAGCATTCAGATGCTGTAGTAACCTCTATAATATGATAAAGGAAATATTTTGTGATGAAATACATCCTTTTCATATTTATTATGACTCCCCCTTTTTTCCCCTTGCTTTCCTTTTTTACAGCAGCACAATCAGACTTTCCCCATTATGATATGTAGCTGGAAAAACAGAACCGGACAGAGAAAAAGACTGATTCAGTGCTTCAAGGGATAAAGCTCGTGCACTTATTGAACAAAATCCCATCAAACATTTATACAACGAAAGGTGGAGGTGGCCAGACTGGTCAACAACACACATTTAAAATATTTGGAATTCATGGCGCATGCCAGGATAAAAATATAGCCACTTATAATTCCACTGCTATCATCCTGCTGAATGCTCTGGGAACGAAACCTTATTACCTGACTATTTTGGAACAATATTTAAACAAATGCATATCCCAATCCATTTTTATTTTCTTTAGAAGGTGCATAAAATTATGTAAATCAACCAACCATTCACCACCACCACCCCCTTGGCTTTTCAAGTAACGACTGAGCTGTCTGTAGGCCTTTCTGCACTTACTGGTATTCTGCATGTCAGTGCAGATTAGAGAGGGCCTGCTTTCTGACTAGCATGCTCCATCCCCATAAGATGGATCATGTTCTAAATCAGGAAACTACCGATGTAAATTGCTAGTGGACCTGAACCAGGTCCACCAGCATATAAGTGGGACCTAATCCAGATCATAAAGGAAAGCAGAAGGTGCTCCATCTGTGTTCCAGTCTACAGGGAGACTAATTTTAATGGTGATCTTATTGTGTTGCCAAAATGTGTCCCATAGAGCCTCCATGGCCAGGAACTTTCACTCTTGGCCATCAGTGCTTGTGGATAGTGCTTCTGAAGCTTTGAGGCCAACATAGCACTCAGATGGAACAGCTGTCACTGTGCAGACAGCACTGTGCCGTTCCAGAATCATCTGTCCTCACTTTGAGATTGATCACTTTGTTCCAGATCTACTGTTCCAGACTACAACAGGTAAGGGCAGATGTCTGTTACCACATCAGTCTGGTTTATTTTACTTTAGAGCAACACCAAATCTATTCCAGTTTAAAACAACAACAACAACAAAACCTGGTACTATCTTTCTAGAGCATCATTCCCAACAGGGTGCCATGGATACATGGATGAATTATAATTCCCATGATCCTTAAACAGTGGCTATGCAGACTGAGGCTAAAAGGTAGTAGTCTTGTGATAGATAACAACATAGGACTTGTTCTCTGCAACCATATATGTATATATATTTACTGAATGACATCTTCCACCACTCTGTCCAATTCTTCTTTGCATTCCATACCAGGAATAATATAACAGCAGCCAGCCTAAATGGTTTTAAGAAAGGATTAGGCAAATTCATGGATGAGAGGTGTATCATTGGTTACTAGAACGGATGCCTGGGTACATATTCCAGGCTGGAGGACAGGCAGGATGCCTCTATGGCCCTTTGCTGGGATTTGAGAGCAAGCATAGGTTTGCCCTTGTCTTCTGACTGAGATGCCCATGAGCAAGTGGTGGGCCACTGCGTGGGACAGAATGCTGGACTAGATGGGCTGTGGCCTGATCCAGCAGGGCTCCTTTTATGTTCTTATGAATCTGAACTGCAGCTGATAACTTTGTGTTGCCACTCTTCAGTATGTTCATGGAAGAGAAAAGGTGGAAAGTATGTGTGCATGCATGTATATATGCATGTGTTTCGACTCATTTTTGATCCAAGCAGCCCTCATAGACACTGGCAGCCATAATCTCTGGTGCCATAGTGCATTCCAAGCAGCAGCCACTGGAATCTGCTACTTGCTTCCATACTTTTCACGATGTGGCCAAAGTATTTGTTCTTCAGGTTCAGCATTGTTCTTCCAATGAACAGTCAAGGTTGATTTCCTTTAATATTGACCATATCCTACTTGCCTTTAACCCCTGTATTAGTCTGATAACTACAGAGAATTTGCACCAGGCTTGGGTTGCTGAAATATCCTTAAAAATTACAGATGTACTACATAGTTTTATTTTGTAACTCAGCTGAGTTACAAAGTTATTTTGCTCATACTGATGAAAACAACAGAACAAATTTTTGTTCCATTTTTATGCCAAATACTGCAGGCACAAAAGGGGAAACACATCCAAAAAAGGGTCATTTAACACTCAGAGGTTTAGGATGCACACCAACCTGTTTATCCATGTTTCAAATTGCTTTTTGTTTTTGTTGTTGTTGTTGGCTACCACTGACTACCACTGAGTCATGGCACCTCAATAGGCACTTCCATGCAGCATTCTAGGAGGAGGAGGAAGAAGAGGAAGAGGAAGAAGAGTTGGTTTTTCTACCCTGCTTTTCTTACCCCTTCTCAAATGAGGCTCAAAGTAGCTGACAAATCTTCAGACCTTCTCCCCACAAGAGAACACCCTATTCTTCTCCCCACAACAGAACAGCTGTGACTAGCCCAAGGCCACCCGCTGGCTTCGAGAATGCTAACTACAAGACCAAACTGGCTCCTTGAGCACTAGACCAAACTGCCATCAGAAGTTATTTGCCATCACCTGTTTCCAGGGAGAGGCTGGAGACCAAACCGGCAACCCTCTGCTTTCCAGGGACTTTGTACTACCACTTTTCATCAAACTTCCTGAAGTGACAACAGGGCAAAAATGCATGCTCATATTATAATGGGAAGTACCGCACTGCCCATAACTCTTCTTTCTCTAAAAGCATACAGCCACCATTTTTATTTGTCTTTCTGGGTGAATTCCCACTCAAGGAATAAAATTGTTTCAAAATGGTTTGGATCCTCTTGGTCCCCACTCCTTAATCATTTAAAGTGGCTTACAAATGGTTTGGATCCTCTTCGTCCCCATTCCCAATCAGTTTCAGTGGTATTTTGAGGATTATTTGGCTTAAAAACGGAAACACCTGATTTTTCCAGTGTTCTTTTCCGCTTTTGCTTTTAAAACACTTCTCCCCTATTGCTGTGGGAACGCTACAGTATTCCCCTCTACAGCAGACTGTTTCATTGTAACAATTCAGCCACTTCCCACCTTATGTTTCCTTTCCCACCCACGCAAGCCTAAAGATCAAGGAAATCTTGCCCTTCACAAGCAATCCTGCACAATTCTGTTTCCCTCCCAGCCTCCTTCCTTGGTCTTTAAAAGGGGAAAGGGAGAAACTGCTGCAGGAACTGGGAGATATGTGTGTGTGCGCAAGTGGTGGTGGTGGTGGCGGCAGAGTGAGCCAGCCAGGCAGCTTTTTTCGGGAGGAACACTTGCTGGGGATGGTGGGTGGAGAGGTGGAGTGGGCAAATGGGGCTTGAGTTGCTGCCGCTGCCACTGTGCGCCCTGGGCAATGGGGAGAGAGGTGTGGGAAAAGGATGATGAGGAGAAAGAATCGCTTTTCCCAATCTGTTTTTGGAAGCATTTTAAGCATTTTAAGTGTGGGGACACAATTTGGGGTTGAATGCAATTGCCAGATGCTCCTTTGCTTCATTTTAACGTGTTTTACAAAGCGTTATAAATAGCATAAATTGCCTTGTATATTAGGTTTTATTCCTTGAATGGGAATTCACCCTCTGTCTCTCTCTCTCTCTTTCACACATTCACATACACAATCCTTGAAATAGCAGGACAAAAATGGTTTGCTGTAATAGGTGATTTCCAATATATCTGAGACAAAGATGATAAAAAGCAGCAACTATGAAGCCAGAAGACTCCCTTAGATGTGGCATCATTCTGCAATGAAACCCCTGCCTTAATTTGTTCTGGTTGTAAAATTACAACATACATGTCTGCCAAATGATGTATGGCCAGTTTTAAATTTCTCATTGTGGTTGATCCTGCGTGTTTTGGCTTCAGAAGGGGGAGAATGATTGGGTATATATAGCCTTTCACTTTCTCTTTTTCATCAAGAGGTAGTTGAGTTAGCAAGCAACCTAGACTCCTTTCTCTTTTGCGCTTACTTTGATGCTATGATTTATAGTGCGGCAGAATGATGGATCTCATTTCTCTTTCTAATCAGACAGGGCATATTGGGAAGTAGGAATGATGCTTTATATACTGTTCTTCAAAAAACACTATCTTGTGTACTTAGTAATGGTCACAGTTGTCTGGTCATTGAGACATGATGCTTGCAAACATTTATCTGAATTCCAAATTGCCTTCATCTCAGCAGAGTCTCTGCATCTTCTCATTTTCCGGGGGGGGGGGGATCACATGCATGTACTTATGTTCATGTCTAATATTTGTGTAGAATGCCTGTTATGTTCAAGGATACCTGCTGTGGGCGTGTCCATGTGCAAATATCCTTTTGAAAGAGCTATGTCTTCTATCTCTTGAGTTGGTACAGAAAAAAAGGGAAAGGGCACTAAACATCAGGGATAAGTGCTACAACCCATTTAGATTTTGTGCTCATGCTGAAACAAAACATTTCTCTGACTGGTACCTGAGAAGTTCAAAGTCCAATGGGGACTGAGAATTTGCTTTTTCAAAAATTCACTGCAAACAATGTTCACTTTACAACTTTAATGATTAAAACTTGTTATCAGAGTTGGTCCTCAGTACAAGAGCAGTTTCTTCTAAAGGCCAGAAAGGTAAGGAGGGGGCTAAGATTCCCCTATTAGCATAAAGGAGGGGGGAAGGATACCTAGAGGGCATGGCCAATCAAATGACGGCTGGTATTAAACCCACTTCCCAGGAGAGCAAGGGGTTCTATGCTTTTGGATTTTGCAGTGGGAGGTACAGGTCACACTGTCCTACATTCTGAGGGAAATCTACTTGCCTAGATCCAAATACTTCAGAGGCTGGGGACAAGCCTAGAAGGGTTCATTTAGAGTAACCTAGATGGGATAGGATGATTCCCGTTTCATGTTTGTGTGCTAACTGGAACACGTATTCATTCAACTGTCTGCTCAACTTTCCTTGATACCCTTAATACTTACCTTATCAACCCCATCAGTTTGTAAACAACAAAGTATTTAACCTTTCACATTTTAAAAGGACTCAGATGAAAGTCTCTTTTAGCTAAGAGAACAGTGGGCTCTAAGAAATAGGAAGCCTGTTCTCTTTCAGAGGAGGAAACTAGCAGTTGAGAGAACAGAGCCATGAGAATTTGTTTAAGCAGGCCTCTCTCTGCTAGGGGGAAGAGCGGTTAGGGAAAGTGAGGCATGCCTCACAGGTTTGTGCAGGGGGAAGCACATCCAGCACCATTTTAATACTAAGCAGCTATTTTACATGAGTGATGGCGAGTTCCCATTAACACTTTAAAATGGTTTCAAAACAGTTTGGATCCTTGTCGTTCACACTCCCAATCAACTAAAATGGTTTCAGAATGGTTTGGATCCTCTTCATCCCCATTCCCAATCAGTTTCAGGGGTATTTTGAGGATTATTTGGCTTAAAAACAGAATAAATAAACACCATAATTTTCCAGTGGTTTTTTTCCGCTTTTGCTTTCAAAACATTTCTTCCTTAGTGCTGTGTGAACGCTAGAGTATTCCCCTACACAACAGACTGTTTCATTGTAACAATTCAGCCATTCACACCTGATAACAATGTTTCCTTTCCCACCCACACAAGCCTAAAGATCTAGGAAAGAGGCAATCCTGCGCAATTCTGGCTGTTTCCCTCCTTCCTTGATCTTTAAAAAGGGAAAGAGGTGAAGCTGCTGCAGGAACTGGGAGAAGTGTGTATGTTTAAGTGTGTGTGCACAGGCAGCAGTGGCAGCAGCAGAGCCAGCCAGCCAGCCAGGGTGCTTCTTTTGGAGGGAACCCCTGCTGGGGATGGTGGCTGTGGAGGTGGAGTGGCAAACAGGGCTTGAGTTGCTGCTGCTGCAGTGTGCCCTGGGCAATGGGGAGAGAAGGGTGGGGAAAAGCTGAGGAGGGGAAAGAATTGCTTTCCCCAATCCGTTTTTGGAAGTGTTTTACGTGTTTAAGAATGGGGACACAAAATCGGGGCTGAATCTGATTGCCAGATGCTCCTTTGCTTCCTTTTAACACACTTTACATATCAATGTAAATCCCAATATAAATAGCCTTGTATATAGTGCATTATTCCTTGAATGGGAACTCATCCTGAGAGAATTTATTTGCTTTTATTTGAAGTAAAAAACTGTCCTGTCTGTGAGGGCCCTTCACAGCACCCAATAAAAAACAATAACAGTATCTGAAAGTGGTTAAGAGAAGCTGTTTTTTCATCCAAAGGAAAGATCATGGTAAATAGGTCCATCTTTGCTAGTCTTCTGAATCTACACAGTGAAGATGCCTGGTACATCTCAGGGGGACACTATTGCATAGTTTAGGACCTACCACCAAGGAGGTCCCGTTCTGAGTATCCAGACCTTTATCTCCTGAAGGTGGTGGCACAATCAGAAGAGATCTTAAGGCACAAGCAGGCTGATAATGAGGAAAGGTATTCCTTTATTGCCACCATTTTCCATTTCATAAAAAAAGAACTCTAGTTCAGAGTAGGAACAATATGGTCTGTTGCAAAAAAAGGAGACAGAGACAAACAGCATGCTAGGGATACCTTTCTTGTCTGCAGCACAGAGCACATTGCTCTCCAATGTCTCAGCTCCAGATATGCAATGGTTGTTTTGGACTTTGAGGCTGCTGGTTTGTTTGTTTAGTCTCCTTTTCTGAGTTTACCCCATCCCACCCTCACTTAGGAGAAGACAGTCTGTGGTCTTCAAAGGGAACACTTCCAATAAAAGAAAACTCTTCTTCCATTATTTCTCTCGGCTTATTGTTATGAGCAGCAAAGGAAGATGAAATGTATTATTCATCGCTTCTACTCATAAAATCAATACCTATCAAAATACAAATACAATTCAGAGAAAATGGCACTTGTTGAGCACAGATCCTAATAATGGGTATGACTTCCCAACAATTTCTTAAATTATTTATCCAGGAGATGGGTACTTACATATCCTGGAGAGAATATTACAGGCCTTCTGTCACTAGGAGGCCCAATGTAAAACACTAAGCAATACAGCCCAGTTTCTAACGCCAAGGAACTCACATTCTATCAATACACATCAATCAGCACAAAAATCCCGTTGTATTGTTAACATCTCCTCTGATATGTAGAAAGACAATCACCTTGCAAAAAATGGATAAGTTTGAGTGAAGGCTTCAGATTAAGCTCCTAGGAATCAATTAAAGGTATAATAGCCACTGTGATAGAAGTGGTTGAGCTCCTTTCACCAGAGATGCAATGAATATCATGCATTATTAATCTGGTTAGGAAGCTCTTTCCATGCTTGGAGTGTTTTGCAAACTTTTGGCTTGCCCATAACCACACTTTCCCTCTGTTCTACACATTTACATACAAAAGGCTGAAGCTGTGCATTCCTGGAGGCTTTAAGGAATCCAGAGTGTGCAAATCCTCCAAATAAATAAAGTCAATCCAAGTTTTTGGTGTCTCAAATACTGGTGTGAAATTCTCTTCCAGGGTACAATGAGCACCACTCTTCTTTATTACTTTCAGAAACATTTATTGAATATTTCTACTAAAGATGATACATCTGGATACATGTCTTATTTTTTTCTTTTTTGACTTCTTTTTTGATTTTATTATTTTCTTTTTCATTTTCTTTGAGTGATTTATTTACAGTATGTATTGCTTCCCTATGTTGGGTATGCTGTGGGTTGCTTGGTTTTTGTTCTATCTTCTTTTCTTGAACAACAACAATAATAATAACAACCAAACGTAGGAATGGAAAGTTTGGGCCTTTCTGCAGTTCCTCCTAGCCTGGATGGCATTCATCTTCTGGGTTTTTATGTCTGCATGATGGTGAGGACTAGAGAGGCCCACATCAGCAGACTGCACCATCTGGATCAGCTGATATGGATCCCACCCTGGGGTAAGTGTTTTGAGAAAACAGTGTAACTTCCAAACAAAATTAAGCACATGGGAGATAATTGATATAAGACCCACACTCTGTTTCAGACTATGAGAAATGTCATACCTTCACTTCCCCAGGGAAACTCCTGAGGAAGTGAAGGAGGTGTATAATTCTGGTGTCCACACTTTGGGACACTACAAATCACCACCATAACAGCAATGATCACTGAACCATGGTAAAAGTGCCAACTCACCTCCATGGCGCCACTGCTGCAGTGATGGAATGACATAGCATTAACTATGCTTGTGCCACCCGTCCCCCGGCTCTGTTCAAGAATGGAGCCATACAAGATGGCAAGGAGCACAGATGTGGAGCAGTTAGAACTGCTTGCCATCTGAACACCCTGTGGGAAGTCCTGCAAGTGCGGATCTGCATTGGGGGAAGAACCAGCTCTGTGCAATCTGGATGGCCCATGCAGGACTTCACTCTACAGACAAGTGAAGAAAGGCTCCAAGGCTGTGTCCCCATGGAAGCAATTTGGTGCGGGCCTGGCTCGCTTTTGACCAGTGCAGGTCTGAAACTGAATCTTGCCTGTCCCCATGCCATCACCGCTAATGCGGGCTGTATACACATGTAGTTGAGCTGTTTTGTGCACCTCTGCTTCACCCAGGAACCTTCCTTGGTGATCATGAATGGGGGGGGGATTGCTTGCTGTGGGGAAGGGAGAAAAATCAAGCCGCTGCCCTGCCTGCCTTGGAGATCAGAATGGGGTGGATTGCTTGCTCTGGAAAGGGGAGAAAAATCAAGCCAATCTCCTCTCCAAATAGCCCAGGACCATCCCCATGTGCAGGCTTGGCTCCCAAAGCAATGCATGTCAAGCTACCAAACTGTGGTGAGAACAGTTTTTTCCAGGACCAAATTTGATCCTGGTTTTGTCCTGGTTTGGGTGACTTGGTCTGAGAAAAACAGACCCAATCAAAAATGCATGGGGATGGCCCCTCCCAAATCCAATTTCAGTTCAGGGCAAAACATACATGGGGACACGCCCTAAATCTAATTAATTATTTCTGTGGGCAGATCTAATGAAAAGAAAGGTAGTCTATTGGTTTGCTCATTTGTTTGTTACTTTCTGTTTTTTGTATTAAAAATATTCCCATAAGGTGATGAAGTTGAACATTGCAGAATATTGCAGGCAAATCGAAACAAGACCCTGGTGCCAATGAAACGTGGATTTGCAGGTAAAAGGTACTGATGAACCTGTTTCCTCCAAAGTAACTGGAAATGTCCACTCTGGAAGAACTGAATTAAGGCATGAGTATGAAACTGCCAAACTAAAAGGTGAAAACATTGGGTTCCATTCATTTGGAATGAACAGGAAAAAAGTTAACCTATTCACCACAGGTACAATTCACTTAACCAGTGTGCTTACACTTCCACTGGTTGCAAGTGCACACAGTAAAAAGAAAAAAAAAGTAGCTTTAATGTAAAGCTTCATCCACACATTGCTTATTTATTCCACTATATTTGAATATTTCAGAATACCCAAATACAGAAGAAAAATAAGTGACATCTGGATGCATTAGAGGTGGTAACATCTGCATGCTAGTGCCTTGATCTACATTAAAGGCCAGAGAATGCATTAGAAATGGCATGGGAATGCAAGGGTCTGCATTCTTCCACTGTTATGGTTCTGCTGCCCTGCCCCAATTTGCTGTTTAAAGCTAGATGTTCTAAAAGGGAAAACTCTTCAGTGTAGTTTCAAATGTATTAGCCCTGGCTGGGTGGAGCTGTAAGAACACCCCTATAGCTGGATATGTTTTTGGTACTTTCCAACTCCCTATACAAAAGGTTTACAGAATAAGGGGAAAAGAAAGGCTTGTGTTTTCAGAGTAAAATACAGCATTTAGGCCATTCCTATTAATTTTTCCTTTTGTAAGGCAGCAGCAAAGCAATAGCAAGGCAGTAGCAAAGCAATAAGTAGACAATAGCAAGAACTGTCAAGCAAGTACAGAGAGTCAGTGCAGATTCCTAGAAGCAAGAAGAGAGAAGGAGAATCTAAGTTTTAGAGTTTGCAGTCAGCGTCCAACTGAATCACATATAAAGTACCTGTTTAATTGCTTTGAGAAAGAAACTGGCAATTGTTTATGTGTTTTGTTTGCTTTAAAATAAATCCTGTTAATTCCTGTTTGAACAAAGACCCAGAGCATTTCTATGGGGATTTCTTAAGGATAAGCCTCAGTGTCTTCTCAAGTAATAAAATACAAGCAAATACCTATAAGACTTGTGTGGCCACCAGAATCACCTTCAAGCTGCCTTTGAGCTGCTTCTTTTTAAAGTGTGCAGATGCAGCCAATGTTACACAATTGTAAATGTAGCCACTATCTTTATTTCACATCATTTGACTTAATCTATTGTAGATTTTTTCTTTTTTAAATATTGTTTCAAGCTGAATCTAACATTTGCAGTACAGTCATCCAAATGTAGTTATTATATTTTCTGTGCATCTACATTGGTTTGTTTGCTTGTTTTTATTTCTGCAGCTAACAATACACTTACCTGCTTATAACTGGAATCAGGGAGTGGACCTGGACTAGCCAGGTCCACTTATCCTGTCCATAGGAAGGTGGACATAAGATCATCATGGTAGGCACTGACAGTGCTGATTAAGATCAGCCCACACCATAGCACCAAAGCTCATGTAAGCTTTGCATCCAAACCCTTATGCCTCTGAGGACTAGGTACTAAAGTTCCTAACCTCAGAGCTTCGTGGGGGTGGGCAGGTACCTTTCAGCAGCAAACATACCTTATGCATGTCTCTCATTTTCTGGATCAAGGGCTCCAGTCTTCTGGTAGCCCCGAGTAAATGGGTCTACCAATGTTCCAAACTAAAGGCCTGTCTTAGACTTAATTGTGCTCTAATGTAGATAGAGCAGACCAATGGGGCCATGGCCTCATAGATCTGGATTAATGTGCAGATCTATGAGGCTAGATGCATACTACACAGAAGAGGCAATGACACGGATGTCTGATGAAGTGCTCTCTATTCCATGAAAGCTTGCACTATAATATTTTGGCCATGAAACTACTAACAACTTTCTTTTTGCTGCAACAAAGCTGGCCAATTAGCTAATTATCCATGAATTAGATAAATGATTGAGAGTGATGAACATTAAGGCTGCATCTCCATCACAGACACCTTAATCAGGCCTTTAGAGCAACTAGGCTTCATTAAGTAATGCAAACCACGTCACATAAAGTGCTTTTGCTGTGTAATGGAGATACAGCCTGAAATGCAGGCTAGGCATGTGTTGAGGCTATCACATGCCTACCATCAGCAAAGCATCATGCAGACCTTAAGCCTCAACCTACATCACAAGGCTTAAAACAATTTTTGAACTGATTGTACTCCCTTCCCAAGCTATTCCATTTGCTGGGAATAGTCCTCAGCATTCAAGCACAATTGCCCAAATTAACCATGCAAAGGATCGTCTTTGTTTGAATGTCATGGCTCTTCAAAGTTCAAGTCAGAATATTAATGATATTTTAACCTTTTAGACGAGTGCATTAGGGAACTCTGAAATGATAGCTCAGAAATGTCTTACAGAGCTGTAGAACACAGCCATCGAGAACATTCAAGAGATAGAGAAGGCGAACAGGATAAAATGTTGGACAGAACCCAGGAGAATGATTAGGTCTAGTGCCTGCAGGGTAAGTGAATAAGCATGCTTGAAATTTAGTCAAAGGGTGGGGGGAAAGGGGGGAGGGAACTAAGCCTGAAATGTATAGCACAGAAAACTGATAACGAATTACATACAGTATTGATTATTATCAACAGGTTTTTCATAAACGCTTACACTGTCGATGCATGTCTGTTCTCCTATCACTTTAATATGATAGAGAAAGAGAATGAGGGAAAGGAGAGAATGAAAAAGAGGAAAAAAAGGATACTAAGAAGCACATGTTTAGTATTCAGTTCTACTGTGATGTAATCTGCATGCCTGCATATTTTTAGGAGCCTCATTTCAGCTAATAAGAAGGATCAGAAGATGAGAAAACACATAATGTATATCCTTACTGTGCCACTGTCTCTCAGTGTTCCACACATTATCCAAGCAAGGAAATAAATGTTGTCATTTGAGTGAAGTCAGCGCTTGAGCAGCATGAAAGAGCAACAGATTTTGAGCTGGATTGTTTGTCATCTCTTATCTGCTTATCTTATTGCTGTATTTTTACTAATACTGTATATACTGCATGCAGTATTTTGTTTTGTACATTATAAAATAAAATTCCTTGGTATTTATATGAATTTTTATAAAGTTGTTAGCTATCTCCATTCTTTTGAAAGGGGGCATAAAAATACATTCAATGAAATAATAAATAGAGAGGACAACAGAGAGAGAGAGAGACCCTTTGGAAATTGTCTAACTCCAAATGTAAAGCTACTATTGGGTATCAGGCACTTAAACTGAAGAGTGGGACACCATTTGCTGATCTACTTCACACAGGAAAAAAAAGGAGGTAGGGCCCTTTCCCATTCCAAGACCAAACAAGATTATCCTAATAGATTCACTGAAACCTCATACTGGGTCCTCTATAAATACGGTATTGAAATATGTTTCCATTTCCATCTGTCATCTGAAAGTTAATGATAGCCTCTGCAGTAAGTGATAACACCTTTCCATGGGAATGCTCTCTCCTGTGCTATTCATTATATTATTGTTGTTATTGTTATTGCTGTTGTTGTTGTCATTGTTTGTTATTGTTATTGCTATTATTTATTATTATTTTATTGTTGTTATTTTATATAACCTTAAAACTTAAAAATTCATTATTGCCTCTTCATACAATAATAATACACCAATCAGTTGTTAATTACAGATTACTTTCTCCATTATTAGAATCTTCTCATAATATGTTCTGTTTCCACTGACCCCCTTAGTATCAGTCAACTCCACCCATTGTTATTCCTTCATTCTGTAGATACTCTGTATGTGGTCTCCAGTCCTTTACACGCTTATCTGTTGTTCTGTCTTTTAAAACATTTGTCAATTTGTCCATCTCAGCAAGTTCAGTCAGATTAACCAACTTTCCACTGAAAGGATTTCAAGTTCTTTCCATTTTTTTCCCGCATAGATTGTTCTTCCCGCTGTAACCGTGTACATAATTAAAGGGTTCCCGTTGTCGAAATTGCCATCTATTATTCCCGATAAAAACATTTCTGGTTTGAATGATACATTAATTTTTAGTATATTTTCCATTACAGTGTGTAACTGTGACCTTTTTTTTTTTTTTTTTTTTTTTTTTTTTTTTGCTATTTTACAGGTCTACCACATATGGTAAAATGTTCCAACGTTTACATTTCCAACACTTATTGGACATATTCTCGTAAGTCTTTGACAATTTATATGGAGTTAAATATCATCTATACATCATCTTGAATCTGTGTGTTTTTTAACACAGTACACACAGTAAATTTCATATATTTTATCCATACTTGTTCTCAGGCGCAGGTGGGTCCTCACCTTGCTGTAGGCCTGAGTTTGCTAATTGTTTCACCTTGCAAATTCAGACCACATGCAGGAGGGCTGTGGCCACTTCAAACGCTTCATAAAATATTTGAAACAGCATATTGCATGCCACTACAATTGGGAACTAAATAAAGGCTGCTTTTTCACTTGGCTTCCCATCTTGGCTTCAAGAGCAAACCGCTGAACTTCATGGGCCACAGATTGGATCCAGTGAGGCATTTCTTGTGTTCTTATGACCTGACCTGAAATGGCTTTCTAAATTCCAGGAGAAACACAAACTTTCCCTTCCCAAAGTCCGCCTTATTATTATTCTCTTTGTTCTTTTATTTACAGATCTATCCAAGTGGGTCTCCATGAAATCATCTTGTACCTTTCTACAGCATTCAACTGTCATGGAAGCAAACTAAGAATTAAGATAATATTCCAAACAATGCCCATTTTGTTGTCTGATTGATAAGTTAACCTGAAAGTCAGCAACTGCTAAATTGGTTCAAATGTTAATCTCGAAAAAAAAAAAGTTTTAATTGTAGGGTTTTAAAAGATTTTTAACACAAAGCATAATCCTTGTGCAAACTGATATGAAAAAATACCTGCCTTGCTTAATGTATAACTGGACAATTCATAGCACTATATGATCTATCCCCCAATTCACCAAAGGGTTCTGGATTTATTTGAGCTTTGTGCATTGAAAGCTTTGATATATGCAAGCATCACATTGTGGTTGGAGGTGGGGAAGCCATACATGGAGAACATCGTGTGATCCTCACCCAGAGAATTTTTCTGCTAATCTTCTTTCTTTGGCATTCATTGGAGAGTGGCAGATTTACTATTCACTGCAGAACTGTATTAACATTTACTATTGTGACAGGACCTCCCGGAGAGATAAGCCAGAGATTCAGCACTGTTGCAGCCATACAAGACGGATGCCTTTTCAGCTAGGTACTTCTAAAGCATAAAGTATCAGGCGGTAGGACTTAAGATCAGAGCCTAATGCCAATGAGTTTGACAGCAGTAAACAAGAACAATCCCACAATGGCCAGTATACGTGCACCCACACAGTATACTAGGGGTGCACCCACACACTTTAATACTGTGTAGCAGAATGCACAGTCACAGTGGGGACAGACACCATGATCGAGGGATCGTAGTGGCAGCACATTATCCCATTTTAACTGCGAATGTATCCTAATGCGGGTGAGAGAACACCCGCTGCGCAGTATAAGGTAAATTTGAATATTCCTGTGCGTCCGGGCAGGGATGGTGAGAAGAGACAACGAGAGCAGGAAGGGCAGCTGAAATATGATTGGGCTACCTCATCCCACATGACGGCACACCCCGATTCAACTCTCACAGCTTCTGATGAGGAAGCTACAGAGGCTGCTTTTAATCTGGATGGTGGTTCATCACTTCACAGCAGGTAAGCTGTGATTTTTTCTGCAACTCTGGAAGGGGCCTAGGAGTCTCCCTTGCTTGCTGGTGCAGTTTGAGGGAGGCCATGCTCTGTTGTGCTTTAAGGGACCAAGTACGGAAAGGACAGTCCTAGTACACTTGCTGGCCAGTGAAGAATCACCCTAAGGGTCCGAAAGCAGTACAACATGAACCATATTGCCATGACTAATTGTTTAAGGTTAGGCAGGTGGTTAGGTGGGCAGTGGGTGGAAGGCAGAAGGAGTCTAATTTTATGATGGGTTATTGCATTCCTGTAGGAAATTGGTCCTACCTTGGTATCATTTTCTGCTCCAGGTGTCCTGTCCTGTCCTGTCCTGTCAGCCCAGCCTCCTCCTCTGAGGATGAAGGAGGGCCATCAATCACCCAGCAAACTGATTGGCAAACCAAGTACTGTGGCTCGGACATTGGGGGCCAGGGGCCAGATCTGGGGCGCAGTCAGGAACATCTGGAGAGGAGAGCTTGGACCATCAGCCTCAGACACACCCTTCCCCCATCTGCTCAGGCAGCAGCAGAAGAAGCTGCACAGATCTCAGCATCTTGTGCTGCTGCACCAAAAAAGGGCATGGGGCTGAGTTGCCTACTTAAGTCTGCCCTCGCTGGCCTCAGTGTGGCAGACAACAACCGTGCAACCCCTACCCCGTCTGTGTTTTGCCTGTGCAAACTGATTCCTGGTGAACTCTGGATTCCTCTGAACTTGGACAGTTTGATGTTGCCTTCTTTTCAGCCCCTTCGGACTGCCATGAGAGTGTATGTGTGTTTGCCTCGCTGACCTAGCCTGCCTGAGACACGACACCAGATAGGTAACTTGAGTGCATTCAGGTGATAACTGATCTACCCAATGTTCATGATGTTACCTCCCAATGACAATGAATATAGGTTCATCCAGACAGCACTTATTTAATCCACATTATGTGGACAATCTGGTATAAAGCATGGATAATCTGGAATAAAATCTGTCTGGATGTGTTTTACTCCAGAATCAGATCATCCAAATAATGTGGATTAAGCAAGTGCTGTCAGGATGAAGTTTATGTCATTAATAAAAGTCACATTTTCACCTCCATCCTGCACTTCACTAGCCTGAAACACGCAACCCAGCCCTCAAATGGCCCTGTCTGCCACTGGTATGCAACAAGGACCATTTGGGGAAAGTACAGCTTTATATGGCCAGGTTAGACTTCAGCCCCTTCTGGTACTAGGATGGCAGTTGTCCTACAGCCACCTACAGTGACGGTGCTCTGAAATAGCCCAAGAGCAAGAACTCTCCTGTTCACCAATCAAGCAGGACAAAGAGAATTATCCTGAGATCTCATTCCCTACTTCCCACCCCAAAAAGTATCTGATTCAGGACTGCTGGTATTTTTTCTCACCAAACCTGCAGATAGCTATGCTGGGTAAAAGGACTTGCCCAGGGAACAAGGACTTCTTGTTAATGGTTATATTTGAGATAATATCAGGAGTAATCATATTTCACATCTCTAGTAAAGCCACAATGAATCTATATTATGTAAATATAAAACATTACAAAACTTTGACATATTTGTTATTATATATTGTATCTTTTATTGCATTCTTTTTAATTACTGCAGAAGGTTTATTGCTTCTTAACAAGTTTACAAATACAGAGCAGCTTGATGGTCAAAGAATGCAAATCTGGTTTTATTAACCAAGGCATGAAAGTCATGCTTGCCATGAGAAACCCTCCCCAGGGGCCCAGGTGTGACACTAATATATTCTTGGGAAGGAAGGAAGGAAGGAAGAAAGGAAGGAAGAAAGAAAGTCATCTTTTGTAATGGTCTCTGAGAATACGCTTATCTTATTTATACATAACAAAGTGATGCACTTTTCACCCAGAAGATGATCCACTAGAAGATAAACCAGCACATGCCGTCTGATCAATAGGAAGGAAAATTCTGCTGTGCTGAGTCAAATGTTTTCCATAAGAACAGAATCCAAACTATTCACCATTTTCCACAATGATTTTATACCTGCTGAACGTTTATATGTGTTTCTCTTGCAGCATCCAGATTTTGCTTACTTATTCCTCTATATTCGGATGTTCTGGAATAAAATATTTCCAGTGTCAGTATGCAGCCTCTCACATGTGTTAAATGGGAGATCCTCTATTCTAAATAGCAAGTTTAGCAAGTAATTTATTTAAATTGTCCTGACTTGCTCCCCAGCCCTTTGTTTTCCACATTCACTTTTATCACTATTGCTCAACTGAACTCTATTTTTGGTGACTCCATTCTCTCAGATTTACTGCAGTGAATCATCACCTTCATTTACATCAGTCCTGATTGGCTGGGAATATTCAAATGAAGACACAGCAAATGAGTGGGGGTGGGTGGGGTGAATATTCATGCATGAAGGTGACCCCACACACACATTCATGGGGGGGATTCGGACAAAGCCAAATATTCCCCCACTCGATTTGTATCAAATCTAATTGGGGGGGGGGGATTTGGCTTCATGCACATCTCTAAATGAGACCTTTAAAGAGGTCTGCGGTAAGATCCCAGTTCACACTAGGACTGGAATACAGTTAGTTACTGCATCCCCTTCCACCATTTCATATCGTGCAGACAAAGTGGGTTAAGGGAGGAATTAGCGTATTCTACAAAAAGTGTAGAAGCCTGGCACTTGGATCAAGATATATCTCAATATAAGGCTCAGTGCAGAAAGGGCCTAAAATATTTTTTGTCAGAAAGTGCTGTGTCATATGCATGATTGTTAGAAAGAGTGATTTGCACTAGAATCCTGAAGAATTTCCTTCCTTGAATAGGAGGAAGTGAAGTGGGAATCTTTAGAGAGTAATTAACTATAGCCTGGAGACACTAAACTGTTCTCAGGTACTACACCAGCTGTATAAACACGCATCCAAAATGTTGAAAGATGAAGTATTTAACTAGCCTTGTGTACTGTGTAAATCTGTCACAGAGGTTTGTTGTTGATTAGTTTGTGATTCGTTAATTGTAGATTTTTGTGTGTGTGTGTTTGGATATTCATGTGTAATGATAATGGTTATTATAGAATTCTTACGTAAGTAAATGAATACATTTCCTTTCTTGACTAACATTCTGAGGAACTAAATCACACATGACACATATGTATCAACATGAAACATGCTGAAATAACATGTGATCCCAGAAAGTGGTTAAAGATTACAGAGACACATAATTTTCATTCTAGTGTTTATTTATTTATTTATTTATTTGGTCTGGAATCACTGACTGATTTTTCAGAGGGCTAAAACAAGGATCACCAGTGTGCTACTGGCACCTGCAGTGGTAATCCTGGGGACTCACCTAGGTGACAAGACCTACCTCTTCCCCAAGTGTTTCAGTGGGCTGAAAAATGTTGACAAACACTAACCTGGGGGCAGAGCAAGTGTGGTTTGGAGGCTGAACTCTGGAAGTCAAGAGTTCATTCAAACATACCAGTTCCCTGGGCCAGTCGCTATCTTTCCAACTAAGAGATGCAGAGTTTAAATTAGAGGGGAGGAGAATAATGTTTTCCTTCTTTGATCAACGTGGAAGAAGGGTAGGATATAAAATCAACTACCCTAAAGCAAGAGTGATTGACAGCTGGTTTTTGGGGTGCCGCTGAACTACAGGTTCCATCAGCTTCAGTCAGAATAGCAAATGGAAAAAGATGATGGAAATGGTAATTCAGCATCTGGAGGGCTGCAGGTCAGCTGTAGGAGGAAAGGATGCCATTTAAGCCCTCAGTTCCATTGTGAAATATTCTAAATCAGGTCATTTCTGGCACTGTATGGAGGCCATCGTAGACCTGGCATCAGCTGTTTTTGTGCTCTTCTCACTGCTTTTGTCACAAAAGAATCCAGCTTTTTATATATACAGTCTTTTCCTATACTCTCAGACACCTGCCCTCTGGTTGAAGAGATTCCAGCTGAGCCCCTGGAATACAATTGCGACTTTATGGTGGCAGTGCTGTATGGAAAGATCAATTCTGCTTCCAGTGTTCTTGTTGGATCTGGTGGGTCTACATGTGAATGGAGTTTATTATTAGCTTACTCCGATACATGTGTGTAATATATATGCGCATAAAGAAGAGTTGGCTTTTATACATCACTTTTCTCACCCATTTAAGGGGACTCAAAGTGGCTAACAAAGCTGTCCTTTCCCCCCACAACAGACACCCTGTGAGGTAAGTGAGGCTGTGGGAGCTCAGAAAGAGAGCTGTGACTAGCCCAAGGTCACTCAGTTGGTTTTGTTTAGGAGTGCAGACTCAAACTGGGAGACTTCCAGATATTTCCATTTGCATTATTATTTGTATACCACCTTTCCAAAAGAAAATTTTGCCCTAGGCAGTTTACAACAAACAGAAAATAGAAAATGCAAAAATAATCAAAACATAATAGATTATAAAAAGTGCACATCGTACAAAACGTTTTAAAATAAGCCAAAACGCAAACACAAATTGAGGCAGCTGAGGCCGAGTGGAGTCCAGAGTGGCTGACCAAAGACCCCAGTCCATTTCCATTTCTGTTTTCTATTTTTTATACAGTACTGCCCTCCAGTTTGCAACAAACAAACAAAAACAATACAAAATGGTTCATTATAAAATTGCATATAATATATGTATATATAATAACACTCCACACATTACAAAATTGTACATTATAAAATCGTCCAAAACTGTGGGGGAAAGATAGCATGCACCTCAGTGCGGTAGCTAGCCAGTTCTTTCTCCTCCGGCCGCTGTTCTTGTGCCTTGAGGGGAGGGTGGGGCCCAGGCAGCACATGTTGTCCAACGCAACACCAAACCAGCTCACATCTGTTCCACATCTGTGTGACCCATTTTTCCACTACTTCTTTTCTCATTAGAATTTCCCCATCATCATCATTTTTCCTTCACAGTCGTGGTGCTTCCCTTTAGCCACATCCATATCTATTCACCCAAAGCCATAGCATTGTTTGTAATCTGTTATTGCACTAGGAAGATTTTCAACTAAGAACAGCAGCAACCTGTGGATCAGAGCCAAGAGGAAAGTGCCCTTCTTGTGCTTCCCACAGCAAGGGGTGCTGATGGCTTTAAAATATTCCTTGATCACAATTGATTATTCTTGCCCACTGGACTCTGGACTTGCATGCACAGTTCTCTAATCTTGCAGCTATAGTGTTCATCTCTGTTCAACTGAATGCCTTAATAGCTGCTGAGACTTTATATATATTGCTGCTCTCTGGATTTGCTGGTGTGTTTTTTTTCCCCTCCATTTCTGCTGCAGAACCACAAAGAATGGACACCTTGGCACAGATTGTGTTTTGCAAGCAACATTGCTTCTGGCTTCTCTGGTCCTTCAGCCAACTCCAACTCAATTTTGCCAGGCTCATATGTCAACTTCTTGAATGCTCAGTTACCTGCAGTTGGGAATTGGCTGACAGGAGCTCTACATTCCTTAAAGTACAGCTTCCTTTTCCAGTCAGACACTTACCCGTGTCAATGGGTATATTTAGGAGAACATCAGGAAAAAGCAATTACTTCATCCTTGAGCAAAAAAAAAAAAAAAGCTTGATTTCATGCATTTAAAGATAAAACCGAGATCACTGTAATGAAAGCCAGAAACACCTACATGCTAAAGAAAAATCTTCTGTGCTTCAGTAACCTTTATTTAAACGGTCCCATACTTCTGTCAGAAATCAATACATCATTTAAAGTTACTAGAGCAACTGTTAAACCAATGAAAGATGTAAAAAGAGAGTAACAGACATTTACTTACACACCTACCCAAGAAAATTAGGCTTCAAGGTAATGTTTAAATGCATATAATAAGAAGCCATCAGAAAGAGAGGCCTGATGGAAATGTCACGTGCTTTTAGCCAGTTGCCAGGAGGACTCATTAAGAATCTAAGAGAAGCCCTCCTGGATCAGGCCACAGCCAATCTAGCCCAGCATCCTGTCTCACACTTCAGCTCACCAATTGCTTCTGGGCATCTCAAGCAGAAGACAAAGCCCTCACCTTCTCCTCTTGACTTCCTGGAAATGGCCTTTAGGGGCATCCTGCCTGCCTCTCCAACCTGGAGGCAAACCTAGGCATTAGTTCTAGTAGCCATTGATGCACCTGACTTCCAGCAAAGTTCTCTGATGAGCCTTTGGGTGACTCATTTTAGTAGTACAATTTTGTGTGCCACTGAAATGAATCCCTTACTAAATTGGCCCATAGAGGTGTGTTCCCTTCTGCCTGCCTCCTGGGCCATTTTAGCACTTGCTAGACTGTTGGTAGACCTCTACGAGCATCCTGAGGCCTATTTGCATAATTAGTGAACCTCTGGTGAAGAACATACACACAGAGAGTAGTTTGTTATAGCCTCCAAGTGCGCTCACCCTCACAAGAAATGCACTAATTGATGATTGGGTGTAAATCATGCTCCACACTTTAACCAGTGTTAACCAGAGACGTACCTCAAGTATCCGGGCCAGGAGCATTCACTCTTCTGCTGCTGCTTCCGGGTCATTTGAGGTGCTGTACAAGAGCGCTGGCACCTAAGAAGACCATAGACGTGACTTTGTGTGTACAGAATGTCTGTGCCATCAAGGCAATGGTTCTGATGCATGCGTAGTCATGAAGGCTGCCACAGCCAAAACGGTGGCACCCAGAGGAGGACCGGGCCCCAGATCGAATAAGGTAAGTATTCAACCACGGGGGAAATGAACGGCCAAAATGTGAGTACTAGTCAACATTGGTTAATCGTGCTCCTTTCCTGTCCAGCAGATGGGAAGGGAAGTGCAAAAACACCCCTGGTCTAGGCAGCCATTTCAGCCACCCAGACTGGACTACTCTGCATGTTATAGTGATGCAGCATGCTAGAAATATCGTGGCCTCCACAAAAACTGCACCAGTGTGCAGAAGAGAGGTCTGTGGACCCCTTCTTTGACCATTCCAGGGTTAAGTGTGGAAATGGCCTAATATGGGCAAGGTTTGGTTAGTACTTTAATAAGATGGTGTGGGTTAGACTGGGAAGTCAAAAAAAACATTTTGTAAGGAGGGCCAATAGTTAAGCATTTCCATATTGTTAGCAAGAAAATTATATAGGCAAATCTACACAGAAGCTGAGCTCAGTCCAGGCACATCTTTAGCTTCAGCCATATAAAAGTGTTACTTCTGTTGATAGGATTCTAGATCAGGAATGTGAAATAAGCCAGTTTGGTCTTGTGGTTAGAGTGCTGGGTGCATATTTCCTAGTCACTGTGTTTGATTCCACACTCCTCCATGAAGTCAGCTGGGTGACCTTGGGCTAGACACAGCTCCCTTTCTGAGCTCTCACAGCTTCACCCACCTTATAGGGTGTCTTTGGTGGGAAGAAGAATGGGAAGTTTTGTCAGCCACTTTGAATCACCTTAATGGGTGAGAAAAGTGGGGTATAAAAGCCAGCTCCCCCTCCTCCTCCTCCTCTTCCTCCTCCTCTTCTTTTTCTTCGCCTTGGGCGTTCATGCCTGTGAATGATGGTATTGGTATGAAATGCCAATTCATTGGATCTGCCAGCACACCATTGTGCCGAAGCGGTGATGCACTAAAACGATCTTAGTTTTCCAGAGTGCTACTCAGAGGGCACTCAGCATTGTCATTAAGAGGGTGGCCGTCACCATGGGGAAGTGCAATGCATATCGGATTCAGCTTTTGAGTGGAGTATCCTACGTATTGGTGTGTAAAGCATAGACATGATCATTATGCAGCTGTCTCTTGATATTTAGATATGTGGGTATGTTATTTAATTTCCTTCCTGGAAGTAAGTCTACTGTTGGAAACAAAAAAAAGGTGCTATTTTAAGGGATGGCGCTGATGTGGCAAGTCACTGTATATGCATTCATGAAGTTATTTGCCAAGGTCTGAAGGTTCTGGCGACCAATCAAACTCATCCTTCTATGCAGCTCATTTTGAGATGCTCCTTACACAATGACTGCCAGTTACAATTTCATTAGCACTACATTGTTGCCATGGCAATGTGATACCAACTCAATTGATGGGCTTTTCATCATAGGCTTATTACGGAATTTCTCTTTCCATCAAAGGCACATTATAGGAAAGCTGCCAACAGACCCTATAATCTAAACTTTAACAAGGATTTCTGCACACTATGAGTCAGAAGTGAAGCAGAATATCATATTGTTGAAATCCAGAATAGGGTCTAGACACAAAGAGATTAACTGTGATATGGCATGTATATCAAGACCTGACCTGGAAATCAAGAGGCCTTAGGTTTTTGTAGCCATTCTTAAAGTCAATGCAAATATGCTGTGATATTAATTTTTCTAATCAAATGTAACAATCGAGAGCATTACCTGTGTATTTCAGAGTATGGTATGAGCCATCGCTAACTTTCTCTGTGTTCCCTGCAACTTCCTGTTGAAAGTTGAAAAACGGAATCCCATTGAGACTGATGCCGAAATCTTATGTGAAATTTCAGTTGCTATCGCCCATTGATTATGTAGATAACATACAACTTGAAAACAGAAAAAGCTCTCAAGACATTTCTCCAGGAACCATAGCACAAACTTGTCTTAGGCTCTTGGGGACCTCTTATCAGGAAGAAAAAGGGAGAATGCACAGCAACACTTGGGATTTTGTTTTTTATTATTATTACATTTTATCTTAGAAACAAAGAAAGATAGACATAAAAATATAAAATAGTTTTTAAAAAGTTTTTTTTTTTAAAAAAAACTAACAATGCATTTCATGCTCTTGGCTTGGGCCAATAGATGCTGAGCCAGGAGCCTTGATGTCACATACCATTCAATGAAGCCTCATCCTCCCCCCTCCCTTAAATAGTGAAAAAACAGTAATCTTAAAATGCAGCTTTCCCAGAAATCCAGAAAAAGCAACAAAATTAAAATTTAAAGCTATTTATTTGCGTTAATATTTTGATTTCTCCCATACTTTTTCAGTGACCAAGCAGCATGAATTGATGATAATTTTCCTAGTTCAACCTTAGCAAAATTGTGGCTATGTTCAGACATAACAAAAGGGGTGCCTCACAGGTGTCTCAGAAAGATAATGTGTCTCCAGTGTTCCCAGACCTTCTCTAATTCACCTTTTCTAGCCTCAAATGTTTAAGAGGGCAAACTGGTGTATGAACAATCTCACCTCAAAGCCTTCTCTGAGGTGCCACAGGGATTCTTTTATCTTTTCTTTTTTTACTGTGTCTGATCACAGCCTATGTCACAAGAAACGTTTACCTGGTAACTTTATATCCAACTCTCCACCAAACCCATAGCTCATTTGGATGGATGGCACATCCATTGTCAGACTACAGTGGGAAATCATCTTCAATATTTTTAGATAATGTTTGTCAACAAATATTTATAATCTCTAAGACTGCATCCATACATATTTTGAGAGGCTTTGAAGTGGTAGTATGAGGATGCTAGAATTCTCAATCCCCTTCTAATCCTTATTAAAGACTCAAGGATGTATTTTGGAAGTGCATTTCCTGGCCAGAGGCATGAGGACACAACCACCTCTAAGCCACTTTTAAGACACTTTGGCGGTGTCCTCATGGCAACCTTATCTCGGATTCAAAATGTTTTCAATCCTCAGAGTCCGCACGGCAGTTTGGCTTAACATACTTTCTCCGTGTTAAACCACCCCAGAGCATGGTGAATCTCAATCCTGATTTCAACAGGTCTCACTCCGGATCGTGTGCTTGAAACATTTTACATTTTTTACTGTGGGGATCGTACCATGTTTAGGGTTTCCCTCCCCCAATAGCTTGCTTCCAAAGATAGTGATTTCATTGAAAAAATCCACCCTCAAAACAGCCAATATAAAAATCCAGTCCTTAAAGCTACACTGTAGTGATCTAGCCACTTCACACCTTAATAACAATGTTGCAGTTTTGTGCAATTCTAGCTCTTTGAAAGTTCTGACCTTTAAAAAAGGGAAAGGAAAGGAAAGCCCTGGAGGTTCTGTTTTAAAGGCTGTGGCTGTGAAGGGGGTTTGAGTTGCTGATGCTGCTATGTGCCCTGGGAAATGGGGAGAGGAGGGGAAAGAATCGCTGGCTGCTGGTGCCTGTTTTTCATCCATCCAGGCAAGTGGCAGCCACCCACCCAGCCACCCAGCTAGGCTCCATGAAGGGGTCTGTTATGGGTGGCACGTCCATGCCAGGAGGAAGAGGGCAGGGCAGCCCTGCAAAGCGGCTTTAAAAAAGTAGCCACTTGAGTCACGTATGCCACGTACGATCCTTAGAATCCGGATCGAACGCGATTAAGTTAAAAGTAATGGGAACAGGCAAATTCGCATTTGCATCCGGTTCTATTATTTCGGTTTAGGGAAAGCGAAATAAGCTTGATGTGGGGATTACCCCTTTGTTATGGTGTGTAGGATGCGGACTTCAGTAAATTCACCAACATCTCAAAAATGAGCTTTCTTTCTTTCTTTCTTTCTTTCTTTCTTTCTTTCTTTCTTTCTTTCTTTCTTTCTTTCTTTCTTTCTTTCTTTCTTTCTTTCTTTCTTAAATCCTACACAGGAAATTAAATTGTGCAGTTAACATAACAGAAGATATGCCAGTATCTCCCATAGTTGGGTTTATGTAAATGCAATGCAAATTGTGTTCATTATGCTCAAATGAAATATGAAAATTCTCTAGAATAATTTGTTCCCCCAGAAATCTTCTGTGCTAAAAAGCTTGTAAGAAATAAGTAGGGTTGTCCACCAGTAAATGATTTTAGTTGATCAAGCTTGTATCTATAAACTGATTAGCCAAATTTCAAGTCGGTGCCTGTGGATGACAATGAAGAAAGTGTGATTTAAACTCAGAATTAATAAAGCCATCACTTACTATCAAAGACAAATCATCTGGCTTATCTTTTTTGAAATTCCTGAATAGCAGCAAAACCAAAACAGTCTCCAAAAACAAGTATACCTTATCATTTAATAGTTTCCCTTCTTGATTAAAATGTGTCGTACCCAGTTAATCAACAAAAGTGTCAATCCTAAGGACACTGAAAAGTACTTCCACCTAAACTAGCATTGCATTTTACTGCAAGGGTTTCCTTTCCTTTATTTTTATTTAAAATAGGCATACCCCACTTCTAAGAAAATTCACCATTTTTAAAGCAGTTTTACATAAATATTAATAAACTGTAAAAAAAAAAAAACCTGGGGGGCAGGTGGGGTGATAGCTTGATTATCTATTAATCCTCTATGTGTCTGCATTGCAAAAGCCACATATCAGTAAACTACAGTTAAATATAGCATCAAATAATGACCCTGATGGATTTCTATGTGCCTGTCCCCAAGCAATTTAAAGTCTGCTAAAAATCTTCTTTTGCCTCTGAGCGCCGCCATGCCAGGGTTTTTAATGAGCTTCCAGCGCTACAAAAGCAGGAAAACCCGCGACAAAATACGTGCCCTTTAAAGAAGAGTTTCAGTGCTCTTTCTGGAAGTCGCAGGTTTTCCTCACAACATTTACCTTGGAGACGCTCCGTGGCAAAAGGGGCAGGGATTGCTGCCTGCACACACAGCTATAAAGCATTCACACATCTCCCAGAAATGCTGCAGCTTCCCTTCCTTTCCTTTGTAAAGGTCAGAACTTTCAAAGAGCCAGAATTGCTCAGAATTGCAACATTGTGATCTGGTGTGAAATGGGTGATCTGTGGAAGTGTTAAGAGTAAATGAGCGCACGATCGCGCGGTCGATGGCTGCAGCCAAGTCATTTCGAACAGAGAACAGAGTAAAAGTGAGTGCTGAGAGTGAATGAGATCTGGCTATTTTAAGAGAGGGGGCGGGGAGAAAAAGATGTGGGGAAAGAAAACATGCTTCTGTGGGGATGGAAGGTGCGTTTTAAATGCGGGTTTTGCTGAGCCTCATGCAGACGCTTATTCCAGAAGTGCAGGGCACTTTTAAAGTCCGCTTGAATACAGTGACAGTAGAGGGAGACTAGAGAGGCAAATAAGTCTTTTGGGGATTCAGCCTATGTGACTGAGGACAGGGGTTTTAGCAGGACAGAGGTTTTAGAGCAGGATTTCTCCACTCTGAACATTTCTTAGCCAGAAACAGCTCCATGCATCCTTGAGCATCCCCAAGGCAGTATACGTGTAGTGCAGTTAAAACTGTACCATGCTTATACTAGCTGCCAGGCTGGAATAGACCAACAAGTTCCCATTTGCAGCTCTTACAGATGGAAGAGGTCCAGGGAGAACATGTGACTGGTGTCACATGCACATTACACACTGTATTGCCTGGTGACCTTGGCAATTGCACTGTGCAGGCATGTTGGTGCCATTGCCGGGGTGCCGATTTGCACTATGGGTAAGTTTGTAATGTTCTATCCATCTGCCAAGTGTGAATGGCTAGAACATTCTAACTCTATGGGCCTTTCCGCATTTGCCACAGGAAAACGGATCTATAAGATCCATTCTATAAGATCCGTTTTCCGGCAGAACGTTTTAAAAAAGAATCTGTCCCAAAGAGGGACAGTTTCTTGGAGGCCCCGCGCATTCGCACACGTGCAGGGTGGTGGCCACGCGCTCCCGATCTGGTGCTTACCTGGTCAGTGCTGGCCATGGCACATGCACGCACAGTGGAAGCTAGGTCCCCACTTCCAGAAGCTGCCGCGCTGCGATCAGGTAGGCACTGGATCAGGAGCACGCGGCCACAGGCAGGGTGGGGTTGGCGGCTGCAGCTTCCCCTGGCAAGAGAAGGCACCATCGCCCCTTTTCTTGCGAGGCGGAAGCCGGGGAACCTGGCTGCATCCTCAAAGGGACCCTCATTCCGTTCCTTTTGCAGAAGCCATGTCTTAATCCCACCCTGAACATGAGAACATTGTTGCTACACCTGGGATCTGTCCAGATGTGGTGCCCATGGCAACCCCACAATTCTGGAACATATCTGGCATAGTCTTCATGGCCCATTTGAATGTTTCCTCTGAATGCAATTTCCCAGGAAGTTGTGAATCCTCCTAGTAATAGTGTGATCTATCCCACACTTAACTTTTTCAAAAGTAAAATCCAATGGAGCATTTTGCTAAGGCCTATATAAATAATGCATACAGGATTCCTATGGTCAATTTTTCACTATTATTCCGCAATTACAGATTGGCAGGATATGTGAAACAACTCCAACGAATGTCACTGGTAATCTTAATTAGATATGGCCTACAAAATAAGTAATGACTTCTGCACTAACTTACTGTATTTTTTTTTAATTGTTACATTAGATCAGATGTTTTGACATGAAGGATGAAATGTCAAGCACTCAAAATTTCTGGAATAAAATCTGGCTACCAAAAGGTGAATGCTCAGCTCTTTCCCCATCAGAGTGGCCTTCCTTGTGTCTACATAAGATGGCATTTTTTCCCTTCTAAGAATCAATTACACAGACTCAAATTCAGTGATATGATATAGGGATGTGTAGGGAAATTCAAAAATTCAAAAATACAATTCAAATTTGACGAATATCAGCATTCAAATTCAAATTGGGTTTTCAAAAATCCAGATTTCCGAATTCAAACGAATTTTGAATTTTCGGAAATCTGATATGGATTTTCAAATAATTAGACTGAATTAGAATAATTAGACTGAATAATTAGACCATTGCATCTGAATATCGGGTCTGTTTGCGAATATAACGGGATGACAACGGGATACAAATGGGACAAAAACAGGATGCACACGAATTCAACAATTGGATACAAATGTTCCTGACATTTGTATGATACGATTCGAATTGGATTCTCAAAAATACAGATTCGGATAATCCAAATTCAAATTGAATTTTTTAAAATTTTGATTTTTTTTTCAAATTTTGAATTAAATTGAATATTTGAATTTTCAAATTGACTTGAATTCAAATGCAAAAAAATGCATTCGTGCACATCCCTAATATGATACATCAAGACTGTATTCACACCTAAGTTTTAATCTAGTTTCAGTCCACTTTCAGACTGAGAAAAAGAACAGAAAGGCTGGGGTAGTTCTTCAGGATGACTTCCAATACCACCCATGGAAACTTATGGTGGGATAACAGCCAAAGAAAACTTCAGACAAACTGAAAAGCATCAAAGGTTAACCCACAATGACGCAACTGAAGGCAACCATTAATCCACTCCTCTCCACAGCAGCTGCTCCAAACATGCAGTGTTTTCTTTTACCCCTTTGGGGATGAGCACACCAAGGCCCCTTTGCATTTGTTTTTATACTGGATCAGTGTGTCAGTATCCCAGAAGCATTCTGGATCCACAAGCCACACAAGTTCCAGCTGCTTCTCTTGAAGTGTTTCCTCACCCATTGGATCCACACTACATTCAGGAAGATGACATCAGGAAGGGGGCTTGCAATGCCCTTACAATTACTGACAAATCCATGCTGGTTGAAAGCAGTCGTTGTATTGTTTTCTAGGTACTTAAACTTCAACTGCTTTATCATCAGAGGCCAATTCACATTTGGCCTCTTGGTTTGCAACTAGTTAACATCTGGGCAGGTGCATTTAACATGGAGGAGGGGTAAAGAGAGAAAAAGAAAGTGTCCCAATAAGTTCTAAACATAAGTAGCCAAAGACAATGAAGGGAGGGAGGGAGGGAGGAAGACAATGCTCTGGTTGAAGTGAAAGATTGCATTAATCCCAAAACAAAGACCTATTTGCACTTAGGCCGATAGTCAACACTTGCAGGAAGGAGGTTGCACCACAAGCAACCTAACCCTGCTCAATTCCAACCAAAAGCTTACCTGGCATGTCCTCAGATGTGCCTTGTATTTCTGATGCAAGGGGTCATCTGAGGTACCACAAAGGGTCCTGGTACCTCAGATGACCCTTGACACGAATGTGCATGCGCGGAGCATCATAATTGCCATAGCAATGGTGACAGCACATGGGCAGTTGCATAAGTTGCTACAATCAAAATGGTGATGCCCTGAAGAGGATCCTACCTTTGCCCGAATGTATGTGTCCAGGTGCATGGGCTAGGCTTTCACATACTAGTGTTTCCTGGTGTGATCACTAGTACACGTTAGTCTCTTATGCACTCTTCCTGTCCAGGTACTGATGTTAGTCTTAAACTAACAAACACTAACAAAGGAATTCAAAAGTAATTTTTAACAAAGTAACTTGCAGATGCTGCTTCTCTCATCCAACCTCTAAACTACCTTACAGGCCAGAAAATACACTGTGGAAGGACTAAGGCATCAGCCTGCAGACACTAAAACTTCTAAGCTACTTTTGAGCCACTTTCTTATGTTGTGCCAAATTAGTTTATAGTCTTCTTGAGGCTTCTTTTTGTTCTTTGGAAGACCAGATGATATTTTCAGTTGCTTGGAACTTTATCTTATTTTTCAAGATTTATCTGAAATGCTAGATAGAATTTCTGAGTATTCATCGACTAGTTCCTTCAAAAGCCTAAAACCCTGACTTGAAGTGATTCAAAACATAGAAGTGTTGTTTGACCATCTTTGGGTCAATCTCAACCTGCAATTCTGACAATGGAGGATTTTTTCACCACTGTTTTGCAGCGCCCCCTCTCTGCTACATAGCATCAGTCACTCAGCAATTAATGCTACTTTTTTCAAAGATTAAGGCTGGGTCTGGGCTTTTCCAGCAAGGTGGCTCCATAATGGGTGCATCGGGAAGGTGCATGATCCACTGAAAAACACTCCTCCACATCTTCACTTTACAGGCACTGATTGAGATGCCTCCATTCAGCATGTGAAATCGTGCCTTGCAAAAATGGTGCCTCTGAGGGCAATTGCAAGAGGGTGACATAATCGCAGTGAAGTGACTGCTGCCAGCACAACTAGAGACACAGAGGCAGCAAGTGACAGCAGGCCAACCTTTTTTAAGGGGAAGCATGGCCATAATTGTACAAGTTTGCAAACCTAGTGATGACAAACCGTGTTTCACTAATGGAACGAAAACACAGGGGGAAATTGAAGAAGAAGAAGAAGAAGAAGAAGAAGAAGAAGAAGAAGAAGAAGAAGAAGAAGAAGAAGAAGAAGAAGAAGAAGAAGAAGAAGAAGAAGAAGTCAGCTTTTCTACCCCACTTTTCTCATCCATTTAAGGGGACTTAAAGTGGCTGACAAAGCTTTTCTATTCTTCTCCCACAACAGACACCCTGTGAGGTAGGTGGGGTTGTGAGAGCTAAAAAGAGAGCTGTGACTAGCCCAAGGTCACCCAGCTGTCTTCATGGGGGAGGGCAGAATAGAACCCGGTGTTCCCAGACAAGAGTCCAGCTCCCTAACCACTAGACCAAACTGCCTCACAAGGGATAGGTTTTAGAGCGTCTTCTACAAAGTGGTTACTATTCCTTAAGATTTACAGTATCGCATCCAGATCTAGCTGTGAGTCTTGCCTGGCAGGGGGGAAAAAAAGAATTAATAATTAAAATGAATTAACAATGCTATCACATAACTGATTTACAATTAAGAATCTTTTTCCTGAAGTTGAGAAATATTTGGTATTTCTTGCCTGATGAGCAAATCGCCATGTATTCCTGATGTAGTTTATCTGACTGGGATTCACTATTTGTGCACAGGCTTCAGGAAAGAGCTTACCAGATGTCTCACTAGATTTGAACTATCAATTCTTTTTATTAAGGAACTTGGAGGAAAGAGTTTATAATAATCCCAATTTAACTTTTTCTATTAAGATTTTATTGATTTTTACTTTATCCATTTAATATTTTAATGAAAACACGAAATAAACTGTCAATATGGATTTTATTTCATATACATATCTGATAACAGTTCTGAACTACTGTCATTTCAATGGATATTTTTAAAATGCCGTAAAATAAATGCATTTGGCTTATGCACATGCTGTGCAAGCAGCGGTATAATGTTGGCACTAAAATATAAAAATATCACAGCATTGGAGCTGGGTTTGTAATTCCAAAAATCAAATTCCATTTAAGTTTTGGATAATTCCTTCCTCCAAAGGTCCTGGAGTGATTTTGCTTAGCAATCTTGAGTTGTCAGGTCGAGAAATGGCTATCTAGTCATAAGAGTTGCATGGCTGAACTCCTTTCTTGCACAGTCTTCATCTACCATATTGTCATTTCAGTGGGATCAATGCAGATTTCATTTTCCATTTATGGAGGGTATTTGATCTCTGCCTGAAAGCTACTAACGGTACCTTCAGATCCAGGTTACAACCTGTGATTCTTCCAGGACCACTGTATATAGGAACTGCCACGAAAAACATACCAAAATATTGCTATTATTGAAAATTCAGCAACAATGCAGGGTTTCCAATAACAATAATTACTTACCTCTGTCCGCTGGTTCCTTGCATTATTATTCCTGTTCCAAATACCTGGATGCTAGCCAAGCATGGAAAAGAAACAAAGGAGTTGACTAGCATCTGGGTATTTGAAGCAAGGACAATAGCAGAAGGAGTTGGCAGATGGAGGGAAGGGCACCACACTCAAGATGGTGGTGCCCTGAAGAGGACTGGCTCTGGAACGGATTAAGGTATGAATGCAGGAAAACCCATCTCTTTTTGGAAAGTTACATCCCCTGCCTCTCGGTTGGGACAGAGAGGCATGGAGGAGCAAACTACATGTTATGAGAAATATGTGATTGCATGCTTCCAACTTGTTTCAAAAATAAGTGCAGAAAGGGCCTAAAGTGCATGAGCCCTGTAGTCTTATGCTGCTGAACCAAAGTTCAGTATGACCCTAGACCCTTTTTCTTTATATGTAGATCTTTTCAGTATTCAAAGCAGGTAACAGGAATTGCTTATATAGAGAACAGAGAGTTATGTGTACTGCCCTGGATTGAATCTATGTTTAAAATTAATGGGTTTTTAAATAAATAAATAAATAAATGGCTTTGATTTTATTAGAATGAATCACATTTTATATATATATATATATATATAT
>MTQE01001134.1:26965948-26989307 GCA_014337955.1 Aspidoscelis marmoratus | reverse complement strand
TTATTTATTTATTTATTTATTTATTTATTTATTTATTTAATTATTTAATTATTTAATTAATTAATTTCCCACCCTATACCTGAAGGTCTCAGGGTGGGTTACAATATTATATTAATCTTAGACAGGTCCCTGCCCTCAGGCTTACAATCTAAAGAGACAAGAAACAAAAGGAAAATGGTGCGGGAGGGAACAGGGAACAGCAAAAAGCAAGTGTCTGAGGTCTTCAGTTCCAATTCTTCTGTTCGTTTCTTATTGCTGGACCGAGCCACTATCATCATTCCATGCATCATGCATATATGGGGAAAGAAACAGCTGGCCGTGCCTATGAGGTGAATGATAACTTGAACATCCAGGTATTCAGGCCTGGCCGAATACCTGGATTGCACATCACTAAAATCTCAAAGGCAGTACTGGCTACCATACTGTCAAGCTAGGAGCTGATTATTGAGGGAGAAGCGCTACCACACATTACTGCTTCCTAGTGTGATATACGGCCACTGTAATGTCCACAAAGATCAGAACAGTTAATATCTTCATTGTTAGCGCTGTCTTGTTGCGATGTGAAAGTTGGCCAATGGCAAAATAAAACTGGAAACTTGTAGTAGGGATCTACATGAAAATTCATCACATTCAAAATGTGTACAGACTGGTACAAATCCATTCATTCGCATTCAAACTGAATGCTGGCTACATTCAAAGATCGACATCGGAATGCAAGGCGAATGCTTTTGTGCATTCATTCAAAGCTTTGTTATATTCATGAACATGGGGAGGTGGCAAAGCGGCTGCCCAGTCACATCTGCAGTGGGTTCAAAGTGGATTTAAAGTGGATTCAGATATGATTCAAAGTGTTCAGAGGGAATTCAGAGGGGATTTGGAAGGGATTGAGAGGTACGACCGGTGGCAGGGATTCAAATCAGATTCCAATAGCATTTGAGGAACATTCACAGCAGATCTGAATCCTACCATATTCAAAGTGGTCCTATTCATACAAATGCAAGATCCATTCACTTTCACTGGTGATGGGATGGCCAGTTTGGTCTAGTGGTTAGGATGCCAGACTCTTATCTGGGAATACTGGGTTTCATTCCGCTCTCCTCCATGAAGTCAACTGGGTGACCTTGGGCTAGTCACAGGTCTCTCCTGAGCTCTCAGAGCCCCACCTACCTCACAGAGTGTCTGTTGTGGGGAGAAGAACAGAAAGCTTTGTCAGCCGCTTTGAGTCCCCTGAAATGGGTAAGAAAAGCGGGGTAGAAAAGCCAACTCTTCTTTCATATAAAACAAATCTTAGGCTGTGACCAGCATCTCTGAGGCCATGTCCCCATGCACATTTGGTACGGTACTGAATGCAGGATCAGCAAGGGGCGCCCCCATGCATCTTGGATTTGGTCCGTGGAAAGTGGACCAAATCCCCCCAAACCGTGCCAGACCAGGGTCAAATTTGGTACCTGAAAAAACAAGTCTCAGCACAGTTTGGGGGTCTGGCACATGTTGGTTAGCGAGCCAATCCCACACATGGTGTCGGACTTCATGATCTCGGCAGACAGGAAAGAAGTTTGAGTTTTAGAGCCAAGCCTCTGTCCTGTCAGCTGAGATCGTGTACAATGGTTGAAGAGGCTTGAGATTTCTAACTTTTCCAGGGGGGCAATAAGAGTGAGAAATCTTAAGCCTCTGAAACCCCTCGTTCTGAACTGCTGACAGAAAGAGGCTTGGCTTTACTCCCAAAGTGATCCTTTGAGGTGGGATTGTACACAGACCACACTGCCCATCTCCCTCTCCTGAACCATCTGTTCTAGAAAGGGTGGATTAGAGAAGGTTTGGAAATCCAAGGTTCACACATCATTATGTCTGAACACAGCCTTAGGCTGCTCCTGTAACCCAGTGTACAACTCTGCCTTACCTACCACCCATGTCCCCACCCATGCAATCCATGTTTATTATTTATTTATTTATTTATTTAACTTTTATCCCGCGCCATCTCCACCTTGGTGGACTCTGAGCGGCTAACAAGGTTAAAAATACACACTTCATTCTAGTGCTTTAAAAACATTACAACAGACGATACCATTTAACAAAAAGTTCCTCTAATTCAAGGGTCATTTGACCGGGGCATAGGAACCTTCGTAAGACCACCCCAGTCCAACTGACTGCGATTTTGCCTATTAACCACCCTGACCAAAGGCCTTCTCAAACAGCCAGGTCTTACAGGCTCTCCTAAACGTCATCAAAGATGGAGAGGCCCTGACTTCCTGTGGGAGAGTGTTCCACAGGGTTGGGGCTACACAAGAAAAGGCCCTGGTTCTAGTTTGAACAAGATGTATCTCCCTTGGATTGGGAGTGGCCAGCTTTATTTGGCTGGCTGACCTCAGGACTCTCCCAGGGATGTATAAAGGAAGATGATCCCGAAGATATGTGGGACCAAGGCCACGTACGGCTCTAAAAGTTAGCACCAGAACCTTGAATTGGATCCGGTACTCTACCGGCAACCAGTGCAGCCGTCGCAAAACAGGTGTTATATGGACATCTCTCCTGGATCTCTCTAGGAGGCGGGCAGCTGCATTCTGAACCAGTTTCAGTTTCTGGATCACATTCAGGGGTAGGCCCGCATAGAGGGCATTGCAGTAATCCAACCTGGAGGTGACCGTCACATGGATCACTGTGGCTAGGTCACAGTTTAATGAGATCTTGAACAGAGAACATTTGTTTGGTGGCTTCCTGTTTCTGCCTTGATCACCATTGATTTAAGTGGATGGATCTTTGCATACACATGCTTTCTTGTAGCCCATAGGCTTGGATAGAATTCACTGAATCCTAAGATGGGATACAGGATGAATAAAGAGAATGTGCCCCTTTTCAGTCATTTCTTGTTAGCCAACTACAGCAGAGTCAATTCTACTGTCAAAAATAATCTGCTTCTAAGGTCACAAAAGTAACAGAAATATATTTTGCTTTGCCTTTGCCAAAGTGGGATGGGGGAAAACGTAACCACAGGAGACTTTTAACCAATACGTTAACATTCAGTCCTCATCATACAGTGCAGCGTTGCTCATATTTGCAAACACTCCATTGAAGAGTTTCTCAATTTTTCCAGGACTCAGTGGTGTTTTGATAAATAACATTTCTAGTTGGCTAATTTTGTAGCTAATTATCATCAAACACTAAGACAGATCTTCTACAGTATTAGACATGCTTTGAAAAAAAAAACCTTCAACCATGTGCATGAGGGAATTACAAATTCATCAGTATACAGGTTTTCAGATCTGAAATTAATGGTTCATTATGTTACCGTAGAAGTAAAATATAAAATTTTACAGTTGGCTGATAGTAAAAATAACAGCTAAATTAATATATGATTCATTTAAAAATTAAAACTTATAATCCATGGGCTCATTTCTAATTATAAAAAATAAAGTTATTGAATTAAAGTTATAAAATATTTTAAGCGTATAGCAGCATTTACTTTAAGCAATTTAGGCTGTCAAGTTAGTTTGACTAAACAGGGTTCAATCCTATACAAACTTATCTAACAGTTCAATCTTACCGAACTGAGGCAGGATCCACACATAGTGCTTTTCATTCTGCACTATTCTGTGCTGATTATAGGACAGATCAAGGCATGTGGTCCAAGTTTGGAGTTGTAGCCAGTGGCACAGTCCAAAGGCCATCCACAATGTGGCAGCCCAGCCTGGCCCAACAGAGTTGCCAGATAGGGATGTATTAGCCAGATGTCCAGAAGTAGCCCACTTCCATGGCTGTTTATGGGACCCTGTTGAAGTGGAGTTTGACTCTCCATGCCAGATAGACGGACTGAGCCACTTGGTACCACCCACACATGAATGGCTGGTTGATCTACATCCTGGGAATTCATCAAACCACTTCAAGACATTGTTTTCAGTTGGAGCTGACGGGCCCACTGCAATGCCACATCCTATGTGGACATGGCATTCCAAGGAAGTAAATCAGTCCACACTGTGTGGGAGGCATTCCCCAGGCCCTTCCTTGAACTTATCAAAGGCTGCATCCAGATGTTGGTTACACATTCCACTTTACCTGGATATTCCACAATAAAGCGTGGATATTCTAGAATATTCAAATATCCATGCTTTATTCTGAAATATCCAAATATAGTAGAATTAAGTAAGCAACATCTGAATGCAGCCAAAGTCTAGAGACCTAAACTGAACTGTGATCTGGTACATGCTGCTACTGTTGTCACCCTTATTTCATCCAATTCCTTTTCCTGTTGTTTATTTCTTTTGGAAAACAGTGCTGGGAGCCATTCTGGAAGTTCTTGTAGGCTTAAGCAGAAAAAAACTGCAGCAAATACATCTATCCCCTCCCCCCCCCCCAAGAGTTCTTCTAGAAACCAGAAATGCTGGAGTTTATCCTCTAAGGCCTCCTGTCTGGACTGGCATTTCCCCAAGCTATTGTACATGTACATTGGTCCATTGTACAACCATGGGCTATCCTTCATAGTCGTAAAGACACTTACTTTACTTCACAGTGATAATGTGGGGCAGCAGGTCTGTGACAAAGGGGATGTTTCTGCACTTGCGTACCCATCCGTTGGATGGGAAAAGTGCAAAACAAATTATCGCGTACTAGTGTTCACACTAGGGAATGCTAGTACACGGTAGCCTAAGCCCCACACTCCCAGAAACTAACCTCCTCCCAGTCATGCATCCAATCCCTGGCAGTGAGCTGGTGCTGGCATTATGGCAACAATGATTCTCTGTGCATGTGCAGTTGTGTTAGAGAACATTTGAGGTGCCAGCATTTGAGGTGGGAATGCTCACCTGCTGAACACAACAGGTTAGTGATTGGGGAAGGTTAGGTAGATTGTGGAGCATGATTTTGTGCTCCATAGCTAGATGACAATTAGACAAGGCAGGGGGCACTTGGACGTTGTAATATCCTCCTTTAAGTGCAGATGCTCTTGCCCAAATGTTGCTTAATTATCAACTATGGGCTGAAGTGTGAAAAGGCCCATGGACAGGACAGGTAAGTTTTGGGTCAGGATTGGTTAAGGTTAGGTTGCATGTGGTGCAAGATTTCATTCATCACAGCTAGTTTGCAATAGGTGAACATCTGGGCAGGGTAGGGGGCATTTTTAGGCTATAAAAGCCCCCTGCAAATGCAGATTACACCTGCCCAGATGTTCACCTACTGCAAACTCTGAGGCCAAGTGTGAATTGGCATATGGTTGTGTTTATCTGACTGCCCATGAGATCACATTATCACATCTTGATGTAGCCTACACAAAATTTGAAGATTTAGGAAACAAAACCCTGTCTATTGTTTAATACTTTAAAAGCTACAGTAACTGGGGAGGGGGAGCATAGTGTTAACATTTTAAAAATAGGGGAGAAAGCAAATTTGGACTTAGTCCTCATAAAGCTCTATTAATATTTGATGGTAAGGTGGAATGACTGTTGACATAGACAGTTTTGGGGGAAAAGAGCCAAAAATGGCATCTGGTCTTACTCATCCTGATGACTGCAAACACATGGCAATTCCAAGACAGAAAGCTGGAAATGGCACACCTGTGGCTTTCAACCCCCTTCACTTCCAGCGCATATAGCTACTGTTTGGCCATAAGGCAAGACAGCGTTCATCTGGAAAGTCACAGATTCCAGAGTCCCCACCCACCCCCGCAAAAAAAAAGTATATATAAGTTTAAAAATGTCTCTGTTTCCCTGTTCCCCAGAATATTAAAGATCAACAGTAGGAAACAGATGATCTTGCATTGCTTCAGAAAAGCAAGGTAGAATATGGTTAGTTTTTGGATGAAAAACCATCAAAAAGTTCTTATAAATATTAACAGGAAATCACATCTACACGATTGCCAAAGAAATGCATGGATGTGTCCATGTTGTCAGCAGGAGTGAAGGTCAGCTGAAGAGCATTGTTGTTGTTTTTATTTTTTACCTGTAATTAATTACTTTATTATTTCAAATATGAAACAAGTAGTATTATGGCTGAGAGAGTGTGGACTGTTATTACCCCATTTTTACCCTTATTCCAGAAAATATTCCAGGATAAGGACCTGCATTCCACACACTAGGACAGAATACAGCTGGTCCCGCTTCCCAACTTGCTTTGTTGATATTGGACAAAGCATAGGACTAGTGCCCTGATTCTGGACTACTGAGGGCCAGAATATGTTGAGGGATCCAGGAAGTGTCACTGAAAATGGCACCAGAAGTGGTGTGCTGCTGAGAAGGAATCTTCTGGAAACTGAATGCTGGAAACTTTCATTCCTGGCCTTCACAGTTTTCATGCTGGTTCCAAAGAGACTCTTCAGCGGCAGCAGTGGAGGCTGGCCTGTGACAAACCACTGAGTGCAGAGGGCCCGTGGAGTGGGCCATTGCTAACCTGTTTTGGTGTAGCCCATGACCATATGTACAGAATTTTTAACATCTTTTAATGTGCATTCTGTTTTAATCTGTTGTTTTAAAGTTGTAACCCGCCCAGAGACCTTCGGGTATGGGGCGGGATATAAATGTAAATAATAAATAAATAAATGAATAAATAGTTCCATACTGATAGAGAATAGCCACATAGTGCAGAAAGGCTTACTGAAAATTGTATGGTAACAGTGCTTACCTTAATGTTGTTATACAATTACCTTATGTTTGAGGTTGTGTGTTTTTTAATGGCAAGTGCATGCGGATTTTAAATATTACAGCAGCATGCTAGTGATAAATTGTTTTCTTTCCACCTAAGAGAGCCTATCTGCACAACCACTAATAGTGTAAGAATTGCATCTCGCCTTTCTATCCATTAAAGAAAAAAAATACACATTTGCCTATGATGCAAAAGGAAATCAAACTTAATACAAAGTGTGTGCCAATTTGTGTTTGTCAGTTGTGCTGAGTATCCAAATCCCAAATCACATATAGAGGTTTTTTTAAGTCCCTTTAGGGAACTATTTCCAACTGCTGGAGTAACATAAATGTTCTTCCTTCTTCTGTCAATCTTATGCATGTTGAACACAGAAATATAGTCCAAAAGGTTTCAGAAGAGTTCCTCTTAAGCAAGTTTTAGTAGGATTATATATGAGTGCTACAATCTTTTATATGTTTACTTGAAAATGGATACACTGCTGTTACTGGAGAATACTATTTCTAGAAGTATATCTAGAGCTTCACACTTAATTAGAGTTACCACATGGGGGAAAAGGAGTACTACACCTTTAAAGGTTGTTCAGATGAGAATTTGAGCAGGTGCTGCCAGTTTGATCTTGCCCTTAGAGTCATATCTTGAATTTACCATGTTTGATTCCACACTCCTCCATAAAGCCAGCTCGTGGCCTTGAGCTTTCCTTCTGAGCTCTCACAGCCCCACCTACTTCAAAGGGTGTCTGTTGTGGGGTGAAGACCAGAAGGTTTGCCAGTCGCTTTGAGTCTCCTCAAAAGGTGAGAAAAGCAGGGTAGAAAAACCAACTCTTCTTTTTCTTCTAGCCAGGTTGACCTAGTAGTTAGAGAGCTGGAATCTTACATGGGAATACCAGGTTTGATTCTGCCCTCCCCCACAAAGCCAGCTGGGTGACCTTGGGCTAGTCACAGCTCTCTTCTGTGCTCTCACAGCCCCACACACCTCACAGGGTGTTCTGTTGTGGGGAGAATAGAAGGTTTTGTCAGCTGCTTTGAGACCACCTCAAAGCACCTCAGAAGCCACCTCTTCTTCTTTTTCTTCTTTTGTACAGCCATTAAAGGTGTCCTCTTTTCCATATGATAACACTACATCGAAGCCTTCTAGTTAGTAGGCTGTTCTTGAAACAAAATGTTGGCCATGCTGCCTTTGAAATCTTAAAAATACAAAAAACGAGGAAAGGGTAAGAATTATCTGGTTCAGCCTTTCCAAGATCAGCCTAAATGTGGGATATCCATTTGTTTAACATAAGGCATTTATCCCAAGTAAAATGCAGAATTAAGCTTAGAAAGTCCTCCCCCCCCCCCAAGTGGTTTATTGGGCACTATGGCAAAAGTTAATATGAATTATAGTGGAAGGGAAAAAACTTTTCAACACAAAACAAACTAGGTTCAACTTCACACCCCTTAGAGTATATATCAGCAACCACCTCATAAAACATTTTAATAAGGAATATATACAGCTAATAGCATATAAAGGAGACTAGCTTATTAGTTGCCTGCTTAGCATATTTGTGCCACTGATAAAAAGTTGCAGATGCTTAGTAAAATAGCTAGTATTTGCAGGCCAAAGCGGCTTGGGCTACTTCTGAATGGGTAACTTGTGTTCTTCTAAATGTTGTTTGACTTCAATACCCGTAATCGTATGACTTTTCAGTGATGGGAGCTGAAATCCAGAGACATCTGTCATTTCACCAGGGATGCATATCTTTTTAGATTGTAAGTTGTCTTGCATTTTGTATTATGAGGCTGAGATCAAACACAGTTAAAGGGGAGCCTTCTGGGCAAATTTTAGGCTCTTGGGACTGACATAAAACAGCTAAAATGGCCTTTAGTGGTGAATTCCCACCCAGTGGACAAGCAGTGGATAACACCCTCGTAGTCAAGTTAGGTAAGCTGGCTTGGAAGGAAAGGTAGGCTGCAGTGCAAGGTAAGTTTGAGCCATGTGTTATTCAGGATGATGTTTAGAAGACTGTATGTGTATATATATATCTGGGGACGGAACATTAATTCTTAAAGAGTCATCTTTCAAAAAGTCCTGTGTGATCACCTCCTAAGCTATCCTAGGAGACTTCCAAGACTTATGGTTGTAGCAAACACAGAACAGGCCATGTAATAAGGCAAGCAAACGTGCCTTCCTCGTTTCAGCAGCAAAATATGCATGGCAGACTGACACAAGTGTGAGATTTCTCTTTGGGCTTTGCCATGTGGGGTATGCCACACAGTTGTAAGCTTTCATCACAAGAAGGTGGATCCTTGCTCATTGGGACTTCCCTTTAGCTGCAGTGGTGGAACAACCTTTGATAGGTAGTCCAAGGGCTGTTGCTCTTTCCTACATCCCTGCGTTCCCACCCTAAACAGTGCTTCTAAAGATTTGCGGTCCCTAGGAAGAGATGGATTGAAGAATCATCTCTCTCACCTGTTTACACTTTAGAAAGAAAACTTCCCACCTAGGAAACACAACCAGACCTTTGAAAGCAGTAGGCCAATCAGAGCATTGTGAGTCATTAGCAGCTCTAGCAGGCAGCAGAGATGCCTCCTCTAGGTAATAATGGCTATAAACATTTTAATTGAAAACCAATGAGGAAAGTGAAGCACAGAAAGGGAATATACGAAATCCCTCCTCGGGAGCCTTTGGCTCTAGGCATCACACCAATTAACTGGCTAGGAAATTGGATAAGATAGAAAAAAAGAGAAAAATAAGGTGGCACATTCGGATTGATTACAGAGTGACTGACTTGTAGACTGGCTGACAGGCCATTCTGTCTCCCAAGATGGAGTTTGGTACTTTTAAAACTGGCATCAGATCACATCAATCTCAGGCCAGTCACAGTACCTTCCTTGGTGAATGTGAGAAATGCAATCCAAATGAGCAAAAAGTCTGTCAAGTTGGAACCTAAGATATCTTACATTTGTAAGAGAGAGAAAGAGAGGAAGTCAGGGGGGAAAAGAGAGAGGCTTCCACAATAGTTTTGATTTTGACATTTATTTAACCACTGTTCCTTACTGTGAGTATGAAATTATTCATAGTAAGGTTTTCACCTCTTTGAATAGCCACACATTTGTTGTGGACCACATCAGTGAAGGAAAAGATGAGCAACATTAAGGAATTGCTTAGTAAGTGGACTGAAATAAATTATTCTCTTTCAAAATACTAAAACTGAAAGCAGTCTAACACAGTTGGCAGAAGCTACAGCACAAAATTGGAACAATGCTATGTGAGCATCTGGAAGATGTGGGGACTGCATATCCACACACACATCTATTAGGGATGTGCACGAATATTCATAACATTCAAAATTTGTATGAATTTGGCTGAATTTGTACATTTGTATTCAAATTTGGGCCCTGTCCCCAAGCAATTTAAAGTCTGCTAAAAATCTTCTTTTGCCTCTGAGCGCCCCCATGCCAGGGTTTTCAACGAGCTTCCAGCGCTACAAAAGCAGGAAAACCTGCAACAAAAAAGTGCCCTTTAAAGAAGAGTTACAGCGCTCTTTTTGGAAGTCATGGGTTTTTCTCGCAGCATTTACCTTGGGGACACTCTGTGGCAAAAGGGGCAGGGATTGCTGCCTGCACACACAGCAGTAACACATTCACACATCTTCCAGAACTGCAGCAGCTTCCCTTCCCTTCCTAAAGCTCAGAACTTTCAAAGAGCCAGAATAGTGCAGAATTGCAACATTGTTGCAATTGCTATCAGGTGTGAAGTGGGTAGATTATTGCTACAGTGTAACAGCTGCTGTACAGAGTGGATTTTGACAGTCAGAGGGAAAGCGTTGAGAGTGAAGTCTTGAGAGAGATTGTGTGGCCAATGGTTGCTGCCACTGCCTTTGCCCGGGTGGATTTTGAAGTCTTGAGAGTGAATGAGAGAAAGATTGTTTGGCCGATGGCTGCAGCTGCTGCCTTTGCCGGAGCGGGAAGCCATTTCGGGGGGCAGAGATCTGGGAGACAAACAGAGAACCGATGGCTATTTTTCCTTTGGACTTGTCAGGGGTTGTCTTCCTGGTTGTGGCCACGCAGAGTCCAGTCTCTCCCATTCCCTCTGGCAGCCTATCAACCAGGGAGGAGGCGAGGAGAAAAAGATGTGTGCAAAGAAAACACGCTTCCGTGGGGACGGAAGTTGCGTTTAAAATGCGCATTTTGCTGAGCCTCATGCGGACGCTTATTCCGGAAGTGCATGGCCATTTTAAAGTCCACTTGGATAGAGTAATGGCAGAGGGAACCCAGAGAGGCAAATAAGTCTTTTGGGGATGCAGCCTTAATGTTGGCACATTCGAAGATATTCAAATTTGAATCAAATGTTTCAATACATTCGTATGAAGCTACATGTGGGATTCGTGTGGGATATGTATGGGATTCATATGCATTTGTATGGGATTGAACAGACATATCAAATTCAAATCCTACAACATTCAAAGGGGATCTATTCAAACAAATACTATTTTTCTTGCATTCGATTAAATACAAATTGAATACAAAAAAATGTGCATATCCCTACCATCAAATATCCATCAACAAAACTACTAGTAGTACTTCAACAGCAGAATGGGAAAAAGCATTCTCATAGAATTTTGCCATTTTACAGACTTGCCTTTCTTACTTCCTTAGAGTTGGCCCTATTTTCACAAATGAGGAAAATCACCAACTTCTGAGGTTGTTTTCAGTGTTTGCAAACATTGTCGTGGCCAGAAACCTCAAAGCTGTAGAAACCTCAATGCTCAGAGCCGCTCTGCAACAGAAGCAACTCCAACACTGTGTGGATGCTCTGAACCTGACTTTCCCAGTTGCCAAAGTGCAAAAAAGTCTGGAGGTTTTGTGATTTATGATTTAATGCAATTACATATTCTCTGGAAAGGTTGATTTGGGATATATATACCACATTTGCAAGTCGTTTTTGCATTTCGTCCCCGCTCCAGCCCGGTAAGCATTTTGTGAAGCATGATTTAATTTTCAGAGCTCCACAAAATCACAGCCATAAAATGAAGTCTTCTTCTGTGTCTTTGAAGAGAAACTGCTAGCATAGGGGATGAATCAAGTATTCTGCCAAGTAGCCTTATCAGAGTCCTTGAGCAGGTCTGTCTTCCCAGACAACATATAATTTAGCCAGTTATTGAATATGATGGAAAGTACACAGCCTGGAAAACTGAAATGAGCCTCTTGGATTGTCCAGATGCATTATAAATCAGACATTTGAACTATTCACCTTCCAATCTACAAAATGTTGGAGGTGGTCATAATGCCAACATTCTAATCTAGATTCGGAAACATGGGGTTGAAGCGTTCAACATAAACAGTGACTTATTTATTTAGTTCTATAAACTGGTAACATATTTATTTCTTTTTCCTATGAAATAAAATAAGGTCTCAAAAAATCTAGGGATAAATAAGCCAATTTATCTCCCTAGATCCTTTTATTAAACTAGTTTTCTTTTGATGCCATTCTACCTATCTCCTGATGGGGATTGTTAATGCAACTGGGCTCCTGAAGGAACACATCGTCTGAATAAAACAAATAATAATAAAGATTTTCTAAGCCTCAATTCTACAAATGTGATGTTGAAAACAAAAACCAAAAGGGCCATCAAAACAAAAAAAGAAATATGACGTTGGGTGGCCAATTGACATTTTTTAAAACTTGGCACATCCTATATTATCTTTGGACAAAACAGGCAAAGCACTTTTAATCAAGCAAAACAGAGGCACTGAACTTCACAAACGTCCCTCATAAAAGCTGCTGAATAGAAGTGAATAAAGAGGGAGAGGAAGTGTTTCAGATAAATTTTTCTACCCAAGTCCATTTATGTTCAGTATATTCCACTAATGTATTAGTGCAGTTAACAAACAAAATTTCTTCTCAAGGAAATATGTGTTGGCCCAATCCAGCCTGTGTACGTACCAGATGAGAAAATTGGCAGTAGATGTGCTGCTAAGCTCTTGAGAGGGAGCCCGGAAGAAATCTAGCCTTCAGTTTCCCTGTTGAACAGATGATCTGGCATTATCATAGTAGTCTGATTTTCCTACTTTCTAAAAAGACCAGAATCATGATTTTCCAATCCTCATTAGTGGATGAAGGGATGTCTGCCATTTAAGCACATAAATGGCCTTCTAAGAGTGGATTCCTATAAGTTAGAGAGAATTGGACTGTGTCAGAGACAGCAAAAAAGCACTTTTGAGACACCTCAAAGATGGGATTGTTCACATACCAGTCTGCCCCTCTCACCTCTCCTAAACATTATGTGCTAAAAATGTGGTTTAGAGAAGGCTTAGGAACAGGAGAGCCACACATTGACTCTCAGAGGTGCCCCTTTTGTTACATATGAACACAGCCTCATTTATAGATAGCAAAGGATAATGGCTTTTCTTGCTTCCATTGGGCTGTGCAGGGTAGAGGGTTAGTATTTGGGAGAAGCAGTGATTGTGGTCTACTAACTGTGCCCTCTCAGTTTGATTTACCCTGTAGGATTGCTGCCTAGATCCACTCACAAATTAAAGAAGCCAGAATGGATGGATACATCAAATTTATTTATGTCTTTATTTACTAAATCTCTATACCCCCTCCATGAACATAGATTCTCTGGGCAGTTCAAAATAAAAATATGTATTAAAGTTTACAAAGCCCTCTGCTCTTGTACTTTAAATATATACACTAAATAATAATGAGGAGGAGGAGGAGGGGGAGCCAAAATGCCAAGTCACAGAGCCCCTTTCTGCAATGGGTCTTATTCTGAATTATATCCCAGAATATATCCCTATGGTCTGTGTGCTGGTGCAGACTAAAGCAGGCCCTGCCCGGAGGCCACTGTAGAATGCACTAGCATGTGGATGACAGGTCCTTATTCCAGGATATAATCTGGAATAAGAGCCAGTGCGGAAATGGCAGGAGATTCCTTCTGCTTGCCTCCCAGAAGTATATAAAGCTCTTCAGCAAAAGATTAAATGCTATATATTGGGCTATTACACACTAGACTTGGAGCCTCCCTTCTGTACATCCCATGTGGGGCCTCCTTTAGACCACACCAGTGTGTGGAAGGAGGGTCCTAATATGCTTGCTGGTTCAGTATACTGGCCAGTGCAGAATTGCCCATATCTGCAGCTAACTGTAACCCAATTTGCAATGAGAGCAACACCTATCTAACAAGTTGCCCCCATGTCAATCTCAAACCTTGAGTATTAGGTTAGGTACACTGTGCACAGTCCAACTTTCAGGTCAACTTATTGTCCCTGGCTGGGGCATTCCCCTCTGGGGAATGCATTCCACCTATAGACCGGTTCCAAGCAGTAATGAGGACCATATCAGAGTTCTAGGCCCTTTCTGCATTGACCCTTATTCTGGATTATATGGCCTGGAAAAGGGGTCTGTCATCCATATGTTAGTGCAGACTGCACCATCCACCCAGCCCAGTGCATATAGTGCAAAGAGGTCCAAGCATTTTGTTCTCAGCTTGCAAAGCTGCAGAAGAATCTTGTGGGAAGAATGCTCCTGACTGAAACGCTAGGGTCCACAATTTATGCTACGGTCTATGTGAATTCTTCTGCTTCTCCCGAATCTAACTGCCCATGGTGCAGAACACTGAAATCCCCCTTTTCATCCCCCTGTCCTCATCAATGTGCATAGTGTTTCATCTGTTCTTCCCTGAGTTAGTTGACCACGCATCTTTACCTCTACAGCTCTGGCTCGTCAAGCAAACTGCTTCCTTATGTCTGCTCCAGTCCGCTGCTTTTGAAATGTCAGTGATTTATTATGTACACTGAATTTAAATAGGGATCGGTGCATTTACCAACATTGCGCCTCATGATTGCAGATTAGAACTGGCAGAAATTTATCGCAGATAGGGACTTTTGAAGATATTGAACAATGTAGTCTCCCCTATCCTTGACAGAATGCTCCTGTTCAATTGTTTATAGTGAATCTGCCTGCATGAGATTCCCCACTGAATGTTCTAGTAATAGCAGTTACTGAACTGTACCTTGATGATATGGTTTTTACTTGGCGTATTGATTCTTTTAACCACACGCATCCATATACTATTTATTATTTTACCCACTGTTATTCTCCATTGGGGTTCAATCAAAGCTACTGTAGGTTTAGAGGACTCTGAGAATACACACCTGCTTGGCCAAACTTGTCAAACTTTGACTGTTTCTGAGAAGGACATAACGGAGTTTCATCCAGGGCAGCTCATTAGTGGAGGCAAGATACTGAAAGGCAACTGATGCACACAGCAGTGGAGAATTCTGGGAACTGAGGGATGCAAAGTTCTCTAATATGCCATACTGGCATGGCTGTCAACTGCGACGTAGCCTGTGGCTATTTGCTATATATAATGCATGATTGTTTCCTGTGTAATTCTGAGGAAGGCAATGTTCCCTCCTGTTATTTACTCTAGTAATAAATATCTGAACCTCCAGAAGAAGACGACGAGTTGGTTTTTATACCCCACTTTTCTCACCCTTAAGAGGACTCAAAGTGGCTGACAAACGTTCTGTTCTTCCCCTCCCCTGTGAGGTAGGTGGGGCTGTGAGAGCTCAGAAAGGGAGCTGTGGAGTGCAGAATCAAACCAGGAGACTACCAATAAGACTCCAACACTCTAACCATAAGGCCAAACTGTCTCACACTTTTACTGTAAGAACGTAGCCCTTTCCTCACAGGATGCTGTATCCACTGAATAAAGTTAAGTCTTCTCCTTGTGGAATGAAAATTTTTGTCTCCAATATCTTGGCCGTAAACTGACTGACAGAGGTTTGCTGGGAATTGACTAATGTGCTGTCTCCATTCCAGATCTGCTATCCACAAACCTTTACAGTTGTCCCACGCTAGAAAACAGTACAGGGATCTCATGTCTGCACACTAGTGTGAGATAAGGGACCCCCCCCCCTTAACTTGCTCTGTTTACAATGGATGGAGCATAAAGTGGGACACAGAGCAACAACAAAAAATAGTGCCCTATCTACCCCACTGGTAGATCTCAATGACAAAGTTGATCAGTGTGCTGCCGAGGCCAAGCCAGAATAGTGGGCTGTGTGCAAGAGGCACATAGCCCTCTGTTTCAGTGGTAAAATGGGGTTCCTGGGAACTCTGGAGGATAGGAACGTTACCGCCTCCAGAGGTTCAAAGCTTGGCTGAGTGGGAACTGGGACAGGATTGGATGACCCAGTGCAGACAGAGCTTTCCCAATCCAGAGGCAATCCATCTCGGCATGGCCCAGGTTGTGTATCCTGATCCAGGGTGTCCCATTCTTGCCAGTGATGGAAGAAACGCATGGGGAAAATGGGCTGTTTATCTCTGAAGGAGGATCAGGACATTTCCCAACTGTATATAAGTATCCCTGTACTCTAGTTGTGCCATATTATGCAAGTCTTAAAGGGTTGTGTCTGTCATATGACTTAGCATCTCTCAATAAATATTTATTTATGAATGAATGAATGAATGAACGAATGAATGAAATTTCTATCCCATCCTTTACCAAAAGTTCTCAGGAAAGGTCATCATAATAAAAAAAAAGAAATATAATCAGTGAATGAACTTTATTGATTAGTCATCTAACTGTATCAAAATGAAAAATATAAGAAATTGAAACACATTTAAAATATAATCTTTCCTTTCTCCCACCCTCCCTGGAAGGCCAGCCCTTTTTGAATAAATCAAGATGATGCTAATTGTTCCTAGTGAAGCACTGGGACATTTCCAGCATTCCAAATATTTCAAAGTTGTAACAGAGTCCAGTCTTCAGGCATACTAGCCCACGCCCCCTGGCATCCCAGGGAGAAGCTGGAGTGTCCACTTGCCCCTATGTAGCATTCATCCTACTCTCTCTGTTTTTCAGAGCCATCTCCAAAAACTTCCCACCACTACCAAGAGTTCAGTGAATACCAGGAAGTGAGCTGGTTAACCACTCCACCAAGACACACATGCTAGCATGCTCAAACATCAGGCTCTGTTTTGACCCCAAGGGGCTGCTCAGAGTAATGGCCATAACTATCTTATGTTCTTATGAAATGTTGTATAAGGCATGATGATAGATTGAAGCTCTTTAGGGATGGTGGAGGTCTGGGTCTCATAACTGAGAACAATATCTTTGGATTTGTCATTGTCTAATACTGATACTCATTTTTGGATCCTCTTTTGGGATAAAAGAGAATCCTTGGTTTTAATTTGGAAGTATCCAGTCCAAATGTGCAAGAGTCCACATTTTCCCATGCTTTCTCAAGAAACGGGTCTGTAGGGCCTTCTACAGCCTTTGAAAATTACTATAATATAGTGACTAGAATGGTAGACTAGGAGCAAGAAGATCAGGTTCAAATTTTTGCTTGGCCATTTAAGTCCACTGCGACACACCGGAGCAGTCACTGTACCTAAACCTAAGTGACTTCATGGAGCTGTTGTGAAGACAAAATGATAGGAAAGAGAACAGCCTTCGCTATCTTGAGCTCTTTGAAAGAAACATAAAATATAACAACAAAGCATGTTTCCTTTGAGAAAATGAACCAGTATCCTTAACTAGGACAGTTTTCCCCTAAGAAATCAACTGAAATACACTATTTTAGCTTTTCTTTTACTTCAACTTTTCTTTCTTTTTCTGCAGAATAAGCTGAACCAAAGATTTTCAATATAAAGTAGATAACATGTATAAAATGAACTTGGTATTTTCCAAGCATTTTTATTTTTGACCTGCAGGGCTCTGCCTCATCCTATTCTTAAAGTCACAAAAATCATCCTGTTCTTAAAGAGTATATGAGATCTCATAAGCACCTAATATAGCCAAAAAAAGGTTTATTCTAAATATATTTCATCCACTATAGTTCTATTTTACCTTTCCTCCAATACAATTTAGTATTGTGTATGTGATAAAATCCAGTCTCCCAAAGCATATTAATAAAACCATCATAAATATAATCATTTGTATAAAAAACACATGCAGCAGCATGTCTCATGAAAACATTGAAGTGATCTTAGAATGATAAAAGCCGGAGTGAAGAAATGGATTTCTAAATTCTTCTTACATGCAGTTAAGATCCAAAAAGACTAATCCCAGTGAAAAGGGGATTCCTCATTTGGGGTGGTTCTCTGGATAAAAGTATTTACACATGCAGAGAATGGTGAGAGAAGACATGCAGTGGCTACATTCAAGGAGAGATCTTGGAGGGGGGGGTAAGGAGTGACTGTAGTGGCAAGCACATGTTGTGAGCATTGGTGCAACTCCTGAAATGCTGCTGTGAGAGGCAGTTCATTCATAGCACCTAGGATCCTGCCTGGACTTGTTTTGTTTTTTTTTAATTGGTTCTGACACTGGAAGGTAGCATTTTTGGCTCTCCACATGACTCTTCCAGGTAGGATTTTTGTATTGAATCATCTCTTTTTCCACATGGAAGAAGCAAGTAAATCCACCAACTTCTAGGTGACTTTCATGTGTTTAGATGGCCAAACCCGTAGCAGTGCAAAGAGGTGGATGGTGTCAGTGTCTTAGGCTGTGTTCAGACATGTTTGAAGAGATGCCCCATGAGAGTGCTGGAATCACTCTCAGGCAGTTGTATCCCTGTATCTGCCTCACTGCATCAGAACAGAAATCATAAGATTGATGTCAACTTTTTCTTTCAGTTGTAGCATTGGGAGGAACAGAGGAGGAAATCTAGCCAGTTGCAAAAGGGACAGCAGGAAAAAAAAGCCCTGTGTGACCTCACTTTGGTGGTCATTTTACTTTATCTCTTTACTTTATCTCTTCTTCAGCAGTAATGACAGTGGGTGTTATGACTGGTGATTGCCAGATGACAAATTAAAGATGCTGAAATAGACGCTGTGCCTATGGCCCTTTCTGCACTTGGCCTTATTCTGGAATATATCACAGAATTGGGACCTATTATCTTCATGCTGGTGCAGACTATGGAAGGCCCCAAGTGAGACATGCCCTAGTCTGAAGTAGCTTGTGGCCAGCAGACTTCGATTCTGAGATATATTCCAGAATAAGGCCAAGTGCAGAAAGGGCCTACGTTTTGCTTTTCAAAGGTTGTCTGACTCTTCTACACAACTGACTTCCACATTTCTTCACTGATTCAGTAAGACAACCCTCTTTGCAGGAATAGCTTGTTTTCACATGTGTTAATGTGTTGATAATCCTTACACAGTTTGGTCTAGTGGTTAGGAAGCCGGACTCTTATCTGGGTATACTGGGTTTGATTCTGCTCTCCTCCACTAAGCCAGCTGGGTTACCTTGGGCTAGTCACATCTCTCTTCTGAGCTCTCACAGTCCCACCAACCTCACAGGGTATCTGTTGTGGGGAGAAGAATAGAAGCTTTGTTAGCCGCTTTGAATCCCCTTGAATGGGTGAGAAAAGCGGGGTAGAAAAACCAATAGTCTTCTTCCACTTGCATCATAAAAGTAAAGGAGTGCATACGCAATATATGTATTATCTAGCATCATTTCAGTTTCCTTATTATAAATTTATTTGTGCCGATGTGGGTTTTTTTTTTAAGGAGCAGCATGTTAAATAAGGCTTCCTTTTTGACTACGTGTCTCCTTGTTCACATTTTGAATTGCATTTACTTTTGTTTCTAAAGGTTTGCCCTGATGCTTCATAGTCCTTCATCCAAGAACCCAGGTATCTTTTCCATTCTTCCATTTTCACTGATAACAAAAGTGTTTATTAGTCCCAGATGTGTGACCTTATTCTTTGGGCTATTGAATTGCACTTCATTCATTCCAATTTCATTCCATATGGACTGACACGAGTAAAAGATTAATATCACGTATAAATTGCATCACCTAAAATCGAGAAACCATTCCAGTTTCTGGCAGAAGGTCATTGCAAGGAGATGTATAATACCCAAGGGACTGGTGCAAATCAAGCCAATGGTTAGTTAGAAAAGGGATAGCAGACTTGTTATAAAAACTCTTGGGATGGCAGTTCATCTCTCTAAGTTTTGAATCAAAAAGAAAACCTGCCTATAAAGTTTCATAGGATTAGCTGACATTACCTCCATCTCGGAGGCCATAATTCGTAATGCTGTTACAAGAATATTGTTGTGATCCTTAAGTCTGCCTGAGGCCCATTATGAAGAAAAGCAAGAGTTACCTAAAAAAAGATGATTTGATGGCAGATGAAAGGCCAGTGCTGAGATACCTGAAGGGATTCTTTTGCATTAGTAGCTACACAAAGGCTCTGACCACCATGTAAGCTCACAGCTACTGTGCTTGTAGATGCAGGAAAGTAAAAACCAGAAACTAGTCAAAAAAATTACAGTAATTTTAAAACGTTAATTGCATCAGTATTTCTTAGGGTACCCAAATGCAGAAAAAGGCATGCAGAGGTGGAATTTAAACACATGTAACTTGTCATACATTATGTATTGCTTAAAAACATAAGCAAACATACAGTAAGCATTCCTCCATCAGGAGAACTATAAAACCTGTCTCCACTGACATGTGGATGGCAGGTCCCTGTTCCTGGGCATAATCTGAAATAAGGCTCAGTCTGGAAAGGACCTCAGGGTAGGGATGTGCATAAATATTTGTAGTATTTGTTATTCATATGCATTCGTATGAATTCGGACATTTGTACATGAATCAAATGTTACGACATTCGTACATTAACATTTATATGAATACAAATGTTTTGGAACATTCATACGAATATTTCAGACATTCGTTAACCTGGGGATATGTGTTGGATACATATCAATATGTATGCGTTCATATAGGATATGTATCCGATCTGTATGCACTGTTATAGGATACATATCTGATATGTTTGCGTTTGTACAGGATCTGTATGCATTCTTATCAGATATTCGAAGGGGATCTATTTAGAACAAATATGAATTTTATAACATTTGATTCATTATGAACTGAATGCCAAAAAAAACCCTTATTTGTGAACATCCCTACGTCAGGGTGCAATCAGACTAGAATCTTTTTGGGTTGCCCTTTTACCAAAGATCACTCCATCTTCAAATGGACAAAAGTGTGCCAAACTGTAAGTTACCACATTGAGTGCTTAAAAACCCAAGGGAGCAGGACAGAAGTGGTGAGAGCTTATGGTGCAAAGTCATGGCATGCTGGAGCAGCAAAAAAATTCCCCACCCAATGACCAGCAACCCATCACTGGCATCATCGGCTATTAGTGGCTTTCCTAACCTGCCCCTGCATTGTTCGGCATTGGCCCATGCTTGTCAGTGCCAGTGACCCTGTTGCCTTTCCTGATGAGGTCTTCCTTGACAATGAGTGCTACTGGCCACTCATCCTTCAGATTTATGTAGCCCTGTTTGGTCACCCATTCACTGCAGCCATTTTCAGGTTGGGATTGGCTACATAAGCCTCATGTCTCCTGCTCAATCCACCACAAAAGATAAATCACCCTTGGTGTTATGATTTCCCATCTGAGAAATCACAGAGGCTTCAGAATAAGGTAAGACAATTTTAGGTATGTTGTGTCTGTTTCTAGAGCCTCAAATTCACTCAGAAGGTGGGTCTTTAAGCATGTCTGGTGGCACCAAAGTGCTTTAAAGAGTCCTATTCACAGTTCCGGGAAACTCACGGACTGAGACAACCAGAGACAACCAGAGGGTGGTCAAAAAACAGTTGTATGAATGGTGCCTCATATCCCAGGGAGGAGGAAACATCCAGCAGGTGTGGATACCATTTCAGGAGTTCCATTACATTCAAGAAGCTTTACTGCTGACTAAGAACAAAAATATATTGGACTGAAGTCTTAAGCTGAAAAACACATTGATTTTTTTTTAAATAAACAGATGTTCACCAATGTTTATCCAAGGATGCATTTAGTGTGAAAATATACAGGTTCTTCTTCCTGCTCCCAGTTCTAGATACCCTTTCAAAGCATTAGGAAGCATTTTAGAAGAGAAGCTTTTGTCAGCTCTGCCCCAGATGGCTGGAATAAATTAGTGGACTCACTAAACTGTTTTTCATAATATCCTTAAAATGCATTTGGACACTTATCACTTTCACAAAGTGGTTGCTAAGCATGAATCATTTAAAATGAGGAACTATAGAATGCACACACAGAAAAACTGTGTGGCTATAGTAGCACATGCCCATCTAGTGAGGGAGGGATTTATGATTACATTTAGAAGCTACTCACAGCTTTGTGTTTAAATCAGCAACCCTAATAAATCTAAGTACACAAGAGAAGCTGAGCTGGATTAGGCCATAGTTCACCTAATCCAGGATCCTGCTTCTGGCCACGCTCAAGCGGAAGCTGGAAGTGAAAACTACCTGTTCTAACCTTCCTGCACACGGCCTTTAGAGGCATTCTGCCTATATCTCCAACTTAGTAGGCAGAAATTTGGAAGTGGTGGCATACTTTCTGGAAAGACGGAAGTCACAGGCTAGATTTTGGAAGAAGGAAATGGCAAACTACAGCAATGCCACCAGGAGTCAACCCTAACTTTATGGCACCTAACAATATAAAATGGCAAGACAGACATTCAGTTGGTGCCACTTTCTCAATTCTGCATGCCCACATTTTAAAATAAACATTTTAGCAAAGATACGCAACTTCTCTGCAGGAATAAAATAGAAGGCAGGTGAATGATGTTTGCTATTCTCTGGAACAAAAATGGGATAAACATTCAAAATAAGTCTATAAATGTAAGTAAGCCAAAAGTTTCAGTCTGGATGCTTGTCCTATGCTTCCCAGCTTCAGAAGAAACCAAGTCCATGAATTACAATTTGAAGCTGATTTAATAGCCAGGATTGCTCCAGTTATAATTTCATGGTTTGGGCAAAATGGTAGAGTAAGATCAATTAAAAGATTTCTAAATTTCATCAAGGGATAGTATAAGGGAGGATTGCTATACCACAGATTGTACCGTAGACTTCAAGGAACACCAGTCAAATCCGGTACTTGACCACATAAAACCTGACTGGTCCCTTGAGGCAATGATCAGAAAGCAGATTCACATACTTTGCCCGTATGATTAGAGCTTTTTTAGTTCATCATTTGAGGAGGATTAGAAGAAAAGTGATTATGCTTGGTAACACTGAGGAAAGAAGGGGAAAAATAGTCACAGTGGATGAACAGAATCAAGGATTACTGAAATGTTCCTGGAAGAACTATGATACCTTAACTAACAGCAGGTCACAACAGCATTTATTTGTACAGTCACCAGGATCCACACATATCTTGATTGCACCAAACAAAAGCAACATGAAAGGGAAAAGAGAGAACAGAGTGCACAGAAAAGACTCACACATATTTTAAACTTGAATCTTCAGTTGTGAAACAGAGGGTAAAACAGTTTCGACACAGGTTCGATCCTCACAGTCCCCACGTTAGGTTGGTTTAACATGCTTTCCGCGTGTTAAATCGCCCCAAAGCATTGTAAATGTTAACACTCATTTCAACACGTCTCGCTCCGGTTCGTGCATTTGAAACGTTTTACATTTCTTACTGTGGGAACCGTACGGTTTTAGTGGGATGATAATGCATATTTAGGGTTTCCCTCCCCCAATAGCTTGCTTCCAAAGACAGTGATTTTACTGTAAAAATCCACCCCTTACAGCAGCCTTCACACCTGATAACAATGTTGCACTTTTGTACAATTCTGAAAGTTCTGACCTTTAGAAAGGGAAAAGAAAGGAAAGCAGCTGCAGGTTCATGGAGATGTGTGAATGTTTTTAAGTCTGTGGCGGTGAGCGGGCAAAGGGGGCTTGAGTTGCGGCGGCGGCTGTGTGCCCTGGGCAATGGGGAGA
>MTQE01001134.1:26942151-26965796 GCA_014337955.1 Aspidoscelis marmoratus | reverse complement strand
TCATCCACCCAGGCAAGCGGCAGCCACCCAGCTAGGCTCCGTGAAGGGGTTCATTATGGGTGGCACGTTCATGCCAGGAGGAAGAGGGCAGTGCAGCCCTGAAAAGTGGCTTTTAGAAACTAGCCACTTGAGTGTCCCCTTGAGTCACGTACGCCACGTACAATCCTCAGAATCCGGATCAAACGCGATTAAGTTAAAAGTAATGGGAACAGGCAAATTCGTGTTTGCATCTGGTTCTATTATTTCTGTTTAGGGAAACCGTATTAAGCTTGTAATGGGAATGTGGCCAGAGGGTGTGTTCCCAAAGGCACTAAAGTCCACAATGGATTTGGACGGATTTGGACTCAGGATTGAGCGACTCCATTAAATCCCCAAGTTGTTTGATTCCAGGAAGGGTCATCCCCATGCCAGTTCCTTTCCCCCGGATTTTGCCTAGAAACCCCCTCACTACTGAGGGCTTTTCCAGTCCAGTCCAGATTTCAGTCCCAGCGAAATCCACAATTGAGGGGGCTTGGCTCATGGCAGGGAGGATGGAGAAATCAAAATCCAGGGAGGAGTTGTTTTCCATCTTGGCTTCTGGAATAGCAAAGCTCCCCCACCCTTGCACCCACATTGATCCTACACTGCCTTCTGCATGGCTTGGTGAAGAGGAAAAGCAGTCTCTGTTGGCTGCTAATGGCATTTTAGCCCCTGCAATTCTCTCCTCCTCTCCTTTCCACATTATCTATCCCAAAGAGGAATTTTTTTGAGTTATATAACACTGGAAAAAAACAAAACAAACAGCTTGTCACTTTGCCGATGTATTCTCTTGCTCTGAAAATGGACAGAAGCTGGATTAAACCTTAACTGTGACCACAGCCCTGGTCCAACACAATAACGCACCCCACCAAAATGCCCACCAGAATTTTTATTCCTGGCTTTCAGAGCATCCAGAGCCCCCACCCCAAGACCAGCTCCAACGCTGGCATAAACTACAGAGTCATCCTGGTTTTGCCCCCATTCTAGTGCAGTGAACATTTTCCTAAAAAAGGAAAAACCCAGGAGCAAGACCCAGACAAAGTAAGAAATATTGCTATGTGGGGAACCCCATGCTGGGTGTTCTTTTTCACCCTATAGGGTCTTCATCTTTATATCCTGAAGATTTCATTGGAATTCCTATGGACATGTGTGGCAATCTCAATAATCCAGGGTTTTAGACCATGTCTGGATGCACTCTGAGTTCCCAGTTGGGAATTCATAGCAGCTCCTGTCCCTGGTAAGGATAGGATTGGGTTTTGTGATATCAGATATAAAATTGTCAGGGAACCAAGGAACAGTTTACAACACTACTGTTTTAAAATTAGTTCTACGGGTAGAGGTGGAACCAGAACCAGGAATAGCTATGATGCCTGTTCTTGCTGGGTCTCAGTTATTCAAGCCAGTTTGGTCTTGTGGTTAGAGTGCTGGAATCATATCTCATAGTCATTGGGTATGATTCTACACTCCTCCATGAAGCCAGCTGGGTGACCCTGGGCTTGTCACAGCTCTACTTCAGAGCTCTCACAGCCCCACCTACCTCACAGGGTATCTGTTGTCAGGAGAAGAAGAAGAGAAAGCTTTGTAACCTTCTTTGAGTCCCCTTAAATGGGTGTAGAAAAGTGGGGTAGAAAAGCCAACCCTCCTCCTCCTAGTGGGTAGGAAGATTTCTTCAGTAAGAAATTATAAAAGCAGTATAGCACCCTAACCCTGAGCTGCAGATATTTTGTACTACAGCAATGAACATATATATCCAGAGTGCCTGGAATATACTTTACACTTCCAAAGATGATGATGGAACATTTGCAGAGAGACCAACTGGTTGGCAATGTTGCTGGAGAGGCAAGCTTGCTGAGAAGATTACTTTGAGAAGCAGTAGCTCTCTGATTTGTGTTGCAAAAATGATTAGACAGGAAATGGCTGAGCATACCAGCACTTTTAATGGGCAACTGGAGAACGGCTGTCAAATTAAATTTGTGCCCTGAGCATCTCTTGCTGTTGTAAATATGATTGTGCATCAAAAATGATGGCATTATCACTCAACCAATTCTCACAGTATCACAGATGCTTGTTTTTGCAAACAGATTTGTAAGCCAAAAGGAAGCATACCAGCCTGAGAAAAAATCTTTTGGTAGTAAATATATGACTTTTAGTAGATAGAAGACTTTTTTTGGAAAAAGGAAAACAGCACATTACTTTGGCTTGTCCTGCTTGCACACGTGGGCACAGGTTGAGGTCACACCTTCACACTTTAAACATTCAGTCCACTTTCAGGTCTGACTGCTTACACCTTTTCATTTCTATTTGTTTTGTTTGTGGACTTTCCACCTTCCATTTGGACTTTTCTGAATGGAATGTCCGCAAATAAAATGGATAGAAATGAAAAGGTGTGAGCAGTCAGACCTGAAGATGGACAGAAGAAGGTTTAAAGCAAAAGTGTGATCATGGCAACAATTTCAATCTATATCCATCTGCAGGAATGGCCAACAGATTGAGACCGTGAGTGTCATAATGATGGATACTCCACTTTAAAGCCTCTCTTGATTTTCCTGAACACCATTTTGATCTGCAGTGGTTGAAGATGGGGTTAAAGCCATGGTCACACCTTCACTTTAAGCTGTCTTCCTCTAGTCACTCTGCTCACATCATTTTTTGAAAATGGTTTAGAAGTGTCCTTTCCAGAGTCCACTTTTTCACAAGTCTCAGTCCATTTCACAGGTCGCAGTCTATGAAAAACCATACTAACTATTCTTGGTGGATCCAGCCTTCCCTTCTGCCCAACGGCTGGGCATGGGTGTTACTCACTGGAGTTGGCAGCACTTCTCCCCCTTCTTCCTTGCTTCACAGCAACCCCACATCTCCCTGTTCCATCCCTGCCAAGTGGTTTGCACTTTGCTCACCACCATTCCTAGGGCACTGAATTTTGCTTGGGGCTTCTTAATTTGTTCTCTAGTGATTTTGTTTAAAACCTGGGGGGTGGGCTATGGCATTAAAATGATATGTATCCTGCTCCATCGGTAAACCATTATGAAGTAGTCCACAAGCAGACCATTGCAGCACATCAGTCCACAGAGAGTGCGAACAGTACCTCTCCATGGTCTGGTAAACCATGCCCAGCCCCACTGGAAGTTTGTTCCATTTTCACATGTGACCGAAAAGCCCTGACTGGAAACTTAAAAGACTGGTGTGAGGCCCAAGCTTAATTAATGCACTTATTGTTGCTTTTAGTGAACAGGTAAGGAAGGGGCTAAACCCAGTCTAATTAACGTATTGAACAAAGTGGGGGGGGAGCCCAGAGAACCAGCCAATCGGGAGAAATGGAACCTTGGCAAAGAATATAAAAAGGTGCCTTCCTGTCAGAGCCATTGTTCTGTTCTTGGGTTTAAATGGTGAGGGAAGAAGCAGGGTAAATTGCTCACCCTCTCAGGGGTTAAAACTCGGAATAGTTCCAGTTTAGGGGTTTGGAGGCTTAAGAGTGAGGAAGACACGGGCCTCACAGCATTTGCCTCAGAAGGGGTTAACTTGTTCAGCCTCATAGAAGGGTTAGGCTAAGGATGCTTGTGAGGGGCAAGTTTGTTCCAACTCATGTTCAGTTACTAAGAATCCAGTCAACTGTTTGGCAGCTGTTTCTCTTATTTCAGCTTACATACCCACCTTTTTGTACAAAATAAAGTTGAACTCATGTGTTTTAATTTTTATTCAATAATTCAATATTTTTATTGAATATTTATTAATCTATCATGGGAAACTGCTGTAGACTGCACCAGCATCTATTTATCATTTCCTTTCTGTTACTCATTAATTGTAACAGAAACAGAATTAAGGTATGGTCCTTTTCATAATGAGAAATGCAAGAATTCCACTTCTGTCCTACTTTGGGCCCAGGGAGCTTCCAAATTGGATGCATGATCCTGATGTGGGATCAGCATCTCTCATTTGCTCCTCCTCCTTTGAGTACCCAGATGAAACCTTCTTGATTTACAGTAAAATATATAGTCAACAGCAATATATATATACGAGGATATATGTATATATATATGCACACCCAAACTCATTCAAATATGTACAGTATACATCCACATGTATAAAAAAGAAACTCGATTACAACTGTAGTGAAAAGGGGGAATAAAAAAAATCTAGGTAAAAGAGTGTAGGAAATAGAAGATATCAAACCAGATAGTTTAGGACAATTTTTGAAAGGAGAAAAAGAGTGTGTGCTACAGGTGTTTCATATGATGATAACCATGGAAGATAATTCAGCAAGGGGAACCAATTCTTGTGGAAAGAGTGTTTGGGCAAATGGCCACTCATTACTTTGGGTTGGTACATTATACTTTTATTGTCTGCCAAGTCTGAAATTTTTTCCATACCAATGTGTGATTGTGAATTTGGAACAATCTTTCTATTCCATCACAATGGCCCTTTTAGCTGCCAAAATAAGAAATTTAAATGAAGAAGTATTTGGCTGATGTGTATGTAAAAAACAACAACACTTGACAGGTGTGGACAGCTAGTGTGGACAATTCCTCCTGAATCGTAAACCAATTCTCAAGAATTGTACCAATTTGACCAATGTATTTATTTGAATGTTTATCCTGCTCTATATCCAAAGTTCTCAGGATAGGTTGCAACATTAAAAAACTGTGAACATATAAAATGAACATATTAAAACCACAACAGTGCCTGAATATGGAGAGGAAAGCCATTTCCTTGTTTAGCCAAAGGCCAGGGCAAATAGGTGCATCTTCATAGCAATCCTGAACTCATAGAGTGAAGGTGCCTGACGCACCTCAGGAGAGAGACCATTGCACAGTGTGGGAGCCACCACTGAAAAGGCATTGTGCTGGATGCCCACCTCTTTTGCTACTGAGGGTGGTGGTCTAACCAGGAGGCGTTCCTTTAGAGACTTGGGGCCCAAGTCAATTAAAGCAGGGTGAGGCAGTTGCCTACATGTCTGGGCTCTTGCTCCCACAATGGCGTGACATACGTATCTGCAAATTTTGATATCACAAAATACCCCAGAAGTGGGCATTCACTATCCTGAGTGTGGGCATGGCCACCATTTTAGTTCCGGTTTGGCCCTGAAGATGCACAGTGCCCATTCCTAAAATGACGGATCACATGAGCAGCCAGATCGCATCCAGACTGCATGAACTGCACAACCCAAGCTAAGAGTTGATTTTCATGCAATAGCATGATTGCAGGATTTCACCCCAGGATCTCAGAGCTGTGTTGAGATTGCCGTGTGGACATGTGTGGCGATCCCAGCATAGATTCAGGATCGTCCCAGATTATATGCCCTGTCTGGATGCAGACTCTGATACATAATCTCAGTTCCAGCCAAGGTTGGGATTATTTTGTCCTATTTCAGTGGCTTCCAGATATTTCTTGTTTTTTGTCACTATTACTATTGTGGGTCACCTTGGCTCTTTGGAGGAGGGGAGTTGTATAAATGCCACAGTGTTTCCTGGGAGGATTTTGAAATAATCTTCTCCTAAGCTGCTTGTGGCTTTCAGGTTTATAATCAGCATTGCTCATTGGGGCTTGGATGTGAACAGGAAGCCAAAGGTGGCAGCTGTGGCATTGACTGCATAGCTGCTGTGTGTGCTGACTGAAAACATGCAGTGTGGCCCGTGTGGCCAAGGGTTGGCCCCATGTGGCTTGCTCTGCAGTAATTCAGCTGGGATTTAAGCAAGAAGCTTGGGAGTTGCATGTCAGGTTTGCAGCCTGAATGCTGCAAAAATCCAGGTTCTGTCCTGGATTAATGACTGAGCGTAATAATAAATGGCCAATCCTTAGGGTGGAATGAGGTGGAAAGTGGGATCACCCAAGGTTCAGTGTTGGGACCAATGCTTTTTAATCCATTCACCAGTGATCTAGAAGAGGGGGTAGATAGCAAAATTGCAAAGTTTGCTGATGATTCTAAATTGTTCACAATAGTAAAAACTGAGATTGCCAAGAGCTCCAGGGGGATCTCTTAGCACTGGGTGAGTGGGCAACCAAATGGCAAATGTGCTTTAATCTTAATAAGTACAAAGTAATGCACATTGGGGCCAAAAATCCAAATTATGTCTATAAAGTGATGGGGTCTGAGCTTTCTGCAACACACCAGGAAAAGGATCTTGGGGTTCTGCTGGGCAGTTCAATGAAGGTGTCGGCCCAGTGTGGAACAGCAGTGAAAAAAGCTAATTCAGGGAGTAATTCAGGGAGTAACTAAGAAGAGAATAGAAAACAAGTCAAAAGTATCATTTTGCCTCTTTATAAATCTATGGTGAGGCCACACTTGGAATATTGTGTACAATTCTGGTCACCACATCTCAAAAAGGATATTATGGAACTGGAAAAGGTGCAGAAAAGGGCAACCAGAATGACTAAGGGGCTGGAACACCTCCCTGATGAAATCAGACTGCAACGTCTAGGCATCTTCAGTGTTTAAGAGGGGACCTGACTAAAGTATATAAAATCATGCACGGTATAGAAAAGGTGGATAGAGAAAATTTCTTTTCTCTGACACACAACACTAGAACCAGGGGGCACTTTATGAAGCTGATGGGTTGGAGAGTCAGATCAGACAAGGGGAAATATTTCCTCACTCAGAGGGTCATCGGTCTATGGAATTTGCTGCCAGAAGAGGTGGTAATAGCTACCAGTCTAGATGGCTTTAAGGAAGAGTTGGACAAATTTATGGGCAACAGATGTATCAATGGCTACTAGAATGGATGCCTAAGTACCTCCTTCAAGCTGTGGGACAAGCAGGATGCCTCTAAGGCCATTTGCTGGGATTTGACAGCAGGAGAAGGTTTTGCCTTTGTCTCTTCTTGAGATGCTCATGGGCAATTGGTGGGCCACTGTGTGAGACAGGATGTTGGACTAGATGGGCTGTGGCCTGATCCATCAGGGCTCCTCTTAGGTTCTTAGGCCACAACATTTCTAACAAACAGAAGATCTATTATTCCTAATTTTTGATAACAATAATGGGGTGCTATACAAGGGGATTTTAGATGTAGTTCTCTGTTGGAAGCAGACTTGGTATAGCAATCTTTCCCCACTGCCTTTTCTCTCCTAACCCCATCTGTGTTGGGCCTGGTGGGAACTGGGTGCCACCCATTTGTGGGCAACTTCTACATGACTTCATGGGCAGAGATACAGAAGTGGTTCACCATTGCCTACTTTTGGGGAGAGACTGGGGATCAAACTGACAACCTTCTGTTTCCCAGGCTGCTTAAATTATCACTGAGTTACAGCCATTCCTTGGCTGGGATTACCTAACACTCAACATGGCCGTGTGTAAGTGTGTTTCTATGTATAACAGCAGAAAGAAGCGTTATCTTCAAGATATCTGCTTGTGGTTTTGCTGCATCTGTTCAATGTGCTTAATTCAGTTTCTGAAGGGCCTGGTGCTTTGCTGTTACAAAATAGTAGATCACGCTGGTTTGACTTATGATGATCTTGAGAATCTTGCATCAGATGATGATGATGATGATGATGATGATGATGATGATGATGATGTGATTGTGGTGTTATATCTGGAAGCCTGTCACATGAACAAACAAGCGATGGGCTCTGAAGGGTCTTCTGCGTGTGTTCCGATGCAAGGCTAATGCCAAGCTAATTTTTCGATAATGTCCCTGGCATTGAAAAGACAAATTCACAGAGGACACATGTATCAGTGATGGATGCCTAATAATTGCCTCCAGGTTTCAAAGCTGAAATCAGATGAAGGTTTTGCCCTTATCTTTTGCTTATTTTATTTATTTATATTTCTATCCCACCCTATAACCGAAGGTTTCAGGGCAGGTAACAAACTTAAAATCCACCATATCAAACAAAACAATATATATTAAAACAATAAAAACCATCACAGCATCTAAAATCCAACATGTTAAAAACAGAACATCAATTAAAACAGTGGTTTTTACAGTGGGGGAAACATGACTGACATTTAGCCAAAGGCCTGAGCAAAGAATCTTCACCACCTTCCTGAACATAAACAGAGAAGGAGCCTGACACACCTCAAGGGGGACACTATTCCACAGCCTGGGGGCCATTACTGAAAGTCCCTCTCCCGAGTGCCCACCAGCCTCACTACTGAAGGTGGTGGGACAACCAGGAGGGCCTCCCCTCCAGATCTTAAGGCACGGGCAGGTCGCTATGGGAGAAGGCTTTCCTTTAGATATTTGGGGCCCAAGTCATTCAGGGTCTTATAACTCAGAGTTAACACCTTAAATTGGACTCTGTAGTAAATTTGCAGCCAATGCAGCCCTTCTAAACCCAGCGTGATGTGCATCCGGCTAGCTGTCCTGGTTAACACCCTGGCATCTGCATTTTGCACTAGCTGTAACTTCCATGTAGAGTGCATTACAATAGTCCAATCTAGAGGTTACCAGAGTGTGGATAACTCTGGCCAAATCATCTCTGTCCCCAAAAGCCTTCAATTGATGCATGATGATGATGATGGACAGGGCATCCTGGACAGGACATCCACCTGAGCTTCAAGCGTCAGTGTGGAATCCAGGAGTACCCCCAAGTTACACACCTGTCCCTTCCAGGGCATTACGACCCCTTCAAGGACAGGGTGTCTCCCAGCTACGCAGACCCGAGCAGACACAGTATCCTGGATTTATTGGCCCCATCCAGCCCATTGCCGCCTCCAGGCACCTGTGAAGCACTCCTCCCGCCTCTCCTGATTCAGATGGCACAGAGGGGTAGAGCTGGGTATCACCTGCTTGAGAATGCCCAGGAGCAAGTCATAAGAGAGAGGATGCTGGACTAGATAGGCTGTAGCCCTATCCAGCAGGGCTCCTTTTATGTCCTTATGTGCTGGGACCTCTGCCTTTACGAGCTTTGAATCAAATCCAACCTCCCCTAGAGATACGATTGTCTCATCTGCCCCGATTTCCCCTTCAGCTCGTTCCGATTAACCCAACGCCCAAAGCGAGCGAACGAGCGAGCGGGCAAAGAAGTTCAAAGCAGGCGCGCACACACGGGACCTTTCTGCACTTGGCCTTGTCTGGAATATAACCCGGAATAGAGGTCTGCTACCTGCATGCTAGGGTAGACTATGGTGGGTCCTAGGTGAGACCTTCCATTGCCTGCATGCAGACAACAGACGCCTATCCTGAGCTATATTCCAGAATAAGGCCAAGTGCAGAAAGGGTTACGGATTCCACCACTGCGCCCGCCCACGGGGCGTTGCTGTTTGGCTTCCGACTGCACCGAGTGAATCCCTAGGAGCCGAGGGAAAAGGGGAGAACAGAACTGACGCTATGGAGCGTGTGATTAGCCGCGATCCTGTGGATATTGAGGTACCCACTCCTTCTCAATGCAGGGCAGAGGGGAAAGGGGCAGAGGTTGTGGCCATACCTAAGGTTTAATCCAACTTCAGTCCACCTTCAGAGCGAGAGTTTTCCTTCCACATTGTCCATCCCAAAGGTGCATTTTCTGAGTTATTTAACACTGGAAGACAACAACGGTAACTTGCCACGTTGCCGGTGGGTATCCTTTCGCTCTGAAGGTGGCCTGAAGCCGGGTTAAACCTTGGGTGTGTGATCGCAGCCGGCGTCCGGGCGACTAGAAGACACTTCGCAGCGCTGAAAGGGGACGGAGGAGGAAGCGAGATCTCTTCTGGCTTTGACGGAAGGCTTGAATTGAAAGTCTTTTATTCCTGGGAGGAACCTGCGTTGGGACCAGGAGGATGTGTGACATATGTACCTCTAGACACGTGTGAAGTGCTCTCTCTTTTTCAGTGGTTATCCCCAGCCCCGTCTCCAGGAGATGAGAGCAGAGGCAGGGTTGTCCCTGCTGCCAGGCAGCGCTCCAGGCGGAATTGGGTGGATTTTGATCTCTCTGAAAGTGAAAGGAAGGAAACGCATCTAGCAGTCCCTGCGTTACAACCAAGTTCTGGAAACACGTGTGGAGGGGACACGTTTTTGTGACTTCCTGACAATCCTTCCACTGAGGACTTTTGGACAGCCCCTCTCCAAAAAAACTTACTTTTTTTGTTCTTTTCAGGAAAGGAGAACTCTGCTAGAAAACTAGCGTAAATCAGCTCTGGGATTATATAGTGCCCTATGATTTTTTTCATCTGTTTACCTCTGGCTAGCCAGAATAATATTGGGCAAAGCAGTGTTTTCTTGATCTGTGATGCTTATCTGTGTAGGTGCATATCTGCTTATAGCCTAACTGTGATAAGAATTGCAGTGATAGCCCAGGTACTTGTGAAAGAATATATTGCTCCCTTTGTTAAACATGGAAAATAAGGTACCAACCTCCCCAATGCAAAAGATAAAGAACACCCAGTCCAGTTACTTTCAGAGATGAGTGTGTAGGAAAAGGCCTGGTTTGACCATTTGCTTCCTTTTAAGTTGGCCTTAGCGGTACCTCATAAGACCTTTAAACTATGTCAAGAAAAGCAATTTCAAAGCACTGCCTTTCAGTTTCGTTACTGTTCAGTCATTTCGTCCAACTCTTCGTGACCTCAGGGCTACTCCATTCCTTCCAAGGGCTTCTTGCCCATAGCAGTAGATATAATGGTCATCTGAATTACATTCATCTGTTCCATCCCTTTTAGTTCACTGACTCCCAAGATAATGTTTAATCCTGCCATCTTATCTTTGATCACATCCAGCTTCTCTTGGTTCATAGATCTCACAATTTCGGTTCCTATGTAATATTGTTCTTTACCGCAGCGGACTTTCCTTTCGTCACCAGACACATCCACAGCTGAGCATCCTTTTGGCTCTGGCCCACTCTTTCTGGAGCTACTGGTAGCTGCCCTCTGCTCTTCCCTAGTAATGTCCTGGATACCTTTCTGTCCAAGGGGCTCATCTTCCCATGGCTGTGGTCACACTTAAGGTTCAATCCACCTTCAGTCCACTTTCAGAGTGAGAGAATACATCAACAAAGTGCCAAGCTGTTTTCTTTCAGTGTTAAATTACTCAGAAAATTCACCTTTGGGATAGATAATGTGGAAAGAAAATTACTGGTCACTTTTCGGACGTGTTCTCGCACCCTGAAGGTGGACTGGAGCTGGATTAAGCCTTAGATGTGACCAGGACATTTCATACCTTTTAGCCTTTTGATACTGACAATTGGATTTCTTTGGCAAGGATACTAGAATGGTTTGCCATTTCCTTCTCCAGTGGATCATTAGTAATAACTCTCCACTATGACCTGTCTATCTTGGATGGACCTGCTTGGTGCAGCTCATAGCTTCACTGAGATACGCAAGTCCCTCATTCACCACAAGGCAATAATGAATGATCAAATCCATTTCCCCTTTTTTCTGCATTTTTTTTAATATAATTTTTTAAAAGAAATATTTTTCCAACAATATTAATAGGAGAAAAATGTAGGAAAAGTAAATAATTTATGATTAAAATGTTAAAAAGTGAAGCAAAAGAAGAAAATGTGATTAAGAATGACTTCCAATATCATCACTAGTGATTATATGTAGGTTTACCTTCATCAGATCATCAAATCCCAAAATTATGATGTTCTTTCTTTAATCAAACAGGTGAATTTGTCCATTTCTGCCAAATCTGCCAGTTTCAGGACCATAGCTGATAGCACTGAGATTTGCCATCTGGGTGCATGTAGCAGTCTTACAGCCGTAACCATCATTTGGACTAATATTCCATAGTCCCTCTCCAATGGTAAATCTATCAAACCTAGAAAAACGTTCTGGGGTGTTTTTCCACTGTCACTAGAAGTACCCATTAAGTACCCATTAATGGGTACAAAAATGCCATTAAGTGCCCATTAATGGGTACTTTTAATGACAGTAGAAAAACACCCCTGGTTTCACCTATATATTTGTCTTTAGCATCCTTTGCATAAGAGACTGTACCAGAGTCCAAAAATATTTTGCTTTTCACATGTCCACCACATATAGTAAAAAGTCCCTCCATGTTTTCCACATTTCCAGAAAGCATTAGGTGTCTTCTTACACATTAGCTAATTTTTCTGGTGTCATATACTAATGAAAGATCATCTTATATATAACACAATGTAAATTTCAATTTCACCTTAAAGACTAACGAAGAAAAAGAGCTTGTGGCATGAACTTTCATAGACAGGTCTACTTCTTCAGCTTGTTCTTCTTCCATTTTAATTCAACAACAATTTATACATTTTGCCTATAGTAAGTTAGTCTTCTGCACATAATACCTTTTAAAATTCAGTTTTACCTTATGTAATACCATAGGTCTTTTAATCCATTTTAGATCTTTCTACTAACTGCTTATATGATAATTATTCTAATTATCTTGGTTTAACTCCATAATCACTTTCAACCTGGTTTTGTAAGGAAGGTGTTCCAGACCTTTGATCATTCTGCTTCCCCTACTCTGCACTTTTTCCAGTTCTACACTATCATTTCTGAGATGTGGTGACCAGAATTGTACACAATATTCCAAATGCACCCTCAATGAACTGTGCAGGAAAACCCAAGACCCCTTTCCTGGCTTAGCCTTTATCAGATTATAGGTGTAGCTGGGTTCTTTGCCCAAGTACGCACGACTTTACACTTACTAAGACTGATGCCCATTTGCTACTTGGTTGCCCACTCACCCAATGTCAAGAGATTCCTCTGAAGCTTTTCACAATCTGTCATTTTTTTACTACCCTGAATAACTTAGTGTCAACAGTAAACTTTGCTATCTCACTACTCCAGGGCATCTACTAGCTAGAAATGAATAATTTCTTTTTATGTTTCTGTGATTTTTAAATATGCTAATCAGAAAAATACCTGTGAAGAAGACAGCATTATGACTTTTGCCCTCTGGTTTTCTATTCCATTGCAATGATGGTGAAAATTAAACTATTGCACAATAATCTTTCTACTCTGATTTGTTACACAGTTACTAAAGTCTGCTTTATGCATGCTGTCCTTATGCAATAGTTTGTGACTCCTAAATGAGAGTTTTTCACAGAAAAATGCTTTCATCTTTCACTGACATATTTTCTGAAATACTTGGGAAAAGTGAACAGGATATAAGGGTGTGAAAGTTTGGTTCGAGCTAGAACTGTTCAGATTGAATTAGCTCAATTCAAACTGAATCACACACCCCCCCTCCAGTTTGATTCAAACTGATTGTCCAGAAAACTGGTCACAGTAGACCACAGTACAGATCAAACTCATGGACTCATCCTGTGGGAAGGATCCAGAATACCTATCTGCCACAGCTGAGCAGCTGTAATCAATTGGTATACTGGACTCCTCCTTCAATATGGATCCATTCAAGTTCAGTCAACATTGCTTGTTAATAGGGCTTTTAATATGGCTTGTTAAAAACATGCATTTGTACCAGGGGGCAGTATACTGGACTACAAACGTCTGTGGACAGCACACCTCTGTGGTCCGAAATATTGCAGTGGACGAGCAGGAGAGTCGGATCAGCAAAGGGAAGTATTTCTTCAGTCAGAGGGTCATCGGCCTCTGGAACTGGCTACAGCTACCAGTCTAGATGGCTTTAAGGAAGGGTTAGACAAATTTATGGATGACAGATGTATCAGTGGCTACTAGAATGGTTGCCTAAGTACAACTTTCAGGCTGTGGGGACAAGTCCGTTTGCTCGGATTTGAGAGCAGGAGAAGGTTTGCCTTTGTCTCTTCTTGAGATGCCCATGGGCAATTGGTGGACCACTCTGTGTGACAGGATGCTGGACTAGATGGGCTGTGGCCTGATCTAGGAGGGCTCTTCTTATGTTCTTATGGACCCATATCATGGCAGGGAGGTGTAGCAATGAGATAGACTGCAGAATCTGGAATACTGGGACTGGTCTACCAAACAGACTGAACAGCTCAATGTTATGTTCAAAGATTCTAAGCCAAAAGTTTGATTTGAACCAGAGTCAGTGCGATTTAGTTTAATTTGAACCAAAGCAAACCATTCAAATGGAGTCCATTCACATCTGTAGCAGGCTTCTAACGTATGCCTTCTACTTGTTTTGGAGTATGCTTCTGTTCTTCTGACCAAGATTGTTAATATAAAATAAAAATAAGCCATCCAGATATTGTTACACTACAACTTCTAATTTTCAGTGTAACCTTTTGCTGTGGAACAGTTAGCATGGACTAAAGTTGTATTTACTGTACTGAGCTGCTGTGGAGGGTTGGCCAGATGCTATTTCAGAGCCTGTGGGAAGGGGCAGTTAATGTGTCTGTCACTGTGTTTAGACTTCCCCTGCAGGTTCTAGAATGATAGACGGTTTCCAGCCTCCCTACAGCAGCTCAGTAAATACAGGTTAGACCATGCTGTCTTATGAGGCTGAGGGCAATTTCCAAACCTCTTATTAGGTGTGCTGGCTGGTAGGATTTGTTGTTCAAGAACATAATATAACCTCTGGAATAATTCTGGAATATCAGGTACATTCTTCAAGTTTCCTTCCTTCTTTCCTTCCTTTTAGTATAGTTGAGTCTCAGTAATAATTCATTTTTACTTGTTAATTGCATCCAAAATGAACCAGAATTGTCCCTCAAAGAAAATAAAGACAAAATGTAAGAATGTTGCTCTTTCTAGTTGTAGACTGACCCATTTAGGTGTCTCGCAATGGATGGCTTAGAAGAGGACATCCGTTCCTATTCCAGCCAATAGCTAGAACTGTGTCATCCTGATGTTGCACATCATGTTATGCCTTCCTGCTGAAAAGGAATTTGCTTCTCACACACACACCCCTTTTAACTGCAGTGGATTGGCCTACTCTGTTGTCTCTAGTCTTTCCTGTTTTGCAGTTGAAAAGCCAAGAGAGAGATAGAGCACCAATGCATCAATGGGGATTTGTGTGGGGAAAATTTAGAGGGGAGGGAAATCAGTGAGCTGTCAGATCACAGTTCCAGCCTATGGGGGAAAGACCGGGTCAAAAAACCAGCTGTCATTTCTGCCTTTCCCGCTGTTCTTTGCAGTGACATAGAGTTTGCAGTGATCCACAAGCATGAAAATACTGTGGGAAAATTGCAATGTACATGCAACTTAGTACAAAATACACCATTTTTCAAAAGTGAAAACAGATATTTTAAGTTCGAAATTGGTTTCACCATCCTTTGCAAAACTGGACATAAGGTAAATAGCACAAAGAGTCCAAGGCTGCAGTAATCTATCAGAGAAAAGGCCAGAGTGGACCTTATCTCTTCCATGAAATGGACCAGGTAAGGATCATGGATATTCGAAAATTCAAAAATCCGATTCAAATCCGATACGGATTTTTGAATAATTCAAATGAGTATATCCATATCTACCGTATACGAATCTGCATGAAAATTATACATATTTAAGCATATAATGCGGGATGAAAACTGGATGCATACGGGATAAATACGGATTCGCGCAAATTTGTATAACAGGTACGAATCTTATCGACATTCACATATTCAGATACGAATCGAATTTACAAAAGTACGGATGCAGGTCATCCGGATTTGGATTGGATTTTTGAAAATCTGGATTCTTGAAATTCAAATCGAATCAAATTTTCAAATATTCGATTTGACTCAAATTTAAATGCAAATAATACATTTGTGCACACCCCTAGACCAGGGCAGTACCCATTTCTCCATATCCCAAACAGACTGAATTCCATAATTTGTTGGACAGAATTACTGGTTGTAGATTTAGCATAGGCTTACTGCTTGTCCCAAAGATTAATAAAGAGGTTCTGCTAAGTATGAAAAAGACTTAGTTATTTTCCACCTGGTTCTTGGTGTATCATTAATGAAACTTGCATGTGGAAAGCATGTGACTGAGAAATTGTTGCTGACCTCCCATGTGCCAAGATAACATAGTCGCAGTTGGTATGTTCAGAATGGTGTTTTTAGCTAAGATACAGAGAGAAATGAGCTCTTTACATAGGAGCTGATAAAATTCACAGATCAAATTTTAAAGACAGAATTGCTTTTGCAAAGGCTTGATTAAATATCCTACCCTCAAACCAATTGAAGGGTAGATACCAACATCTCCCTATTACCCTCAGAACCTGTCCATGTAAAAATGGTGATATAGAAACAGTGACATAGAAACATTCTGTTCTGTAATCCTTATGACACTGCCCGCCAAGAATTAATAAAACCTAAGCTAAGCCCATATCCAGGGAGATCCAGTTCAGAATACATCGAGTTGTTGTTAAGTGACACCAATCCTGACATGACCCTAGTGGCTTCAAAATTCCTGGATGTAGTAATAAAAACAAGGGAGAAGGCAGAAAATGAAACCCTGCAACTGAGCGACCTTAATTAGAGATATTCTGAAAAATTAGTCTTGATCATATGTATTTTAAATTTTTATTCTATTGCTTCTCATTGTAAACCATCTATCCGCTTATTATCTTTTGAGTATATAGACTGGTTTTTATTTTAAATAATTTTAATGTAAATTTTATGTATTTTAAAATATTTGTTGATTTTGTGCTGTGACCGTACAAATACATTCAAATTCAAATTTTAAAGACTGTAGTGACTTTGTGTCTAGTCTGGCTATATTGTGCTTATAGTTGGGGCAGCCTTATATAAAGGTATTGTTGTTGCTGCTGATTTCCTGCTGTGCCTGATGGACAGTCTTCAAGGACAGCTTCAATGCTAGGCAGTGGACAGCCATAAATAAGCATAGCCTAAATTAATTAGTGCATGAAGATGAGCAATGGCTGTCTCTCTCTCTCTCTTCTTTCTTTACCCTCTGGAGATAATAGCTGTCTTAAATTTAGTTCATTAGGCTCACAGCTGGTGATATGATTAGAGTGCTGTGATCTTTTCATCTTAGCTGTCTCCCAGCATTTTCCCATCCTTGACATACAGCTTTCACTGTACTACTGTTTTCTTTTCCTTTTAAGCATACCCGGCATTAAGCATGTCTTTAAAAATACTTGATTGTAGGACAGATGTCTGGTTTGTGTGCCACGGGGATCACATCTAGCTTATGTCTTTACAGCACTGACTGAAAGTTTCTACCTAGGATAGGATGATCTTTAGGGGGAATGCTGAGATCTTCTCTTGGCTTCAAGTGCAGTTACAGTTTGAAAACCGCTGTTAATTGACATGGGGCATTTTGACATGTGTGGGGTTTTGTATATGCATGTTGTTGGGGAAGTGTCAGCTGATGGCTTGCAGATATAAGAACAATTCACATAATCACTATTATCACTCTCTATTTGTGCTGTTGAAATTTTATTCCAAGGAATCAAGCTTAGGTTGCAACCTAAGCATAGCCAAAGCAGCAGTTGCAAAATGTGAGATAAAACTTATAGGGAACCCAGTACTGTTTTCATTTGAGTTAGTAAAGATCCATTGATCTCTCTTTAGTTCAGTGCCCTTAAAAGCTCCTGAGATTTATGGCTGTGAGCTTGCATAACTTTCATCCATTTTCATTGGGCTTGCACAAGAGAAATGTTAAGTACTTTGCCCTTGGGTGGTGGTGTTCTGCTGAAGAGTTCTTTCACATTTGACTTTTTCTTTTCTTTATTTTTTTTTTAAGGAATGGAGCTTTAAAGAGAAATACAGAGTTGTTCTAGTATCTTATGCTGAAAATTTAATGTTAAACTTGTAATTGTTTTGATAATAAATTTATTTAAGTTCTTCTGAGAATAAAGTCACATCTAAAAGACCACTGTGCAATTACTAAAATCCAAAGGTGGGTGCACCTCTTTTTTCTTTTCTTCAAATAAAAAAAAATCACATTACATATTGCTCAGTCCTGTACATCTGATTCCTGGGTACCATTGAATTTAGTGAGATTTTCAGGGCAAGCCCATGAATCTGGATGAGCTTCAGTTAGTATCTGCAAAATATGGCATATCCTCAGCAGATCTGATTCTAATGAATAGGATATTTTATCAGTAGGATATTTTATAGGTGTAGAGAAGGTGGACCCAGAGAAGTGAAAAGCCAACAGTGTCTGATGCCTATTGAAAGCTACTGACACAAGTAAATAAAATGTGTTTTGTGTTGGCAGCAGTCCAAACAGGATTTGGAGTCAGACCTGCCTCACACTTGAAGAGCTCAGCACTGATAAGTTAGGAGTTTACTGTCAATACAGTAACAGTTTAGCGTGTTAACACCATAGCCTTATCCATGCTTACCTTTCCTGCTATATTATTCTATACCCTTGATTATACAGACACATAATGTTGGCATGCTCCAGCCTAGATTCTGCTAGCTAATTATGCAGCAGGAAAAGAACTATGACAATTTTATTAGGAAAGGTGAGACAATGTGAACTTCATTGTCATTTCTGAACCTTTTCTGGGGGGGCGGGATCTGCACTGATTAGATTTATATATGAATGGATCTGCATTTGTTTAGGCTTCATGGCATGGATGTTAGTCTTCAGATTTATGAAAACTTATGAAATATGGACAAGCACATTTTTTTCTATTCCCCACCCAATTCAAATGTTCATGAATGCATATGCACATAGTTTGTTTGCCCTTCTATGCATGATGCACTTTATATTAGCACTCACTGTTGTTCTATTTTATAAGGATAACAAGGTATTCTGTTGTTCAGTGACATTTATTTTATTTATATTTACTTACTATTGAGTGTGTATGGCTTCTACATGGCTCGCTGATGATGCTGGGATTTTTTTTATCCTATTATTGCCCCTTCACCCTAAGAAAGTGATAATATCTACTTGACCTTGGCAGAACTTAAAAACCTAAACAAACCTGGGTTTAGCTGGATGACAGAACACCAACTTTTTTTTGTATTTGCTTCATATCGAATCAAATTCAAGAAAATTAATATTCTTTCAAATATGGTAGGATTCGTATTCGATACAAACGTTCAATCCCATACAAATCCCATACAAATGCATACAAACAGCATATGAATCCCATACAAATCCCATACAAAGCTTCATACAAATGTATCAAAACATTCAATTCAACTTTGAATGCCAATCTTTGAATGTGCCAACATTCACTTTGAATTTGAATATCCAAATTCAGCCAAATTTGTACGAATTTTGAATGTTACGGATATTCATGCACATTCCTACACAGAAATCCCAGAAATGTAGGCTAGATGGAAAGTCTAAAATACTGGGACTCAAGTTAATTTGAGATTGGAAAGGTAGCATGCTAGGAGCAGAGTGGAGGACAGTTTGTTTAACTGCACAATGTTTGTTTGTTTGTTTATATTTCTGTACCAGAAGGTCTCAGGGTGAGTAACAACATTTAAAATACAATATATTGTCATTATTAAAATAGTGTCTGCAAACAACTACTAATGGTTACAAGCTCATGTTCAGTACTTCCATGACACTTTCTAGCCATCTCGTCCTCTGGATTTCCCTTCCTTCTTTTGTTTTCAATATTTCTCAGCGTCAGGGTCTTTTCTATACCATCAAAGTATTTGAGCTTCAACTGCAGTATTTGTCCTTCTAATGAACAGTCAGGGTTGATTGCCTTTAGTATTGCCTGATTTGATCTCCACGTAGTCCAAGGGACTCTCAAAAATCTTCTCCAGCACTACAGTTCAAAATTGTTGATTCTTCAGTGCTCAACTTTCCTGATGGTCCAACTCTCACAGCTATACATTACTACTGGGAAAACCATAGCTTTGACTTTAGGGACCTTTGTCGGCAAAGTGCTGTTTCTGCTTTTTTAAAATGCTGGCTAGTTTTGTCATAGCTTTCTTCTCAAGGAGTAAGTCTCTTTCAATTTCATGGCTGCAGCCACCTTCTGCAGTGATCTTTGAGCCCAAGAAAATAAAATCTGACACTGCTTCCATTTCTTTCCTCTCTATTTGCCAGAAAGTGAAGAGGCCAGATGCCATGATCTTAGTTTTTTTAATGCTGAGCTTCAAGCTAGCTTTTGCACTCTCTTCTTTCACCCTCATCAAGAAGCTTCTAACTTTTCTTCACTTTCTACCATTAGAGCAGTACTTTCTGCATATCTGAGGTTGTTGATATTTCTGGCCTGGTATTTTGCCTGGTATTTATATTTCCACATATAAGTTAAACCAAAACGGTGACAATGAAAAGCCTTCTGGTGCCCCTTACTCCTTTCCCATCCTGAAGCAATCAGTCAGTTCTATCCATTGCTTCTTTTTTACTATTGCATCTATTTAAGATTTTATAACCCACCCTTCAACGAAAGGTCCCAGGCTGCTGCCATCTTTGTCACTTTCTCAGTTTCATCCTTGCCTGTTAGCTTTTCTCAAGGATTCTGGATTCCTGTTCTGATAACATGTCTTGGAAACTATTATTTTGAGGCCCCAGCAGAGCTCCTTTGGGGCCATGAGAACTGTACTGGGTCTAGAATGCTTTTTATGTGTAATGATGTTTCTACTATCTGTTGCAATCTGGCCGTGTTCCCATTACAAGCTTAAAATGGTTTTCTTAAACCGAAATAATAGAACCGGATGCTAACATGAATTTGCCTGATCCCATTACTTTCAACTTAATCGCGTTCAATCCGGATTCTGAGGATCGTACATGGTGTATGTGACTCGGGGGGGGGGGACTCAAGTGGCTAGTTTCTAAAAGCCACTTTTTTGGGCTGCCCTGCCCTCTTCCTCCTGGTGTGAACACGCTACCCATAACCGACCCCTTCACGGAGCCTAACTGGGTGGCTGCCGCTTGCATGGATGGATGAAAAATGTCACTGGGCAGCCAGCGATTCATTCCCCTCCTCCCCCCATTGCCCAGGGCACACAGCAGCAGTGGCAAATCAAGCCCCTTTTGCCCACTCACCTCCACAGCCACCATCCCCAGCAGGGGTTCCCTCCGAAAAAGCATCCTGGCTGGCTGGCCTGCTCTGCTACTGCCACCACCTGCACACACAGCCTTAAATATTCACACATCTCCCAGAATCTGCAGCTGCTTTCCTTCCTTTGCCATTTCTAAAGGTCAGAACTTTTAAAGAGCCAGAATTGTGCAGAATTGCAACATTGTTATCAGGTGTGGAGTGGGTGCATTGCTAAAGTCACTGCTGCTATACGGGGTGGATTTTTACAGTGAAATCACTATCTTTGGAAGCAAGCTATTGGGGGAAGAAAACCCTAAACATGCATTCTCATCCCACTAAAACGGTACCGTTCCCACAGTAAGAAATGTAAAACGTTTCAAATGCAAGAACCGGAGCAAGACCTGTTGAAATGATTGTTTACATTTACAATGCTTTGGGGCGATTTAAAACGCAGAAAGCGTGTTAAGCCAACCTGATGTGGGGACTGTGAGGATTGAAACCGTTTCAAAACCATTTTAAGCTTGTAATGGGAATGGCCCCTCTGTTACCAATGAAGCTTAAGGGTTTTTCCTTATTGGCTGCGGAAACTGGTTTAAAAAGACATTTAGGACACATACAAAACACCTTTGTTCCTTCCACACTGGAGACCTATTGGAGACCCCTTCCAGGTGGCTGCTTCCACATTTTGGTGAGCAAAATCCGTTTCTAGAATGGATCTTGCTGCCAAAAAAATGGATTAAATTGGAGACCTCAAAAATGAGGTGTTCAATCCATCCCTTCCCCTGGATCTGTGTGGAAGCAGGATGCTTCCACACATGGCCAGGGGAAGGGATGGATGTCCCAGTGGCCACCATGTTGGGGAGGGCAGAAGCAGGATGGTTTGCCTCCTTCTGCCCTCCCCCTCTGTGCCACGCACCACCGGAAACATGCAGTGACTGGCAGCTGCCTGCTGCAGTCCTGGGGCTCTGGGAGCGGTGTCTGTGGCACAGGAATCTGGCGGACTTTTCGAATGGGTGCTGTGGCCCTAGGTAACATGTTAGGGTTACTTTCTGCCTAGTTCTTGAGTCTTGGGCTGGGATAGTGATTCTGAAAGACTGCATCTCAGCTGTAGAACAATGGCCCAAAAAGCAGAGGACTGCAGGCTCAATCCCTGGCATTCCTTGGAAGAAGGCATAGCTAAAACCACTACTGTATTCTTGTCAGTAAACCTGAATGGATGATTGATGTAGTCACCAGGAGTTGATTCCCACATGATGCTACCTAATAAAAGGTTAAATAATGACTTTAGGGATGTACAGAAGTCATGAGGCAGATAAAACCTCTTTGTGTTTTCTTCTTTTTTTCTGTTCCATTCCAGATTAGAAGAAGGCAACCATTTTCTGCATTTCTAAAAAAACTGAATTTGGTAACATATAAGCTGCATTAACAGCTTAAGCAACATTACAAAAATTGCTGAAGTAGTGTTAGAAATGGTGTTAATTGCACACATAACAGTACAAAATTGTCCAATTTACATGAAATGTACAACTCAAGAACAAGAATTATAGAGACTGAATAAAATCAGAAAGTGGAAATACAAATGCAATCCAATTTGAGAGTACGTTCATCACTGTGAACTTGATGGTCCATTTTTTAAAAATTTCTCCACCATCCCTAAACTTCTTAAAGTAAAATGAGAGTTTTACATAAGATGCATATACAAATTTAAGAGAATATGCAAAACAGATACACAATTAATTTAGCAATGAATAGAACTGAATGTAAACAGGATGCAGTTAGATTGTACTAGGGAGCTCTGCAGAAGGGAACAGATTTGTTCAGCTTGTGCTTTGGGAAACATCCATATGTCATAAATAAGACACTGGGGTGACCAGAGGACATTTCATCATATGTAGCTGCACACATGGTGCCTGGATCTTTGCAGGGGATCAAAAACTGTGTTCTTTGGGGAAAGGATAATAAATAGCTCTCAGAGCCTCTATTGCACTGAGGGAAATACAGTTTCTTCATGTGTCGCTGCTAGGTGCATCTTTCTGAGGCCAGACGTGCCTACCTTGATGATGTGGTGCTGTCTTAGTAGCAGCCTTTAAGAATCTGTTGATTAAAGATCACACAGAAAATATATTCATCAACACATTCCCACCCTTGTTGGCTTCATATCAAACAACCAAGTTAACTTTCCATTTTCTTTTAGGCTCCCAATGGCCTTCAGACAACACCAGTTGTCTGTAGCAAAGGAAAAGCAGAGTCAGTGAAACATGCAAGGAGGTACAGGCTGGTGTTACAGAATTTTAAAGATGGCAGCACAATGTCCAGGCTGACAAGTGAAGAATCAGTAGTAGGAAAGAAGCTTTTTTTTTTGTTTTGCTTTTACTTTGGAAATCCACTCTATCGTTTTAACCCCTAATTTTACCCCACTATCTTTGGAAGCAAGCTATAAGGATTATCCAGAATTGATATGATAAATGTTGACCTGTACTGTGATTGTGTTTTCTACACTTGTTACTCGGTTTTATTTGTAATGATTGTTTTCAACTTTTAGGGTATATGAGTGCAATACATTCTGAGGGAGGGAGGGCTGATTCAACTCCCCATCAGTTCTTCCCCTAGGAGTACATACAAGTCCTTAACAAATGTTTCTCCGTTTCTCTCTCCTAAACCAAATCTACTGGGTTGTTTGCCACCTATAAAGCAATACTTAATTGAGATGCCTTTTGAACCTGGATATCTAATCTATGCTTTACTGTTGCGAAAGTAATACTGTCAAATGAATCTTGTAGTAAGAGTCCAGCAAGAGTACTATTAGAGGGACTGAGCCATTGGCTTGGGGTAAATTGAAGCAGTTATTGCTAGGGTACATCATAAAATTCACAAACCAAAAGAACATGCTCTACTGATTCAGTGGCCCCGTCTTCACGGCAACCTTATCTCAAATTCAAAACGTTTTGAGTT
>MTQE01001134.1:26917851-26940292 GCA_014337955.1 Aspidoscelis marmoratus | reverse complement strand
GTGCCCTCCATGCGTTCGAAAAACCCCTGTGCGAAAAGGCTCCAGGTGAAAATGCCATAGCCATGAGATTGTGTTAAGAGTGTGGAAAGGCCAAGGTGCCCACAGCATGCACACAGAATGGTGGTGTTTGTGGATGAGCCTATGGAGATACAGATAGGCATAGTTAGGGCTGCAGTGTCCAAGTGCAGCCTCATCCATGCCTCCTGAGAAGTAAGCATGATTGCTGAAATCACTTGACCTTAATTTTATTCCTTCTCTAGGTTACTAAAGACGAGGAAGAGATTTTCCTAAGATTTTAATATTTCCTTTCAGAAGCAAGTTATTTTCCATGTTGAAAGGAATCCATCAAATGTTGCAGAAATGCCCCTTATGGTCCAAACTGGGTTTAGAGAGTCAAAGTGTGGCTTCCAACTGCTCCTTCTCTGCCACCCACCCATCAATATTAGTCCTTTGAAAGCCAATAAAGAGCCATTTCCACACTTGCGTGGAGATTCAGTGGTCCAACTGGGGAGGTTCCGTGCTGGAATAGTGACTTGGAAAAATATGTTCATACTTGGGTTGCCTGTCCCAGGACTGGCCCTGCTCCACTCTGAAGCTTGTGCAATCTCCAGTGGCCAGGAACTAAAGTTCCTTGCCTCAGAGGCCTTGGTGGACCCATTACAGCAGCACAGTTTGGTGTGTCACTGAAATGGGTTCCCCAGCTAATTTGGCTCATGGAGGCATGTAATCCCCCCATGCCTCCCTGGGCTGGTCTAGCCACTCCTGAAATGCCAATAAAAAACAGGTCTGGACACAGGTTTGGATCCTGGAAACAGATGGTCATAGTGGATGTAGCATGGTTGTGAGCCCTGACCTCTACCGTTCTGTGCTGCAGCCCAGAAGGAGAGGTCCAGAAGAAGAACAGGCCTTGCATAATCCCATTCTAATGGGAAGTGCAGACAGGCCCAATTGTCTACCATGCATTTTTAACAGATAAAACAGAAGCTTGACCAGGATTTTGTCCTGTTTTATCTTAATTTCCCCACCTTGTTTCTTCAAAACTTCCAACTATTTTGACTTCTGGAAACGAATGGAAAGGTTTAAATAATCAAAACAAAGCTACTTGTCTTTGTACTCTGATATCTAATAATAAAAAAGCTCAATTGGGCAGACTTTTGTTATTTTCTGTTATTGCATTTTAACAAGGAGGAATTCCATTTTTCTTTTTTAGAATTTTACCTCTTCCTTAAGTAATTTAGTATGCATATTCCTTTGTCTATATTTATTTGATATAAAATATGCCTGAGTCTGCTACATTGCCAGATTGTATCTGTGGCTACATCTTGGTGGATTTTTATTTTATTTTAATCTAATTTATCTGTCTGCCTCAAGTTTAGGCTAGATATATGGATAATGTTGTCATTCCCAAGGTAGTTTGGAAAAGATCCTCCAGATTGCTTTAACTTTTTGGCAATTTTTCTCCTGTCATAGATAGTTTGCTGTCCTCCACTCTGACACATTTTCATTAAGTCCTTGATCCAGGATGACCCTGCCGGAGTCTTCTCATTCATTGTAAGGCAATCTTTCCTGGCTAACAGCATAGGGCCAGCTTGTAGCAAGTTCTTTTTCTTTGCTTCTTCTTTTTTTTAAAGTGCACTTATATAAGCACCAGATTCCTGATGAAGTCTATTGTTCCTTCTCTAAGAGACCTTGGCTTGGTTGCCAACTCCAGATGTTCTCTTTAAAATGGGAAGGTTCTAAAGAACCTTTTAAAAATAGTTTCTGCATTTATTTTCAGAGACTTGAACCTCTCTTGTCTCTCTCCTTTTTCTTTTTTCTTTTTTTGGTCTGCTTTTGTCTGTGCTACTTAAAGGAAGGATAGGATATAAATGTGATCAATTAAGAAGTCTGGGTGAAGAACAATCTGGTGAAGAACATTTTGGTGAAGCCAAAATGACTTAGGAGCAGTTCCCATGAACCTGTAGTTTTTCTTCTTTCTTTCTTTCTTTCTTTCTTTCTTTCTTTCTTTCTTTCTTTCTTTCTTTCTTTCTTTCTTTCTTTCTTTCTTTCTTTCTTTCTTTCTTTCTTTCTTTATATTTACATTTATATGCCGCCCCATACCCGAGGGTCTTTGGGTGGTTCACAACATTTAAAACAGACATATAAAAATTATATCAGCCCTAAAACCAGAAACAAGTTTTAAAATGTAGCTTTAGAAAAATACAAAAAAATTATGAAATTACATATAATTATTCATACATATAACACTGCTTGTATCCTGTTTGTGGACTTTCTATGGATAAATGATTGGCTGCTGTAAGTGGACTTCTGGATTAGATGTGTCTTTTGACCAATTCAGCAGGGTATTTTTTATGCTTTAGGCTTGAGTCTTCAAAACTCTGATGAGTCTTTCCCAAGGTCTCATTGCTTTCCTATTACGTAACGTGCAGGCTTTTATTATGGGGTTTGATTCTTCAGAAGGGAAGCCCCTTTGGAGAGCACATATGCATGTGAAACTTAAGAGACCCCCAACAAACCCTTTGTCATATGGGGTTGATGGAGTACATCCTATAGTTGCTATGGAATTCTTTCCTCTTCTCTGTGTTTACTGTGTCCCCAGGCAATGGCAATTTGCTGTAGTGATACAGCAAATAAACATAGCTCCTTTATAGGATGTGCCTCCAGACGTGGGATAAAACCTGTAATTCTCCTAGGTCTATATTGGGAAAGGCAGATGCAGTTGACGCATTCCCAGTACAGTCTCGGATACATAGATCAAAAATCTTATCTATCAGTATTAGAGGAAAACTGGGCTTTCCATACTAGTTCCCCTTACTTTGATGTCTGACAGCAGCTTCTGAAATAAACTTGATCTGCATAACTGGAAGCCAGCCAAGTGTGTGAAAAATAACAAAGGAACCAGTTGAGTGCTTGGGCAGCTTTCTGGTTATACGAATTGTTTTAATTTCACAAGTTGCTAACAGATATGAGGGTAAATCTAAGATTGTTCTTCATATCAGTCTGGCACCAGCAAAAAGTAATTTTATGGAGTCTTCTTTAGAGATGTAATGCCACTTGCCATCTGGAAGCACCCTTGGCTTTTCTGCAACCATCCATGAGAGGACTGTAGCACGTATTGGATTTTATCAGGGGCCTACTTTTCCTGTAAGTAGGCAGTGACAAATCACCTGTATTTCTATCAAGAAAATGAGGTGCCCACGGAAGTGCAATGAACCAAGAATTGGCCATGACTGAGTGGAACCCAACAGCAACAGCAAACAAATGCTTACAGCTTTTATTTGAAAATGGGAAACATGAGAGGCTTTATTCCTTGTCTTTCAAGAATAGAAGTTCCTATGAACTAGATGTAAGGATAAGAAATACAGCAGAAAATGAGAAAGGTTTAAAGGATTTCCTCCCCCTTGGCTTTTTTTCCCCATAAATTTTATAGGCTATTATCTGATTGTTGCCTAATATAAAATTTTTTAAAAAAGAGTTTCTAGAACAAAATTTGCTTTCTTCATGGAAAGGGAGTATACCAATAGGCTGAACTGCACCTGTGTTAGTTTTGCTGCTGTCACCTGTCGTCTTGGTTTTGTATCTGTCATAAGGGGCTGAAACTTTCTGTTTGAGAGCATTGCCATTTATTTATTTGTTTGTTTATATTTCTATCCCACCCTGTACCCAAAGGCATCAGGGTGGATCACAATAAAATAATAGAAACAGACTGCAAACTTGCTCAGGGAACACAACTGTTTTCTCACCTGATCGTTGATCTCTAGGAGCGCAGGCGACTTCAGGATCCTGGGCACATCGGTAATAAAATAAATTAATTTATCTGACAGAAAGAGAAAGGTATGAGTATGGGAAATTTCTGGCTTTTATAATTTAAGCATGCTTGGCAGCCCCTGCCTTTTCCCAGACCCTGGTTAGCGGAGTAACAAGTATTGGTTGCATTGTGGAAGTGCTCTGTGTTAGCATTTGGTTGTTATTAATATTTTGTCACGAGGCAAAATCAGTTATGCTTACCTAGCCTTGTAGTGGCCCATCTGCAGCAACCAAATCCAACTTAGACAACTACTACATGCTGCCTAGCCTGGTGGTAAAACATCTGCCAACAGCCAAATCCAGCTCAGAAAAATACAACAGTAGAACACACTAACCCTGAGCTACAGATATTCTCTACTATGAGAAACAAGAATACTTGATCACTCCACCACTGGAAACACAAGCGTTATGTCCAAGGTACACATCTAGGTTCCTTGATAGGTGGAAAATGCAAAGCAAGAAAAACAAGACAATCTTTATGTTAACAAAGGTGTAGATTAATTTTGGGTGGTAAGTTAGGTAGGAAATCAATAGAAACCAAATTTTCTTTTTGTGTGTATAATGTTGATGCTATTGGAATTAGATATTGCTAATTGACCTGTTATGTTTTTGTGTCAGTAAAAGCTTTTGAAATGCTTACCATTACCTGTTAATGTGTTAGTTTTATACCAAATATAGTGCTATCACTGATAGTGGAATGTGCTACTATTGTACTGTTGTCAGTGTATTTTCAGTGAATAGCTCTAAGCACAATCAGCGTAATCCTTTATGTGTCTATTCAGAAGTCCCTTTAAATTCAGAGGGACTTTAGTTCCTGGTAACTGAGACTAGGACTGTAGCCAAAGCATTTGTGGGAAATATAGAATATAAACAAGCATGGTTACACAATTACCGTTAATTAAAACAAACAATTGATGGGGGAAATGACCACTTGTACTTCCAAATTTACATTTTTTTTCAGTCTCAAGTTGTGATGTAATTTTGAAGATAAAAGATGTTTTACAGTGAATGGATGCTGATTTGTTCATATGTATAAATTAGTCATGGATCATAACAGTCATGTGATTGATTGCTAAGGAAGTCAAATTTTCTGTTTTATCCTGTATATTCTCTTTCCTCTTCTGGTATGGTATTCAGCCTTAAGAAATGTTTGTCATAGAAGCTCTTAATGAGATGGAACCAAATTATAGTGTTACTTGATTAGAAAGCCACATGCCATATCACATTTTCCTCTGCAGCTATCACTTCTGACTTAGCAAATTTTCCTCTCTTCTCCTCACCTTACTATCTTTTAAAAGAATTAACTATATAATTAGAATTGGCTTGAATAGTATCTGGTGTTCTCCTGGTATTTCAAAACAAAAATCCTGAAGTGCTTATTTAATTGCTTTTAATTTTTGTTTTTATATATTTTAATTATCGTAATGAATCCCAGAACTTCAGGGGACAGGACAGGATATAAATATAAATAAAATAAATAATCAATAGAAATTTATAATCTACCCTTCCTTCAAAATTCCAGTATTCAAAAAGAAATACAAATGACTACAGTTGTAACTTGTATAGCACTGTTTTCATTTATTTACTTTTTTTTTTGTTTGCATTTTTATCCTGCCCTTATACCTAAAGGTCTCAGGATGGGTAACAACATTTAAAATCAAACATTTTAAAACAATAACAGTATATATTAAAGCAACAGTTTTAGTTTCTGAGAAACACCGAGTAGTGGTGGATGAAATATGTTCTTGCCTAACTAGTGGTTAGGGAAATCATATGGTCCATTCAGTCGATCAGTATAATTTAGAGGTGCCACAGAGAGAGGCCCTGGTGCAGTATATATACCAATGTAATGCAGAGGCCAAATTGCATTATTGTATAGCAAGTTCTTGGGCTCACATTAAATTAAGGAAGTTGCTTTCTACTAAATTTAACAGCAAACCAGAACTGCACAAAATTACGCTATATTAGGGATGGCTGCCTAATAAGGTAGCAAAGCCTCCATTTTCAGACATTGCACTAATTCCACATGAAGCGGGCAGTCGTTTCATGGCAGCCTGCTTGTGGAGGTGCTTGTGTTTGAATAGGATCAGAATCAAATCTGTTTTCCCACCATTGTGACCTTCAAATAGCCCCCATGTTTGTTGATCACCCCAGGAGTGGTGTTTTATGTAAATGAAGCCTTGTTCTCAGGACCCAACCATCGTATGTTGTATGTTGAATATTTCGGCATCTTTACTTCGCGGAAGAAAATGAGCAGCTTTTGTTTGTTTAACCCTTTCAACAGCAGTGGAGTTCAAAACAAAAGATGCCTCCCCCCCCCATCATGGTTGCCTAGCAACCTCCCTCCCCTCTATTAGCATACAGTTTAATTCCTTTTTATTACAGGACTAAGTCGCGTTACACATTCTTGTTCAGCCTAGTGCAGCTTTTGGCAAGCATTTGATTTGGCAGAAGAGAAGGGGGGGGAAGTGTGATGGGAGGGAGGAAGGAAGGAGGAAGAAAAAATAATAATAAAAGATTTGGCTTTAAAGGCATCCTTGCATGCTGAGCAGAGAGAATTATCCATTGCTGCACTTTCGTTGACTACTGTTTTGGGTAGGGAGCTGTCAATGTACGCCAAAGCAATTCCACACAGCGGCAGAGGACAGATGCCACCATGGCTGAAGACAGAAATTTCTTTTGGGTGGAAAAATCTCAGAATGTTTTCCTTGTTCATCAGACAGCTCACATTATGAGAGACGGCCTCCCCTTCCCCCATTCCCCCAAGATAGTTGCAATTCTAACAGGATTGCCTTGAATTTTATTTTAACTCCAGCTTATCACTGATCTTAACATAAAAGGAAAAGGACGGTTGGAGGCAGGCTTAGGACCTGCTGGGTCTGGTGCAAGGAAGTGGCTGACTTCAGAAGAGCTACTGAGGCAGCCTCGGGCACTGCAGCTATCGGTTCATAAGGGAAGGTAGATGGAGGAATGCAAAACACATGAAGGTGCCGTGGGCTCTTGTCTGTGCTGGCTATTTGGTTGGAGATGTAGTGGAGGCTGCCTGAATAAAGTTGAGGACTGCTAAGGCAACATGGTGGGATTTGTTGCATTGGGAGTAGGGATAAATGGATCATAGTCTGGGTTATGCGGGTCCAGCATAATTATCTTTTTCCTATTGCTGCAGGCATGCCCGCTGGAGTCCAAAAAATTGGTCAGTCTCATCAAGGAACATGAACAGTTGCTTGTCCCAATGTTCTGTCACATTCTGAAATTTCCTGCAGGTGTAAGCCTTTATGAAACTGGCACTTGCCTTTTCAAAATCCAAGAGAACACTTTTGTTAGTGTGTGTGAATAAAAGAGCTCACTAGTAGCTTTGAATGGCATGCAAAAATCACAAAAGACACCTGCACCTTTTCTTGACTAAGAAAACTAATGTTTATAAAAGATCACCTTTCAAGTGAACTTTGACATCTGTAATATTATGAATTGTGTGTGTGTGATTTACCCCCACCCTAATTTAAATTTGGAAGTACAACGTATGCTGGAGATGTGTGTGTGTGTGTGTGTGTGTGTGTGTGTGTGTGTGTGTGTGTGTGTGTGTGTGTGTGTGTGTGTGAGATAGTTCTTGGCATGTTTTTGGCTATGGATAATGTCTTGCAGCTGTGAATAAGCATGCACCAGAGATCTAGAACACTTCTTGTGAAGTGATGTTGCTGCCAGGAAAAGAAAATGCAGGCACAATAACAAATTAGGGAGCTCTTGGCTGGGTTATCTAAGGAAACCGGTATGTTACAGATAATATTTAACAAGAAATTCAAATGAAGGCTTATATTATCCTTACTTTATCAAGAGTGATTTTTGACTATGGGGATAGCTGCAACCCAGTAATAGAGCAAGTGCCTGGAAAGCAATGGGTCACAGATTCAATCCCAGAATCCCCTAGCAGCAGCAATGACAGACAACTTCCATAACCCTTACAAAAGAAGTTGAATGGATATGCCCATGCCAATCCTTGGTTTCAAGGATGCTCAAACTTCCCATCTTTTTTCCTTGAGTGCAGCTCTGAATATCAGATTCGGGTCTCAAAAAAACAGAATGTGTTGCAAATAAATGTGTGGAAGAAGAGTTGGCTTTTATATCTCATTTTCCTCACCCATTTAAGGGGACTCAGAGTGGTTGACAAACCTTCCCCCTTTTTCCATACACAGTCAAAGATCCAGATCTTCAAGATCCAGATCTTTGAGGTGGGGTCCTCCTGGAGATCCGGATCTTGAAGTTGCCTGAAAACCTCATTGTGGACACCTTTAATCAGGTCCACATGAAATCCATATTTAAGGGTCTGAAGGTCCCATTCAATCCAGATTTCCCCTGCCGATGGGGCCTTGCAGATGGGGCCTTCTATGGGGTCAGAGTGGGGACAGGGCCTTCCCAATTGGTACCTATCAGGTACTAATCAGGTTCCTAATGGGGTTTTAGAAGGGTTCTAAGCCCTAGTGGGAAAAGGCCCTTTCTGTTCTTCTCCCTACACCCTGCGAGGTAGGTAGGGCTGTGAGAAAGCTCAGAAAGAGAGCTGGAACTAGCCCAAGGTCACCCAGCTGGCTTCATGTAGGAGTGTGGAATTGAACTAGAAGACTATCATATAAGAATCTGCAATGGAAGAGAAAAGGTACTAATTGGCAAAATAAATTTCACATAACTCAAAACTTCTTAGGTAAAACATTTAACAAACAAACAAAACCAGCTAGAAGATAGAGGCTTTTGAACGGAATTATTTTTTTGTTTACAATCTGGTGAAATATGGCATTACACACTTCAGCCTTGAAAGCCGAGGCAGTTTTGTTTTGGGAAAGATGCACAAGGCTGTTCATTGTTTGGAATGAGATGCTATATAATTTTCTAAATTGGGGCTTGCTGTATGTGAACTTATGGTCAGCCATATTAATAAAAGTTCAGGGAATAGTTTTGCATATAGAAGAAAATGTCAGGCAGGAGTGAGCTGTCAGCAAGAGTAAACAAGCAATTAAGACTACTTAAGAAGAAGTAATTGTAAGAGAAAAATCATTCACAATGTAGTTTAGGACTTTGCAAATGATGGGGGGGGGAATAGCTTTTTTTAAAAAATAAAAGGGCAGTGTCTCCCTGATGTGGCTTTAAAAGAAGGCTGTTTCCACACAGGCCATTCGAACGCGGCCATTAGAACACATTTAGAAACACATTAAAGACATATACAGAACACATTGGAACTTACCTTCCGCATTGGAGGCCACATCCGGGACACTTCGAGGATGCCGTTTCTGCACAGGCTCGTGCGAGATCCGTCTCTAATGTGGTCTTGGTGCCGCTAAAACTGGTTCCTGGAAAGACCTGAAAAATTAGGTCTTAATCTGTTCTTGTGGGGGAAATCCGCATCAAAGGAGGACGCTTCCACAAATCGACAGGAGAGGGGACGGATGTCCACCCAGCCGCCATGTTGGGAAGGGCAGAAGCAGGACTGCCTGCTTCTGAAGCCCTTCCCCTGCATGCCGGGCACTGCCGGAAACACAGAGTGACTGGCAGCTCACTGCTCCAGTCCCGCAGCTCCGGGGGCGGCGTCGGTGGCGTGCGAGCTGGAGAACTTTTGGAATGGGTGCTGATGTGTCTGCATAGCACCCACTTCATCCGTTCTCCAGAATCCAGCCTTCCCACGTGAGTGTGGAAACATGGGGCCTTATTTGGTTCCGTCCCTATTTCAGACGGATCTTCCCAGAGACGGATTTGAGAAAAACGGTTTCCCTTAATCCGGATTTCAGGAGGTATGTGCGGAAACACCAAAAGCTTCTCAGTTTCCTGGCCTTACTATGGCAGTGGTCAATCAACATCTCATTGTGCTCAGGGAAACGTGCCAAATACAGCTGTGTCAGCACGAGAAAAATGTCAGCTTCTTAATGAACGTGTATTGAATTCTTCCTTTTCTTAAACCTGAACCTTCAGAACAATGGCTTTGTAGTCCACTGACAGAGAATGGCACCCTGGCCTCTGTATGACTGGAAGTTGGCACTCATTAATTTAGTGTTTCAAGTGAAATCTGAAAACACTGGCATTTAAAATGTATCTGGAGACACCCTGAAGAATTCATACTATTAGGTTCTTAAGGCAACCATAGACCCTTCCCTTCTTTGCAGTGTTTTTGGTATGGCTTTGAACACCTTCTAATATGAGGGATCCATTTCAGCAAACTGTTGCTCAATAAGAATTTGCATTAGAGGAGAATTATACTTCAGTGTAAATCCAGGGGCTCAGGAAGTGCAGCAAAAAAAAACTTCCATTATATACATCATGGGGTGTTTTTCCACCGCGCTCCTTTAATCCAGATCTAAGAAGATCCGGATCTAAGGAATGGGTACATTCCTTAATCCGGATCTAGTAGATCCAGATTAAGGGAAATACCCAATGTGTTTCAATGGGTGGTCTAGCACCTAATAGCAATGGGTGCTAGCCTCCCTGCCGTGGAAACATGGGAGCACCCATTTGGAAATCCAGATCTACCCATGAGGGGTCTGCTTGTCACTCCAGGTGTTTGGGGGGACAGGGGGTGCAATCTCCGAAGTGGCTTCGAAGTAATTTTGAAGTCACTTCGAAGTCACTTCGAAGTCTGTGCAAAACAGCTCCACTGAAGTCTGTGCTGATCTTCGGAGTGAATTTCGAAGTGACTTCGGAGTGAATTTCGAAGTGACTTCGGAGTGACTTCGGATTCACTTCGAAGTCACTTCAAAGTTCACTCTGAAGAACAGCACAGACTTCAAAGACGCTCCAGAGCTATTTTGCACAGACTTAGAAGTGACTTCAAAATGACTTCGAAGCTTAGGTTCTAGGGCTCCCCCCCATGGGTGCCCCCTCCCCTTAGCCTTCTCTAGACCCCATTGCCACACAAGCATGGAAACAGGCTCCCTTTAATCTGGATTTTCTGCCTGAAGACCCCATTGTAGACCCCATTAATGAAGTCTACAGAAAATCCGGATTAAAGGCCAGAAAGTACCCATTTGATCTGGATTTCCCCAGCAGCAGTTGAAACAATTGGGTCCCAAATGGATGCCGTGGTAGAAATGGGATCATCCAGCTCACACCCAAATGGGTCCTTAATGGGTTAAAAAATTGGTACTTTCTGGTTTTCTAGTCCTGTTCAAAATTACCTTGACTATAATAGGAAGGGGTGCTCCATGCAAGTGAACAGAGGAAACGAATTTGCATTGAAAGGGGTCACACTACAGTTTTCTCCCACTAAGGAGCACTTATTGTGGGGGCATTGCCAGAGCACAAAGCCTAAAGACTCTTACAGATGGCAGTCTAGATGCTACCCATCCAATGAAGTCTTTTACATACAGACAAGATTACTGACAAGATGCCAGTTTAGAGTTTTACACAGATTGCAATGTTCAACACACTGATGCTAAATGGAGTACCAATTTCCTACATCCAAGCAAGGATGATACATATTCTACGATGCTGATCATACAGGTGCCACTTGGAATGCTGAAATCCCACATCCAGAAGAGGGCTGTTCACATTCTGCAGTGCTGAAGAACTACCCAGATGCCAGTTTCTCCCACACCAAGAGTATCTTTTCATTATGCGGCCCAGTGAAAGTCCGCAGCTCCTTTAGGAACCATGCAGTTGCTTCTGCATTCTCTGCAGCAATCTTCTCTACCATTTTCATATTAAGCATTTTTTAAGTTCTTAAACCAGCTATGGCCTGCAAACTATCTGAATCTATCTGTAGCTCTGAATGATGTGGTTGAAGATCCACTTCACTTTCACCAGTTATCCTGTTCTCATACAAGTGGTCCACGACATGGTGTAACATTTTCCACAGTTTCTACCAGACTAGTGGAAATTGTGTCAATTATAATTGTGGTTAAAAGACTGAGAGGCATCTCTTTTGCTGGTTTCCTTCTTTGGGCACCAGCCTGAAGCAGGGCAGCTTGCATACTAGAGATCTCAGGGAAGGAGCATACATCCTCTCTCTCTCATGTCTGATGAAATGAAATCTAATCCCCTACAACTGAAGAAAAAATAAGTGATAGGATGTGTTGGTAATGGTAATAGCAGTGCTGTCCAGATAGGAACAGACATTTGAGGGTCTGGTTAGACTCCTTTGGCACATAACAAGACTAAACTTCTGGGAGTTTGCCTTGAAGGGGAAAAAAGGAAGTGGAAAAAAGTGCAGGTATGATGTCCAATCCAGCGTTGCACTGAAGGAGCTTCGGGCCTTTCTGCACTTGGCCTTATTCTGGACAATATCCCAGACTAGAGACCTGCTATCTGCATGCTAGTGCAGACTATGGAAGGCCCTAAGTGAGGCCAGCCATAGTCTGCGTTAGCTTGTGGCCAGCAGACCCCTATCCCGAGATATATTCCAGAATAAAGCCAAGTTCTAGTCTAGTTTTGGGGGATATTCTGGCTATGTTTAATGAGCTAGCTTTCCCCCATTTTGCTTGGAGACAGCTCGTAATAGGTCGGTATGTAATAGTATAACCAAGATACACAGTTGCTACAATCCTGATATATTTCAACACCCCTGGTGTGTCTCTCTTAAGACACTCAAAGACTGCGATCTGGAATAGTGTGTCTGGACCAGCCAGGACTACTGGTCCACATCATGGCATCACTTGTCTGCATGATACTGCTGTTTCAGACCAGCTTTCTCAGAACCCGTGGGGGATCCATTTTGGTGGCACACCTTGTTGCACTGCTAAAATAAGTATCTTAATAGTCCAGAAAAATGAAGGTGCGCCTTCTGCAAGCTTCCATGGTCTGGATAGGAGCTCACTGGCTTGCTGGTAGACTGGTCTATGATGCAGAAGGGAGGCCCATAGTCTACATCATAAACTGGCTGAAAGGAAAGTGCAGAAAGGCCTTAAGTTGTTTATTCCCTCAATCAGTTAAGTTGCTTCAAGAACTAAAATTGCTACATTATAGTTTGATTGGTACGTTTCTAGTGTTGTTATAACAGAAAAGGAGAAGATCAGATACCATCATAGAGAAATAAAGCCTGGTGAAGAAATCAAGAGGAGAAAACTAAAAAATGTGAATTGATGCTTCAAGGATATGCACTGCTTATTTGTGGTTCAGGTGCTTGATTTACAAGTGGTGTTGAAGAAAAACTAGTGAAAGGGTGGCCTCTTGTAAATATTTTAATAATTGGGCTCATAGGGGCTCTGCACATTTCTTTGCTAATTGCCTGCACCTCATTATAAAGGCTTGCCTCGCTGTTGGAGAACCATAGATATATAAGTGGTGTAAATTTTATGTTTGCCCCATCTGTCATCATAGTTACTTGTGACTTATTTCAGAGGGTTTTTTCTGTGATTTTTAGAAGTGCAACCCTATTAAGCAATATTTTCCCCTCCTTTTTTATTTCTGTAGGCACGTGCTGACTTTTTCTGTCTTACAGTAGGGATTGTGGTTCCATTTAGTTAATTCATCTTGCTCCCGCGAAGTGCAGGTGGACTCAAAATAACAAATATACTGATGTAATCTGAAATTATATAGTTCAATCAAGATTGGCCATTTAAGCTATTCCAGTTGCACTGGTAAGACTGTTACTTGTTTCCGAAGCCTAAGTTTAAGCAAATAAATGTAAATAAATAAAATTTGAAATGTGTTTACACAATTGTTCATTTCCCCTGTAAAGTGTGTTTATTTAGGATTTCCTTCTTATAATCCAGTAGTCCTTAATTTATGCTAATAAAACTGTTACAAAAGCCCCATCATCATGTAGCTAATTTCCCTCCTCTCTCTTTCTCTCTCACACAATCTTCATTTGTATTCATAGAGTATATATCCTGTAATTGCTGAATATTGGAAAAACAAGGGAATTACCTTTTTGTTCCCCAGAGATGGACTCTGTGCTTCAAAGCTGATCTATGGTACTTATGACATTTTGAGGAGAGTATGAGTTCCCATATAAGTTGATGCCAAAAGCATCTAAAGATTAGGTCTATTTTATTGACCTGAAAAAAAGGGAAAATTTTAAAAAGGGAAAATTGGCGGCATCTTCTGCTTTGGTCAAAGTGATCTAGATCATTGTTTCTTTTTCCTCCCTCTTCGGAAATTTTGTTTGTTGTGTTTTGTTCAGTACTGTTCTTAAAATCTGAATATACTTTGAGTTTGGAATGTCCCAGTCTAGATTTTCATATTAATCTCCTCAAAATAAACTTAAAAAAACCAACAACAACAACAACCAGAAGCACACTTCATGGTTACACTTGTAAAGATTTACTTTTCTGCTCTCAGAAGCATTTCCTATAATGTTGCTGATATGGGCTTGCATCTTGATCGGAAGACCACAGTCCTAAAATGGTAATCCATGCAGAAATATCATGGGAAGCTCCCTTTTGTGCTTTTTCCTTTGTTTTCTTGCATCATATGGCTTTAGGAATTATTTTTATAAGTGGTGAATATGGGTAGGTCTGTCAAACTGCTAAGAAACTATGCTTATGTGAATAACAATTTCTTGCTCCACACTCTGGCCACAATTAGGTCAGCTCTGGGACTGAGCAGGATGATTCCGGACAGAACTGCATGGCCTACAGAGCAAACGCTCTGTCCCAGGGCTGTCCTAATTGTTATCCAGAGCCCTAAGGGTGAATAGGGCTCTGGTCCCCTTCAGCTGCTGTACCACTCCAACTTGACTTAGTTTTGGTGGTGTGGTCTAGTTAAGTTTTTGTTTGTTTGCTTTAAACGTTTCTAGAAAGGTGCAGTGGTTAGCCAAAAAAACATAAAGTTTCACTATATTTGTTGCTGATTAAACCTAATGCAGCAGTACCTTTAGGACTAATTTGTCCTTTGTTTGAAATCTGTGGACTATTAACTTTGTGTCAACTGATGCATGGCCATTGGAGTCTGTTTTGGAGTTGAATAAACATTCATAACCTTTTCCAGGACAGAACCTTTAATCTCATTGTAGTTTGGCTATTAGGCAGGTTGAGCTCCTAAAATGTAGCCCAAAGGAAAGGAAAGTAGTATGTATTGATTTCATTGATTCTAAGTCTCTTGAAATATTAAGTACTCTAAAAAAGCATCTGAAATGTATGGGCAAGATAATCCCCATTTGGCATTGTAGAGTTCTGAATAAATTCTGTTTGTGGGGGGAAGGGTAATTTTTTAAAAAAACGTTTGCAGCTTATCTATCTACAACTGTTGGATGCAATATATGTTCTTTGCAAACTAAAGAAAAGTGGTGTTTGAAGTTTTGTGTTGAGACAGTTCTACTCTTCGTCTTCATCTAAAGGGGAAAAGGGAATGCAAGCCTCAACAGTAGGGATGTACATGATTTTTTCCCCCCTGTTTGTTTCAAATGGAAGGGAATGGGACAGAAATTTGCATTCATGTTGAATGCAGCCACTTCAAGTGTGCTAGGATTTGAATTCATTTCAAATCCCTGCCACCACCAGTCACACCTGCAAATCCAATGCAAATCCATTCTGGAAGTGACTGGGCAGCTGCTTTGAATGTAACAAAATGGAGGCACAAAAGCTTTCACTTTGCTTGCAAATGTCACTCTTCGAATATAGCCAATATTTGATTCGAATCTGGAGTTTTAAATATTCACAATTCTTATGAATTGTGGAGCTCATAAACATTTTTTGCCCATCCATGTTCAATAGTCAGATGGCAGCAGGCATTTGGAGGGAGGCAGGGTGCAAGGCAAAATCTGAGAGCTACTCACACTTAGGCTAGTAGTGAAGAAGAAGTAGTGAACATCTGGGAAACAGCATATGCACGTCGACTAGGCTGCTACAGCATACAAATGTGCCCACCCTCCCCAGAAGCTCACTAATTCTTGTTTAGGTGTGGAGCACAATTTCATGCTCCACACCTTTACCAATGTTAACTAGAAGCTTACCTGAAGCATCCAGCGGTATGACCATTTGCTCTATTTCTGATTCACTGCATTTGGTGGGTGGGGAACATGGTGTCCACACAGGTGTGGTGGCAACCCCGATGCTGATAGATCACTCACACATGCTGTGATCAAACACATACCCATCCACAGGAGTGGTGATCGATTGTAGAATCGTGAGAGGAGCGTTCAATCATGGGTTAGCCTGTGATTGAACATGCCCCTCTTGCAGTGGCGTCTGAGCATCCAGTCGTGGCAGTGAGAAGGTAAAACTTCCAGCTCTGGCCACATTGGTGGAGGCTGGTAAATGGGAGGACCATTCGTATTTCAGGCCAGTAATGGACGCTGTGGGGAAGCTTTTCTCCCAGCAAATGCAAATGGTCCACCTGTACCTGAAGTTTAATGGCCTTAATTCACAGTAGTCTAATCACCTAAGTGCAGAAAAGCTTCTGATCAGGCATGACACTGCATTGGCAGGAGAAACAGGGTCATATAAGACTCTTCCTGAGTGTGGCCACACACTGGTGCCAGGATGGGGACAAGCCACCCCAGAATGCCCTGGTAGTGGCAGCTGAGAGAACCTCACTTTTCTCCTTGAGCAGTCTGTGTTGGCAGGGGGAGAACTCACAAGGAATGTGTGACAGTAATGTAATAAACAAGCATAGATGACTGAGGCCCTCTCTCCTATTCTAGAGAGCAATAGTTCTGGCACTGCAAACTGGGAGCAGTTGCCTGGCTACAAACTGCAGCAAAGGCATGATAAGTCATTGGGAGGGAGCTTCTTGAACTATTTGTGTGTGTGTGTGTGTGTTTACATCTACTTCCTAGTTATACTGTTGCCTTCATTAAAAAAGCAGGAAAATGTTTCAGGCGTGGGATGTGGCCATAAAGAACAAGAACTTATATAGGACTAATAAAGTCTTAATAAACGTGTAGTCAAGAGTAGATGATATTGGAAAAGCATGTGCATGGTATCTGAAAAAAAACTGAGGAGAGGTTTGTTGTTGGTGTTGGGTACCACCAAATCATGTCTGTCTCCTTATATACTTCATGGGCACCTCCACATAGTTTTCTTGGCAGAGATACAGGAATTGCTTGCCATTGCCTACATTTGGGAAGGGCTGGGGATCCAACCGGTGACCCTTTACTTTCCAGGTAGTTTGCTTTGCAAGGAAGCTGCAGAAATCTAATATTACATTCACTGTTGAAGATTTCTGCATTCTTAAAGCCAAAAAATATGAACTTTCCAATTATACAAAATTCTACTAGATTTGAAGTTTTATCCAATTTTAGGCCATAGTTCATTATCATGTCATCCAACTTCTTCTCCAAGAGGCCATTCTCAATTCGTCAATGCCAGGACTAGTTTACTTCACTTAATCCACAGAATTTCAGTGATCAAGTATTGAAGAGATTCTGTATCACAGTGTTATTTACTGCTTTGGGTCTTGTCTGCAATGTCCTGGTTCTTATGACAAAGTTATGGTTAAGAAGATCTTAATGAGAAAGTTCTTAAGCTGAGGTGCATGGACCTCTTCAGATCCATGGGTGGGCTTCAAGGATCTATGAAGTTCATCAGTTTTCATAGCAATAGAATGAGTGCAGTATTTTCTCCAAATTTGTTTAAGAGGAGGTTGTTAGCTTTCATCAGATTGTTAAAGGAGTCTGTGGCCTCTGCCTTAATATACCTGTACCTGTGAGGGAAATTTCTTCATCCCTGAATATTTGTTCTACTCTGTACTGTTGCTAGTACAAATGTTATCTTATTCTGACCTTAGTGTTCCAGATCAGAAAAAAACCTCTCTTCTGAAAGTCCTCACATACTAAATGTCTCATTTGTGTGCTGTGTATATATTGCCAGGCAAAGTCATTTTTTTCCCACCTAACAGTACTTTGTTGAAAATACTTTCTTAGTCTCAGATTTTTAATGATGAGGTAAACATAGCAAGTCATTCAAAGAGAAAATTAATTAGTTGTGTCTTCATGTTATCTAACTTCCTGTCCAAATTCATGGGCACATGAACAAGATAAATGTGCAGTGGAGCAAAGTCTGTGTATCTCAAACCTTTTATATGTGATGTATAATTACACTAGCAATTAGATCAATAATTTGCTTAGAGTGAATGTTTATGACTTTAATATTTGAGAATGCCTTAGAGTTTTGCATTAACTTCTTCATGTGGCCTTCATTTTTTACTAAAAAAAATTCTTCTTCCTTCCTTCCTTCCTTCTGCTTTTTTCTATTTTTTGTTAATTCAGTGGTAAATTACATATTTAAAGTAATTTCATTATACTTATTTATATTTATATTCCACTCTGTACCCAAAGGCCTTAGGGTGGGTTGCAGCCTGCTGCCTCTTCTATGCTCCCCTCTCAGGGAAGTTGCTCATAGATTTCGGGTGGCAGTTTGAAGAGTGAGGAGGCACTGCTGTGAGGAAGATGACATAGCACCAAGCCTGAACTTTCATTTTCAATCTTCTTCACAGACCTTTTAATGACTTTTTCTCATTGAAAAAGTCCTTTTTCATCATTAAATCGAAGCAAAATATGAATATTCAATTGAATGGTTCATTTTGCACAAGCAGGAGGCAAACTGACTTTGAACAAATTTCTGGATATTTGAAAAAGTGGATTTCTCTTTCAATGCAAATGTCCATGAATTCAACATATTTGACCAAATTTGCAAATATAAATGTCATTTTGAACATCCCTATCCCAGCATTACTCCATCACCACTTATAGAAGCTTCCGTTACTGTTCATGTACAAAATGAATCCTGTTTTCTCCTAAATCCCTAGACCTGGCCAGAATCATATGGACATTAGGGACTTCAGGTCATATTCTGGTATTTCTCTATTCGTTTGTAATCCTCTGTGTAATCTGACATGATTGGTCTAAGCTCAGTTGTACTTCCAAAATGAAAATTTGTTTGTTTGTTGCATTTTATTCCACCCTATACTCAAAGCTCTAAGGGCAGGTAACAACATTTAAAATCAAACATATATTAAAATAATAACATGAAGTGAGTTAGGAATCTTTTAAGTCCGAGCAATTTATCTTTATCATAGGAGTACAATAGAAAGAAGATACACTGAAACAGATAATAAAATTAATTGAAAAGAAACATTTTGTGGAAGATGGATTAGCCATGGTAATAGTTCTTGATATTAGTTGTCATTTAGCAGCTTTCCAGGAATAAATTGCAATGGATTGGAATACTGTGTAGAGTTCATCTGTAGAGCATGCTGTTGAGAACTCCTATTCATGCTTTCCTTGGCAAAATTTGTTCGATTAACCTTACTTGATTCTCCCCCAGTTTTTAATGTTCCACAAATCAGACACACTTTATGAAAATAATTATACATAACGAGCTACAGTGCCCTGCTAACTATATTCAATATAGTGTCAAACCAAAGAAGGCATTGGGTTTAGGCCTTGTTTAAGTACTGTGACTTTTCAAATTTAGCAAAATACTTTCTGATTTTTGTGTATTAAGGCTACATATGATTGTTTGGGAAGCAAGGTTATAGGATGACTTAAGAAGTGTGTCCTTCCTTCCACTTTTCTATTTATTGTTAATTCAGTGGTAGACTACATTTTCCGCTTCTTGCAGCGAGTGCTGAATGAAATGAGGTGTCTTGGTTGTTCAGGACTTTGGGAGTTGAAATGATGATTTAAATGCATCTTAAACTTATTTTTATTTGAGCAAAACTGGTAAGGGGTCACAGTAGAATAGTAAAGCACATTATTTCCATTCAGAAGTGTCCAGAATCATCTCCAATTTTAAAGAAAAAGTGATGGGAGACTGCAGAGCTTTTCTGGAGAAAACTGTCATTAAAAAAGAAAGGTAAATTCAAGGCTACAAATAAAGCACTGGATAATTATCACCAATGCTAACAATGGAGGAAAGGAGACAGCTATGGTACCATAGCTGTGGTACATTCAAAAAAAATCTTCTGAGGAGAGTTTAGAGTTAGGAAAGGCCTGGGTTTAGAGAGAGCAGTATAGGCCAGCCTTATTAACTGTTGTGGGTAATTTATTAAGTAAATAAATTAGACAATAACAACAACAACAGCAAGTTTCATCAAAGGCACAAGGACAGCTCCACCGTTGAAACCAAAGCAAAGCACAGAACCAGAGTTAAAGTTCCTGTCAGAGTCAGAGTCGTGTTCAACGGAGGGACATGTAAAGTATTTGTTTGCCTTAAGAAATAACCTGAAGTTGTTTGTGTTTTGTTTTCCCAAGAATAAATCAAGTAAGCTCTGTTTGAATAAAGTCTCAGATTTCTTCAGAAATTGCTTGAAAATAGACCCATGATGTCCCCTCAGATACCAAACATAGGCCTAACTCATTAGAGACCTGAGCAGCCATCAGAGAGACTAAAGTTTAAGTCTTCAGTTAAGCTGGTGTATCACCAGTAGGGGTTACTTCCATTAATGTAGGGATCATTATAGTCCCTTGATCTTAATGGAGTTTCCTCTTTTGTACCTGCTTCAAAATGATGCAGTGAGCTGTAGTGAGACTGTAATAATTGATTTATTGGGGAGATGCATAGTGGACAGGGGATGCTTCTTCCTCTCCTCCTCCTCTTCATTTTGAGTCTGGCACACTGGTTTTCTTCTGTCCTGAGAACATCACTGGTCCTGCAGGACACAGCAATGTATGGCTTAATAACATTTTTTACAGGAAGTGGCACACCAGTATAAAGTGGAACAACATCTTGCTCTCTTGTGGTATACAGATCATAGTGGTGTCAGTGCTGTGAGTGGCTTGGCAGTCTTGTCTTCTACTTTTCTGATATAGGAAGCGTATCTCTGTCCCATAGTGAAATGGGCGTGAGAAAATTTTTTCCTCCACTACCAACACTGTGGTGTTCATTCATTCATTCATTCATTCATTCATTCATTCATTCATTCATTCATTCATTTTGTTTATTTTGTTTATATCCGGCCCTTCTCCCAAGATGGGACCCAGGGTGGCTGGGTTTAGCAGTGAGGGTAGAGATAATATACCTCTGGTTGCTCTTCTGCAATTTCTCTTAAGGACAGTCAGAATGCTCTTTCACTGAGCACAGCACTAAGTAGCCCATGCTGAGACCAGAGATGTGGCTACATGGACTATCAAATAGTTTTCTCCAGGTTGGCAGGCTAGATCCCACCTATGTGTTATCTAATCTTGTCTAATGATTAATTATATAATACATTATCATGGCTTGCACTGACAGGTTGCTTGATGTATTCCTTACCTGTCAAACACTAGTAGCTTCAGCCATGCAGGTATTGCATTGTCTTGAAACAGTGAAGCATCTTAAGCTCAGATCAGAATAGGGTGTTCAAATGATTCTTACCTGATCAGAAGATTAATTTCAATCTCAAATAAAATAGATGCCTAGAGAAAATCCTCAAATGCTTACTTCTCACTGTGGATCAGAACTTTTAAGATACTTAGCTTAATTGTTCTAATCGGCTCATTACTTCGGGGGGAAACAGGTATGATCTCACTTGGGAAACTGATATACTTTGTAATCCACTCAAAGGCTTGCCGTGAAGGATAAACTGGGAAATAGCTCATAAAAGGTGATAAGCATTTGGTCAGATGGCTGTTGAACCAGTGGGTGTTACAGTGTAAATCAGAGGACCGAGGATTTTTTGTATGGTAAGTAGTGCAAGCACATTAACAAATCAGCTAACAAGTGGGTCTTTCTCAAAGTTCAGCCATCCTGATTTGATTACTCATTGATAAATCACCTTGTGATTTCTCTTTAATGTATTCCATCTATTTTGACCTTTAATGAATTTCAATTAGGGCTACTTTGTGACAGAAGACAACAGCCAAATGCTGGAAATAGATGAATAAATAACTGTATAAATATGGCACAGATGTGGGTAAGAGACACTTTAAACAAATATAAAAAATAAAAACCTGTCTACATTTGAGACGGAAATCCTAGCTTTATGTACCCAACTGAATGCAATGGAATTCTGTTCTAAGTTTCTGAAAACCAATGTGGGATAGTGATGTATAAAGATGCTAATTATTATTGGTGGACACTGTAGGTGAATGGTTCCCAAACGTGGTTCTTCAGGCAATGGGACTTGTAGTTCCACATCTGGGGACTTAGTGCTATAGTTGCATATTCCATAGATCTAGTTAATAAAATATTTCAAATAAATAATGTGATACTGCATTTACCTATCATGTTTAAATAGTACATTCCTATTTGATTTATTTCCTAAAGCAATAGTGGTACAGTTGTAAATGTAGAAGACAGTTCGTTTAAAACTAGTTGAAATCCATTAGCAGCAAGTTTAAAATTCATGTCATTTAATGTGACAAGAGTTCCTCTTGAGTAGAATCATATCTGCAATTTTTAAACAATCCTATGGGCAATCCACATTAAAACTAGTTAAAGAGACAGGTATTACTATTCCTTCTCTTTCTGAGGTGTGAGGCATAGGGACATGCAAGAGTGCCTTTTCCATGGTGGCCCCCAGATTCTGGAACAGCCTGCCATTTGAGGTTCACCATGTGTTGACATCGTATATCTTTTCACCAAGATTCTTGATGTTTAAATATCTTCTTTGGGATGCTGCCTTGCTAGTGTGGGCGAGGATAAGGGGACAGGCTACAGTTTTAATTATCTTTTAATATTTAATAGTTTATTATTTCTTATTATGACCCACCTTGAGACCTTTTGATGAAGAGCAGGATATAAATTTCTTAAATAAATACATACATACATACATACATACATACATACATACATACATA
>MTQE01001134.1:26859275-26917737 GCA_014337955.1 Aspidoscelis marmoratus | reverse complement strand
ATACATACATACATAAATAAATAAATAAATAAATAAATAAATAAATAAATTGATTTTAAATGCTGCATAGAGGGCACAATTTTATACATATTTTGCTGGTGTTAATTGACCTTTCTGGTTCTTTTTCTTCCTCACTGATTCTCCTCACAGAGGATTTCCTCCACCAAGAGCTCGTGTGGTATTTTGTTCTTTGGCATCAGTAAAACTTGAGATCTTCAGGAACAGTCTCCCTTGTCTGCATCCTTCTTCATTTCTACCCTGATTTAGAATGATTTGTGTTCAATCTTTCCTATAAATTACTTCAAGAGATTTTGTTTGGTGAGAAACATAATAACGTTATAAATAAATGAAGCACAAGATGTCTCTAGTTTCCATGGACAGTAATATCACAGAACTGGCTTACATTAAATAGCAAACATGCACCCAAAAATCTTTCTACACTCACCTTTCCTCCAGACTTAGAGATCCCATAGTCCTCTTCTGGGCCTTATTGGTACACTCTTTAGTACAGACCCGTAAGACTCTTCTCCCCACTGGAATGCATCCTCTGTGAGCCAGTTTGGTCTAGTGGTTAGGGAGGCAGACTCTTACCTGGGAATACCGGGTTTCATTCTGCACTCCTCCATAAAGCCAGCTGGGTGACCTTGGGCTAGTTACAGTTTTCTTCGGAGTTCTTACAGCCTCATCTACCTCACATGGTGTTCTGTTTTGGGAAGAAGTATACAAAGCTTTGTCAACTGCTTTAAGTCCCCTAAATGGGTGAGAAAAGCAGGGTAGGAAAGCCGGCTCCTACTCCTACTCCTGCTCCTACTCCTGTTCCTCTCCTCCTACTCCTTCTCTCCATTAGATGGAGCATAGTCCTGCCCAGGGAGTCCCCTTTTAAGCAGGTCCACTCGCAGACCTTGATGTCCTAGTTGACAAATAATTTAAAGTTGAATGCTTTGTGTATTAGGGTTGTGCAAACAAGATTTTGAAGGTTGCCTAAAACATTTTAAATAGTGTTGCTGTTCAGCTTGGATGTTAGAGTTTGCAAACAGGAACAATTAGCAAGCTACTGTTCCTGGAGCTTGGGAGGTTGGCTCTCATGACATTGTATTCAGTGACAACCTTACATGGTGACGTACACTTTGGGGCCTGTCAAGGTTTGCTTCACCCTTGCCACCCTTCTAAAATATTGACAGTCTTAAAGTGATTCCTTTGATAAGACAGGCTTTCTTTCAGTTTTGTTTTAATTAACCAGTCTTTTCTTTTGAAGTGTACCTTAAACAACTCAGAGTAAGAAAATTATGTTATATGAAATAGTTTTGATTCCTAGAATGGCGGAAAAGTCATCATCTTTTCAAGGTTTTTTTGTTTGACTTCTCAAAGTTTTAATTGGGCTCCTTTACATAAAATGTGCCACAGTGTCAGGGTAGCATTTTTGTAAGATCTTATATGACTTAATGGAATTCCACTCTGCAAGGCTATCATTTTGGATGACATGTGCAAAAGCATACAAAAACATTTTACAATATAGAGTGGATCAATCCAAAGTTCTAAAATGATCGCATTTGTTTAATATAAAAAGGAAGAAGAGTTTTAGGGGAAATGTGCGTTTTTTGTCAAGACAGAAGTAGAAAGATGAGATATTTTGCAACAAAGACGAAATATTATATCCAACTTAGGCACAAGCCTTTTAATGCTGAGGAAAGTGTTAGAGAAGGCATTATTTGGGTTTTTGAAGATAAGAATGTGAAACATTGCCATATTATTGAGGTGACTGAAGGAGAACACAATTTGTACTGACTTTCTGAGCTCGGCCTGAACAGAATTTTCTGGGTGTTTTAATTTTCACCCAAGAAATCCTTCTTAAAGTAGGATTGCCATTTTCTTGTTGTAAGTAAGCAGGGTGTATATGGAACTTTATCTCAACATCACAAAAAGAGTTCTTTTGGATCAGACCAGAGACAAACTACCAGTTTGGGTGCATCCTTCCTGAATGTTCTCATAAAGCCATGTGCTTCTGAAAAGAATATCCTAGAATATACATTTTGGTTTTATTCCTGAAGCATTCCTCCAGCAATAGTAAAGTAAAAAAGGATGCCTAAAGAGTCATTTTAAGATATTTGAGGCTGCAAGTTTCTCTAAAGCCAGGTGTGACGGTTTCAGGGTACAGGCTGCAAACTGTTTTGCTTTCGGGCTTTGCAGGCTTCTTGCAAAGCTGCAATAGCCAGCCTTGTTGCAAACAGCTTGTTGCAAGACCTGGGCAGAGGCTGCAAAAATGGTGGGAAATCCTGTGCGGGCCCTGCTGCAATGATTGGGTGCAGCTGCTTTCTGGAGGGAAAAGCTGTCTGGGGATCTGAGTGCTGGAGGGGCTAGAGCAGGAGTTCCCACTAATCAGGAGTCTCCAGCAGCATTTTATGGCAGCAGTTTTCCCCAGGAGGTGACAGCCAATCAGGGTCAGGGATATGGATATAAATGAACACAGAAGACAGCAAACTAGGTCTTCATGCTGGTACAAGAGCTGAAAGGAGAAGAGAGCTGAATCCTGAGGGAGCTGGAACCAGTTAGCTGACCAGGGGTCTTTTGGCTGGAAGATATTGAAGGAAGACTTCAATAGCAACTGACCAGGCTGGATGATCGGACAAGCAAGGACAGACTGGGCCTTGTGATCATCTGGAGCCACGTTCTGGTGCACTGGCTTGGCTTGAGCTGTGGCAGAGCAAGCCAGAGGGGGAGGAATGTGGAGAGGTTTGTCTTTTAAAAGGGGAACTATTTTCCTTTAGAGAAAGGGGTAGCTCCTAGCCTTAAGAGACTTACTCAGTTAAACCTGAGTTAAACCAACAAATACCTGAACCTTATTTTCCTTTTAGTATTGCTTGTGTATAATAATAAACTTGTTTTAGTTTACTGTTGAAACGCTTGCTACCAGTGTTTTGTGTCCACACTGTAGTATTCACTCGGCCATTGCACGAACTCAGCATCCTAACAGGGCCAAGCTTCTCCTAGAGAGGGCAGGCACTAACTGGATCACTGGGCATCGTGACACCAAGTATTTATTTTTCATTCATTCATCCATCCCAATTCTGCCTTTCAGATGGCAGGGAGTATGCAAATACCCTATTTAGTTCTATATCTATGTTCCCAGTTGCCTACTCGGAGCTACTCAGATATCCAGCCTTTGGTATGATCTTACAGCTCCCATGAGTGCCCCTTGAGGCACCTTCTCCCCTCTTCCCTGCATCTATGCTGGAGGGAAAGAGGCATTCTCTTGGAAGCAGCAGACTCAGAGGTATTCCAACTAGATTAAATTTAGGTCTTTTTAAACTGAGGATAGAAGTAACTCAAAAGCAAATGGGGTAAGGATCAACTGGGCACTCAGTGTCCTGGATGTACTAGGGGTGTTTATTTGCAAAGTTAGTTTTGCATTCAGCAGTCCATTTGAACAATTCATGTTCATGAATGTTCATATTGAACTGAAGTTCGAATATCCAGAAATTTGTTCCAAACAAATCAGTATTGTGCATGCAAACACAAACGATTTGAATGAACAGTTCACATTTGCTTTGTTTTTGTCCTTGAAAAGGACTTTTTTTAAATAGAAAAAACTGTATTTTTCATTTTCAAACAAGTTCTGAATTGAATGCAAACTACTGTTTGTTCAGTTAAAGCAGTTTGCCATTGAACGGAACAGACAGGTATTAGGTTCATTGGTGAACCAAATACACAATTTTTGCTCCTGCACGTTGCTGCTGTATGGATGGTCCTAAAGTAGCATTGTCTTTGTGAATCTGTCTTTCCCTTGATTAATCCACATGACAGAACCACATTTGTGTTGCTGTGTGATCTGTCAGCAAATGTACTGTATGTAATGGATGGGCATCTCTCCACTCACACATTAGGGAGAGTACATAAGTGCCTCCATTTCTCAGATACTTACACCTCATGTCGGTTCCTTACCGCTGATGGATTTTTTTTAAAGTATCTGTTTGGGTTTGATTTGGTCTGTGCACAGCTGTACATAGGTGGTGTGCTAAAGATTGAGCATGAAATATGTTGTCTAACTCTGATTTTCGGGCAAAGCTATGTGACTTCTCTTGCCAGGCTAGATTGTATTTCATGCCAAATCTTTAACAAAATTATTTCTAGAATATGCTATGCTGAGGCACCAATTGAATTTCAGCACCTGTTATACTTGTAGCATTCCTAACATGAAATCCAAGAGTAGCAAATGTAGGGTTGCTTCCAGCCCCCACTTTTTTAAACCATATGGCATCGTACCCAGTGGAGTACATCTGTTATAATATGATATTAGAAATATATTATTCACTTCGAAGTCTGTGAAGAGGTTTCTATGATGTAGCCCATTTAGCAATGCTATATTAAACATTTATAAAAGATAGAGTCTGTGCATTTTAACATCTATAAAAATAGGCTTTAAGACCAGCCTCTAGACTCTTCCTGCGTACTTTAGCAGCTGTCCACACATCTGGGTTCTTCAGAAGTTCTGCTTGGGCCTGGGCTATGCTGCTTTTTTAATTGCACTTTCAGTGCAATAAAGAAGAGTTGGAACAATTTAAAGCACAGCAAGGATAGGCAGGAGGCATGAACTAAGGCAGCTCAATGTCTGTGTTTGTCCCCAAAGCAATGTCTCTCTAGTCATTCTTCTCTTGGCAGGAGTTGCTCCTGGTTGTGGAGACGCACTAGAACAAACAGCTTGGAGATGCAATTTTGAAAAGCATGATAGTGGGGAGACATTTTAAGTATTCTATAATGTTAATATTAAATTTCTTATTTATGTGTGCATGTCTATGCAAATGAAAGGGATCTAGTAAAATAAGAAAATGTCCTGATTCATGACCTTGTTCAATAAACTGAACTAAAACCCAGGAACAATGCTTTGATGGTGCTGTTACAATGAGGGTTGTGCATGAATATTCGAAACATTCAAAATTTGATTGAATTTGGGCATTCAAATTTGAATCAATTGTCTATACATTATAATTTAACATTTGAATGGATTTTTGTATCTTTTGAATTATTTGGACATTCATATGTGTACAGATACGTACACGTTACATACATATCTGTATGCATCTTATTCGTACCTGTACACATTTGTATGGATACATATGGATTACATTCAAATTGAATCAAATTGAATCAAATCCCGAAAATTGCATTTGTGTATACCCCTAGTTACAATACTGGAAGCCTGGGCAAAGAGCTGAAATTACAACTGACTCCTAAATCCAAAAGAACCAAAGTTGTTGAGATTTATATTGAATTGGGACGGTGCTCTAGAATTGGGAGTTTCATGCAGATAGGCTGAGGAGCCAAACATGTTCTTCATTCAGACATACTATAAGAAAAAAAACATCTTTGGAATGCCTTAAATCCTAAATGAGTTAACATGGGGAGAGATGGAGTTATTTTTGAGCAAGCAACCATTTTTAGTACCTCCCCTACTGAATGTAGCTCCATCCACATTGTAGACCAGTAGAATGCTGTGTCCGCATGGAATGAAGTGTTGGCTGGGCTATCATGCAGAAGTGACCCCTTGCCCTCTCCCATGGTGAATCACTTGGTCTATTCCAAAGGGGTGGACCAGATCAGCCACTGATGCACAGATGGCGTTGAGTGGCTGATCCAGTCTACAGGGACTGGGGTACCATATTGTTGGGCATCTAGAAGTGACCCTGGAAGTGCACCATGTCTGAGCACTCAGCTAAACCAGCTGTAGCTGGCAACTTTACAGGCTAGGAATTTTCATTTGCAGCCTTTGATTGACATAATGGGTTGTCTTGAAAGGCAGATAGTCATTGGCACAGGCTGCCACCTGCCTGTGTGATCTTAGGCTGGATCTCTCAATAGTGGCCCAGCATGGAATGGGATAACATGCGTCAAGCAGACATGGCCTATATGGCTATAGTTCCATGGCGGCTGTACTGATCATACCAGCTCCTGGAAATTCTGATCACGGAGGCACATATACATATTTGTTCCAGTTTATCGGGGACCCATTTGGATAGCACACCAAAACATGCTGCTGAAATGGGTCTCCTGGATTGTGGTCACACTTAAGGTTTAATCCAGCTTCAGTCCACCTCCAGAGCAAGAGAACACATCAGCAAAGTGACCAGTAATTCTCTTTCCACACTATCTATCCTAAAGGTGAATTTTCTGATTTATTTAACAGTGAAAGAAAACAGCTTGTCACTTTGCTGATGTATTCTCTCACTCTGAAAGTGGGCTGAAGCTGGATTAAACCTTAAGTGTGACCACAGCCCATGAAGGCTCCGAGGTCAAGAAGCTTATTTATTTATTTTAATAATTTATATTCCAGCCTTCACCAAAAGTGTCCTGGGGTGGTTCACAACAACACATTAAAAATATTCTTTAAAATTTAGGGATAGGTGGAAGCTCAGCTGGAACAATGCAAACAGGTTTTGGCACAGAACAATCCATCGCAGCGTTGAGATGGATTGCCTTGATGAAACTGAATGATCTGAATATATCCAGGTGCATGCAGAAACTCCTTTAAATGTTTGTGAGTGAGTGAGTGAGTGAGTGAGTGAGTGAGTGAGTGAGTGAGTGAGTGAGTGAGTGAGTGAGTGAGTGAATGAATGAATGAATGAATGAATGAATGAAGTGATTGGCTATAGGGCTATAATATAGCCTAATGGTGCTTCGGCACTTACCGCTTGAAATCCGGATTAAGTAGATCCGTTTTTATGAAATGTGTCTCTAGCCAAGAATCCGTTTTTATGAATGTGTCTCTACCTAGATCTGTCTCAAACAAATACGTGGGAAGGGCGGATTGCGAGGAACAGATTCTGCCTTCGCTGTGCGGATGCAGTAGCACAGATTTCAAGACGCCTGCCCCAGGAGGCGCATGATTGGAGCATTCAGCTGTCAGTCACCGCTCCTTTCCTCCCGTGCGTGGGCCAATAAGCGGCGTGTCTGAGATCCAGTGCCTGCCTGGCGCCAAAGCTGGCTTTTTGTGCACGGAATTGCTGCATTCAGACTTGCTGTCTCTCTGTTGCCATAGCTGGGAGCCTGCCCAATGCAAATCCCATGTGAGAGGGATTTCATGGCTGGACTGTACTTCTGCTGCCTCACTCAACATGGCGACTTCCTGTTCCGCCCCATGTGTTCTCTCTCCCGTCAGTGTGCGGACGCATCCTCGTTAATGCGGATTTAGAGCAGAAGTACCCATTAAGACTACCTTCATTGTGGTCTTCCCAGAAACCAGTTTAAGGGCCATTTAATACCCATTAGAGACACATCAATGCGGAAGCGGCTTTCCTGATGTGTCTCTAATGGGTGCTGCTGTGCGGACACAGTTTTCCCAAGTGTTTAAAATGTGTTCTTAATGGGTGTTAAAGGGTCAATGTGGAAGCACCCTAAGTATAGTCCATGAACTGCAAGATGTCATTAATTGCAATGGGCTTGGAAACAGGCAGATATGGTGTGTGTGTGTGTGTTAGGCACACAGTACCATATAGCGCCAGAACTTCCTACCTAGGATATCAGTTTTGCCTGCCAGCTGAGTTTTACAAAGAAAATTTGAATTTCCAGGTTTTTGGTTGTTTGTTTTAATAATAATCCAGGTACATATCTTTTCTAGAGTTGCAGGTCTCATGAGGTACGCTGTAATACATGGATTTCTTTGTCTTTGCAGAGCAGCTTTTTCTATATCTGCGTTTCTTTTAGACCTTTGCAGGCATAATATCTTATCAGACATATGGTCTCTGGTTAATGCTGCTTCAGGTTAACGAGAGGTATAGCCCAGAATCTCTGGATGAGTGAGGAAAAGTGTTGTAGATACAAGATCAGTTTGCAAGGAATTTCAGGCTGCAGTCCTGTGCCTGTGTTGTTGAAGTCTTAAGTCCCATTGACCCTTAGGGGATTTGCTTTTGAGCAGATTTGCACGGTATTGTGCTAGCAGTGACTGTTCATTTACAGCTGAGCAATTTTTTGTCCTGTAGTGTCAAAAGCAATATGCCATTTAACTAGGGGATGTGCATGAATGGTTTTTTTGGCATTCGATTCATAATGAATCGAATGTTAGAACATGCATATTTGTTCAAATAGATCCCCTTTGAATGTGGTAGGATTCTATTTGATACGAATCTACTCTTACCAGTTTATACACATATCCAATACAAATGCATATGGATCCTGGAATACGAATGTCTGAATTCATACGAATTCGTACGAATAACTAATGTTACAAATAATCATGCCCGTACCTACCCTGAACCTCCATTGCAATGATACGAAGCCATGTGGTCTTGGAAACAGAAAGCATTTTATATATAGCTCTAGTAAGAAAATTAATGTAGTATATGTACCTAAAATGCAAATCAAGTAAAGATCTAAAGATGAAATTATTGCAAATCAATACTATCCAGGAAAAGATCTAGTTATATTAAGACAATCCAGTATAACCCTTACCTCTTAAATATTCAAAATCCAAATTCATGGTGGCTTTCTAAAGAACATGTTAATAAAATTGATTCAGAAATCTATTTTATAAATTTACTTTCCTTCTATGTGTTTTTTTTCTGAAAAGAGACTGGGTGATATGATGTAATGGTTTGTTATATTGGTTGTCTCTGAACTTTGAAGTTTCTTCCTCCAACACACACATTTTTTTAATGAATACCTTTCCCCTCTCTCCTTACAGAATATTTTAGGTCTAAATCCTCGTAAACAAATTCATGTGTCGTTGAATTCCACTGCAGCAAAAAAACATGAGAAGAAACACTGGAAAAGGAATACTGATAAGAGCTGTTCTGTGAGTACTGCTTCGGTGTTTACCTTTTTCTGGAAGATGTTGCTGTATGGTGAAAAGTGGAGACAGCTCCAGACACTGCCGGGATATTCTTCAAAAAAGCAATATTTGGGTGAATGCCCCTCTAGAATCATTGCTTGCTTTCTAGAGAGCGTGGTGCTGGTGCTGTCTATGTGTGATGTAGTGACACATACATCCAGCTGTTTTGAAGGCATGAAATACTTGGAATTGCATGATGTCTGTCTCTATGTGAAATAGGTGAGGTAGCCTTTTTCCACACACAGTCAAAGATCCAAATCTTAAAGATCCAGATCTTTGAGATGGGGTCCTCCTAGAGATCCAGATCTTGAAGATGCCTGAAGACCTCATTGTGGACGCCTTTAATCAGATCCACACAAAATCCAGATTTAAGGGCCTGAAGGACCCATTGAATCCGGATTTCCTCTGCCCTTGTGGGGACAGGGCCTTGCAGGTTGGACCTTCAATGGGGTCCAGGTGAAGAACAGGGCCTTCCCAATTGGTTCCAATCAGGTACTAATTGGGTTCTTAATGGGGTCTTAGAAGGCCCTAGTGGAAAAAGGCCCCATGGCCAGGATTATGACTCTGTCAGAAGGTAAGTTATAGTTCTATTACAAGAAAACCAGTAATCAGAGTCGGGTTTTCCTGAAATGGTCTTTAGCAAGTTTTAACCCTAACGTAATCCCACCATAACCTAAACATAGTTATGATATATATCCCCTGTCTGGATGGGGCCTAGAATTCCTAATTGTACATAATGTGGCCATACACGGGAATGCTGCATTTTGACCTCACATTTCTGTCCTACATCCCCAAGTGTGGTTTATCCTGATATGAAGGCTTATCTGATTTTTGTTTTGTTTTTTAGCAGCTTAAGATAGCATGTTATGCTGTGATTTTGAGAAACCAGGTGGTGTTCTATTAAGCCCAACAGGAGAGAGGAGGACAGCACATTTGAGCCTGTCACTCATTTCCAATACCTTTAGACCATAGTTTGGAGTACAGAAAACATGGTGTCTAAATGTAGCCATAGGTTAGAGACCTGCTGAGTTAAGCTGCCAAATTATGTTCTTAAATAAACCTTATTGTGAAAAATAACTATTGAGAGGAAAAACCGCATAGAAAAGCAGTTTGAATTATATTCTTTGTCTGTCTGGGCTTCATGTGTAACCTACTGTACTTAAACTCTTTTAAATTTTCTCTTACCCCTCCTACCACCACCATGTTCTTGAAGATAATATTAGTTGCTTTTTATGAAACTCCGTTATTCTTTTTGTGTGATTTTCCCGTAACTTCTTCACTCTGACAAGTTTTGAATGAAAAGAGCTATGGGAGATTTAATCTGTTTGTTTGTTGCTTATATTGTCCTGGTATTCTTGGTTCATATGCCTTGGGGGGGGGGAATCAAATTAAACGGCCACTTTTGCATGACTGTGTGCACTAGCATGTGGATGGCAGGTCACTGTTCCATGCGCTGCAGTGGGTCTTGTTCTGGATTGTATTCTGGGATAGGTGCCTGTCATCTGCAGGCTGGTGCAGACTATAGCAAGGCCTGCCTGGGGCCTGCTATAGTCTATACTAGTATGTGAACAGCAGTTCCCTTCTCCAGACTATAATCTGGAATAAGTCCTAGTGGAGAAAGGGCCCTAGTTGCATGATGTGCTTTCCCCAATGTGTGGATGAGCTCAAGGCCTGTTTTGCACATCCAACGAAGACCCCATTAGGAATATGATAGGTACGGAATTGGTATGGATCAGTTATATACCTTCCGCACAAAGACCCCTTAAGAACCCCCTTAAGACCCCATTCTGAACACACTGTTCGCACGAGCACCATCCAAATCCAGATTTAATGGAGACTTCAGGCCATTAAATTTGGAATAATGCAATGCCCCTTTAATGGTGTCTTCAGTCCGGTCTTCCGCCACGATGACTGGATCAGAGGCCATGCCTCCGAACATATACCAGGGAAATGGGGTCCAGTGGTGGGCCTAGAGGCTGCCATTACGCCTCTCAACACACATCCTATGCAGGCACACATGTCCTTTGTAGCAGTCTTTGAAGCTGAGCACAAGCTTCCTAGTGGCTATGTAGGCAGCTATAAAGCCATGTCTCTTTGCCTTGCCCACTGTAACCAGAAGTGACCCTGACTGATAGCTACATGGGTCAGTCACACTGCACCACCAGCAGATCTTCCTGCTCTGGCCTCATCAGGCCTAATTGGAGCCTCAGGTTAGGTGCTATACCATCCGCACAGTAGCCCTGTTTAACACCCATTACCATCAGGTGCTAGACATCCCATGTGGATGCATGGGGCCCTTGCCATGATGCAGAACTACTTGGACTGGATTTCACAAGGACCAGATACCAAAGATCCAGATCTTCTAAATCTGAATTAAGAGAGGTAAGTACAAAAAGGCCCCAGGTCTCATTGTAGAAGGGAAGGAAATGGGGTAGGAACACATTGGCTTCAAACGCTGTCCAAAGTAGAAACCATTCCTGAAACTACAGTATTAGCCTCCTGCAGATATTCTTGGTCAGACAAATCCTTGCTTATAGGTTTTGATAAAAATTTTATTAGATGCAGAGCAGCATCATACGTTGTGAATAAAAATATTACATACAATAGGAGACAGATCTCTCTTCCCTGTTTGGCCCTCTCCGGTAATCACTACCTTTGATTCAATAGTAATTAGAAATATGCAGGTAGAATTGAAGACCTATGAAGCATTAGTCTTTTTAATCACAACTATTCAACCAATAATTGGTATAATTTACTGGGGGTTTACAGAGAAGTAGTTTGACATTTGACTTCTTGGACTGATTGTGTCTTGAGTTATACTTTTTGTGGTATTGCTGTCAAAGTCTTCTGTCTGTTAGAGGAACATTGTGCCCATGTTAGAAACTGAACTAAGAAGTATTAAAGTTATTCTGAAACCTATAGAACTGTGTTTGAATACTGTATTTCAACTGAATTGTTATTTCAATAACACTGAGTCATGGCTGACTCCTGAGGCCTATTCGCACTTAGGCCTCTGGTATGCAATTAGAACAGCTCTGATAATGAGCATATGCAGTCTTATCAGGCTGCTACAGCTGTCCGAATCATGTTCCACACCTGTCCCAACTGATCCCCCAGGCTTGCCACAAGTGTCTAGCAGTATGACCATGCACTCTATTTTTAGCGTGCTGCACATGGGTGGGTGTGGAACGTGGCATCCACACAGGGATGGTGGCGTTGCCAGTGATGATCAGTCGCGTACAAATGATGCTACGATTGATCACATAATGCTGTGATCAATCACATACACCCATGCCTGGGAGTGGCAATCTATCATAGAATCACAGGAGGGGCATTTGATCACGGGTTAGCTTGTGATTGAACATGCCCTTCTTGCAACGGCGTCTGAGCAGCCAATCGTGGCAGTGAAGAGGCAGAACTTCCAGCTCTGGATGCATCTGGCGGGCTGGTAAATGGAAAGACCATTTGCACTTCTGGCTGGTGAGGGATGCTTTTGATATGCTTTCCTCCTGCCAAATGCGAATGGTCCTCCTGCCTTTGGACTGTACTGGGCTTAGAGCAGTACAGCTCCAGATTGACTGTGTGGGTCTCTCCATGCAGTTTTATTGGCAGAGATAAAGAAGTGGTTTGCCATTGTCTATTTCCCAGGAGAGGCAGGTGATTGGCCCAGCAATCCCCTGCTTTCCAGGCCATTTGCTGTATCACTTAGCTACAGCCAGTTTCCATGGGCACCCATGCCCAGCTTTCTTGGCAGTGATACAGAAATGGTTTGCCACTGCCTACTTCTGTGGAGAGGCAGGGAAATAAACCAGCAACCTTCTGTTTTCCAGGCAGCTTGTATACCACTATAGCCGCTGTTTTTCATTTATCAGAAATCATTTGAGGTCACTTTGAACCTTGCCCAAATCAAAAGAGTATTGCCAGGAAAAAAGTTCTGCCCCACAAATCAAACAAGTTAACATACCCTAGCATAGATCAATAACCATGTACTAAAATCTTATATTAAAGTTGCTTAATTGGCAGTGTTTGCAAAAGACCGCTGGAATGACTGTTCTTTTAAGCAAATAAGGTTTGGGTTTTAGATGAGAGCTTTTTCTCTTCTTGCTGGTTTACCTTCCAGGTATATTGCATCTAAAGTCTATGGGAATTGCAGGTTCTTACTCTCTCTGAGGATTTGGTTCAAAAGCTTTAAGAACAAACTAAATTCTTTTGATTATCATCTGTACTTTCCAAGGTTTTTGTATTTTTCTTGGTTGTACGCATAGTTGAAAGTGTTTATTGACTCCGCTTAGATTAAAGCTTGAATGGCTAATACGCTTGGTTTGAATTCACAATTGACTATAAAAATTTAGATATATCCAGCTAGGAATAGGAATGTTTGAGGGTTTTCCTTTAAAGCCCAAATTGCAAAATAAACAAAATTTTATTCCCATAACTTTGTTGTACCTGGTTCATAGAAAAGGGGGGGAGGGAGAGAGAATCTTTGGCTTCCAAGTGGTTTTTGGTCTATTGTAACAGTGAAAATAACCCTGCCTGCTGATGCTTTTTTTGAAGAAATTGTAACCTTTGATTTCATGTACCATTTGGCAGTAATACATAGTAATACACAGAGGCCAATCATGCATACTTCTCTTTGTAACTGATTCTGGCAAACATTTTTACCACCAGAACTCCAGATGAGGAGAAATAATATCATGGTTTGGCAATGCTATAATATGAAGAAAACATTTTTAACAATGCTCTGCTGTAGGAAGGAAGAAGGAAATGAGGGAAGGAAGGATGGAAGGAAGGAAGGAAGGAAGGAAGATTTTAGCAACAGGTGGAAGAACAAAATCTTGGACCTGCTAGAATAGACTAAGGATGGGAGCAAAGAAGGAGCCATAAGCAACTGCAGAGCAAGGACAGCAAGGTAGGGCTGAGGCTGCAATTTGACAGTTCAGTTTGAACTTTCTAATGCCACATCCAGATATTCCTCCAGGAGGCAATAATGTGGAAAATCCTCTGTGTTGCCTTTACACATTTTAACTGAGATATGCATCTGGGCCTCTGGTGTCTGGATGCCTGGATGTGCTCATTGTCATCTCCCTGCAGGCATGGATACCTGTTTCAATCTCTGGGCACATGAGCTAGATGCAGCAATCATGGTAGGTCTGTCCAGGACATAAGTAAAATAAGCATGCCATTGTTTGGAAAAAGAAAAAAACATGACCAGCACCAGTTTTTTCAGCAATAGTTTTCAGTGCTTTTGGGGGGTGGGGGGGTGGAGAGAGGCAGGATTATGGTGGGGATGCTTCACATAGGTGAAGCAACCCTACCATAGTGGTGCCGTAACAGTGCTGTATTCCTCCCATCTGGATGGGGCCTGAATGATGTTTGGAGAGATGAAAGAATTGAAGGCTTCTCTAGTTCTGTCACAAGAAACATTGCTGGTCATTCTACCTTATGCAAAAGGGGACAATCATGCACCATTTTAGGATTTGCATTAAGAATGAACCTAACTTCCTCCTGGGTTCACAAACATATCCGTGCCCTTTGGCATGACTACAAAGTTTTTGAAAGTTATTGTTCTGTTACAATTTTAGTAAATTCTAACTGGAGATTAGATATAAGATTCTTTCACATTAGGAACAAAATGTCATTGACAAAAAATGCATTTATTTATCACATTTTCATCCAAGTTTTCTTTCAAAGAGCCAACTCTTCTCCCCTCCATTTTATCCTTGCAGTGCCCCAAGTGGCACAGAGTAGCCTGAGGTCACCCAATGAGGATTTGTGGTCAAATGGAAATTCAAACCTAGGGGCTCCTAGGCACAGTTCCTTCAGACCATGGGGTCCTCACACTAGAGTGTTCCCTAAGAGGAGCTGGTCTCTCATGAATCCACTAATTGTGTACCCACAGTGCGCCAGAGCGAGACCAGTTTAAAGCGGTAGCATGCCCAGCTTTTGTTCTGCTCCAACCTCCACCATGTGGACTGGAATGAAGGCTGGAATAACACTTTGCCAGGTTCTTGACACAGTCCACCATGGAAAAGTATATTGGGATGCTGCCATTTCATTGGCTTTTACAGTATTTCTTACTGATTATTGTACCTGTCTTGAAAGAAGTCTTTCTAATTAGTCCTTAACAGTTTTTGTTGAGGGCACTTAAGTTTGTGCAACTATGGGCCTTTTTCCACTAGGACTTAGAATTGTTCTAAGAGCCCATTATGGGCCCGATTGGTACCTGATTTGTACCAATTCGGAAGGCCTGCCCCCCTGCCCCCCCCTGGAGGCCCCATCTGCAAGGCCCTGTCCTCACGAGGACAGGGGAAATCCAGATTTAATGGGTCCTGGGCCTTAAATGCTCTCTGTGTGCACTTGCTCGTGTGTGTATGCACACCCATGTGCCTATGTTGTCCTACAACCTGGAGTGATTTCACACTTCCCTTCCTATCTGCCGGATGGGAAAGAAGTGTAATTAACTAATGTTGACTAGTGCTCGCACTTGGAGCGCTAGTCAACTTTAGCCTCCTCCCCCCACAATTGAATACTTATCTGATTCAGTTGCAGGGCCGGGCCTCTTTGGGGTTCTGCCATTTTGGCTGTGGCACCCTCTTCGACTGTGCATGCTTCAGTGCCATTGCCATGATGATGCTGACCCTCTGCACATGCACTGTCATGTCTATGGTCATCCATGGTGCCAGCTTGCTTGTGAGGCACCTCAGATGACCCAGAACACCAGAAGAGGTGTGAATGCCCACTGCCCAGATGCTCCAGGTAAGCTTAGGGTTAAGGTTGGTTAAGGTGAACTTCTGGGGAGGCAGGGCACACTTAGAGGCTGTAACAGACTCCTCCTAGTGCAGATGTTCTTCCCCAGACTTTCACTAATTGTTGACTAACAACCATAATGCAAAAAGGCCCCTGAGTTCAACAGCAGAAAAAAATCCCTTCCTTTAGACTAGTGCCAGATAGTTCTCAGCAAAAATCAGGAAAACTTTATTTTCTGGCTGGTCTATGCTGGAGGGAGCAGGCATACCTATGCTGCTTTACTTCTGACAACCTAATCCCCTAGGGACAATTCACACTTGGTTTTATTCTAGACTATATCCTGGAATAGGGCCTACTGTTCATATTCTAAGGCAGGCTATAGCAGGTCACAAGTGAGTCCTGCTAGAGTCTGTGTTAGCATGAGGATAACGGACACTTATCCAGAGATATATTTTAGAATATGACCAAGTGCGAACAGGCATCAAGTTTTTGAGGGCTTTATACAACATCAGCAAGACTTCAATCTAGCTTAGTAGTAACCTGGAACCCTGTGCAGTGGGGTAAGATGCCAGACTTGTTAGCTTCATTTCTGAACCATCCTTAAGGGTAGCACCATTAATTAATCCAGTCCTTGATAACAAACAAACAAAAAATATGCCCTAAAGCTGTTTTATTGAATGTGTATCTTTCCTAGATCCCCCCACTATTTTAAAAAGTTGTAATCAATATTTTCAGAAGGAGGCAATGATGATGAAAACTTTGTGAATCTGCTAGAGGAAGGTGCAGAAGAAGGCGATTCTCCTAATAACAATGCCACTTTATCCTTATTTACAGCCTTAAAGACTTTGCTTCAAGTGTCCTACAAAAAGGTTCCTAAATAATGCAGACATATGAAATCTGAAGCCAGCTGGAAACTGTATTAGTTTGCTCCCATCTTTTCTACAGGGGACCATGCTAGTGGCAACATTTGATACAGAAATGTTATTTTGTCGATTGGAGAAAGGCTGTAAAATAAGAAGGAAGGGGAGAAAAGGTCACCAGTACTTGGCAAACTGAGGTTCTGTTGATTTTCAGGGCATAGGCGCAGCTTTTCACCTGCACGGCAACATCCATCTGGGAAAACATATTTTCTGATAGTTCCAGCTCGTGTCTCAACTCCAACAGTAGCTTGCCAAGCATGCTTACTGCATTGTGTAATCCCTTTGGAAAGGGTCTTCCTCATTTTGTATTTGGCTTGGGCTTAGATAAATATATTCACAGTTCACCTGGAGGAATTTTGTTTTCCTACAGCTGGTGTCTATGCCACGATGTTCCCAATCCTTAAAATAAATTCCAGCTTTGCATCATGCATGGAGTTAATGAGAATTGTCTTGACAGTATTTATTTATTGGTGGTGCTGTAACCTAAACTGAGGTAGCAGTTATTCACTTTCATTGGAAAAAAAATATTAAGTGAGAAAGGGGAGGGAGGGTACAAGAGAGAGAATTCCTCAATCAAAATCTATGTGGAAGCTGGTGGACCTGATCATAAATGTTTTTGTTGAATGTTTTATTCCTCTTTTCATTAATCTGATTTTATTGTTTTATTGTTTTATAATTTTATTATTTTAGACTGCCTTGCAATTCGTAATGAAGAATGCTGGATAAATCCACTAATAAATAATGATTTAAAAAGTTTAATGCTCTGGATTTCAGATAACAAATTCTCAATCTTATGGTATGAATTATGAATTTCCACATCTACCTTTTAGACTGTTTCTGCATGGGCCTTGTAGACCCCATTAAGCACCCGATAGGCACGCATTAGGTACCCATACACTATGTGCCTTCTGCAATGCGGGCCCCATTAAGACCCCATTAAGACCGTATCATCCATATGGACATTGCAGAAATCTGGATCTAATTGGGTTTTCAGGCCCCATAGTCTGGATTAGCTGTAGATCCTGAAAAAGGGTTCTACAATCCATTCCTTCACTGTGAAGACCAGATTTCCCAGCAAGCATCCACATGGTAGACCAGATCCATGTCGTCCAGAGGCAGGCCGAGAAGCCACCATGTGCAGGGGGGCAGCACTGGCACCATCCCCTACATACACCCTGCAAAGCCCTGCACATCCTACGTAGCAGTTTATATAATCACCCGCAACCCACGTAGCCTTACATAGATGCTACATAGACAATTATGCCACTGGCTCTTTGCCACTCCCACTGTAACTGGATGTGACCCTTGAGCTGACCAATTCATTGCCTTTGGGTGCTATATGCTCCGTGTAGCTGTATAGGGTCTTCATTTTTATCTGGAACTACACGAACTGGATTAACCGAGGACTGGATCCTGACAATCCAGATCTACTAAATCTGGATTTACAATAGTATGTGTGGAAACAGCCCAGATATCTACCTGATCTAGACTATGAAATTGTTCATTACATATTATATATAGATTGCTGACTACAAGAGTACTTCTGTTCTCTGCTTTTGCCTTCCCTTTTTTGTTCCACCAGAGGCCTATTTGCACTTAGGCCTCTGGTATGCAATTAGGACAACTCTGGTATGGACCATATACATTTGCAGGAAGCTGATCCACTCAGAAGTGTCCTGGCCTGTACCAGAGCTGTCCTGGGGCCTTTCTGCACTTGGCCTTATTCTGGAATATGTCTCAAGACAGGGACATGCTATCTGTCTGCTAGTGCAGAGTATGGAAGGCCTTTCCATAGTCTGCAGTAGCTTGTGGCCAGCAGACTGTTGTCATGATATATATTCCAGAATAAGGCAAAGTGCATAAAGGGCCCTAATTGTGTCCGAGGTGTAGAGCATGAAATCGTGTTCCACACCCATCCCAACGTTAATCCCAGGCTTACCTGAACTGTCCAGAGGGGAGACCATATGCACTCATCCTGTCCAGCTCCTTGTGGTGGGTGAAGCATGTATTGTCTGGTGCTCATTTGGCGCTGGTTGAATCAGCATGGGACATTGCCTGGCTGGGTGGGCCACCCGGCGGGTCAGTTTCTGGAGGGTGAGGCAGCCTACTCTTCCCCTCCAGTCCCCTTCATGCTGGAAGGTTGATCCGGGGAGGGTGGGCCTGATTGATTGCTCTCCCCATAGCCCCTGCTGCCATCCATCCTGGTCGCCACAGGCAGGGTGGGGCAAGGGCGGGGAGGACCGTCCTGCACTGTGCTGGGACGGGGCACATGTGCGGGCCTTCCAGTCGTGCCCAACGAGGCCCATTGCCCAACAGTTCGATCCAGGGGTTGTGGCTGGCCAATAGCTCCCTGCCAACCCCCTCTCACTGGCTGTCTGGACTGTGGGGGGGGGCTGGCTGGGAGGGTTGTACTGCACTATGCTGTGCCAGGACAGGGGGTGGGGTGGGGGGTGCATGCAGGACCCCTGGTTTTGACCCCCTGCCCCCCTCTGCTGGTGCTTGACCAGACCAGCCAGGGTGACAAACGGAGACGGCTTGTGGCCCAGGGCCCCTCTGATCACCCTCAGACACTTCTTCCCAGGCCAGCGTTTTGATCCGGGTGTGGGCCTGTCAGCCAGTGGGAGGGGCTTGGAGGGAGCTATCAGCCAGCCTACCCCCGGGCGCAATTGGAAGGCCCCCGCAGATGCGCCCCTGTCCTGGTGTGCCACGGGGTGGCCCTGTTGGCACAGCCCCACCCCTGGCGATCAGGATGGATGGCGGCAGGTGCTAGAGGGAGAGTGATTGGCCAGCCCTGCCCTCCCCACACTGAACTGCCTGCATGGAGGGGAGCGGGTGGGCAGCCTTGCCCTGCCCTGACCACCCTCTTCAGCCAATGGCGGTAGCCCAGGGGCGGGAGTTCCGGCTTCTGTGCCAGTGGTGCGGCTGGTACATGCGTGGAACAGGATGACCATTCACACCTTGGCCGGTAAGGGATGCTTTGAGAATGCTTCCCTCACTGGCCAATGCAAATGGTTATCCTGTCCTCCATAGGTACCAGCCTTAGAGCACTCCAGCCTTCTGGCTGTAGCAAAAAAAGGCCCCTGATTTGCAACCAAAGCCCTTTCACCCTTCTGGATCACAGTTATACTTTTAATGATATATTTTTCAACTTTGTATTTATATGGACTTGGAAATAATAGATCTTTTCCCTCCTGAGATCCCTTTCTCCTGGAACCCAGGAAAAAACAGCCTTCTCAATGCCAGCAATGCATTGCAAGTAATAGTTATCTGCTTCAGTCTTTAAAATTTCCATATTGTGGATATTATTTTCGCTTTCCTCCTTGTGGCCTTGGAAAGCCACTTCTGACAGTGCAGAAATGCACAGTTTAGATGCACCACTAGTATGGCTTGGTTTATTCAATAACCTTTTGTGTTTCTTCTGAGAACATAAGGCAAAAAGTAACAACTTCTGAAATGAAAGCAGGAAATTTTCCATGTACGTATGAAATGCTTTCTCCAGCACCGAGCCCTGTGGTTCCTTCTCATTACTGAATATTTGCATACTTGTTTTATTGGCCCTTATCCAGTAATCAAATTCAAGTCCTAGACTCCTTCAGTGCAAGTCCTAGACCCCCTCTGGACCTCTTTCTTCCACACTGGAAAAGAACAGAGAGGCTTTGCCCCCTCCAAACCATTCCACCTTCCTAGTCTGAATAAACCAGCCGAGGGAGGCATGTAGAAGGGTGCACAGCTCCATGATTCATTTTAGCAGAGGGAAACATTTCAGCTTCGCACAAAACTACGGCACCAAAATGGGTTCCCCATTCCTAGCCATTGGAGAACACAGAATCTTTGGGCTGGCACAGCAGCTGTCCTGAATCAGCTGCTCAAATGTGGGCAGCTTGTCCCAGAACAGTGGGCCTGTGGACACCCCTTCACTTTAAACCTTCTTCAGTCCATCTTCAGGTCTGACTGCTCACATCTTTTCATTCCTATCCATTTTATTTGTGAACTTTCCACCCTCTATTTTTCTTGAATGGAAAGTCCACAAATAAATCAGAAATAAAAGATATGAGCAGTCAGACCTGAAGATGGGCAGAAGAAGTGTGCCCATGACCTAGGAGTGATCCAGCTACTGGAACCACTCCAGACTGATCAGGACTGGGCCAGAAAGTGTAAGGGTGAGAAGTGTGATGCCGGAATTTGACCTTGGATGCAGGCTTTGACTGCTTCACTAAGAATGACTTGCTGAATGAGAACTGCTTTTCATCCGCTCACATTCAGTCTTGGCTGTTGGTTCCCTCTTAAGCATGCATGCTTAGGGGACATTAACTGGTATAGTACAGTCTGATTTCAAAAGAAAACGAAAGGAAACAAAATGTTAGTGATCTAAGGCCATCAGCAATGAATAAGTCCTTGAAGACATATTTCTTGAAAGCTTTGAATTAACAGAAGTGCATGTTAATGGTATTCTTTGTGTTTCCCAGTTCCTGTGACATGTTCAGACACACTGAAATCGAAGTTTCTAACAGAATCTCCAGTTCTCCACCTCCCTGCCATACATTGTTCCTCTTATGCCATGCTGTCTTGACACATCAGTCTTTGCTCCCTCAATGCAAACTCCTGGCTCTCTCTTGCACTCTATTTGTTATGTTTTGAGCTTGGTCCCACGGCTCCTTTCAGCCTTGTCTGTCTCATCTGCACTATATCAATATTATCTGTTGTGGTGGTCCCAGCTGGATCACATTCTGTTCCCTCTTTTCTCTTGGCTGTCAACAGAGTTTGAACAGAAATAAGATTCTTTGCATTTTGCATTAATGCTACTGAAGAATATATAATTTGATACGTGCCTGCGGACAAAAGGACAGAATTCCTGAACAAAAAGCAGTGAGGCTGTGGGCCGATTCGAACATAAATGTTTTCCTCTGTGGGGTTCCTTTTGGAAATGTCTTCTGTGCCTGAATAACTCTGGAAAATGTTATAACTGAATAGGAAATCCACATGGAATTAAGAACTCTGTTTTTGGATCTCAGCTGAATTTAATATGTCCTGCCTTTCTGCACCAAGTACAAGGAAGTGAGCTAAAACAGTAATAGCACTGAAATGATGCATTTCTTTATTTATATTGTGTTAGTTATAAGTACTATGAATTTTTAACGTGGGCTAAGAGCATTGTCCCAACTTGTTAAAGAATGGGGGTCTGGGAGGCCTGCTAAAGTTATGAATAAGGTGAGAATTGAACCAGGAACTTTCCAAACTCAGTTTTAGACACCATCCAAGTGCAATAAATAATTAAAATGTGTAGCTAATGCTATCAGTAAAACATTATTATTATCACTGTCTCATAAATCATACATATTTGAAATGGTAAAATGCTAGCAATTGACAAACAATTTATATTGGCTTTGGTTTTCTAAGACACATGATTTATGAGATGATGATATATATGATTTATTGATAATGTTAAGTATGTATCTTATTTATTTCTTGTTTTGGCATACAGTATGTTTGCGTTGATGCACCCTTTGGCATGTGGACAGGTGATGAACTGGAATGATGAAAGACAGTGTTTAGCTGCTGTCTATGAGTGTGGGAAGAGATGACTGGGGTTGAAACCTTGATGCAGGAGAAGGATGAGGATTGGAAGATTGTAGGGAAAATGTATGGAAACTCAGGCTGGCTCCAGAGAGTGAGATGAAAATGTGAAATCTTATTTATATCCCACTGTTGCCTCTTGACATCTCTGCCAAACCACGGTGCAGAATTTCAGGGCAAGCACGAGCACTTACCTGTCTCGATGCTTGTCTCATGATGGTGCACTGTGCACATATGAATATTTTGATGGCATGAAATAACCAAGAACTGCATGATTGCTAGCCTCTGTGCATGCACAGCAGCCACTTCTGGCCTAGTTTCTGACCCTAGTTTCCAGGCTGAAGAACATGTGATCAAGGATCCAGATAGTTCAGTCCACATTGCTATTTAGAGAAAACATATGATGAAATAAGAACATTAGAGGAGCCCTGCTGGGTTAGACCACAGCCCATCTAGTCCAGCATCCTGTCTTACATGGTGGCCCACCAATTGTTTATGGTCATCTCAAGCAGAAGACAAGGCAAAATCTTCACTTGCTCTCAGCTCCCCGCAAATGGCTTTGTGAGAGTTCAATAATGATAAAGTTGGATTCCGCTCCTTTTTCCTGGGGCTATACTGGGATTGCCAAGGATACATGTGCCAGTCCCAACATAGCCCCAGGAAAATCCCATGTATTAGGCTCTGTCTGGATGAGGTCTGATAAGGAACTTCAGCTGTGTTCAGACATAACAAAAGAAGCACCTCAGAGACAGTTGTATGTGGCCTTCTCTAATTGTCCTTTTCTTGCACAGAATGTTGAGGAGAATCAGGAGGGACAGATTGGTGTATGAACAGTCCCACCTCAAAGCCTTCTACAAGCCGCCTGAGAGGTGCTCTTTTTTGCTGTGTCTGATGGCAGCCTTAGAAAAAGACAAGCATAATGAAGGGGCAGAGTGTGGAAAAGACTGAGAGAGAGAGAGGAATCAGGGTGAAAGAAACATATAGATTAAAGGCAGCAGAGAGAAAGTCTGGAGGCAAAATGGGGGATTTAGGGGAATCTATCTTCTCAATGTAACTAGCAAATTCCAAATTATCAGAGGTAATGAAGCAAGCAATACGTGGCTGAAGAAATTCATTATTTGTTTAACACATTTATATACCACTTAATCAAAGATGAAAATAAATACAAACAGTCAAATTTTATAACAAAATTAAGCCTAGATGGGTCAAGGAATACACATTCTCACTGCGAAATGTGTTCCCCTGTAGTCCGAAACACACCTTCTGGACCAGAGTCTAGGGATGTGCATGAATGGAAAATCCACATTTTGCAATCAAAATGAATGTCAAAAAATTCATTTCATCGTCAAATCAGTTGTTTGAATGTTTGAACATTCTCATACGAACATTTTCGCAGCATTCTTTTCCATTCACAAAGCCTATTTTCATCAGTAAAATATGGCAAAGGTGCAAAAATATGATCAAATTTTCATATTTGTGCACTGGAAGCCTTATTTCGTTTGTTCCAAAGTCTGAACATTCTATTGTCCATATTTTTGCTTCAGTGTGAAAATTTATGAATTTGAATATTCAGTCAAATTTTTGAATGCAAATTTATTTGTGCACATTCCTAGCAGGCTCGGCTGTGGTCCTCCAGTAGACCCATTTATTTGAATGTACTGGTATTCCCCATCAAGACCTCCTTGATCAGGAATATGCTCTGTCCTGTGCAGATAAAGCACATCTGTGGTGCTGGGGTCTGAAATCCAATGTGGAGGTCCATGTGGCCCCAAACTCCCTGTGTGGGCTCCTATTGCACACTTAGGGTAAGTGCCGAAAGGGCCTAGGTTTCTTGTATAAGTTTCTGGCAACATGGTGTAGTCATTAAGAAACATAATGAAATGGATTGGGCCAGTGATTGGTCCATACAGTTTGAACTGCAAAAAAATTACTATCTGATGAGATATCCTTGCCTCTAGCAAAGTAGGTCTGCAGAAAATATACCGCTAAAAAATAAGAAAAAGGGAAGAAAAAAAGGAACACTTAAGTATTACCATATAACCCCATGTCACTTAAACTTCAGCAATATCAGTCTATCCAGTTAGGAAGCATTAAGCGACTGTGATTCAGGTTCACCTGCTTTGGTGCAAATGAAGTCACAGCAAATGCCTTGGAGGAGCAACAGCAAGATAAGCCCCAAATAGGGAATGGTTTTGCAGGTGGTGACCACAGACAATACTCATTCCTTATGAGTCCTTACTAATTATTCTCTAGATTTATGTTTTAGTAGTGCCCTTGTCACTACTGGTAGCATAAGGTGGTATCTGTAGGTCATTCAGGTTGCACAGGTAATCCAGCTCCTCCAGGATGGCACAACCTTTTGTGCCATTGCAATAAGGTCTAATGTGTTTCCCAGCCCATTCCCAAGAGCATGGAACAGATTCCAGGACAGCCATAGAAGGCATCAACCTCATATCAGAGGAGCAGGAGGAACACTGCCAGAACTCTACAAAATGTCCTCCAGTGGCTGTCAGAAACAGACTCCATGAGGGTGGCCTGAGGATCCAACATTCTGTAGTGGGACCTGTGCTCACAGCCCAGCACCATACAGCTCGATTGTTATTCACCAGAAAACACCAGAATTGGCAGGTCTGCCATTTGTGCCCATTTCGGTTCATGGATGACAGCAGGTTTACACTGAGCAGACGTGAAAGAGCCTGAAGACACCATGGTGCACCTTATGCTGCCTGGAACTGCATCCAGCATGACCTGTTTGGCAGTGGGTCAGTGATGGTTAGGGGAGGCATATCCTTCCATGTGATAGCCACCATTACTCTGACTGCTGTTTGGTATCAGGATGAAATCCTCAGCGCCACTGTTAGACTTTACTTTGGTGCAGTGGGTTCTGGGTTCCTCTTGGTGCAGGACAATGCCCAGCCAGATGTGGTCAGAATGTATAGGCAGATCCTGGATGATGAAGACATAAATGCCTTTGACTGGCCCTCGTGTTCCTTAGACCAATTGAGAACTTCTGGGACCTTATGAATTGATGCATCCAATGCCATCAGGTAGTACCACAGACTGTACAGGAAGTCACTGATGCTCTGATCCAGATCTGGGAGGGGATCCCTCAGGACATCATCCACCGTCTCATCCAGAGTATGCTGAGACATTGTTGGGAATGCAAACAGGCACACAAGGCCCAGACACACTATTGAGTCACATTAGGAGTTGCTGTGATGAAATTCACACAAATTGGATCTGCCTATAGTTTCAGTCTTTTACTTTGATCTAGAATCCAGCCCTCAGTTGGTTTCCATTGATGGTTGAGACGTCATTTTGTTTTAAATGCATTATACAGTTTATACAAGTAAAAAAAAATCAACTTGAATTTCATTCATCGAGATCCGATGTGTGATTTAAATGTCTCTTAATTATTTGGGCAGTTGATATTAATATCTTGCTGCTCAGTCTTATGCACTTAGCTCAATTATTATATAAAATTGAGAGAGTAATGTTTCTTAGGCCCTGTCCAGATTGGGTGGGGGATATAGTGCCATTACAGCACCAGTACTGTGGAGTTGCCTCATACATCATAGGCAACTCCACAATAGCCCTCTATTTTTACCTTAAAAAGCACAAAAAACAAAAACAAAAAAGGAATTGACACAGAGGTGACCGTGAGTACGTCCAGGCATTCTGGATGCCCAGGTGCACATGTGACTTAAAATGTGCACTGGTCACAGTGCTGTCTAGCCAGAACGCATTAATGGCAGTGAAGTAATATCACTTCTTAGCACAATATCTGGCTGCCATCTGGAGGTGGCCTTATTTACATGATGTCTGTAAGAGCTGGAGAAATTTAGTGCCCCTATACAAAACCTACAGTAGGATTTCTCTTTGTGCAAGGAGAGGAAAGAAAGATCTGGAGGTTGAGTTGTTCTTGAGATCAAGCCAAAAAGGATGAACAATGAAAGGTTTTACCTTTTCTGCTATTGAGTGTTGACAACCCTAGGTAAGTGCACAGTTCATTTAGAATATGTGAACACAGAACTCATGGACCAAGTATCATATAATGTCATATAATCACTTGACAGTTCACCATCATTCTTGTTTTGCTTTCTAACACAGGCAAGGAAGGAGGAGTTTATGGAACCCTGAAAGGTTATATGTGGCTAATGGGACACCATGAGATTAGGAAGCCACAACTTCAGGAATCTACAAGAAGTGAATTTTATATGCATGCACTTTATTGATTAATCATTTGACCATAACAAGTTTGAAAAAGATAAAATCATATAAAAAACATACAAGGATAATTTAAAGTCTTTAAAGTCTTACCTTTGAAAGGATATAGTATGTCATGGGTGAACCAGTCTAGTTGCTACTCTCTCTCAGAAGTACAGAGTAATGAGAAGACCATGGCTGTGGTCACACCATCACTTTAAATCTTCAGATCTCACTGTCCACACCTTTTCATTTTTATCCATTTTATTTGTGGCTTTCCATTCAGGAAAGTCCGAATGGAGGGCATCATTGCCAGGATTTCTGAAATAGCGATATACCAGATTTTCGACTGACTAGCTTGGGACTATACTGTATTTAGCACAAATATGTGCGGCAATCCCAATATAATCCCAGGAATATTATGATTTTTTCTTAACCTGCCCCTGGAGGCATCCTAACAGTTGATGGATAGTTGTAAATTTCTTTGTCTCTAAATCAGATTTGACCCAGACTACTAAAATAGGCAATCTAATATCTGTCTTACATTGGTACTATGGCAAGAAGGGTGCCTTCAGATGCCAAGGGAAAAGTCACATATAAAGTGGGGGGTGGTCTCGAAGAACATTTTAAGACTTACTAGATGTCCCGTGAAGTCCTTTGGCATAGTAAGGAACTTCTGGCAGCTTTCAATGTGTCCATCTCCTTTTTCCGCACAGGGCAAGCCCTTGGAAATCCTTTGTGACATTATGCCAAAGGACTTCATCAGACAACCGATAAGTTAAAAATATGTTAAGCAGTAAAAAAAAATATATTGGATATCCAGCATTATTTTTAATTATTGAATTAAGCAACCAATGGATAGTGACAGCCCTGATCATCCAGCCCCTATTTGCAAGCTGATACCATTTCTGCCTCTATCCGACAGCCCCCCCCTCCCCAACACACAAATTGTGTTGCTTCTTAGCTTCTAAACAAAAGTTAATGGAAATTTAGATTTTGCAGAAAAGAACATGCTTCTTGTTATGGCAATATGCATTGGCATAGAGGGAAAGGGAGGTTAGAAGGAGCTTTTAAACTCATGACAATGGTCTGTTAGTGTTTTTTTTTAATAATAATAATATTTCTTTGGCGTGTAATCCTGTTTAATTAGATTCCACTCTGTTGTTTCAAGATTCCATAAACTGGAGTCTTCTTTGCCAGCTGCTGAAGCAGGAGTTACTGTCTAAATGATATTCACAATGAGTATTTGGAAGGTTTACAATTATACCCTTGCTAATAAGTTGTGTTATTTTCCACAACAATTTTAAGAGCTAATCTTCAGACGGCATTTTAAAATTAGCTAAAATTCTGTCGAGAGATTTACAAAAATGGTTAGCAAGAAGATAATTATGTCACAGTCCTTGGACTCCATCTCTGATTGTGTGCATAAATCAGAAAATGTCAGCTGTGTTTTCCCTTAATAATTATCCTTGCAGCAATATATTACAGTTTAAATTTCTGCTATAATTTTGCTATGGGTTTATAAAACACAAGGCAGTTGTTTCTAAAGTTTTGTGGTGATTAAATAATCCAAAGACTTCCTGGAATAACAAGCGATTATCGTGTCTAACATTCTAAATATCAGTAAGCAGATCAATAAAGGAGAGGGGAGAAAGAGCGTACTCCTTGTTGAATTATCAATCCTCTTTGGATGATGGCAATTGTCTTTTGGAGTGTAAGTGAGATTTTAAGAGGATGACTTTGTAAGCTTAGATGTTTACATTTTCACAAGCATTTTCTAAACACGAACAGCTTAGAGTAGCTTCTGTATTGCACTGCTGAGACAGATGGCAGCTTCTTGAAATTCAAATTAGGTATTCAGAATGCACGTTCTGGATCCTCAGTGCTTTTAAAATTTAGAACTGAAGGAGCCTTCATTGGGCAGCACTAAATAAGAATTATAAGTGCTGTTGTGTGTGCCTTATGAAATGTATCACTTTGGGGGGAGGGTTTAAAAATCAAATGCTGTTTTATAGCAGATCTGTCCATTAGATTCTGCAACAGGCCACCCGTGGGTGCCATATACCTATCAGAGCCTTTCTGAAACCTGCAGCTTTATGGTTCAAACCAAAGATATCGATGTCCTCTCTTCAGATTTTTAGTAGTTTGAAGTGGGCTGCATTGTTAAAACTGTGAGTTCGTTGTGTGTCATGGTAACAGTATGCTTTTACAGTTTTGTCCCAGGACAGTTGAATATCCTGTAGTTTGCTGGCGTTGTGGAGGAAATCCCATGTAAAACCCATGCATATGAACTACGTTACTTCTTAGCTTCTAAACAAAGTTAATGAAAGTTTAGCTTTTGCAGGGGAAAAAATATCCTACCTGTTATTGTGATATACATTGGCAAAGAAGGGGGAAAAAAAGATTAGAAGGGGATTTTAAACTCATGACAAATTCTTTGACATGTAATTCTGATTAATTAGAAACCAAAGGTATTCATCACTTAGTAGTTTGAGGTGGGCTGCATTGTTAAAATTGTGAGCATTCAGTGTCATGGTAGTAGTATACATTTATGTCTTAGTCCTGGAACAGCTGAATGACCTGTGATTTGCTGGCAGCATGAAAGAAATCCAGTGAAAAAGCCATATGAATGCAAGCTATTCTATTTTTGATTCAGCCTTTATATTCTTCTTTTTCTGTGCCTTACAACAGCCATTTGTGACAGGTGGCAACAATCCTCACAATCATACTGCTCCAGGAAACAGCTGTCTCCAGTAGAGTGGTGCACAAATATTCGAGACATTTGAAATTTAATCAAATTCATTCAAATTTGGACATTCAGATTTGAGTTGAATGTCTATAAATGCGAATTTAAGCATTCAAATTTTTTTTGAATTTTTGAATATTTGTTTGAATTATTCGGACATTCGTATGTGGATGGATACGTACATGATGCATACTTACCCATATGCTTCTTTCCTGCAGCCGTACACATTTGTACGGATCTGTAGGGGACAAAAAGGGGATGCATACAGGATAAATATGGGATGCGTACGAATGTATGAATGTGTACAGGGTGCATACAGATGTATACGGATGTTGTCAACATTTGTACGTGCAAATTCGAATCAAAAATTTGAACAAATAGATTGAATTTACTCAACTCAAATCAAATGTGGGTAAATTCAAATTTTACAGATTTGAATCGAATTTTCAGATATTTGATTTGAATCAAATCGAATCCCAAAACTTGCATTTGTGCACACCACTAGTCTCTGGTCTTAGGCCGTTTCTGCATTAGACATTATTCCAAATTATATTCTGGAATAGCGACCAGTCATCTCCATGCTGGTGCAGACTATGGCAAACCCAACCTGGGGCCCGCTATACTCTGCAGGATGTGCTGTACGTCTGCAGTAGCATGTGAATGAATGCTAGGTCCCTTTTCTGGGAAATAATCCAGAAGAAGGCCTAATGCAGAATGGGCCTTAGGCACAGAGACTTTCATGAGAGCTAGTATTTGATGCTTATTACTGGATGTTCTGTGGACTGGATCCTGCACATGAGTCAGGGCCGTGACATGTGATAGTAGGGTGACCACTCTTAAGGCTGCATTCACAGTAAAATCAACACAGTAATACGATCAACAACAAAAAGTACCTCTGAGGCAGCTTAGAAATGCCCCACAAATGGGATCTTTCACACACCAGTCTGCCCCTTCACCCATGAACATTCTGGGCAACATGAGTGCCACATACAACTATCTCTAAAGTGCTTTTGAGCTGCCTTTTAAAAAAATCCACTAGTGAATGCAGCTGAATTTCCAGCCCGGCAAGTTGGTTCCTGAAGTGATGTACATCAGATTTGGGTAGGTAGAAGCAAAGGTTCCAATTTTCTCAATTTCCTACTAGCCATATTATAGAATTCCAGTCTTTCTAAAAAGCTTGCCAGAGATTTAAATAAGACACTTCTGCCCATTCTGCTTTTAGCTTTAAAATAGTTTGCGTGTATCATCTGTGTATTTTTAAGAAATGTTTCTATGATTCCTCTAAAGTTTTCCCAATTTACCATTGAATATGCCCTAAACAGTACGGCTAGTGCTTTTGACGAAATCATAGCAACAGCACTGGTGCAAGATGGGTAGTGGCAATTGGAAAAGCTATAACATAAATTCTTAACATCCTTCATGCCATAAAGTGTGATGTGTGGGAAGGATAAAATGAGATGGTGTTAAATCACAGTCGCCAGTTAAGATGGTAATGAAAGAAGCTCCCACAGGGTTAATAACATTAGGCTGTACCCTGTGCTTTCAAGAAGTCAGATTATATGGATGTGTTCTGAGCAAAAAAAAAAAAGCAATCAGAGTGATGTCTTTGAAAATATAACCATGCAACTGTTAGCTACGTCACTAACCCCAAAATTGGTTGAAGGTCTCTGTATGTGTGTGTCTAAGAAGTTCCAAGCCAAGCCTTGGGGTAATCGGGTGCACCCTTGGTTCCTTATGATTTTTCTTTTTAAATTCCAGCTTGTGAGAGATTATTTTTTGAAAAATCATTAAATATTCAGAGCAGCCCCCAAACAGTATGGCACTTGGTGCCTCCCAAGGCCCACAAGCCACTTTTGGGGTGTTTTTCCACTGTCAGTAGAAGTACCCATTAAGTACCCATTACTTACCCATTAATGTACTCATAAGTACCCATTACTTACCCATTAATGGGTACTTAATGGGTACTTTTAGTGACAGTGGAAAAACACCCTAGGAACCTTCAGCTCACAGTTGACGGCAACAACAAAACCGCCTTGTGTGATAGACCAGCAGGGTCAAACATGTGCAAGATTGACCTGGATTCCCCCAAACTGGCATTGGAGTCCTGAAAGGTAGAAGGAAGATCAACACCCAGCCCTTAGACGACTTGTCCCACTCCTCATGTTTTTCTTTGTTCACAACTTAATTTCTATAGTGAATTTTCTTCTTTCTGCTATAGAAAGAACAACAAACAAACAAACAAAAACCTGGGGGGGAAAAATCTGTTGGCCTGCCTGTTGCCTTCAAGAACACACATGTAATACTTAAGACATAACCTTTTCTTCAGCCTTATCTGAGCTGAACTGGATACTGGCCTCAGAATGAGCTCTGTCATCGCTCTCTTTCACCATTGTTGGGAGTGGGAAGCATTGCTTACCTTGGAATTAGGGATGTGCATGAAAGTACATTAGTTTGAAAGTTAAAGGGTAATGCTGCTTATGGCCTTCTCACATTCCTGGCTATTTTCCACCATAATTTCACTAGTCATCTAGGTGTGGCGGGGAGAGAAGCGAAGTGGGGGGAGAATGAGTCTTGTCGGAGCAGCAGAGGGGTGTGGCAGAGGGGCATGTGAGAAGAAGTGGGGGAGGGGGGAGGGAGGATGACTCTTGTTGGGGGAGAGGAGGGGCATGGCAGAAGGATTGGCACCCCTCTGCTTCTCTCCTCTGCCCCTCTCCTCTGCTACCCCACTGCTCTGACAAGACTCATCCTCCCCCTCACTCTGTCTGCTTCTCCTCTCCTGCTGCTGCACAGGTCTGACAGGGCTTGTCCTCCCTCCCTCCTCCCTCCCCCTTACATCTACTTCTCTGCCACTCCCCTCCACTGCTCTTACAAAATGCATCTTCCCTCCCTCCCTCCACTTCGCTTTTTCTACTCCCCCCCCTCCCATGCCTGGACAGGATTTGGGTTTGCCTCGTTTACTCACTCCTAAGCTAAGGTAAAAGATGAGGGTGGTCATAGGGTGCAGGGGAAGGGTGGTGAGGTGACTAGTGAAGATATAGTTGAATGTGGCCAGGAACGTGGGAGGACGCAAGCAGCCTTGACTTCTAACCACCTTAAACATTCAAACAAAATTGCTTTCATGCACGCACTTACTTGGATTAGGGATGTGTTTTTGGGCATTCGATTAATAACAAATCAAATGTTAGAAATTTCATATGCATACGAATAGACCCTTTGAAATGTGGTAAAATCCTATTCAATACGAGTGTATTCATATGAATTCATATGAATATGCGATACAAGTGAATACGTATTGGTTATGAACAAATACGTATCTGAAATGTATCCGATACATATCCTATAACAAATTCACTCTGAAAGTGTCAGATCTGCCTTTTATACACTCTCAATCCATGTCGAATGCACTTGAGATCCATTGCAGATGTGACTGGCGTAGCTGGTTTCCCAACTCCCCAGTTTAATGAATGTCCAAACTATTCGTACGAATGTCAAGAAACATTTGTATTTGTATGAATGCTGATGTATGAATATCGTAACATTTGATTCATGTACGAATCTCCAAATTCATACGAACTTGGACAAATAATGAATGTTACAAATATCCATGCACCATCCCTATTTTGGAGGCCAAAGCAATGGCTAAATTTGCATCTGACTCCCTGCAAACACCTCCATATACCAACATTTCCAGTTTTGCTGGCAGATGAACAAAAGGGGTAATTCTTGGAAAATTTACCAGCAAATAGCTGTATTTCACAATGTCCTGGTGAACGACATTGACAAGATGGGTTTAATATAATAAAAAAGCTTGCAGCATAGGGATATGCATAAATGGGGTTTTTCTGTTTTTGTTTTGGTATTCAGTTCATATCAAATTGAATGCAAGAAAATTCATATTCATTCCAATAGCTCTCCTTTGATTATGGTAAGATTTGTGTTTGATCCGAATGTTCAATCCCATAGGGATCCCATATGAACACATATGAATAGCATACAAATCCCATAAGAATCCCATACTAAGTTTCATACAAAGCTTCATACAAACATTTGATTCAGATTTGAATATCAATCTTTGAATGTGCCAACATTTAATTCAAATTCAAATGTCCGGATTCAGCCAAATTCGTGTAGATTTTGAATGTTACAAATATTCATGCACGTTCCTATTGCAGCAACATCTTTTACTTACAAACAGTGAGGAACTGGAGAAGTTAATTTGTTATTCCATCCTTTTTGTTCTTGGAGGCTCATTGCTCCTATTTTTCTTTCCCCAGTAGGTGGCCTAGCCAACCAACTTAGGAACCATAGTATCGTACACTACAGAGTGAGATGGGGGTTTTCATTACAGACACAAGGAATATTCTGAATCTAGTTTTCAGAATGACAAGATTTAAGATTACTATGCAAGAACATCCAATATTGGATGCAGAATCTGTCTAGCATGGCTGAATGTGTTTCTTAAGGCTGCATGCACACATAGTAAAAAAGTGTCCCAAAAGTGCTTTAGAGACAGAGGAGGTACAGACTGGCATGTGAACAAACCCATCTCAAACCCATCTTGAAATCACCTGAGATATGTTTTTCTTTTTACTCTGTGTGAATGGGGCTTAACTGTATCCGTTCAACTGTACTCATCTGCTACATGTATGTCTTTTATAGTTAAAGTCAACATTGAGTGTTTTTCCACTTAGCTCTAAAAGAGCCATTAAGGGTCCTTAATGGGTCCTTAATGAGTCCTTAAAGGGTACTCTAGTGCTAAGTGGAAAAACACCCATTATGTCCCTTTTTCTCCTAGCTGGTGAATATACAGCAGAGATAACCATTGTGTGGCCCTCTGTTTCTCCTTTTCTGCTTGACTAGAAGCACACAGTAGCCATCTCTGTGTTTCTATAGTTTATTTACATTATGCACAGGGTAATAGAAGATGGCTTTTTTTAGTCCCAAAATTTAGCACTGTTTTAAAGCACCCATGCAAATGGACAAGTAGGTCTTTCCTACCCCACCCCACCCCTCCCCACCCCACCCTACCCTACCTTACCCTATAGTTTAATTGTGACTGTAATTGTGTCTCCTTTGTGTTTGCTTTTCTATCATAAACCTCTTTGAGTTGTTTGGTTTAGCATCTTACAGCATTACACAACTGTTAAGAGAGATAAGATATAAATACTGTATAATTATTCTACCACAGCTGAAACTTAGAGACCTTATCAGGACCCGCAGGAAATAACTTGGCAGAAAGCCACCAGAAATGCACACGCCTTCCCTATGCTTGTGTTTTCATTTTCAACTTTAATTGGTACTAAAAACTGGGAATTAATTACTTTTTATCTTCCTGCCTTGGAAGTGTCATAGAACCAAACTAGACATAGTGATAAATATGCTTCTGATCTTGAACGCTACTTCTTCTACAATCTTCTTATGAGCTGTTGCCAGAGTGTTCTTTATTTTATAGTTTATCTACTATATTACTGACTACTTTGGGGGGGGGGGGCTGGGAGGATAAAACTACATATGTTATGATGTAAGGAAAATGGAAATTTCCGGGGGTTTTTAGATGTTCTTCAGTGCCAGCACAGGGACTGGTTAGGAGTCACCAAATGTCATAGTTTAAGAACATCTGGGCAGATATAGGGCAGTTATGCAGTCAACAGTGTCCAAGACCAGCAAGTATACTAGGAATGACCCATCCACATGCTGGTGTGGTCTAATGGAGACCTTGCCTACCAAGGGATTGAACAGTATTGATATGAAAAAAAAAGCTCATCATGAATAAACACACATGCAGAATTGCAAAATTTGCAGAGTGTTGTTGTGCCCATGGGACCATGCTAATTCAGGCTAGTATAAAAAGAACCATTAATGGGTACTTAATGGGTACTTCTAGTGACAGTGGAAAAACACCCATTGTGGCAGAACAATTCAAGGACACCTTTAGGAAGGGGTGACTGGACAATAGGAAGTACTTCCATTTGATCTCAATGTATAAGAAGCCATAGAGCAAGTTCCAGCCAGAGAGAACTCTTTTTTTGGGTACAGAGCCTAACAAAATATCACTTATTTAGCAACATCTCCTATTTGTTTCATTGTCCTAACAGCAGTCTTAAGTGGGGGAAAGAGTGATATAAATCTACTTTTATTAATTTACTTTCTTCAATGACTTTTATGAATTTCTGGATGAATGATTGTTTAAGATCTAGCTTAATGTTCAGTTTTACTGCTAGTGCTGAATGTCAGAATACTGTCTTCTATACGGGACTTCGTTTTTCCTCTTAATTTTTTTTTTTTTAAACTATTTTTAGTTTAAGGATTTATTAGCCATTCTCTGAATATTGCCTTTGAACACTGATGTTAGGCACCTTTCCCAGAAAAGGAAAATCTGTGTTTCTTTTTGTTTCTATGTTTATATTCTATCCTTTTATCCAAAGGCTGCAGGGGAGTGAACAACCCATTACGTTGAATCAAAGATGTTCACATGGTTTTGAAGTAGAAATATTTTCACTTGGAATGAGCTGTTCTTAATGTTGTGAACCTGAAAATGGAACAGCTCTAGGAAAAGGGCTTCTTTTAGTTCAGACCAGAACATAATCATAGACAGTCATTCTGTTTGGGCATTTCAAATATAATTTTACAAGTGTGATCTCTGGATTGATTAGCAGATTGAGGCATTTCTTTATTTTTTTTCAGATTGCATGATTGCATATTTCTTTTGTGGATTCAATAGTAAATAACATTATCATGGCCCATTCAATCCTCTTTGATGACACCAAGAGCTACCCATGAGGATCCACTTGAAACTAAATGTTTGAGTGAACTGATGTTTAGCTTTTCAGTTTGGATCAAACTGAACCATGCCATGGATGAATTGGTCTGTAACTAAAAGTGGTAGCTCAGTTCTGCAAACAGGACTGTTGTGTTATGAACCAGTTTGTCAGATCTTGCCTCTTCATACTGCTTTCCTGTGTACCTGACCCCACCCAGTCACGTTGCAGCTTCATTCATCATGGTCCTGACCTCTCTTTACTTCGAAGATGATCAATTTTGTTCAAGCAACACTTGATCTGTAGCTAGGAGTACCATGATCCTCTATTCCATTAATCGGCTGCAAAAGCTGTCCCATTGGCCTGCTGATGAATTGTGTGACTATGATTGTGGTTTCTACATTCTATAAGGTCTGGCAAAGAATTCTTAGCCATTGATGTTATTACAGAAGGATCTCCACCCGCGTACAGTTAAAAACTCACAGCACATCTAGGAATGGTTTGCAGTTACCAGGGACCAATTCACACTTTGGGCTGTTAGGCAACATCTGGGGAAGAACATCCACAACTTGAGGAGGCTGATACAGCCTCCAGATCCCCCCCCCTTCCTAGAAGTTGCATAATTATGAACTAGATATGGAGCACAAAATTGTGCTCCACAACCTTTACAGCCTTCCCCAATCACTTACTTTTTGCATCCAGCTGGAGAGCATTCACACCTCTGCTGGACAGGGAGGTCAACAGGGCTGCTGTGACTGTGCAGAGCATTGTCATGGCGTTGACACTGACACACATGCAGTCGTGGAGGGTGCTGCACTCAAAATGGCAGCATCCTGAAGAGGACCAGACCCTGGATTGTACACAGGTGAGTGGCCAATTGTGCAGGGCATGGGGTGTAAGTGACGAGCATTCAAAAATGCAAATGCTAGTTAAGGTTAGGTGATTGTGTTCCTTTTCAGTCCAGCAGGTGAAAAGGGAAGTGCAAAATCGCCCCTGGTCTGTGAACTGGTTTAGTTTGCTAAATAAGTGGTGAGCAGAGGTGGTTGTTGCTGTTTCTCTTTTACATTATTCCTTCATTCATGTGTGCATTCTTAGTTGAATGAAAGTGTATAAGAACTGGATTTTATCTGCAGGGACCAGATCCTGTCTCCTGGTTACAAAAAATGTATAGAAGGCTATTCTTCAATCGTGGCAACTATTTAGATAGGATGAATAATATATTGCTGATGAGAAATAGAAAACATATGTGACTAAACAGAGGACAGAGCTTATGTAGGACTTCTTTCTTTTCTCCCTATTTTTGAAAAAAATAAATGGCCTTGCAGATTCCTTGAAAAAGAGATGAAAGGAAAGAGCTTCTTACACAGGGTTGCTTCAAATACCCTTTGCTGATTTGGTAATTATGTCTTAGCTGTGTCAGTAGAGTAGCATGATGTTTAATAGTGTATATTAAAATGTCTGCAGCATTATCTCAAAAGTTATAACAAGCTAATTTTGACGTTAGCTGGACAAGTTGATAAGGCCTTTTTAATAAAGTGATATAAAGAAGCTTGGGTAATTATTTTTCACTCATGTTTGTCTTTTAAGGAACTGAGCTATCTGTCATAATTTTACAATAGCCACAGACAGGGCATCATTAGGAAAAGGATACAGGATTGGCAGAATGGGTGACATTATGTAAATATGTGTGTGCTATCCTCTCCGAGACAGCACACATTTAGTATGCCAATTGGACTATGCATCTAAATATTATAAAGAATAATAAAATGTAAGGAGTGGAGTAACGAAATAGAAGAAATATGATGGATGTTTCTTGGTTGCTATTCTAATGACTGCAGAAAAATGTTTTAGAGCTGTCAGCTATTATATGTATATATATAAAACCTGGATTTTCTCTTTTAAAAATTCTACATTAAAAATTCTAAGGTGCCAGAGAGCCCAGGCCCCAAGCCACCAAAAGGGCTGTGTTAGAGTTGTTGCTTAGAATTAGAGAAGAATGGTGGAAACTGCCTGATTTACCTGTGGTGAACAGGTAAAAGGTTCCTCCTTCCCCTAAAGTTATGTTCAAATGTAACGAAAAGGGCACCTTAGAAAGACTGTCTATGGCCCTCATGTTACCAAGCCTTCTCTAACCCATCTTTTCTAGAACAGAATGTTAAGGTGATAGGAAGGGGAGCAGGCTGGTTTGTGAACAATCCCACCTTGAAGCCTTCTCTAGGCAGCATAAAAGGTGGCTCAAAAATGCTTATTACAGCCTCAATTTCACAGCCCTCACTGGTGTTTCCCAGAAGGTCTCTTATCGAGATTCGTAGATCTAAATGTGCACTTTTTTTTTTGTATTCAATAATTTGTATTGAATCGAATGCAAGAAAGTTTGTATTTGTAGATCTCCTTAGAATGTGATAGGATTCAAATTCAATACAAATGTTCAATCCCATATGAATCCCATATGAAGCTTCATATGAATATCGAAACATTTGATTCCAATTCGAATGTGGCAACATTTGATTTTGATCTGAATTTATATGAATTTGGAATATTTGGAATATTTGTGCACATCCCTACTATGCTTTTAGTTTCAACAATTTCTGGCCGTACCCTAAGATTGGCACTATGTATTCATAAGTTATAATCATTTTTGCACCAATCACATGTTAGTTGCCAAAAGGTGCCTATTCTTAATAATTCGCCCTCTTCCGAAGGCACTCTTAAGGCAAGAAGCCAGGAAGATCTGGATACTTGAGAGCGAGTAGATTCATACAATTGATCTACCTCCTTTTTTCACACACAATCAAAGATCTGGATCTTCAAGATCTAGATCTTTGAGATGGGGTCCTCCTGGAAATCCGAATCTTGAAGATAACCGAAGACCCCATTGTGGACACCTCTAATTAGGTCTACATGAAATCCAGATTTAAGTAGGGGTGTGCATGGAGCCATTTTTTTCACATTCTATCTGAGGTGAATAGAATGTGTAAAAATTGGGCTCCTGCCGAATACCACCCCCACAGACATGAGGGTATTCGGATCCGGGCACAGATATTATATAGAATATCCGTGCCGACAACAAATCCCCCTCACCCTTCCTTTCCCACCCGCTCCCCACTAACCTTACCTCTGCTCTGCTGCCACTGCTGTTCCAGGCCCCGCTGGAACTGCGAAAGGATTCTGAGAGGTAAATACAGGCCTTCTGGTTTTACCATCCCTGGGGTGGATCTAGGGAACATTGTTAGTAACCAAATGTGATAGCAGTAACTTCCGTTCACCCTAGTGGCCCCATCCTCTCATCTGTGGACATAGCCTTGGTGTATTTGAACATCTGAAGAAGAGTTTTTTTCAGGCAATGTTTTTTGGTGGTGGCACAAAAACTAAGGGGTTTCCTAAGAACTGGTATCTACCACAATCCCTCATTAAATCAGATGATTACTGAAGATCATTTTACTTCCTGACAAATACAAATAAACTTTATTTCCTTCCCATTTTCTGGCAAGATGCTGCAGCCATTCAAGTTATTTCTTGTTAAGTTCCTTTCGGTTTACAAAACTAACAAATGGAGTAAATAAAAACATGCTGTTCGTTCATTATATCTGCAATCACCATTCTCAGGTGCCTGTTTAATTCTACTTAATGGTAGGGCTAACTCTTCAAGGAGACCTTGTATTAGCCCACTTTGAAAATGTAATTTGTTTTAAATTGGTGCTGTTGGTCTGAATTTATTGTTTGTTTTCAGCTGACTGCTTCAGTGCTTAATTTTGTACTGCATATCATCATACTTATCAGCATACATCAACAATTTCTTTGTTGGAATCTATATTGTTTCTTATTTTATAAGGTGTTTTTGGTGTTCCTTGTTGAAAAGAAAGTAATAGAGGGAATGAAGCAAACTGATAATGAGAAAAGTAGAAGCAAATTGCTTTGCAATTGTTCCTCACGTAACTTGGTTCTGTACAACACAGTTTTACTCTTATGTGATTATAAAGTGCCATTTATTTTATATAATGTGACCCTGAGTATTCACACCATCATCTTACAAACGCAGGCTAGGTCTTTGTAGCAGCTTCTGCACTGTACTCAGTGGTATATGAGGTAGAGAACATTCTCTGGTCCAGATGAAGTGATTTGGGCTAGGAATGAGAGTGGCTCCAAGGACCATGACAGCTGTCCACAATGATGCCACTGCTTGTGAAGTTCTAGCCAGAGATCCGAGGTCCCAAGCCACCAAAATGGCTGCCTTAGAATTGTTGCTTAGAATTAGGGATGAAAGCCACCCGTAGAAAAAAGGTGGAAACTGCTTGGTAGACTAGACTAGAAGGGGAGGCTGCCTGGTGAACAGACAGCAGGATACGTTTATACATAACAAAAGGGGTGCCTAAGAAACACAGTATGTGACTGTCTCTAATCCACCTTTTGTAGAACAGAATGTTGGGGGGGGGGGGAGAAAGGTGTGAATAATTCCACCTCAAAACTTCATCAGGCAGCTGCCTGCCTTACTTACCTTCAGAGGTCAGGAGATAAAATTCAGTGGTTTCCAAAGTTGCAGGCCAGGGGGAAGGTATTTAGTGGTACACTCAGAAATTGCTCTGAAAGTAGGCTATTTCCAAAGATGGTGCTTAGCTCTGTGTGCTACCTGTATGGCAGTGGCTGGAGCAAATTCCACCTGGAGTATGCAAGGGAGATAACTTTAAAGTGGTGTCCCTCTGCTTTGCTCCCTAGCACAGTTTTTGTACTTGGAAGCATTGCAGTCATCACAGTCATACAATCAGCTTTTTTTTTTCAGAGACTATGCCTCCAAGGGACTGCTCTGGTGAGAGGACCCTGAAACCTAAGGGGACAGCTGGCAGGGTTCAAATGGCCTGTTCAAAAGCTGCCTGAGACTTCCCTAGTCTCAGGCAATTCATTGGCAGAAATTACTCATAGATCACTGTTTCGGATTACACAGTAGTTTACAGGAAACAACTCAGGTGTTATATGAAGGACAGCCACATGGCATATTAAACAGAGACACTCTCCATCCTCACTAGGAAAGGGTCTTTTTGTATATGCCATTCTGTTCCATGTTGAATTAACAATTGGTTGTTGGATACCTGATTCAACTATATAGCATGGGGTATGACTGAGTTGTATAAAATTATGCACAGCATGGAGGAAGTAATTAAGAAGGGGCAATGAAGGTAGAAAGAGGACAAAGGGAAATGGTAAAAGAGAATTATGGAATTAACTACCAGAAGATGCGGTGCCAGCCACCACCTGGGATGGTTTTGAAAAGGTTTGGACAGATCCATCAAGGACAGGGCTCTCAGTGGGTACTGGTCTTCATGGCCAAGGGACTATAATTGGAGATCCAGTCATCTGGAAGGGCATTGGTGGTAGTGGAGACAACAGATATCAAAGTTCTGCTACACCATTTAGGCTGCATCTAGACAGAAGGTATATTTTACCGAGGCTGCAAGCAGCTGTCACAGTGTCAGACAGCTTTTAGAATGCTTCACAATCCCTGTGAAGCAATGCCCAATGCTACGCAGCAAAAAACTCTTGACTTGAACATTGGTTGCTGTTTTTCCCTTTTCCTGACTGTCTGGCAAGATCTCATGAGAGCTTGCCTCACCAGGAAACAGCAGGCTTCTCAGAGAGAGAGGGGTTGACCACATGGAAGAGCCCTGTCTGCTACTTTGGAGGATTGGGAAAACATGGGGATGATCCTTTCTTTCTGGGAACCTTTTCTAATCAGACCCACTTATCACTGCCCATCTTTTTTCTCCACATCATCCAGATGAGCAGAAGAATGCTCATCCAGAACCCAACTACTTCTTCTTTATATGGTCTCTCATGAGCCCAGATCCATTGAACTACAGATTATCTATTTCCATTATTCCATAGCTACTTTTTATCTGTCACACTGTTTTCTCTAGTCCAATAAGCTGCTTACCAGCTGCAAATAAAAGTATGGAAACAGCTTATCAGTGGGTCACATCTCATATAGTTCCTACTTTGAGCAACATTCACATGGTCCTCTTAAAATGTATGTCTAGAAGAGCTCTTGTTGTGTATTGCTTTAAAGCAGTCTCTTCCCAGACCTGGCTGGGTCCCAGTTCCTGCTGCTGATATGCAAACAGCTGGTTGTGGAAGCAATGGCCCATGCCCTGTTCAAGAACCTCACAACCCTTCACAAGGGTCTGGAAGAAGGCCCATTTCCTGGAAATATTTTCCCAGCCTGCAGTTTCAAGGCTGGGAATATTTGTTTCCTGTTTTAAAGGTAGCCATGGTATGCCAACCATTGCTTGGGCAGTCAACTAGTGCATTCTTTGCTGCCTTCCAGGATCCAAGCCAGAACCAGTCCTTTCAGTGCACTCCACTGGTGCATGTGCAGAAGTTCCGTTAATCAATCTGAGTTGATAGCGGAGACTTAAATTCCAAAGGGCATACCTTTAAAACAACCACATATCTGTCCTTTATTATTAGACCTGAAGTCTGAGCTGGATCCCAGGCTTCAGAATGCATCACATTTTCTGTATGTTGCCAGTGTACTGCTTAGCTGTTAATTTTCTTCTTCAAGCCATCCAATCTGGACTATGATTTCCTCACAATTGTGTTGCTTTTTTTTTTTGCCCTCTATTTTTAAAAAAATCACTTCCCATTTCATAAGAAAACAAACAAAAATCATTTAACTGTACTTGCCATTGTTGTAGAGTTCTCTCTGTGTCATTTATAGTTGTATCACCTTGAATTCAAGGCTATGTGCAGCCCAGACATCTAGATATTTTTAAACTTCACTGTGCTATTTGTCTTCTGATAAGTGCTTCTTTGGCTATCTTTTCCACTTTTATTATGATAAGTCCTCGATGCATTTAAATCCACGTATAAATCTGAGCTGCATCCAAATGATTGAAAATGGGCACCTTGGAAGAAACACAAGTTCCAAGCTGAATAAGATCTGCAAGCTGCCCCTGGGGCATGAAATTTGCAGGATACAAGAAAATGGAGTGAGAGTGCATTTTTCCCTTAGACACCTCCTGCGCTTATGTGTAGAGTGGGGAGAGTTTTGAAGGTGAAATACCAGAGGTGATTTGTACACAGCTCGGTTTAGCATCAGAGTGGAAGTGGCCAACCTCTGGGCCCATTTCTAATTTCAGACTGCTATGGGTGGCAGCCTTGTCCTGCAGAACTTTCATTCCACAGCTGACTGCAGATTTTCAGACCCTGGGAGGTGCCCTCTGTGACTGGTGCATCTTCTATCTTCCACTCTTCCACCTCTGACACAGCCCGTTTGTCTGGGTCCAGTCCTGTTCAAAGGGTTGGTTGGTCCGTCAGGCTGTTAACGTGGTAATTTCTTCCCTGTACAGGAAAGTGAGCTTTTGCCTTCTTTTACTGCTAAAGTCTGTGGCTTTCTCTAAACAATTTGTGTTCTGACTTGAAACCCTAAGTGAACTGTAAGATACTTGCTTTCATGTTAGTTTTTCTCAGTAAGAACAGCTTTTATGACTCACCGATATTCACCAGCTTTAGTACTACTAGCTTATTAGACTTTTATGTATTTGATTTCTGTGCATTCGAGTGTGTGATAATAAACTGATTCCCCCTGCTTCAAATAAATTAGCATCTATGGAAGTTAAATAACAAAGTCTGCAACATATGTTTCAAGATCCTCCCAGATGTTATTTATTTATTTATTTATTTATTTATTTATTTATTTATTTATTTATTTATTTATTTATTTATTTATTTATTTTGCTGTTCTTAAGCCAGGAGACTGTCAGAGCAGCCTACAGTGCCTAGCCTTAGACAAGTTCCTGCCAATTTAAAGAGACAAGAGCCAGAAGTTTTCTTTTCTGCTACATTTGCTACAGGAAAGATGGCTGTTTTATTAGCCTGTGTGCTGACAGGTGGGAAGGACGGGTCAGTACAGAAAGCTTGATGGAAGGTGATCTAAAGCCGTGATTCCCCAACATGGGGTACCAAAGAAACTGAATAAAGGCAGGGAAGAAAAATGAAATATCAGCAACTATATGACTAGCAAACGTTTTGTTAATATGACGGGAAATTTATGGAAATAGGTAGCCAAGGGGTATGCAAGAGAAAAATGGTCACAAACCAGTGCTCTAAAGGACATGTTGCTACATAATTTTGTTTCTCATCACTCTTCTGATACTGAATTTACTGTACTTACATTTTCAGGTGTGTTGGGTTTTTGTTGTTGTTTGTAGAAATAGTCAAATAAATAAAGAGCAAAGCAGCTTGTTGGATTTGTGGTATGAGTTAGCTGGACTTTCCCCAACCTGTGTACCTGTTCTTTCTTGGGATGCTGTTAATGTTACCATTTTTTAAAAAATCACATATTCAGATTCAGCAGATTTGTTTGCGAGACCTCTTTCACAGGCAGGGGATACAGTAGAAAAAAGATAACCCATTTGTTCTTCTTTCTTTGATTGAAGGAACCGAACAGATAGGAGGGAATTTAATCTTGCACATTATAGAATGTTGATAAGAGGATTGCCATGACAACCATATCATAAGCTTCATGTATACTTTGTTGCTGAGTTCACAGTGTCATTTTTAATTACTCCTATGCAATTAAAAGCAAAAATGAGTAATTTGTGTGAATATGTAATCAATATAATCAGCTATGTTTGCAGTGAGAATGAATATGGGCAATTTATCTAACTAAGATGGGGGTGTCACCCAACTTGGAAATGCCGCTTTTTAACATGGATTCTCCTGTGTTGTTGTTACTGCAGAACTGTGAGAAGCTTGAAAATAATTTTGATGACATCAAGCACACGACTCTTGGTGAGCGAGGAGCACTTCGAGAAGCAATGAGGTAAGTCTGGGTCACCATAGCAACAGTCACAGATGTGGTAAAGAAAGAGTCATTCTTCATTATTGGGGGAACAAATGAGTTCATTGCCACCATTCAACACTATTCTCTAAGGTATTAATTTGTCAGCGGAGAGGCTTCCCTTAAGGCTGTGCTTAGGTTTTGAAGCTGCTTGAATGCTAAGCCTCTTTGCACACTAAAAAACGTAAATGTTTAATTTGTTCCTAAAAAAAGGCTTAAGGGGTGCCTTGTTTTATATTTGTAATAAATTGTGCAAATGAATGAAAATTATTCATCAAAATTGTGCAAGTACTAAAGAAATTGTAAAACAAGTTCTTGTCATTTGGAGAAAAAAAAAAGGAAGGAAGGCTGTATTTTGTTTCTAATTTGTGTTTAATTTTCAGATTATAACATCTCATGTCATTTATTTTCCTATTAGAGTTTAATGGGATTATACTATTGTATGTGGAAATGAACAACCTGCTCCTTTCCAAGGGAGCGCTTAGTAGCATAGAAGTGGCTATCTCTTCTTCAAATACTGAAAAATCCTTCTACTGGACCAGCCACTCTTGAAGTGTGGATGGCCAGGCCAGAAAAGGCCAGATCACCATGGGAACATTCGGCACATGCCCAGACATTGCCATCTTGGCCTGGACAGTGCACATGACTGCAGAGCCCCAACTGTGCTGCCAGTGGGTGTAGGTGCAATGACCAGGAGTGAACTCATTGTTCCTGGTAACTGTGTGGACTGCTTTTTAGCAATCCACTGCCAGCTGGCTGAGGGGGAGCCTGTGGCAACTTCTGGAGAGTTGCTGTGGTTTTTCTTTGTGGACACACTTTGCTAGAGTGAGCAGATCACTCCTCACTAAGGGGTAAGTGCAGACAGGCCCCCAAATGGTGACTGCTCATTCTCAGCATACTGTACTTCGGCTTTCTGTTACATTTACATAAGTCACTGCTGACAGATGCATTTTCTTGTATATATTAGTACCCAGATAATGCTTCACTTTTATTATTTCCAGAGCCAGTATTTAGTTTTGCTGCTCTGCTTGGGCATCCTACTTGGAACATCTCTCTTTGCTGCATTTCAGAGCCAGATGCAATTTAATATAGGCCTGCCTCTTTTTGCTTGTCCAAAGAACAATTATTTGTAGACTTTGTTTAAATTAATTAAAGTTATGGTGCACAGAAACTGTTCCTGTTGCTGACTCACAAGATTCTGTCATTCATCCCTATAAATATCTTATACTCTTTAAGTAACAAACTTTTTTATTGATTGGATAGTAGCAATTTTAGGCCCTCTGGTGGTATGGTAGTTATGCATGCATGCCATCAGTTTGAATCTCCGCTCTGCAACAAAGGCTTACTGGATCATCCCAGCTATGAGTAAAAAGTACCCTTTCTGCCTCGCTGAGGGCCTTGAGAAAGGCTAAGAGAGTAAACACTACCAGAACTCTGGAGTGGAGCCCTAAGAGTGCTTGGATGGATCACACTCATCCTTCTGACAGTTCCTGTAGCCAATCCAGTGTTGTCCTGCCAGGAAGGGAGAGAGTGGGGGCGGGTTATATTTATAAATTTATTTTACTTATTTAAGAATGTATATGTCACCCCAAAAGTTCCCAACGTGGGTTACAATAATAAAGAGATAAAATGTATAAAGGATTATGTGAAGTGTTGGCTCTGCCCTTTCCTCTACTTTAGTTTCTGCCTGTTTATTTGTTTCCCCAGTAGTGCAGATGTCTTCTTTTGTATTAGTCTTTGGGTGGAGCATAGAACTCCCACCTAGAGGCCAGCCCCAGTTGGTATCTTCCATTTGACTGTATAAGTAGAGCTCTTCCTGCTGGATTCTTTATCTTTCTGCAACAGAGCCACAGAAACCAGAGAACTTGGCATTGTCTGGTAAACCTAGGCCCAAGCAACCCAAACAGACGTCCTTAGCAAGTATTTGCTTCAAGTACAAGCTTATACACCTAGTCCTCGAGACAAAAGGAAGCTTCTGACCAGCTTAATCTTCACAAGAAAGAAGATTAGGTCAGTCTGTAAGCACCAGTTTATAAGACCATCACCCTGCACCAGATACAAGAGATTTTTCCAGACTCCAGAGAGACAACTGCAACCAACCAAAGCACCTTTCATAACAAGTCCCTTTGAAGTTCACTCTGAAGATCAGCATAGACTTCAAAGAAGCTATTTTGCACAGACTTTGAAGCGACTTTGAAATGACTTCAAAATGACTTTGAAGCCGCTTCAGAGATTGCACCCCCTGGGTTGACAGGCAGACCCCTCATGGGTAGATCTGGATTTCCAAATGGGTGCTTCGGTGTTTCCACAATACAGAGAGGCTAGCACCCATTGCTATTGGATGCTAGACCACCCATGGAAACACATTGGGTACTTCCCTTAATCCGGAGCTACTAGAAAAACACCCTTTATCTTAGCAGAAGGTATACAGATAGCCGCTGAGTAAAGTTCCAGACACTATATTTTCCCCATAGGCTTGGGTGTGCCATCACATATTACCTAAAATATAACCCATCCACATTCCCTCCCTGCAACCATTATTTGTATTTGTATAGCAGTTTTGCAAAGGATTCCTCAAGGCGGTTAAAAACAGAACAATATAGCAAACAAAGTAACAATCAAATAAATAAAATAAAAACCCAATTCAATATGTAGAAACAACAAATATCCATTATAAACAACATAAAATTCTGAGAAGCTATATAGGGAATTACAATACACAGTATAGGGTAAAAAGAAAGACTAGGGGAGGGTGTGACAATGGTTCCTAACTCACAGCTGCAGTGTGGACCCAGTTCTTTCTCATTGCGTTATTGTCTTCTCCATGGGCAGAGCTGCATTGTGTTTGCATGCAACATCATTAAATGAGATGTGCTATAGTCCTACCCATGGAGAGGGCAAATAATAGTGGTGGCTGAAGTTCCAGCACAAGTGAGTTTCCTCCAGCTTTTAATTGGAATGCACATACTCATACTTTGCTATAGGTGCTGTGGAAAACCCAGGTTGTCAGTTGAGTCACCTGACAATCCCAAGCTTCTCTATACAATTTGTGTTCTATAACTGCAGTTTGGCACATGCCTAAACATCAGCCTCTTGTTTTGTTTCTTAAGTTATAGCTTTGCCAGATTTATACCTGGTGGTGAAGAGAGAAATTCTAGTAATAGCTGCTTGTGCTTCTTCACATTGAAGTTAGATTTTTTAAAAAATTTTGCAGTGAGATTGCTCTTATTGTTTGATTGTCGTAAGCTAGATTTTCATAAACTCAATATCCGTCCCAGTTTTCTCTTCCAGCCATGGAACTGGTTTATTGTGTCAGCTAAAACTTTGTGTTGAAGTCACTTATTTTCCCAAAACCTACTGTATACTTATGAGTGGCATGGCTAGGAGAAAATCTAGTTTGGATTTCCATTCTCCATCAATTGTCCTCTAGTGCTAATCTAGCCTTTCTGTAGTATTTGATATATAGGTGATAAAGAGCCAATGAAATTCTGCCTGTGGTAGCTTCCATAGTTTATGTGACTGTGTGTGTGTGAGGGATAGAGAGTGATAGACTAAGAGTTGTAGTCTTACTGCCATTCAAGCAGAGGAAATGAGGTGTTCTCACTGAACAATTTCTGTTAGTTAAAGTGGCAGGTGCAAATATTTTAAAGGCTATTTTACCTTTGCCCTCTTACCTTTCCGTAACTAAAAGTAGATGTGTTGCAGGAGTGCACCCTATTCCTACCAGGTTTGGTACATGACCCTTAGAGACTGAAACCCCCTCTTCAGAATTGCCTGACTACATTATAGAAAGCCTTCATGTTCTGTAATTCCACATGCATTTATTCAGTTCAGATTGGATTATGGTCAAAGTGCTTTGTGAAATCAAGTAGCTTAGCTTAGTTTTTCATATCTAGTCTGATTCTGTGACTTTTAAAAGATTTATCTTCAACAAAGCGGTTAGTGTTATGTGGCAAATATACTTCCAGGTGTTTTAGATACAGTATTTGGTTTACTGTTCTAGTTTGCTGTTTTTGTTGGTCTTTGGTATTAATGGTCAACAGAGAGATTTTCTTATATTAACTTTAATGCAAAGCCATTCTCAATTACTCCAATTTCATCGGTAGCTCAGGGATTTCGTAGGTTCCTGTAAATGTACAATAGTAGTATGTAATCTAAAATGTGGAACCGTACATGTGTATTTTTGTATAATCTTTGTTGTTGTTGGGTATCATTATTATGTAATGTGGCTATGCTGGATTTCGTATTATATCACTAGTCTGGCACTTCCCAAGCACCTAGGACTGCGTGATGTATCAGCGAATTATGCGAGCAGACCCCAGTAAAGTGGCTTTTTGTAGTTGGCAGATGGATATTTTGTCAATGCCAATGGTTTTTAGGTGCCCGCTGAGATCTTTTGGCACCGCGCCCAGTGTGCCGAGGATGACTGGGACCACTTTCACTGGTTTTCGCCAGAGTCGCTGAAGTTCAGTTCTCAGGTCTTCATATCTGGTGAGCTTCTCCAACTGTTTCTCCTCAATTCTGCTGTCACCTGGAATAGCAACGTCGATGATCCACACCTTCTCTTTCTCAACAATTGTAATATCAGGGGTGTTATGCTCCAATTTTCTGTCAGTCTGAAGCCTGAAGTCCCAAAGTAGTTTTGCCTGTTCGTTTTCAACAACTTTTTCTGGCTTGTGATCCCACCAGTTCTTTGCCACTGGCAGATGATACTTTTGGCACAAGTTCCAGTGGATCGTTTGTGCTACAGCATTGTGTCTCTGCTTGTAATCAGTATGTGCGATCTTCTTGCAGCAGCTGAGTATATGGTCGATTGTTTCATCCACTTCTTTGCAGAGTCGGCACTTTGGATCTTCTGAATTTTAATTAGTGAGATATAAATACAGTAAGGGAATGAATGAATAATATTATGAGATTTATCTGGGGTTTCTTTTCCCAGAAGTAGTAGACTATTCAGGAACCCAAAGTATTTCAGGTCTCAGCCCCATTGCAGATTCTGTGCTACCAGCAACTAAAGCTTTGTGCCTCTTGCACAAAGCTTGGGTACACAGATTCCATGACTCTAGAATCACAGTGTCTTGACTTTTTGTTCAGACATGACCTAAAAATGAGCACACAGAGTGCTATGCTGCTTTTCTTTCACCGGAACAAAAAACACAAGAAGTTGCAATCAAAATGAAAGTTCTGAATGTAGAAGTCTTGACCCCAATTTTTCCTTTCATAAGACACTAGAGTTACATGGCCAGGAAGCAGGAACGCTACTTGCTTAAGCGTGTCTGGTTGCCATTCTTTTCTGTCCTTAGAAGAAAACAAAGCAGCTGCAACCCACCCATTCCATTTTCCAATTTTGTTGTGATATTTCCCATTTTTGGTATATAAGATTCATGTGAAGTGCAGGGTCTGTCATGCAAAGATACTTTAGCTTCCACATTTTAGGAGTGAGGCGAGTATTATCACACACACACACACACACACACGCATGATCGCGCGCGCGCACACACACACACGGTCATAGCTAGACTTTTTTGCATAGTCAGGAAATATTATATACATTGACTAGTTATGCCTGTCCAGAGTTTCAGGCAAGGAAGGAACATTCCTTTTCCTGTGTACAGAAGCCAGGAACCAAAGCTCAACCCTTTGGGATGCAGAACAGGTATGGTCCCAATAAACACTCCCTTGCTTTTGCAACCTCAAATACATTGTGGGATCAGGTTGGGATAGGCAGGAAAGAAGAATGAAATAAGTTTTCTTTCATTTCCAGTAAAACAGCAACAGATTTTAGACACATAGGCAAACACATTTATGATGATGATGTAAAAACAGCAATTACACACAGCTAACAAGATCACTATGCTGGATTTCGTATTATATCACTAGTCGGGCACTTCCCAAGCACCTAGGACTGTGTGATGTATCGGCGAATTATGCGAGCAGACCCCAGTAAAGTGGCTTTTTGTAGTTGGTAGATGGATATTTTGTCAATGCCAATGGTTTTTAGGTGCCCACTGAGTTGTTGTTGTTGTTGTTGTTATTATTACATAAACACACGCACTCATAGAGATTTGTATGTATTTTACCTGATCAGTCAGTGTGGCTTTCAGACAGAGTCATGGTTTGTAGTTGTGGAATAACTCATAGGAAGTATCTTGTCACTTTATTCCACAATGGTAGTTATCTCCAGGGCTTTAGAAAGTGATTGCACTGCCTTAAATATATTTAAAGTATAAATCAAGAAGCCCATAAAAGTCTTGTTTTGAGCTTGATTGCAAGATTGATATTTGATGAAATAGCCTCCTTTATGCCACCGTTGACACAGAATGTTTATGTCAAGTTGTTTTTCCAACTTTATGTGAGCTTAGGAGATTGTGTAGGCTTAGATGGTTCTGTACTTTATATTGTACAAGATTTCATCTATAATTTCTGATTTTCTTCAAATGGGAATTTTAATTTACTTTGTGAGCTGCAGAGATAAATCGGAGAGCAAGCCTTCCTCCTTAGAGAATACCCTAGCGAAGGGGGATTACGGGAGTATAGAGAGATTGTGATTTCCCTTGAACATTCCTTCAATCACCTGTCTCAAATAAACCACAATTCTTTAATTTTAACTGACCTAAGGTTACATATTATACATGGTCAGAGCTGGCAGTTATAAACTTCAGTTGGATTCTGTAGAACTGAAATGTTCTTAAGCTTGCAGACAGCGCTTATGTCAAAGTTTGTTTGTACTTTTGGAAGTAGGGTTTATGTGTAGTTACAGTATGCAAGACTCTATAGAATAAGACCACCAAGGGAAATGAATCCCTATAACACTATTTTAAAAAATACAATGTGCAGGCTTTTTTTATGTACATGAAAGTTTGAAAGCTTGAAAGCTTAATTAGGTGCTAATCATAATCTTGTATGTAGCATGTATCAGATTTTAAAATTTATTTTGCTTGGTGAGCAAAATCACCCAGCTTTTTGGTCTAGCAAAACCTTACTACTGATATTGCTTGGATTAGTTATGGAATTCAAGGCATTCTTTTGAGATGGATAACATGGCAAAACCTTGGTTCATTTTACCACGTATTATTTCATCTCCCCTCACACACATCCCATTGTTGGTGACTCTGGATGCATCCAGACATCGGTTACTTATTCAGCTATATTTCGATATACCAGAATAAAGCATTGATTTTCTGGAATTTCCATGCTTAATCTGAAATATCTAAATGTAGTGGAATAAGTAACTGATGATGTAGCCTTGGTTAGCACACTAGAACTATGTGACAGGCTCTTTCTTAGGGGAGATTGCATCTTTCCTGTCTCCAGTTGGTTGGGAGTGGAATTCAAAATGGTGGTCTCAAGTTCTAGAATGTTATGCTGTCATTGTTGGAGTCCTGTGATATATTCTTGTGCAAAAAGGTTATAGTTATGGAAGGCCCTCAGAAATCTTAATGAATATGTGAAAGGTATAAGAGAATCCTAAAACAATATGAATTTGATGCCATTAACCCCTTTTTGTTGTTGTTGTTGTGAATGCTGTTGTGATATTAAACTCCATGGAATAGCAAATCTTCAAGTGCAATATCAAGAAAGTGCTTTAATCACTGATGTTACAGAATGTGCTGCAATTTATCTGTGGCATAAACGGAAGCAACATTCTTAAAATCAGATTGAAATTGGCCAAAATTCCAACTGGCTTCAAACAATGAAATGTATTTAGTTCTTTTGAAAGGTGTATCGTGTGTAAAATGGACTCTTATGTTTGCAGGTTATACGCACTTTATTTTCCTAAGTTCAGAACAGCTGGGAGAATTAGTGATGAATTGCATTTAATTACTCATTACTTTCCCCCTTGTGAGGGAGAGTAATTAGTAGCACCCTCATCATTTTTTCCTTATGAAAATATATTGTTTGTTATAAAAGAAGAGAAAGCACAACATAATTTAAGAAAGCCATTAATTAGCATCACTTCATGAAAAAAAGAGGACTGTGTTATTAAGGGGCAATTCATCTCTAATGCCACACTTGGGATGAATAGGGAGCAATAAAAGAAGAACCTGCAAAGACTAAATGTTTAATTAATGAAACAGTAGCCCTTAAACTTTCACCTTGATATGGTCTGGCTGAACTGTATGATGGCCAATTGCATTTTGTTTTCTTCTTCCATTAGTTGCTTCAAGTCAGTTTTGGACCTTTGCCAGAATTCAGTGATTAGGCAAATTATCATCAGGATTCTCAATGTGATGACAGAGTAAATGAAGGACACCTATTACAAGGAAAATGACTAATGTAGAACCACCAGAGATAAACCAAAAGCATATTCATGTATTTGTTTCTGGCCTCTGCTAATGCAGATTGCAGCTTGAAAACGAAATGTCTGAAACTATTCCTGGCACTTTGTTTGCACACACAACTTTCAAAGTCTCCTATGGTCTTGTGGAAAATGACTCAAAATATATATTTTATGAATCTGTTTATTTTGTTATTTGACAAAGTAGAGATTACTCTAGATAATCCTCAGCAAATATAATCTTACTGGCCTGCTTCAGTCTGAAAACAGTTGAATGTTTTCTCTCAACTCCCAAATCCACCTCTCTACACATATGTATTTCACATGCTGTGAACAAGAGGGTCAACTAATTTTGAATAAAGGGATCCAGGTCAGTTTTGGTGTGCATAATCTGTACTAATACTTACTAATCTTACCATGCTAATCACTAATCTTGTTTGGAAATAAATGAATCCATAAGAGTTATTTCTTGAGTTACCTACTATGAAATATGGATGATTTTGACTTTTGCTTTTCTATTTACCTTCTAGAATATGCTCATAGTACCTCATACTGTGTATGCAGTCAAATTACTTTTATTGCTATATTATGTGATCTTGGAAATGGAATACATTGCAGAACCCTTCTTTCAAGTTATTCCCATAGAATATAATTTGTTTTTTGAGGAAGGAATATAGGAAACCCTGTAGTGCCTACATTTTTTTTTTGCCATTTTCTACAATCCTAATAAGTCTTCATGATCTCATCATAAATTTCCCTTGTCAATGTCAAGGAGGATCTTGTAATACATATCCTAGTTAAAAGCAGCCTTTGCTTGCTTTTATGGTTGAGATATAGGACATTTCTGCACTTGTGGGGTGCAGGCTACTCTAGCTTGGACTGTTCTGACCCAAAAGGGTTCTGTGCTGGAGCAGTTCAGCTGTCCCCAAACAAGGCTGCCCACATTTGGACAGCCTGTTCCCATTTCAGTGCTACAATTTGCGGCACTGCCAGAATGAGTCTCCCTGCTAAACAAAATCAGGAGGCCATGCACCCTTCCATATACCCCTCACTGTTCTGTTCCAGAGCCCCCTAGACCCCTGGTAGTCCTACTGTTAGAACAGACTCTAGGCAGTCATTTTTGGCCACGGAGACTGGCTGTGCTACATCCGGTGTGGATGGGGTGTGGCATCTCTTTTCTATTCCAGAGTTGATTGGGTGTCACACTATACTATTTTAATGGCGAATGTGGAAAGGCCCATAAACTGTCCTTATTTTTCATTCATCCCTCCATCTCAAAGATGTCCAGAATGTGTTACTTCAAGCAATGTGGATATCCTGCTAGTCAGCATTACCATTGGGACGTTGATATGTGGATCTTGTACCATATAATGAATCAGCTGACAGATTCTGCACATATTCATTTTGGGGGGAAAAGCTGAGGTGTGTCAGGTACCTTCAATTTATGCATTCAGAAGGACTGTGAAGGTGCACCTGGTTGCCCCAGCTTTTGGCTAAAGAAGGAAATGGGTTTTCCTCTCCACATTCAGGCACTATTACTGTTTTAATATGTTTATTTTATATCTTTGCTGTTTTTTAATGTTGTAACCTGCCCCGATGGGTGGGATAAAAATACAAACAAATAAATAAACCGTTGAACAGAGATCCCTAAAATAGGAAAAAGGGAAAATCGGAACAGGCAAGAAGTCGTCCCCTTCCTTAAAATAGAAGTATAGAGTCCCTGTGTTAACTGGCTGCCTATAACGTTTAATACATTAGGGGCTTTAAATTTTAATCTATGATTAAAGAGATATGATTAAATTATACAGTAGTTTCTCCCACCCTTCTTGTTTAAAGGAGCTGACTTTTTATGTTGTTTCTTTGCTCTCGGTGCTATGGTGACTAACTCCCTCTATAGCTAGTGGCCGGAACTGCGACTGAGGAATGACTGATTGACTGCACATTGTGTTAGTATAGAGTTTTGATTTGTGCCATCTGTCAGTCATCGTTGCTAACTGGAAGGAGGACTACCCATCATATTCTGCTGGAGCCACCTGGGAACAAAGCATAGCAGGCAATGATGTTTCCAATCCTTCTCTGCAAGAATCTCCATAGGAAGATTTTTGTTGTTGTTGTTGTTGGAGTGGGCAAGGCAGTGGTTATGTCCTTTGGGAAAAACTGATTTTTATGGAACATGAGTCTCCAGCTGTTGAGCATTTAGATGGCAGTAAACTGTAAGGCTCACTCATAGAAAATGGAGGCATGCTTAGAAGATCCTGGCACCTTTCAATTAGATATTACTGCCCCATCATGCCTTCAGCCATCTTTTGATGTGGGAAATTTGCCCTCAGAGATAAGGTGCAAATAGATGCTAGTAAAGAAATCCAAGAGTACTTTTGCCTGCTTGTGTCCTACCACTCCTATATAGACAAGTGGCAGGGATGGGTTACCTTTTGGCAATTTCAGAATTGCAGTCGTCCTGGTGTTTCCTGGCTTGCCCTGCATTGTGCCTGGCAGAAACTTCAAACCTGTGGAATTTTCATTCCACAGCTTTGAAAACTCTTAAGGACACGAGGTGCTAGATACACACACGTCCCTGTGCCAGGATTTGAGCAAAGGCTCCATTTTCATGGTGGTCTGGATTATGGATATGCAAGAATATTCGAAACATTCAAAATTATATCAAATTCGTTCAGAATCGGACATTCAAATTCAAACTGAATGTCTGTACATTCGTATTTTAACATTCAAATGAATTTGAATGTTTCAAATCATTCGTATGAATTATTCAGACCTTCGTATGTACAGATATGTACACATTACATACGTATCCGTATGCCTCTTATACGTATTTGTATGCATTTGTACAGATATGTACAGGACGAAAACGGGATGCATACAGGATAAAAACGGGATCCTATGGATGCGTACGGATGTGTATGGACACATATGAATGTTGTCGGCATTCGTATCTTCAAACGAAAATTGAATACTCATACAAATAGATACGAATGTATTCAAATTGGCTCGAATTTGAATACATTCATTTTTTTCTCTATTCGTATACATTCTAACATACAGACTATGTTATATCCAGAGTGAAATTTGGGAAAAGAAAGGTATTACTGTGCACTTTTCCAAAAAGCCTTTCTTCCCTTTTTCTGTTGGAAGATAAAACAGGCAGTGAGGGTGTCATGAAATTTCTGGTACTGGCCTGGTGAGTTCTTCCACCATGATTCTTTGAAACCTACCAAACATGAAAGTAGCTTGGAGGGTAGGAAGTTTTATGGATTTTATTCATTCTCTTCTGCAGATCACTCATTTATAATCCTCCTGAAGGTTCAGATTACAACTTGAGTCTAACAGTTCACTTCCATGGATCTTAGTGAAACATCTTTTGTGTAATAGGATGCACAGACAAAAATAGCCATTTTATACGGAATATCACACAATTTAAATTTTCAGATATCCTTGCCATTTTACAAAAAAAGTATATATGAAACTGAAAACAATCTGCATACTTTTTAAATTTGCCACCAAATAAATAATGGTGAAACAGAAGTGGTGGTGAATGTTCCTCAAAAGGGGCAGAACTAGATTTTTCTCTCCATCTCTCAGATCACAAAAGGGAAGCTTCCGTTCCCTAAATCAGGGATGGGCAATAGAAGCTTGCAGGTCCTTGAGACTTTGATTTTCCTTTTAATGTCATTTTTTGTGATTGTTCATTACTGGTTTAATTTGCTGGAAATATATATGATAGCCACATACTGTCTAATGAAAGTATCAGCACTAAAATCCTTTCTCTGTTTTCTGTGTAGCCTCATGGTTACCTGTTATATCATCTCTAGTTGTCTCCTTGTCTTTTTATGTCTGCTCATGCAATAAATAATGAATCAAAACAAAACAAAACTACAGAAACACACAGCCTACTTTCTGAAGATCTGCCACACTTTTCCCTTCATGATTCCCCTTTAAGTTCATTCCCTTAGGATTTAAAGGATTTCTGCATTCCAGGCTCTAGACAAAGGGCTCCATCAGCAAGCTATGTGGTGGGACCTAAATATAACCTCTCTGTTGGGTGTCTAGCTTATTAGAGACATCCACTCAGGTGTCCCAGTCACTGGATTTGTCTAGTTCATCCTCACGGTCAACATTTTTGCTTGCGTGACATTTACTACAATCATTTTGCCTTTCTACATATGTAAAATTAGAGAGGTGTGAATGTATGTGTCTTTTTCTTGTTCTTTAAGAGCTTTTTCCTTTTGTGTTTTAGGTCCATTCTGCACTAAGTAGACTATTCTGGGCCATGAGGTGTGTTTTAGTGAGTGCAGACCACTGCAATGGAATAAAAATAGCTTACTGCAACACCAGTCCATCTTCGGTTAGCCCATCGTGGTCCAGCTCTCATGACCAGCTTTGAAGGTTGCACCTAGTCCTTTTCTTCCCAGCCTTCATAATTTTCAGGAGGGCTTGTTTTATTGGTGTGGCAACATCTGGTGGCATTTCTTGCTCCGAGACTCTCCATCTGCTAATTGCATCAGCTTCCAAGACCAGTCAGGCCCCCAGGAGTCCCACCCTCTGGGATTGTAGATTAGAACCTCTGTAGCCCACTGTAAGCAGAAGGTACAGTCTTCGGGGTTGGGCAATGCTCACTCTTCCTTGGTGCAGATGGTAGATGTGAAGCTTCATTGTGACATTTCACAATGATGGTTAAAAATTCTGTCAAACTGATTTACTGTAAGGACCTAGGTTGCCTCACATCACTTTAAAAACGTGTGCTTTACTTATAGTCCAAGTAAAGAGCTTCCAGAGAGGGGGGGATTGTTTAGGGTGCCAGGTATAGGTGATACTCTCTGTTTTAGAATCACAACAGCAAACATTCTTATGTTCATGTGCTTAGCCTCTCCCTCCCTGCATGCATGCTTAGCTTTGATAAGTCCACATGCTCTTGTAGGAAAGCAAACTCTTGGGGCTTCTCATACGGGTTGCTCAACACCTGGAAGAATGTGGAATAATGGAATACTCCACAGCAAAAGTCCTTAAAACCACTCTTTTTCTAACCTGAAGTATCAGGTTATAATGCGCAGCCATGATAGAGAATCATTAGGCCTGTCTTGTCAAATTGAATGCTGCGGTGTATTCCATGCACATTTTTAACCTTATCTGGATGCACGCTTATTTTCAATGAAAGCTCATGGAAAGTGTGTGTGTGTGTGTGTTTTAATATTTTATTTATTAATTTCCCCCCCACAAACTAAAAAAAGAAAAACAGTTTACACAATCTTTCCATCATTACATTACTTAAAATTCCCTTGATTTCCTCCGCTTTTCCAACTTCTATGTTATGTATTCATTATTTATTGCTCCGCATCTTTATCTCCCCATCGTTTCCTGTTTATTCCAGAAACTATGGAAAGTGTGTTTGTGTGAGTGGGGCTGCATCCCCAAACAACTTTTTTGCTTCTCTAGTTTCCCTCAACCGTCACTCTATTCAAGCGGACTTTAAAAGTGCCGTGCACTTCCGGAATAAGCATCCGCATGAGGCTCAGCAAAATGCACGTTTAAAACACACCTTCCATCCACACGGAAGCGTGTTTTGCTTG
>MTQE01001134.1:26840562-26853994 GCA_014337955.1 Aspidoscelis marmoratus | reverse complement strand
GACAGTAGAGTGACAGTGGAGAAGTAAATAAGTCTTTTGGGGATGCAACCAGTAGAGGGACAGTAGAGAAGCAAATAAGTCTTTTGGGAACGCAGCCTTTGTCAATCAGTAGCTGGTCTTTTGTGCCCGTTTCTCTGTTTGTTTCCTTTTTGCTCTACTGCCTTGGACCCTGGGTATCTGAAGGATCACCTTCTCACATAGAGACCTGCCTGGGCACTGAAATCTCAAGGAGAGGGCCTTCTTATAGTAGATTCTCTTTCGGAGATGTGAGGCATAGGGACTTGCAAGAGGGCCTTTCCCGTAGTGGCTCCTAGACTCTGGAACTGCCTCCCTCTTGAGGTTTGTATACTTTTCTGTGCCTGGTGAAAACATATCTTTTTACCCAGGATTTTACTCTTTAAATGGCTTCCTTAGGGTGCTGTCCTGTTAGGGAGGGAGGGAGAGTGGAGGTGGGAGGAAGGGGGATGTCTTTTTAATTTAGCATTTGATATATTTTAATCTCATTGTAAGCTGCTATGGGGCGATTTGGTGAAGAGGAGGATAGAAATTTTCTAAATAAATAAGATTCCTAAATAATTACGTGCTTCCACCTGTGTCTTTTAGCTTCTTTTGTTTTCAGCACTCTTGCAGCTATTTGGAAGCCAGGCAGGCATCCACCTGTTCCCCTTTGTTTTAGTTGTCAGAGGTTTGGCTGGCTTCTGCTTAGCTGCATGATACTATGGTAAGCTGGCGGACAGGTAAGCAGCATCGCTGTTACAGGAAACCTGGCATCGCTATCAGATTTTCTTGTAGTAGTGATGTTACAGGATATCATCTCAATGTCCCATAACAATATTGTAAATGTAATGGATATTTATTTATTTATTTATTTATTTTTATTATTTACATTTCTGTCCCATCCCATACCCGAAGGTCTCTGTGCGGGTAACAACAGATTAAAATAGAATATACATTAAAAGACATTTAAAAATTCAGCACATATAATAGAGTGGTGCACAAATATTCATGACTTTCATTATTCGGCCAAATTCACAAATTCGTACATGAATCAAATGTTATGATATTCGTACATTGATATTTGTATGAATATGAATGTTTCTGGACATTTGTATGAATAGTTCGCACATTTGTTAAACTGGGGAGGTGGGAAAGCAGCTGCGCCATTCACATCTGTAACAAATCCAGACTGCATTCGACATGGATTGGGAGCATATTAAAGGTGGATTCAGGACGGATTTGTTACAGGATATGTATCAATTACGTATCTCAGATATGTATCAGATAAGTATTTGTTCGTATCTGATACATATTGGTTTGTATATGATACATATTCATTCATATCAGATATTCATATGAATTTGTACAAATGCATTTGTATCAAATGGAATTTTAGCAAATTTGAAAGGATCTATTTGTACCAATACAAATTTTCTAACATTCGATTATTTGTGAATCAAATGCTAAAAGACACATTCCTAATTCCCAGTATCGTCCCAGGAAAATCACTGGTTCCAGCCTGCGACTTCAGGCACTCTGTATTGTGCTCTCTTTTCTACTGCTATGGCAAACAAATTCTAATTATAAATTGGGGAGATGTGGATTATAGTGTATTAGATCTGGTGAGAGGGTTGGATGTGTCCATGAATACTATAGTAAAAGAAATAGGAATGCCCAATTTCCTATAGCAACTGTAGATTTTAGCTTATGGCACTAAGCTGCCTTAAAAAACAAACAAACCCTTTTGGATGGGGCTAGCACTACTGTTAAAAGACCTCACACCTGCTATTAATTCTCAGAACAAAAGCTTTGTTTTTGGATTTTTTTATTTTTATTTTTATTTTTATTTTTTGAAAAGGCATTATTTGAACATTGCCGGGGTCTTAGGGCAATGCCTTGTGGTAACAATCACAAAAGGCAGATCAGTCAGAGATAAAGATCAGAACTGCAAAATGACAAAACATGTTCATCCCTGGATATAGTGGATCACAGTACCTGTTCAACACCTTGGATTGCTTTGATGACTAGTACTGCCACTGACATTGAGATGTAGCTTTTAGTCACCAGCAAAATCCCCAACAAAGCCGCTGCATCTGTGTGTATAACAAATGCAGCAGTTGCTTTTCTTGTTTCCTGACAGACTTTGGCAAAGGGAAAGAATAGAGTGTAATCCTAGTGTCTAATGCTGCCCAAATGTAGCTTGAACAATGCGGTTCTACAGATCAGAGGAAAATGGGTTCTGTATTAGAAAAGAATAAAATATTTCTACTATCATTGCAAAAATAATAGTGATTTTTATCCACAGACCTGCTTCTAGCATAGTAATATAAGTCAGAAATAAGGTATTGTGCCAACAATTTTTCTTTCTTAGGTTGTTTTGTTTTGTTTGCTTCCTTGTTTGTTTGCTATATGAGGTACAAAATACTAAAAACTTAAGTTGCCCACTAAGTCTGTCTCCAGACTGGAAGCTTCCTGGGGATTCCTGCAGGAAAATTGCTCACAGGTTCTTGAAGGAAAACAACAACACAAAACTCTTCTAAATAGTAGGAAAGACATTTGCTTTTAATTTGTTCCTGGGACATACTGGTCTTCTAGGTGTCTAATCCACAAACCATGTTTCTCCTTTACCATGTTTGGCTTCTTTAAATATTCCTGAAATGCTTGTGTGAAAAAAATAATAATGTTCTAGCAGTATCCTGATTTTTTGTGATAGCAGTGGTATATTTTATCTGCATTTTAAATATTCCTTTGTTATGCAGAAAGTATTGTTTTTGAAGGTTTTAAATGTTTTAAATTTTAACATAAAGCAAACTTGGAAACAATGTTTGTTATCACAGAGTCCTCTACACTTTAGTGTGTATATCCTGGGAATGTGAAAGATGTGATTGTGGCATTGATCACAGTGTGATTTTCCTTTGATGCCTTGTGGAACCTTCATGTAGTTTTCTTCTCATAATTCCTTCAGCAGTGTTATTTTTGTTTTATACATGTAATTTGTACATCTTTGAGTGAGAGAGCAAGAGGAAGGCAGTGGCAGAGATAAGAAAACATAAGGGGCCAATTTGCACTTTGGCCCGTAGTCAGTAATTAGGCAACATCTGGGGAAGAGCATCTGCACCTAGAGGAGGCTGTTACAGCCTCCAGGTGCTCCCTACCTTTCTAGAAGTTGCCTAATTATGAACTAGGTGTGGAGCATGAAATTGTGCTCCACAACCTTACCAACCTTCCCCAAGGTATCCAGCAGGGGAGCATTGACATCTCTGCTGGACAAAGAGGTCAACTGGGCTGCCAGCAAGCATGCTGGCAGCTCTGCTGTCCTACCGATGCAACTGTAACTGTACAGAATGTGGGCATTGTCATGGCAGTGGCGCTGATGCATATGGAGTTGCAGAGGGTGCCACACCCAAGATGGCAGGACCCTGAAGAGGACCATTCCCCAGATTGATCACAGGCGAATGACCAGTTGTGTAAGGCTGTAAGTGACTAGTGTTCACAAGTGAGGGCACTAGTTAAGGTTAGGTGACCATGCTCCTTTCCCATCCAGTGGTCAGGAAGGGAAGTGTGAAATCGTCCCATTTCTCATTATCAGCTTGAATGCTGAAGCAAAGTCAACATCCTGGTCTCTGGGTCATACACTGCCAATATCATGTGCAAAGACTTCATCTCCACAGTTCCACATGGCCTCGGTCCAGCCTTTTTTGTACTAATCATGCTGTTGAAACAACCTCATTGAGTAAGGGGGTTTCTGTATTAGCTGCGGAAACCGGTTTAACCCCCCCTTAACACACATTTAAAACACTTACCTGAAGATGCATCCGCACTGCAGATTTGATTGGAGGGTCTGCGTCTGAATTTCGGTGTGAAAGACCAGTTTTTAAAACTGGTTTTTCTGCCAAAATCCATCTTAAATGTAAGACCTGAAAAATCACTTCCCCCTGGATATGTGCAGAAGCAGGACGCTTCTGCATGTGGCCAGGGGAAGAGATGGATTCCCTCCACCCACCATCTTGGGGAGGGCAGAAGCCCTTCCCTCGTGCACCAATGGGCCTTCGTAGTCATCTGGGGCTTTGATGTCATCTTTACTGGAGCAACTACATGGGAGGGCGGGGGCTGCCCCCACCTCCTCATGTGGCTGCTGCTATCCAGCGATGGGGCAGCCTCCTGGGACAGGGAATCTAGGCGGCGAATCACCCACTGCCCGATCCTCTCCCCCAGGAGGCTGGCCATGAGAGGTGGCGGCAGTGGCAAGCGCTCAGGGCGGGGAGGGGGTGCGGATGGCAACTACTTCCATCCCTCGCCACGCTGCCACCACTGGCTCTCCAATCCATCTCTGCAATGCATCCTTCCTGCGCGTGTGCAGATGTGCGGGTTCCCTCAGATCCATCACAAATAAGAGACAGATCTACCGGGAGGACGGATTCACTGAAAAGCAGATCTATTAGATCTATTAGATCCACTTTCAGCAGCAAGTGCAGAAAGGCCCTAAAAGTCTTGGGTCCTATTCAGCAGAGGACCCTAAAATTCAACATGGTACATAAATAAGATGAGATCAGTGGCACAAGAGATTGTGTTCCATTCTTCACCCACCCACTCCCCAAAAAATAAGGTATCTGCAATTTAAATTCAAATTTGGCAGGTTTTTGTGAAGTCTGAACATTGGTAGTCTGAACTATCCCTTCCACCACAACCCTGCTGTTTCCATTGTGTCAGCCATTGCGGTCTCAGCACCCCTCAGTTAAAAGCGAGTTTTGGCTCTGATTTTGAGTAAGAAAATTACAATATTGGAAGTGTGACTTTAGCTGCAGCTGTAAAATGTTACTGCTTATGAGTTGTGGCTCTAAATTTCACTTATGGCCAAATTATTGTTTCATGCACATACATGGCAAAGCTCCCTTTATGAATGCTGTTCTGCCACTCAGTACATGTACCAAATTTCTTTTGCTTTGGTTGCATAATGTTACCTAGGGAACAGTATAGGGCTGACATATACAGCCGTGCCACAAATTAATTTTATAGTTATCAGGATGTAGGGTGATAACAGCGACATGAACTGCTGTGAAATTACCATTGTTCCCATGGAGTTACAGTGTAATTATGTGACTTCTGAAGCAACTTTGCAAATAAAAGCATGTCATCCTTCTAGGTGTTGGGATGTGTTTCTTCTCTCCTTTTTTCTCTTTTGCTCTGCTTCAGATTTTGCTCCAGGCAGAAAAAAAAATCCAAATAAATAAATAAATAAATAAATAAATAAATAAATAAATAAATAAATAAACACACACACACACACACACACACACACACATAAAGCCATACATACATACATACATACATACATACATACATACATACATACATACATACATACATACATACATACATACATACATACATACATACATACATACATACATAAAGCCATGAAATAAATCTATCTGCTTTTCATGATGTTTTAATCTCAAAGCATCAAATTAGAAGCTTAAAATTAGCAGCAAAACCAAGGAGCGCTGCTGTTTTTGGGTTATTTCCAGAAGTAGCATGCTGGCAAGAACAAAAGACATTCTTACAATGTCTTCTTGCAGAAAATGTTCAAATATCAGACAAAAAGAGGTGGTGAATAGTTTACTAATTAAAGGCATGCTTGTGTTGGTCTGTATTTTATGAGAGTAGCTAGTGGTTGTGAAAGATGGGATCTGTGAGAACCAGAGAATAACCAAAATATAATATGAATATTTGCTGTTATCACCCATGTGGATTTAATTCGAATACTCTAACATTTGTGGCTCCATGACATATAAGGAATTCTAAGAAAGAGGTCTGGGTTACTAAGCTAGCATTAAAGGGGGGGGGAGTGATATGCTTGGATTTTATGCAGAAGTAAGAGAGTGGGTGCATCCCCAAAAGACTTATTTGCCTCTCTAATCTCCCTCTACTGTCACTTTATTCAAGCGGACTTTAAAAGTGCCCTCCACTTCCGGAATAAGCGTCCGCATGAGGCTCAGAAAACGCGTGTTTAAAACGCACCTTCCGCCCCCAAGGAAGCGTGTTTTCTTTCCCTGCATCTTTTTTCCCCCGCCCCCTCTCTTGTTCAAAGGGAAAATAGCCATTGGTTCTGTTTGTCTATCAGATCTCCGTCCCCCGGAAAGGTTTCCTGCACGGGCTGCAGCCATCTGCCGGGCGATGGTTTGCTCATTCCCTCTTAGGACTTTCAATCACTGTCTAAATCCACCCGGTAGAGCAGCGGTGACTTTAAGTACACCCACTTCATAACAATGCTGCAATCCATCCACTTCACACCTGATAACACTTCACGCCTGATAACAATTCTGGCTCTTTGAAAGTTCTGTGCTTTAGGGAAGGAGGGAAACTAATGCTTTCTGGCTTTCTGGCAGGCAGCAATTCCTGCCCCTTTTGCCACAGAGCGTCTCCAAGTTAAATGCTGCGAGGAAAACCTGCAACTTCCGAAAAGAGCGATGAAACTCTTCTTTAAAGGGCAGGTATTTTGTCGCGGGTTTTCCTGCTTTTGTAGCGCTGGAAGCTCGTTAAAAACTCTGGCATGGGGGCGCTCAGAGGCAAAAGAAGAGTTTTAGCACACTTTAAATTGCTTGGGGATGCACCCAGTGAAGATCTATAGCTGAGTATGGGGACCAGAAGATAATATTTGTATAGATAGGTTTTTATCTTAATAGGAGTAGATATGTTTTTGGGTACCACATTGGGAGCTGCTATCCAAATATGGACAAGGCTGGTTGCTCCAGCTATGCAGAGACCTTATCAAACTGTGACCATGAATGAACATATAATAACTCAAAACTCACCTACAGTTACTGCTCTTTTTTGTCATTCTGGTCTTTGGAAGCAACTTTGTATACACCATGACCATGCTTAAACCTTTAGTCGATCTTCAGTTTTGATGCTCCCACCTTTTCATTTCTATCCTTTTTATTTGTGCACTTTCCACCTTCTGTTTGAACTTTCCTGAATGAAGATGTGACCATGGTCTAAATTTTAAGACGGATAAATCTCAGTCACTCGCAATATATTTGCCTTTTGTGCAGAGTATATAGAAATGTATCCCAAAGTGTGTTATGTGTACCATTTTTGTATGGAAGATAATTTTAGGCAACAGACACTTACAAAACAATTTAAGCTTTAAAAAGAAATCCAATTTAATTTTAAAGTACTAAATAATAGTACACGTGATGCATAATGTGGCAAAAATCATGAAGGTGAAGTACAAATAACTGAAAATTGGGAAATGCTGTTCTAGAACATATGTTCTGGGAGCAATCATCAACTTCAAAGTGACATATTAAACTACAGTCACAGAGATATGGAGTTTGAAGAGGATAATTGAAACTTTGGGTCTTTCTGTCCTGAACTTGTTGACTGGCCCACTCACCCCCCTGGAATATGTTGTCCACACTGAGGAGTTGTCTGTTGGGGTAGCAGCCTCCCACTAGAATGCTGATTCTGTATCAGTTAGTGTTGGACCAGTCTACAGTTCAAAAGTGGTGCCACATCCTGCTGCAACTGTGGACTGTATGTAAGTGGTCCACACAGTGTTCCAGACTGGCATACCAGGTCAATTGCTCATGTGCAAACAGTATGGAAGTTGGTGGTTTGGTCTACCGTGGGCATTTTGATAGACATCTAGAAGGGGTGCTGAAAATGTACCACGTCTAGGTGCCCAGCTCAAACATACCTGTCTGCAACTATGGAGGCTGAGATCTTTAGTACTCAGCCTCCATAGGGCTGGGCTGCCCATAATGTGGATAGCCCATGGTGCAGGCCTCAGGCGAATGGTCAATTGTGGACCATTTAATCATCCTAGCATGGTCCAGAATCATTTGAAATGGTCTTCACATCTGGCCTCCTAGCTAGATTCCCTTTGACATTTGCCAGGAATACTAGAATGGGGAAGAGAAAAATAATTAATACATTTTCCTAGAAAAGAGGCCAGGCTTCCTTTCTGCAGTGGTGGGATTGTCATATTGACAGCTGCAATCCCACATAGTTAAGGGCTTCAAAATGGAATTGGGTAATAGTATTTTTGGGAAATTTGTTCATTCACACAATTATAGCACATTAAGAGAACATAAGGACATAAGAAGAACCCTGCTGGATAAAGCCACAGCCTATTTAGTCCAACATCCTGTGTCACAGAGTAGCCCATCAATTGCTTCTGGGCATCTCAAGGCAAAACTTCACCTGATTTCAAATCACTGCAGGCTGGTTGCTGTCACCACCTCTTATGGTAGTAAATTCATTAGACTGACGATCCTCAAAATACTTGCCATTCTATGTCCTAACTCTCCTGCCCTTCAGCTTCATAGACTGCCCTCTGGTTCTAGTGTTGTGAGATGGAGGATTCTTCTTTATGCTCCTTTATGCCCGATGCTCCTTTCTCTGCTTTGTATGGTTTTGAAAAGTATAAGCAGATTTTTGGGTGCATTCAGTATGCTGGTTTGAATTTTCTAAAAACAATAGCTCTCATATACGCAGTATGCTGATCAGCAATAATTCAGTAATTTTAAATAGTATCGACTTTTTGTTATTACCTGCTGAACTAGATTGTCTGTGGACATACTTCCATCACTTGCTATCTTCTTAACATTTGCCACTTTAACTAGAGCTTGCATCGTTTATGAAAATCTTTTCCTTTTGCGTAGGCATGTGCATGCATGTATAAAATAACAGTGTGAATTGTGAATGAGTACTGCTACTACTATTGCTAGCATGCATATTAATTAAATTACTATATTCCTCTGCAGCCGTATGGTGAAGTGACTAACAACAGTCTTAAACAATTTAACAAACAATGCAGCAGAATGATAAAACCAACACAAGTTAAAAACAGGGTTATAAATGCTTTTAAACGGTATGGCAGAAATAAAGTGAACCCATAATTTGTTGATAACTAATTAGGTACCTTAAAAAGTTCAAGAAGTTTTATTGCAAGTACAGGGCAAAATGTTCCATCCCATGATCTGAGCATGTGCCTCTGATAAGCTGCCAAGGAACATAATGTCAGGAAAAGAGGCACCATCTCTGTAATGTGCAAAGTGGGACTTGAGCAGGTTGGCATGAGTGTTAGCTTATATATGGATTCTACGCATTTTCTAAAAAAGTCAGGATAATTCTTAGATCCTAGTATAGAAATTGGAAGGTAAAGTTTGCCTCATTTTGGCTGCCTCCAAACTAGCAGAATCTGCAATTAAAGGTAAAATTACAGTATACTTACTGTGCAGCAACAACCAGCCTTCCGACTCAAAAGGCACCTTCGTAGCTTCCCCATCAGAGCTGCAAGAGCTGAGTCGGCGTGTGCCGTCACGTGGGTTGAGACAGCCAATCAAATTTGAGCTGCCCTTTCTGCTCTCATCTTGCTTTTCTACTGTGCAGTGAGTGTCCTTTATCCAGTATTAAGGTAAGTGCACAGTCCCAGTTGGATTATTTGACAAAACGATGAACCATCAATAGTCATGTGTGACACCTCGATTGGGACTGCACATTCCATTGCACAGTATAAATGTGTCTGCTTGCAGCCTTTGTTAGCATTTCTGCTAACAAAAGGAGTTATTACAAGGTTGATGAAGTTGGCATTGCTGATATTATGTTTAGAGTGGCCACTGGTGTGTACTCATACTATATATTCTCTTTGAGTGTGTTTGCAGTGCAGTTCTACAAAAAGTCTTATTTTAAGAAAACTGTGTACAAAAATGCATGCAACATTAGCTGTTTGCAGTTGTGTAAATTGTCTGTCTCGTTTGGCTATTAAAATATTTTATTTTCCATTAATGCAACCCAATTTAGGAATATCTTGAAAGGTGGATTAAAAATATCAGAAATATGTCAGGATTTGGTTGATTCTCAAAAGAAAAAAGTTGAGCAAGTCTGCTACAAAAAATAAAGTGTTATTTTGGATCAACTTATCTGAGTGAGTCAGATGCAGCAAATGAAACTTGTCAAATCAAGGAACGGAACATAGATGATTGATAAGTATCTTGATGGCAGTTTGTTAGCTAGTATCTCGTCATCCAATTACAGCAAGTTTGAAGGTGACACCTAGTATTGAGCACTGGACTCATCTGGGGTATATTTTTCAACATCTGATCTGGTGAACATAAATGCAGCTTGGGAATTTCATTGCGTGATTCTAGAACAGTTTTGTTCCTGCAGTTTTATATCTATTTGTGTTCTTTGTAGCCAAAAGTTGCGGTCACCCCTTTGCAGAATGGAAACCTTCTTCAGTCTTCAGAGATCAGACGCTAATTTCCCGCTCCCAAACAGTATAGAGACCATTTTGAATCCTCACTGTTCCCACAATGTTTAAAGAATCAGAACTTTTTGTGGACTAAAGCTCCTGGAAAGCAGAATATCTGTATGTGGATTAAAAGAGGTCTCAGTGATGTTCTGAGGTTCAGATCTGGGGTTTTTTTTCCCCACAATGGGAATGGCAAAGTGGACTATTTTGGGAGGAAACTGTACTTTTAGGCACATTCTCTGTTTCCTCTTATCCAATTATAAGCACTGATTTCCTCTGACGTTCCACCCCCTTTCACCGTGCTCTCCGCCATTAAGTGTTGCTGCCACACACTCCCACCCCCACTTACCTCTTGCAGGGAGAGAATGCTCAGGTAACATACAAGGTAGCTTTGGATTTGGTTAAGGCAGCCCGACTTAGGAAATCATTCATTGAGCTTAATGGAGTGCCTTGTAAGGGTGATGAGGATAAGTAATGACAATACATACACAGACTTGATTTTATTCTTGTATGGTTTTATTTTGTATGTCTAAAATTTGATATGGTCAAGTGACTAATCAATAAAGTTTATTCTATTCTTATTCTATTCTATTCTTCACTCCCCCCCACCCCCCCACCCACCCCCGCTGCTGCTCCGTGCTGCCACCCCTGCCATCCTTATGCCACTGCACCTGCCGCCCCCACCCCCTCTGTCCTGCCACTGCAGAAAAGTGTAACAAAGTCATTCCTGGCCCAAAAAGGCTCGGATACGGCTATCTTTCTGAAGCAGATTTAAATGACAAGGTGTAACTGCCTCCCTAGACCAGACTTCCATACAGGGTTGGTGCTCAAGACTAGAGTACAAAGACACAACCAAAGGAATGGTATGAGAGAGGACCAACAGGGAACCCAGAAAGTCACTGCAGGGTTAGTATTCCATGGGTGGGATGCTCTGATTGGAAGGAGACCCACGGAACCAGCTGGGCAAATATAGCTGCCCCAAACCAGCAGCACCTGTATTATTGTGTTATTGCACTATAGTGCAAAGAGGGGAGCAATACCCAGTGAACTCTGTCATAGGAATTGTTATGGTGTCAGGGGAGTGGCTGGGACTGAAGGGTGGAGCTAGAACTTGCTGCCCCAGCTAAATCGTGATTTGAAGGATGGGTGCAAATACAGTCAGTGAGCTGAGTGGGTGGGGTACTTGAAGAGGGGAAGGGAGGAAAAGATACTGTTTCTCCATGCCGAGGATGGGAACCATTGTCAGTGGGAACAAGGATATTCAAATTTATTCGTTTTATCAGTAACACATGGGAACTGCCAGAATCCACATCTGCTTCAGGCAGAAGAGAACTAAGGCAACATTAGAGAACTAAGGGCAATTCTGCACTGGTTGGCATACTGGCCCAGCAAGTATACTACGTAGGAGCCTTTCTTCCACATCCTGGTGCAGTCTGAGGCCCCGGGGCAGAACCTTCCTTCGACTGTACCAGCCTGTAGAAGGGAAACTCCTAGTACACTTGCTGGTCCAGTATAGCATATGATTCAGAATTGTCCATAGAGTTGTGTAATGCTTTCCAAAGCCTTAACATATACGTGAAGAGCCCTTGAAATCTGAAAGATAACTCTTATGTCTTTACAGTAGATGCCTTATTAGATCATGGTGTTAGTATGTATTGTCCCCCCTTCTCCTTTTTAAAAATCTGTTTCTGTGGTACTCCTGAAATTTTCTTGGTTGGTAAAGGAATAGGTGAAGATTGGGTGAACTTTTTTTGCATGCATATTGGAGGGTGCAGCTCCTGCCACATGGCTGGTGGGCTGACCCTGGAAGAGTGCATCTGCTGAGAGCCCTCCAGGGAAGCATTTAAGTTCCATTCAGAGACTACCTGCTAAAACCACTAATGCTGCTTTCATGCCGAGGATGGTCCTGATCTTATGTGAGTACATTTCTATGAGGAATAGGATTAATAATTAATGCATGTTCCTTCGTGTAAAATAGGATAATCTCTGACAGATGGTGGTTTTTAACAAGAACACTACAGCAATTCAGATCAGACTAAGCATGTTTTATCTCCGTGCCTCAAACACACAGAGACACGCATTTGAAAAGGTACTTGCATAGTTGAGATATAAATTCTGTACAGATATTTTCCATCCTAGCAGTGGTCATGGGTTGATTGGGGATCTGCAGTTTCAGGGATTACATCTGAAACTATTTATATATCTCTTATTTTTTTTGTGCACACACAGATGCGCACTAACCCTTTCCATTTTAAATTGGGTTCAATTATAATTATAAACAGGGTTGTTGAATTTGGTGCAGTGTCAATCAATTGATGAAATACAGAAATGGAAATTGACACTTAGATTGAGGTGTCTAAATTATTATTATTTTGTCCCAATGTGCATCACCTTGCACTTCCTAGTAGCTCATTTACCACTTAGTTGCTCTGTCACCCAAAGTCGAGAGGTCCCTGTGGAGCTCTTCTCAATCTCTCTCAGTCTTCACTACCTTACATAATTTGGTGTCCTCAGCAAATTTTGCTACCTCACTAAGACCATAAGAGGATCTCTATTGGATCAGGGCACAGCCCACCTAGTCCAGCATCCTGTCTCGCATAGTGGCCCATCAGTTGCCCATAGGCATCTCATCGTGTGCTCTCGTATCCCACCAAATGGCCTTAGAGGCATCCTGCTTGTTTCCCCAGCCTGAAAGATGTACTTAGATGTCCATTCTACTGGCCATTGATACATCTGTCATCAATACATTTATCTAACCCTTCCTTAAAGCATTTTAGACTGATAGCTGTTACCACCTCTTCTGTCAGGAAATTCCATACACCGATGACCCTCTGGGTGAAGAAATACTTCCCCTTGTCTGGGGAGGTGTTCCAGCCCCTTAATCATTCTGGTTGCCCTTTTATGCACCTTTTCCAGTTCCACAATATCCTTTTTGAGGTGTGATGACCAGAATTGTACAAAGTATTCCAAATGTGGCCTCACCATATATTTATAAAGCGGTAGTACATGACACTGGAAAAACTAGCAAAAATTTGTAAAAAAAAAAATGTAATGCTCATTGGAAATGTGGAAAATGTGGCTGTTTTTGCACTAATACTTTAATACCCATTAAGAACTAATACCCATTGTAAAGGCCGCCTCTCTCAGCCCTTATCTATTTCAATATATATATTT
>MTQE01001134.1:26822592-26833625 GCA_014337955.1 Aspidoscelis marmoratus | reverse complement strand
GAATTCTTTAAACTGAAATAACACATGCCATGAAGACGCGCCCCAAAAGTCCTTATCTCCTAGTTCTCCTGTTTTTCTTCCAGTTAATAATATAATGGTGAATAGCTTTACGTAGGCTCAGCAAACCTTTTTAAAAAAATCCAAATTTGCCATTATTCCAAAGAACCCCTCTCAGAAATCATTTCCATTTATTCTCTTAAAACAAAATAACTGTCTTCTCTCAGTTATTCCTAAACCATGTACAAACAGACCAAAAGTTTGCTTTTCTTCCTGGTGCCCAAGGCATCTTAATCTATTCAATGATTTTCCTAGGCCAAAACCTCTGAAGGAAAAATCTGACCTTTTTAAACTGCAGAGCTCCTTTCCTTTTTAACTATATTTTAGATTATGAATCCAAGGCCATGTCCATGGTCCAAGGCTCTTTCTGTTTCCAATTATAAGCCCAAATGGAATCCAGTTTAAGGACTTTCATGATACCTTTACACCAGAATTTTTCCCAATCATATACGGCCAGTTATATTTATTTTTCTGATCGTACCTGGTATCACACCTTCATGATCTGGCATATTGTTGGACTCATTATGTTAGTGCAACTGGGAACACAGGCACAATGGGTCTCCTGGATCTTTGGAGGTCTCCTTGTGTCGACTTCAAAACTGATGTAAGATTTGGAGCTGGCACAAGGTCTGGAACAAGCCATTCTAATCCATAAAGCCCTGTTCTGTTCCAAGAGCAAGTCATCCCACTTTGTCCAGTGTGATTGATCTGGTCCAGTCTACTAAAGGTAAGTAAAAAAAGGTCCTAAGACTTATGTGTAGGGTACATGGTGTAAGGTAGCTGACTTAATTGTACAATTCTTACTTGTCTATGTTATCTTGAAAAAAAAACGTTATGTTTTGCTACATCTATAGAATCCTTGTTAGCAGAAATCTGTATGTTTTTTAAAAAATATCCTTAATGAAATATTTGAGGAAGTAGACTTCTGATCACTTTCAAAGCCAAAAACAATGTATTTCTATTGCAGTTTGTTAATATCCAACCACTTTCATGAATCAGCTTTTCTTTTAAACCAGTGGTGGTATGACAGTTTCAACAAATCTTGTTCTGGAAGCACACATAAAAAAGCACAGTAACTAGGAAAAGCAAACATTTTATCTTAATTTCAAGACTCAATCAGAAAAAAATAAATACACATCCTTCAGATTTAAAGTATACTTTTTGAGCAAATAATTTATATGGGAACTAATACTCTAAATATGTTTGCCTCCTTATTGTGTTGAAAAGTGTTGCCCTGAGATTTAAAGGGCAAAGTGGGTTCCATCATTGCAGTGAGGTTGAATCGGCCTCTGAGGAAAGGTCATCCATCTTGTTTTGGTTGCTTCTGTGCAGATATATTAAAAATGCTAGTGAATTTCTGATGTGCTATAACCACATTGCATATGTAGGTTTTCTTGTTCTATATAAAGAACTGTGATAAAGAAGTTCTATTAAAAAAGGCACATGCAGCATTGGGGTAGTGTTGATGGATGGGTGTCATTGCTTAAATGAAGGCTTTGAATCACAAATGTATGTGAAAGTAGTTATTTTCTTCCATTTGTAAAATACCACTCTAAGCATCCCTTCAAAATGAATAATGTACCACACATCACACCAAAACAATGTCTAAAAGCTCTTCATATCATACTAAATAGAAATAGATATGTCTGCTGCATACAGTATCTAACTTGTATCCTTGGAAATGTCCATTTTGACCTTTTCCTCTGTTAAAAGTGCTTTTTAATACTATCAATCTATTCAGCGTGTGTGTGGGGGGGGTTGTTTTCTGAAATAGAGAGCTTGGGATTCCCCTACTCCCTCCTGGACTCCTCAAAAAGATATGATGCACTGTCAGGAAGATGAAAAATAATAAATATGAAAAACTTATTTTAAATAATAAAAACCAAGATTATAAAGAGAGGGCTAACTAATATGTTCTTTCCTTTGTGTTTTCATTCACTTATAAGGTATTTATAGTATAGTGAGCCTAAAGGGCCCAATCAATATCAGAAAATCACTGCAGAATATGAAACACGATGTAACCAAGCGCATCATAAACAATTGACCACATTGTACTGGCTTTGCACAGTTAACACAAATGGTTCACACTGGGCCAAAAATCAGAGACTAAGATCCAAGGTGCTATTTTTGGTATGTCTGGGAAGTCACAGAGGGATTTTCTTTTTTCTTTCATTTTGAAGAAGCAAACAACATTTGTAGATTCACACTTGAAAAAAAAATCCTACAAATCACCCTGTGGCCAGTATCTCATCATTTAGGTTTAGGAGGCATAGGTCTCTTAAGGAATTGGAAAGGAGAGGAAGGGTTTGAGACAGGAGGATGGTTAGGAAGGCTTCAAGACCGCTATTGGGGTAGTAATAAGAGCAGGTCTGTGCTCTTCACTTCAATGGGCATTTTATTTTAATGGTTGCATTTAGCCTGCACCCTGACCTTGGCCTTTCTTCCTTGTTCATTCTCAAGTGACTCAACAGTTGTGAGGCTGGCAGGTGGTGTGTGCCACCCTATGGCTTGCCCTCTCACTCCTCTAGTCTCTTGTTGAGAGTCTATTGCAGTTAGATGTTTCCCATTGTCATGAAAGGGGAGAGGATTGTTATTTTATGTCACCCCTCTCTTCTTCCTGTGACAGATTAGGATAACAACAGTAGGGTCGTGTCCCCCATGCACTATAAAGTCCGAATTGAATCTGAATTCGGCAAGGGGCATCCCCTTGCAAAGCCCCCAAACTGGGCTACATGCAGATCATGTCGCCCAAATCTGCACTAAATTTATTTCTCTAGAAAACTGTTCTTGCTATGGTTTGGGAGCAAAGTCTGCATTATTTGGAGGGCTGAGTCTGTGCATGGGGAAGCTCCCAGGCTATTTGGGGAGGAGACAGACTCTGGCGTCATTAGGAGGTCAGGTTTCATGCCCTGTGTTCACTGTTCCTGTCCTGTGCATTGGGGATCGCAACTGCTGGCCATTTTTAAACAGTGATCAAACAGAAACAAGCCTCTTCCCTTTGCGATCTGATCACCGGGCAAATGTAAAAGAACTGATCGCCCCAGTTTGACAGGTAAAGATGCAGCGATGAGAGGGGTTATCTGTCCCTTGCTGTCCCATGAGCCTCTTCCCGCAACCCTTATTCCACCCCCACTCCTTGATCACTGACAAGCAGCTTCTGTAGTTTGCCGCTACAATGTTTAGGACAGTTTAGTGGAGGAGCGCTTCTCTGCTAAACTGACTCTAAACGTAGTGGCTTTGGTTAGCTTTTGAGCTGGCAAACTTCAGAAGCTGCTTGTCAGTGATCGAGGAGTGAGGGTGGAATAAGGATTGTGGGAAGAGGCTCATGGGACAGCAAGGGACAGATGACCCCTCTCATCACTGCATCTGTACCTGTCAAACTGGGGCGATCAGTTCTTTTACGTTTGCCTGGCGATCTGATCTCAGAGAGAAGAGGCTCATTTCTATTTGATCACTGATTAAAAATGGCCAGAAGTTGTGATCGAGGAAGGGGCATTGGGTGGCATTTCCCTGCCCTCGCTACAGCAGGTGGCACAGGGCTTGGTGACATCAACCCGGCTCCTATCAGGAAAGAGGAGGCGTAGAGAAAATGATACTGTTTCCCTGAGCAGGGGTTTAGCACGGTTTGCATGGGGACAGGCATATTTGACTTGAGCCCATGCTTTGGTTAGTCACATGGGGATGGGTCAATTCAGACTAAATGGAGTGCATGGGGACGCTGGCTAAGAGGCATGGTTGGGCTTACAGAGCAATTGGCCATTTATGGGACTTACCTGGCCTTGGACTGCTCCAGCTGGGCCATTCCCAGCTGGAGGATCCAGATGTCTTAAAACAGTGCCATACAAATGTGAGAATGGATGTTCTGGGACAGCCCCTGTACCACTAAGAAGCGCACACAAGAAGAAGCATCTAGTGGTTCTAGTCCATGCTAGCATGCAAACAACAGGTCCTTATTACAAGGTTTATCTTGGAATAAAGTGTGGAAGTAGCCTACTCAAAGTTTTCCTATTAAAGTTACTCATCAGCAGAACCATAGGAGTTTCTGTTTCAGAAACACCCATAGTCTGTTTTTGTACTGCCACTAAGAGCCCAGTTAAGACCCCATTAGGAATCTGATTAGTAACTGATTGGTACCAATCAGGAAGACCTTGTACCCATGAGTGCAGGAGAAATCCAGATTTAATGGGTCCTTCAGGTCTTTAAATCTGGAATTTGTGTGGACCCATGTAAAGGTGTCCACAGTCCGGTCTTCAGTGGATGTGTATCTACATTACTTACCTGTGAATGGGGTCCAGGGGCGGGCCCAGCAGGAGTGAAGCTGCACGTGCAGGTGGCCCCAGCTCCGCCACACCACTCACAGCTACCAAGGCTTGCACAGGCTCCATAGCTGTGAGTGACATCCATGCATCTGGTAGGAGGGGCAGTGAATCCTGGCTGCCTGCTTCAGCTGGCAGGCACAATCATTGCCCCAATGCTCCTCCCCCTCCTCATGGAGCTGATGCCCCAGCACCAAAGCAGCCTCCTTGGGGGTGTGGCAGTGGCAGGGGAGGCAGTGACAATGGTGGCTACACTGACAGATGCAGCTGCAGTCGCCACCTCTGCCATGCCCCCAATGCCACTGTGAAGGAGGCAATTCCATATTCTGGGGGCTACCACCAGAATATGGAATGGGAAGGCATGGGAAGATTCATATGGGCGACAATATTCCTTTACATATTTGTGACCCAAGTCCTTTAGGGGACCTAATAAGTTAATATCTTGAATTTGGTTTTGTACCAAATTGATAGCTAAGGCTGCTCTTTTAAGACTGGTGTGATGTGAATCTGGCCAACCATTCCAGTCAGCAGTATAGCTATTGAATTCAATACCAGCTGTACTTTCTGAACCCTCGTCAAGGAAAAGTGCTACAAGTGCTTCAAAATCTATTCAGTGACTCAAAATGATTAAGGGTCTGGAACACCTCCCTTACGAAACCAGGCTGCAACGTCTAGGCCTCTTCAGTCTGGAGAGACGGCGTTTGAGAGGGGACCTGATTGAAAGGGTGGATAGAGAAAATTTCTTTTCTCTATCGCACAACACTAGAACCAGGGGGCACTCTATGAAGCTGATGGGCAGGAGAGTAAGTTCTGACAGGGGGAAGTATTTCTTCACCCAGAGGGTCATCGGCTTATGGAATGTGCTGCCGGAAGAGGTGGTGACAGCTACCAGTCTGGATGGCTTTAAGGGAGGGTTAGACAAATTTATGGATGACAGATGTATCAATGGCTACTAGAACGAATGCCTTGATGCATCTTCCAGGCTGTGTGTGGGGGGGAGGAACTGGGGCGCTTCTAAGGCCATCTGCTGGGACTTGAGAGCAGGAGAAGGTTTGTCCTTGTCTCTGCTTGAGATGCCCATGAGCATCTGGTGGTCCACTGTGTGCGACAGGATGCTGGACTAGATGGGCTGTGGCCTGATCCAGCAAGGCTTCTCTTATGTTCGTATGTTCTTAAAATAATCTCCCCTCCGTCTATGGCAACCCACATCAGCTTGTTGATGCCAGTGCCTATGTAGTGTGAACAGTTTTTGGCCCTCCAGAACAACTTGACATGCCATGCAGGTGGTAGCAGCCCCTCTCAGTAGGTAGCCACTGTGAGCCAAATTTAAGTTATTTCTATCACAGTCTCAGAGCAGTTAACTCAAAATAATTAGTTAACCAAGAAGACCGAGCTAAAAGGTAAAACGTATGATTGTAAACATTCTCTGAGATCTTGTTTTGTTTAAATGTTACTAGATGTCATATCCTGACTTTATTAATAACATGTTAATTGGTTTTTTAAATAATAAAGACATCAAGCATTAATAGAATTACATCCTTGCACAAAATTATTTTAATACTGATAGCATACTTTCTCCCATTCTGTCCCTTGTGTGGCCAAACTTGCTTAACTCTTCATTCCCCCATGTTATAATCTGAGTTGAAGTGGAGATATATTTCACATTGTAGTGCTTTTGACCTTCTTGTGTATTTTCTCATTTGATTAAATTAAAATATAGCTCTTTTATAAACTTAGCTTTAGATACATTCAAAATAAGTTTTGGACATTTGCATGACACCCGCCTCTTCTGCCACAAGGTGGATTCAAAAGGCTGTTTAAGCTAGGTTTTGTTACTCCACCCAAAAAATTATTATAAAGTGGTTGAAAAGCTTAGGATAGTGAAAGCTTTGAGGAGAATGTGGGAGTCTATTTGTTCTGTTCCTCCAAGTGGCTCTTCTATTTCCCAAATTTCATTCTTCTCTCACTATCTGGATGATATTCTATGTGGCTGTATCTAAATGGGATGATTTTGGGGTTTCTGCGCTGAGTGGCCACCTTGGTAGCATGGGTTCACAGTCCAAACCCTGCTGATGCTGTGGACTGGAAGTGCACATGGAAGTCTTCCACATTTGTGATCTCAGGCAGCAATTTCCAGCCATTGAATGGTCTCCTGGGACTTATCAACATTTACAAAACAACCTTGAAAAAGCATCCTGAGATTTAAAGAGCCATAGGGGGCAAACTTACATTTCCGGGGAGTTGGACAGATTTGGAGGTGACATGGGAGCAGCAGCATTTATTCTTCCTGTCCCCAGATGACTGGAAGATGGCCAAAGATGGAGAGATGAAGGTCTTGCTTGTCAGTAATTTCTGATCGTCATCAAACGACCTCTCTTTGTTCTTGAGTTTCTCCCTCCCACGTGGTTCCTTTCCAATTAGGGGTGTAAAGGAATGCACCCCTAATTGGATTCATAATGAACTGAATATTCAAAAATCCAGATTCATATGAATAAAGAAAAATGAATGTCTGGACATTCGAACCAATACAAATACATTTGTATCTATTCATAGGAATATTTGATACATATCCAATGATATGAACCTCGTACGAATCCGTACAAATCTCATTTTCATCCCGTATGCATCCAGTTTTCAACTCATATGTATCCATACAGATGCATATGGATCTGCACAAGATGCATACGTATCCGTACACATAGGAATATCTGAATTATTCATAATGAATAACTCGAAATATTCATATTCATACAAATACTAAAGTACAAATGTCTGGACATTCAATTCATATACAAATGTCCAAATTCATACGAATTCATACAAATAATAAATATTTTGAATTCCCAATTTTCAAGAGGATGGTGATAGCTGTTGCTGGCTTAATCTTTGCAACATCTCTTTCTTTATTGCAAAGCTCCAGCTGTTTAGTTCACATTACATCTGCCTCACCCAAAAGTGAAAGAACATGCCCTTGTGAACATGCAGATAGAGGGTGGGTGGGAGGGGGGAGTGATAGATCCTTCCTGATATTTGATAGACCTGCCAGGTGGAGAAGCACAGCTTGTCCTGCCAATGTTGACAGCATGCTATAAATCAAAGCCAAAAAGCATCTCCAACCACTTAGCATGTGTCTCCCCACCCCTGAGGACTAGGAGCATGCAAACAGCATTCAGTCTATAACGGATGAATTTTAATTCAGTGCAAGGAAAGCGTCTAAGTTGTCTTCGGCTGAAATTGACCCAGTCTCTGGTTATATAGGGTCTGCATTTCTTATCCTTTTGATTCATTTTGTTAGTAACTGATCATGAAGATCTCAGGGATTATAAATGCACAAAACACAGTGGAATATGATTCTGGGAGGAGAAAATGAGGACGTTTTCAACCACTGACCTACAGAAAGAACATAGATTAAGGACCATCTTTATGAGACAGACCCTCTATGATAAGCAGTCTTTTTAAACAGAAACATAGATTTTTGGAAAAGCATACCTAAACCGTGACAGTATTAGGCGGCAGTGTACTTCACCCTTATTGAAACTGTAAAAAGTGTATATGTGTGTAGTGTCTGTGTTCTAATACTCTATTTCTGTTAGGTTGAAAAGTCCATCTTTCATGCCAAGAAAAGTGGCATCCTACCACTAAGCTGTGATTTGTCGGATGCTTTACAGCTGCTATTCTTGCAGCCCCATAGATAGGGATAGAGATGTGCAAAATCTGATTCGATCTAATAGTTTGAATCTGTGGATATTCACTTGGAAACAAAAAATTGAATCAGACACCTGCTTGCAAACCAGAACAATTTGATCAAACCTTTGCGTTTCACCTTTGGTTTGCCCAGGAAATGGCTTTTTTTTTCCTGTGGGGAAATATATATATATATATTATATATAATAATATATATATTATTTTTGATGGAATAAGAATAAATGTTTTTATTAAATGGTGTGACTACAAATGCAGATTTCATTTGTGCACAGGCCTAGACATAGAGCAAAAACAGGCTTATCTGACCCTGGTGGGTGATAATATATAGTTAGTGAACTATTTATGGCATATTTTAACTAGGATTGGGTTGCTCTCTAACATAATATACCATTTATAAATCTTGGGAAGAAATCGCATAGAATCTTTATTCTCTCTTTCTCTCTCTCAATTTACAATAATGAAGCAAAAGCTACTCAGTTACATTACTGTTCTCATACTGACCAAGGACAACATTTAGAATAACTGGGGGTACTCCAGAGTTCTTGAACTCCTATCATTCTTTGTCTTTGGCTAAGTTGGCTGCGACTGATTGTGCTTTTCCATGGTTCATTGTATCAGAAGGTGGCTGATGGTCCATGCTGGTACCTCCATGAGAGGACAGTATACTTTGACCACTCTGATGTGGTAAAAAAACTTTAGTTTGGCTTTCAGCAGCCATGGAAGCAGCCTGCAGGGGCAACACCTGAGTTTTCCCCACCTGAGTTGAGAGGTGGCCTGAGGCTCATGGGGATTCTCACTAGCTTCTGCAGAGCCACAGTTTGCCACCTCTGCAGGTAGAGAAGAGAAGCCACAAAATCTCAGCATTTTAAAAATTATATTCTCCAGGGGAAATTCTGGTTTAGGATCAATTTGAGTGTCTGTTAGTTCTTGGTTTTTATTAGTTCTGACCACCAGAGGGTACTCCAGTAGCCTCTGTATAGCCATGCATAGCCTTTCTGAAGATAAATATAGCCAAAGTTGAACAAAAAAATATCTCAGAATATGTGTGTGTTCAAAACAAAAATTAAAGCACTCTGCAAAGTTTTCTTCACATATTTTCCATCTTGTTCAGTGTATGTAGCTGCCTTTGTTTCTTGTTATGGTTCCAGTGCTTCTAAATACTTTGGCTTTAATTCATAGGATACGTGATCAAAGAGAAGAAAGTTTTCTAGACTTTTCCCACAATATCCTCCAATCTAGTGGGATGCAAAAATAGTGTCCGTACTGCCCCTGGATACAGCTGCTGTAACTGGTTGAAGTAAAGCACCCCTGGCTGGGTACTGCTGCTGCACCCAGGAAGTCTCATCTCTGACGTATAGTTATGTTATGTTCTCCTCTGGAGACATTTGATGAATTGTCGGCCTACAACTGCACCAATTTCTCTGCTCATAAATGGGGTTAATAATTTGAATGCTAGTTCAATCTTGATTTGCAGTTGGACCTGCTTTATGGGTGTTTTTCCACTGCCACTAAAAGTACCGATTAAGTACCCATTAATGGGTACGTAATGGCATTTTTGTACCCATTAATGGGTACTTAATGGGTACTTCTAGTGACAGTGGAAAAACACCCTATGTCTCTAGCCGAGAGAAAGAGAAAGGTTATTCACACAGGAAAAGAACTGTAATAAGAAAGTATTAATGAATGGCATATAGTGAGTTAATATGTGTTGTGCAATTGCACTCTTAGGGTGTTTTTCCACTGTCACTAGAAGTACTCATTAAGTACCCATTAATGGGTACAAAAATGCCATTATGTACCCATTAATGGGTACTTAATGGGTACTTTTAATGACAGTGGAAAAACACCCTTAGTTGCATAAGATCAATCATGTACAACTCTTAGAGGTTTTAATATGTTGAACAAATTTTGGAAGGACCTTTGAAGACTTTGTGGGAGTAGAGATACATATGAGAACATGTAATGGAGGCAAAATAATAATAAAAAAGAAATGCCTGATTTATTATTATCTGGCTTCTGTGTTTGATTTTCATTTAATTAAGTTGCTTGAATCATGCATAGTACCTTTCTTCTTGTATTTTATTTTCTTCAGATTCCATTCTTGTGTAACTCTTATGCCTTGGGAATGAACCACATAGAGGGCTCCTGGAATGTTCCAACCAGACCACATAGTAAAACCACAGTGTAGAAACACTGTGTGTAGTGGCACTGTGCTGTTTAGTATTCCTGCCTGTCAGGGACATTTCTTCAAACGTAGGAGTGGGTTATTTCCTGTGTCCAAAGAAAACCAGCACTGCTTGCAGCACTTCAGACAGGGGACCAGGTAGATCGGCATGAGCTTCAGTTAGAGCAAAGTAAGCCCTGTTTAAACACTTATACCTGCTCGTTGTTTATAGTGCTTTACTGAGCACTATAGGTAGGATGGCAGTTGGACCTGGGATCCCCCCCCCTTTTCCAGCTAAGCCATTAGAGAGCAGGAATGAGTAGATCCTATGCCCCTGAGACTCACAGCACTGTGGTAGCACTGTGTATTAAGGATGTGCAAGAATACTGTATTCAAAATATTCATTATTCAATTGAATTCAGCCAAATTTGGACATTCAAATTCGAATAGAATATCCAGCCATTCATTTTTTTTAATATTTGAACGAATACAAATATTTCAGATCATTCGTACGAATAATTCAGACATTTGTATGTGTACGGATATGTATGCATTGCATACATATAAGTACACATCTTATTCATATTCATACGCACATGTACAGATATGTATGGGATGAAAACGGATTGCATACTGGATAAAAACGGGATGCGTACAGATGCATATGGATACAACAAATGTTGTCAACATTCGTACAATCAAATATGTTATCAGATATTTGTACAAATACATACAAATGTATTCAAACCAGTCATAATTGGACTGTTGTTGTGCGGGGAGCGCGTGTGCCC
>MTQE01001134.1:26800300-26816930 GCA_014337955.1 Aspidoscelis marmoratus | reverse complement strand
ATTTATTTATTTATTTATTTATTTATTTATTTACATTTTTATCCCACCCTGCATCCAAGGGTCTCATGGACGGTTACAGCATGTTTATTTATTATTTATTTATTTATATTTCTATCCCACCCTAGATCCGTAGGTCTCAGGGCAGGTTACAAGTTTTAAAACAACAAATTACAACCAATATATATTTAAAAGAATAATATCCATTAAAAACACTTAAGAGGTCAGACATATTTAAAAGTATACTAAATATTAAAATGCTGATATCAATGGTGTGTGTGTGTGTGGGAATGTTTTTCCACTGTCAGAAAGTACCCATTTTTGCACCCATTAAGGACCCATTTGGGTATGAGCCGGATGAACCCATTTCCACCAGGGCACCCATTGGGGAAACATTTGTTTCCACCACCACTGGGGAAATCCAGATCATATGAGTACAGCTCAGCCTTTAATCCGGATTTTCTGTAGACACCATTAATGGGAGGTACAATGGGGTCTTCAGCCAGAAAATCCAGATTAAAGGGAGCCTATTTCAACAAGAAACAGGCAATAGGGTCTAGAGGAGGCTAGCCCCAACATCCCAGCTTTGAAGCGATTTCAGAGTCATTTCAAAATCATTTCAAAATGACTCCAAAGTCACTCCAAAGAGATCGGCAAACACTTCAGAGAGGCTCTGGAGCTGTCAGTGCAGTCCGTTCGCTATTAGCGCAGACCACGTGGACTTCCCTCTGAAATCCCTCCGAAGTGATCGGCAAGGACTTCAGAGTCTCACCGCCGGTCTCTCCGAAGATCAGCGCAGACTTCGGAGGCACTCCGGAGCAATTTCCCACTGACATTGCGGGTGCTCCAGGGCTGTCTTGCGCTGACTTTAAAGATGTTCCAAAGGGACTCCGGAGCGGCTTCGAAGTCGGTGCCAGTCTCTTCAGAGGGACTTTGAGGAGTGCACCCCTCTGTCTCCCAAAACACCTGGGGTGGCAGACAGACCCCTTGGGGGTCGATCCAGATTCCCCACATGGGTGCAAAGGTGTTTCCATGGCAGGGAGGTTAGCACCCACTGCTAATGGGTGCTACACCTCTCGTGGAAACACATTGGGTGCTTCCCTTAATCTGGATCTACTAGATCTGGATTAAGGAATGTACCCATTCCTTAGATCCGGATCTGAGGAGCGCGGTAGAAAAACACCCATAATCATGTTAGTCAAAGGCCAGGGCAAAGAGGTGTGTCTTTACAGCTTTCCTAAATGTATACAGAGAAGGGGTGTGATGCACCTTGAATGGGAAACTATCCCATACCTTGGGAGCCATTACCAAATAGGCCCTTTCCTGGGTGCCCACCCGCCTCACTACTGAGGGTGGTGGGACAACCAGGAGGTCCTCACTTCCAGATATCAGGTCACGGGCAGGTCGGCATTTCTTTAGATATTTTGGGCCCAAGTCATTTAGGGCCTTGTAAGTCAGAGTTAACTCTTTGAGTTGGGCTCAGTAGCAAATTGGCATCTAATGCAACTCTTTTAAGACCAGTGTGATGTGCATCTAGCTAGCTGTTCCGGTCAGCATTCTAGCAGCTGTGTTCTGCACCAGCTGCAGCTTCTAAGCTGTGTTCAAGGACAGCCCCATGTAGAGCGCATTACAGTAGTCCAGTCTGGAAGTTACCAGAGCATGGATAACTGTGGCCAAATCATCTCTGTCCAGAAGGGCCCTTAGCTGTCAAACCAGCCATAGTTGGAAATAGGCACTCTTGGCCATGGCCTCCACCTGAGCTAAGAGCACTCCCAAATGGCTTTAATGGCTACTTTTAATTTTTTGCATTTTTTAAATCCCACTCTTTACCTGAAAGTCTCAGTCAGGTTACAACTATAAAAACAAGAGATAAACAAACAAAAGAAAAAGAATAACAGTGCCTGAAAAGAGGTGAAGGGGGGCTGTTTCCTCAGCCAAAGGCATTTCAACTACAATATATTAATATAATAGTACCGTAAGAAAGTGAGAGTGAAAGAGTGCTGTGCTATGAAAATGGTTTTCTAAAGGGTTTTAGTACCTATAGAGTTGGGGCCTGCTGACTTCATGACATAAAAAAGCCTAGTTCACCAACAGGCCATCAGTTGTTCAGTTCTTTTCCTTACACAGTTCTCTTCCTTACATGACTTACAGTGTTAAGGAAATCTTGTCTGAAAATATATGCGAATTCTGCCAGGGAACAAAAAACCTTTGGAATGTGCAGTTCTTCAAGCCTTGTGATACATTTTTGATGCAATACACGAAGGTGATTTAGAAAAGAAAGCACATGATGCATTTTCAAGGAGGTGCATACAAGTGCACATGTGTGAGTGCTTAAGTATATTAAACCCACAGGAAATGGGACAGGACAGTTGCATGGTGTAGGATAATTGGCATAGAAAAGAAATACACAGATTTGTCCGTTTGTAACGTGGAGTTCTTTTGGGAAAAAATGCCTGTCTTTTTCACTCTTGATTTTTGCTTCCAATTAGGTATGGCGTGCCACTGTTAGGCTGTTGTTAACAGAGGGGTGGCATCCACCCACCCACAATAAACAGATCCAAAGCTTCCTCCCCTAGGCTGTTAACATAATCTACATTTGCGGTAGAACAAATTCAGTGTAGAATGCAGGCATGAGGGATAAAGAGGGGAGTGGAAATGACATTCCACTCTTCGAATTCCCCTTCCTTCTTTTAGCCAGTTTAATTGAAACTAACTGAAAGAAGTAATGGGGGCAACACAGCTTGTTCTGTGCTGCATCCCCCACCCCTTAAAATGGTAACTGAGGACCCCAACACAGGGAACTGAGAATATCGTGTGAATTGCACCACTTCACTGAGCAGGCATTTTCAGAAAACCCTAGGAGGGTACCCCTTAGAACAGGGGTCGTCAAAATACAACCCCCGGGCCACATGCAGCCCTCTGAGAACATTTATCCGGCCCACCGGGTGTTTTTGCCGCCACTGCCTGTCCTGCTTAGGAATTCGTTCATAGTTTTTTTAAAAAACTATATTCTGGCCCTCCAATGGTCTGAGGGACAGTGAAGGTGAAGGCAGCTTCTGAGTGAAAAGTCCTTTTCATCTTTTGATCCAGCGTTACCTGAAAAGGATCAGGATTTGTGCTAGTCTACCCTCCCGCACCCCCAGCTCATCACCCACAAAGCCAAACGTAACTGGTATCTGATTTTGACTTCTTCTTTCTTCTGTTTGCCAAGCTTTCCACGCAGTGTGACTGAAAAAAAATAATTGCCTTTGGTCTTATTATTCCCAGTAGGAGGAGAGGCAGATCATTTCCAAGCTTTGAAACATGATAAGGGCATGCATGGATAAAATGTTTGGCATTCCTGATTCCAATTCTCCCAGGAGTTCCACCTTTAAATATCTCTTTTTCAAAGGATATTTCAAATTAAAATGTTTACTATATATGTATGTTTATATAACCCATTAAGCTGTAGTTCACTAATCTTAATTCCCTCTGGCTATGATCACACCTTTCCTGGTTAAGAAGTCTGGGGCTGTCGTGGGCCCAATCCTTACAGTGCTGTCTGTGAGACCACCCGCCGTTCCTCAGTGTGGCAGATTTTTTTAATTAAATGGGTGTGTGTTTTTAAGTGAGCACCAGACTCATATCTTGTAGCCAACAGGTTTGATTCTGTAGTCATCCACAAAGCCAGCTGGGTGAACTTGGGCTAGTCACAACTCTCTTTCCAAGCTCTAACAGCCCCTCTTACCTCACAGCGTGTCTATTGTGGGGAGAAGAACAGGAAGCTTTAACAGCCACTTTGAGTCCCCTTAAACTGATGAGAAAAGTGGGGTAGAAAAGCCATCTCTACTTCTTCACTTCAAAGCTTCTTCAGTCCATCTTCCTGTCTGGCTGTTCACACCTTTTCATTTCTGTCCATTTTAATTGTCAAATTTCCATTCAGAGACAGAGCTTGGAGTAAAATCTTTATGGCTATTTGACCAGGATTCTGCAGTTAGTGGAAACCTTCTCAGAGGTCAGGGAAAGCCAGCAAGGTCATACTCCAAAGGTCATGAGCCAGAACTACCAAGGGAGTTTTGATGACATGGTTAGGCATGAAGCCAAACTAAAAGGAAACTACATTAGGGATGTGCATGAATATTTGTCACATTCACAATTTGTATGAATTTACATGAATTCAAACATTTGCATTTGAATTGTATGTTGGCTACATTTGAAGACTGACATCTGAACGCAAAGCAAATGCTTTTTTATATTACCAAATGTGAGGGCCTGCTGCTATTCCGATGGCATTTGGGTGGCAGCACCAACTCAGCAGCAGCACTAGCAAGCAGCTGCCCAGTTGCATCCACAGCAGATTTGGGTCTGTCTAGGTGTTGCTGGCAAAAGCACTCAGGTGCCAGAGAGCATTCCTATCATGTGATGGACTGGCAGCGCTTCCAGATAAGATTTGAATGTTCAGAGTCTGTGCTTTGGCAGATCCCTGTTGTGGGTAGCACAACACTGTTTCTGAGGGATATGTTTGTATCTGCAGCAATGGCTGGTATACATGACTGTTGCCAAGGTGAGGCAGTCACTGTTAGTATAGCACCTAGTGAAGTTCCAGGTAAGTTTGGGACAGGTCAGGTGTTCAAAATGTGAAAGCCCTATCCATACATGATCTTTCTCAATTTCTGCACTTTAAGAAGGTGTGAACGATATCACAATGTCGGAAAGATGTTCTACATGGACATCTCTTAAAATGTTATTGGTTAGATACATAATTCTGGTCACTACTTAAAAAATGTCTTTCCAGGCTGAAGAGGCCTATGTCCTCTCATCCACAATCGAATCAGGAATGATAGATCACTTATTTTACATCGCCCAACATTTTAAATTATGTTTTTAGGCACTGTTGTTATCTGTTTTATGAACTGCTTTGAGATTTCAGAATGAGTAGTACTAAAATATTTTGTGAATAAATGTTACAAGACCACTATAGCTTTGTGTTTTAAAGTTATTGTGTAAGGCATGCTTAGTTTAGAATAAACCACAGTATATTATAGATTTTCATCCTGAATAGGTTTTTATTGGATTGTGCTTTGTCTAGCATACATGAAGCAACCACCAAATTACAGGTGAAGTGAGTATCTCATTCTTTTCCTTATTATGGCTGCTGTATAAGAGTCTTCCCTGTAAAAATAATTCTCAAATCTCATCATAATATCAGATGTATTCTTCTTCAAATGTTGTCCCTCAGACAAGCAGAGGGAAAGGCTGGACAACCCACATAACTTCTTTTGTAAATATCACCCAGTCTACATAGAGATGTCTTGCTGCATGAAGACGGTTGCCAAGGGGACCAATTTAAAGTGGTCCTCACATGGCAGCTGTTTGCATGTTCATTGTTCCAGCTGGAAATTAGCTGTATTAAATCATCTGGACTTCTAAACAAATGTTTAGTGTTTAATAAATTTAATCTTTAATAATATGCTCACATTTATATTCCTTTCATGGAGCCTCAGACAGCATAAAATTATTTATTGTGCTGGATTTTGTACTTATACTTTGCGATAAGCTCTTAGGATGTGAAACAAATTACTACTAGCATATAATAATAACAACAGCAACAACAACAACAATGAGATGCATGCATTGGCAGACTATGTGAAAGAAAGCCAAGAATTAGCCCTGATTGAAGTGAACAACAGGAAGCTTCTTTAAGTGCAAAACCAAGAACCAGTACTGAAACACTGTACTCCAATGCCGGACAGATAGTCGGTGCAACTAGGTACTGCACGGATGGTTCTTTGAGAAAATTGAAGACAAAGTGGATAAGGAAAAGACCTGGTTGTGACTGACCAATGGAACACTGAAGAAAGAAACCGAGGAGATAATTTTTGCTGCGCAAGAATAAGCCATCAGAATGAATGTCATCAAAGTTAGAATTGAGAAAAAAATGGAAGTCCCAAAGTGCAGATTCTGTAAAGTAGCTGATTAAATGATTGACCACATTCTAAGCTGCTGCAAAAAGATTGCACAGACAGACTATAAACAGAGGCACAACAAAGTGGCACAAATGATACACTGGAACTTATGCCAGAACTACCAGTGGCAAAGAGCTGGCGGGACCATAAAGCAGAAAAAGTGGTCAAAAACAAACAAGCCAAACTACTGTGGGACTTCCGACTTCAGAATGATCGAACACTGGAGCATAACACACCAGATATCACAATTGTGGAGAAAGACAAAATGTTTATTGTTTACATTGCTATTCCAGGCGACAGCAGGATTGATGAAAAACAGTTAGAAAAACTTACCAGATATGAACTCTGGCATAAAGCAGCAAAGGTGGTCCCAGTGGTTCTCGGCACACTGGGGGCAGTGCCAAAAGATCTCAGTGGGCACTTGAAAAGCATTGGCATCAACAAAATATCCATCTGCCAGCTGCAGAAATCCACTTTGCTGGGATCTGCTGGGATCATTTGCCAATACATCACTCAGTCCCTAGGAGCTTGGGAAGGGCCCAACTAGTGATAACAACTACCAAAACCAGCTTAAATATCTTGTTTGCTGTGTGTTAGTGTTGTTTTATGTCAATAATAATAACAGTAATAATAATAATAATAAAATTACTATTAATATCAGTACAATTATAAATATTAAAACTCAGACAAAAAACAGTTACAAAAGCAGCAGCATCAACAAACCAGTTGGAAACAGTAAAAATAGGCACTTAAAAATATGGTTCCTAGGTGGTCTTCTATCATGTCATAGAACAAAAATGTGCTTCTTTAGCTTTGTCAAAATAGTGGCTCTGAACATTCCCAGAACAAATCATAAATATATGAATGGTAATCTATAGTTGAACAGTTATCTTTTAAAAGTTTCATTGACTAAAAAAGATATTAAGGTTACTTTAGCAAAATATTGCAGAGAAATTACATTTCAAAAACTATGAATCGCTAGTAGTATCTTCAGAAGATGCCTTCCTTTTTCTTTTCTTGCAGGTGAAATGATTTCCCGTAAAAATATGCCTTCTGTAATGTGGCACAAGCATCCTATAAAAATGAAGTATGTCTTCTTTGTTTTGCTTCAAAACTGTCACATTTGTTTATGTGCAGGTTTATTGCTCTGTTCCTTACAATGCAATCCTAAAGTTACCTACAGTGGCCTGGGAGAAGTTTGGGTTTTTTCTAGCTTCAGTGCAGTTCCTTCAATAGAGCTAAGTAACTAAATGGTTCCTAAGTATGAAGCAGTTCTTAAATGGAGGGGGAGGTGAAGAGGAATCAATCCTTTTTCTACTTAAAAACTAACATGTCTGGCAAAGAGAGGAAGAAGAGTTGGCTATTCTACCCCATTTTTCTCACCCAAAGCGGCTGACAAAGCTTTTCTATTCTTCTCCCAATATAACACCCTGTAAGGTAGGTGGGGCTGCAATTGCTCAGAAGGGAGCTATGGCTAGCCCAAGGTCACTCAGCTGGCTTCATGGAGGAGAGTGGAATCAAAGCACTCAAATGTGGTATTTCCAGCATATGTTAACCACTAGACCAAACTGACTCAATAAGATGCTCCCACTTATTAGCCTGGGAATCCAGACCCTATTCGTCCACGAGTTGTATTATTCAGTATCCATAGATTCTTCAGTTGAAGCTCCTGCAGATACTGGGTGCCCCAGTGCCTCCTCCCCCCCATGTAGCTTCCCACTCTGGGGCATGCCTCCCACTGACCCCCTTACCTTCTCCTACAGCTCCTCTGGTGTGCATGGGCCTTTTTCAGGCCGATCTGGGTTCTGAACTAGGCATCCTTGAGGTCAGAGAAGGCACTTCCTGTTCCTGGGAGGACCAAGGCCAGAAGAGGAAGGCCTGGTTTACCCCAGGAAAGCCCATTTACATGCCCAGATTGCATCAAAAAAGGCCCACAGATCCCAGATGATGGATCCTGCCCCCCTCCCACACATCCGCTTACTTCCTCTTGTGGCTCCTCTGGCAAGAGGCATCCTGCCTGCCTCCCAGGTGTGACTCCTTGATTACGAATTGAACATGGGAAAATGGCTTAGTGTACACCCCTATTTAGGTCAGGACCCACTACTTTTCAGTATTGGGGAAGCCACATTATGTGGGTGCAGAGCAGGAGAGGGAGAAAAACCTATTGGGATTCGCAGCAATGGACCAAAATGACCAATTCCAGCTCTGCTTCTGGCTGCCGAAAGTCCTAGCAGGATCCTTACTACCACAAGTGGAATTTCTACTCATAGCAGTGTTCCATAGGCTATAGCATGGTGCATAGTGTATGCTTCTTCTCTTGTCTGCTTCCATCCCAGACTTGACCTTCCAAGGGTTATGTAGGTGCAACCTAAGCCAAAGGATATCCTTAGAGAAAATTATAAAGAGAAATTCAGTAGCTTTCCTATTTTTTATTTCAGGCTTTCAAAGTTATTCTGTGTGTGTGGCAGTTATTGTAAAAAATATTTGCAAGATTTGCCATTGTTCATAGAGCAGACTGGCCATTCCCCCCCCCCATCCCCCGGAACATTCTAAGCTAGAAAAGGTGGATTCAAGAACACAAGGGAACATGGGGGGGGCACCTACTGTCTCTATGAAGTGCCTTTGAGGTTCCCCTTTTGTTATGTTTGAACATAGCCTTAGAGTAGGGGTGTGCACAAATGCAATTTTTGGGATTCGATTTGAACAGAATATCCAAAAATTCTATTCAAATCTTTAAAATCTGAATTTACCCAAATTTGATTCAAATTAAGCAGATTCAAATCTATCCATATGAATTTTCCCTTTGAATTTGCACTTAGGAATGTTGATAACATTCCTATGTGCCTGTACGCATCCATACACATCTGTATGCATCCTGTAGTTATCCCGTATGCAGTCTGTTTCATCCTGTACGGATCTGTACAAATGTGCATGGATGCGGGAAGGATGCATACATGCAAGTACGCATCATGTACGAACCGGAACACATACGAATAGATTTAAAAAATTGAAATTCATTTGAATGTTTAAATGCAAATTTATGGACATTCAATTCGAATGTCAAAATTTGGATGAATTTGATTTAATTTTGAATGTCTTCGAATATTTGTGCACATCCCTACCTTAGAGCACTTTTTCTTGGCACAGTATGTGGTGCAGAGGATCAAGAACATTTGAAGGAAGAGACAGACTGAGAGTAGGAGATGCTTATAGATGATTCTCCAGTAGATGCAAGGGTGGGAGGGAAGGCTGTATCTTAACTACAGGTACGTATTAATATATTTTACCTTTATATTATGAGCCACCCTGGATTCTTTTGGCAAAGGACAGATTAATGCCATTGGCTGCACAATCTTTCTGGGTACACTGTCTTGACTTGGTCTGAAGGGCATTTGTGATAGTTCTAGTCCTGTCTTAGAATGTGGTGTTGAAGTACTTCTGCTGTGTAATTTGGCTTTTTAGTATGAGTAAAACTATTCTTCACACTACATCACTGTGAAACTGAAAGGGATCGTCCTCCTGAGGTTTGGATTGTTGTGTTATCATTTTGCCTAATCCCTGCCCTTGGAATTAGAAATGCCCTGACCAAACTGTTGTTCAGATACAATCTTAAGATTTCAGAGTTCATCCATGCCTTCCCATTGTAGAACACATTGCATCACCAACGCTGCATTTTTGTTTTTTGTTTTATGACACTTCTATTAAAAATGATTTTCCTGAATGTTTTTATGTATTAATCATTTAAAGGCAAGAATAACCTTCAAAAAAATATTCAAAGACATTCGAAATTCAATTGAATTTGTCTGAATCTCAACATCTGAATTTGAATAGAATATCCATTAATTCTAATTTAAATATTCAAATGAATTTTTAATTTTTGAATATATTCATTCAAATTATTTGGACATTTGTATGTGTATGAGTTCATACACAATGCATACATGCACATACACATCTTTCCCACATCCGTACACATTTGTAGGGATCCATACGGGATAAATACAGGATGCAAATAGACGTGTACGGACGTGTAATGATGTGTATGGGCACATACAAATGTTGTCAACATTTGAAAGTGCAAATTCAAACCAAAAATTTGAATGAATAGATTCAAATTTGCTTAATTCAAATCGAATTTGGGTAAATTCAGATTTTAAAGAGTCAAATCAAATTTTCAGATCTTTTATTTGAATCGAATCCCAAAAATTGCATTCATGCACACCCCAACTCCCAGTTTCTCTCAAATGGCATTTGTTAAAAAAAAAATCTCATTTATGCAACTCCCAAAAATATGTATTAGTATAGTTTTTGTATGGATGAGGGCAGCTGAAATGTATTTCAGACAAGACTCAGAAACTATAAGTGGAGTTGTCTGCACTGTAAGTAGGGAATATCTGTTGGGGCAGCCTTTTTTATGTTAAATTTTGGAAAATAATTTACAGGCTGATCTAGAAATGAAGCAAGGAAAGCTCTGCGTTGGAAAAATGAGATACTTTAGAGAAATTTGACATTTTTGTCCATTCTTAACAGGGTAATAAAAACTTGATGTTTCTTGATAGCCTTAAATGCAGTGCAAAATTGTAAACTACTTTCAGATCCTTTTTGCAGGACACAGCATAGAAATGTCTTAAATAAATCAATTTTGGCTTCACTTAGGATGGACTTTATTTGCTCTCTCCCATCAGAGCAGCCATAATTATGAGAACATAAATATATTTGGGATTAAAAAAATATATTTTTGGGAGAGGTTTCCTTCCCCCTTGAGATCAATAAGAAACCCTTAAGGTGGATCACTTTAATACAGAAAAGAACATCTTTCTCTTTCAGGAAACACCAAATAGAAAAAAACCATAGTCCAGTATTTTGTTTTTTTTTGTTTTTGTTTTTGTTTAAAGAAATACAATATGTTGTTTCATGGATTTTGTGATAACTATCCTAGCCAGTCTTTTTGATCTTGGTTAGTGTTGGGATCTGTGGCCCTCATGGGCCTGTGAACCTCAGAGATGGGGGATTTGATGTTTCTTCATGAGCACATTTTTGCAGACACAGGCAATGGCCTTGTAAGCTGACCATTTCTTATGTCTGTAAAAACAGAGCCTGCAGAGAAATGGCAAGGGAGTACTTAGGTGAGTCTGCGCAGCAATGCCAGAGTAGTGGAAAGTGCTGTCAGTTGTTTCGCCACTCTGTGGGGAATCCCTTTTAACAGCTCCTTCCTTTCTTTTATGGTGGGTTGTTAGCTTGATCAGTGTGAGATTGTGCAAGACTCACACTCTTCAAGCTTTTCTACAGTGCCACTACGGTGATATGCAGATCTTGCCAGTCATTGTGAGGAAAACTGGGAATATGAAGTGCTCTAGGCAAAATTGGGAACTCCAAGTCAAAAGAAATACCAAACCACTTCTATATTATTGCCAGAAAATGACATAGGTTTGCTCATGCAGACTTGAGGAACTGGACCCCATTTTAAAAATATTTCACAAAGGGCCTGTCTCCATGCTGAAAATACTGCGAGGCGAACATGAGTTCCCCTCGGGAGAGTCCCCATGCAAAGCCCTAATTCGGGCTGCATGTGAGACAAACAAGACCTATCCACAACAACAACAACAAAAACCCTTCCCAACTGTTTTCACCCCGAATTGGGGGCAAGAATGGATTATCCTGGGGGCATGGGGACACTCCCGGGTTACGATCGCAGCATAAGTGGGTGGGGTCTTGCTGTCCCCACTGCTAATGCTGCAATTGCATCTGTCCCCCGTTGCCTGAGTGTTCCATCGCCCAGGCAAGAGCTTCCTTTAGCCCAAATGACTGCCTGATAACTGCCCTGCATTCAGCTGAGCGGCTGTCAGGCAGGGATAGGGGCTGTCAGAGCCCTGCTAAAATTATTAAAAGAGCTGCAAAAGCCGCTGCTCTTTTAATCATTGCAGCGGAGCTCTGTACATGTGCACAGTAGCCCTTATCCCCTCCTGAAATTGCTTAACTGAGAGAAAGCAAGGGGAGGTGAAGAGACACACACAAACGAGTGAAGCTGTCAAGGAGCAGGGAGAAACAGAGGAAGGGGAAGCCCACAGAGGAAGAAATTGCCTAAATGAGAGAAAGCGAGGGGAGGTGAAGAGGCACACACGAGTGAAGCTGACAAGGAGCAGGGAGAAACAGAGGAAAGGTGCAGATTAAAGACAGAGGTCAACGTGGCCGCTTTCCAGCTTCCTGAAGAGGTGTGTCTTTTTGCCTCCCCTTGCTTTCTCTCAGTTAGGCAATTTCTTCTTCTGTGGGCTTTCTCTTCCTCTATTTCTCACGTGCTCAGGCAAGGGGGGAGGGGTGGAGTAAACCGCAATGCAGGGATTTACCATGGTTTTCATGGGGACAGTTTGAACCTGCGTTGTCCTCCATTACCATGAGGACAGCTTAATGCGAATTAAGATTCGCATTAAGCTGTCCCGATTCCACTTCGAGTTTTTTTTAACTCCATGGGGACGAGCCCCAAATCTCTTCTAAATAGTAGTTTAAGGTGAATGTATTGCTGTTTGTGAAGGATACTAAATTCATCTAAATTTATTCCCTTTTTAGGAGTAAAAAGGAGATGACGAAAGTTCTGGAGCAAAAGCATACTCGTTTTATACTTCCCTACAAAGATATGGGGAAAGGGCCTTAGATATTTTGGTGAACCCTGAAATTTAGCAGCTAGAATGGGTGAAGCAGGGAGTAACAAAAAGGCGTGGATATATTGCAGACATACTTGACACAATTTCTTTATTATTCTGTCAACGTCATAGTATGCATTCATTTAGGGTGTTTTTCCACTGTCACTAGAAGTACCCATTAAGTACCCATTAATGGGTACAAAAATGCCATTTCGTACCCATTAATGGGTACTTAATGGGTACATTTAGTGACAGTGGAAAAACACCCTTAGAGAGCCTTCTCATTTTCAAATATATTTTGTAACGTGCTCTTCAGTCTTCATAAATTAAAACAATTTAAAGCACAAGTTTGGGTCCTGCTTCTTCCCTGATGTATTTTCAACAGCTATTATGCTGTGCCAGTGAAAAATATCGAACTGTATCTCCTCTTCTTTTTTATACTTTTCCTTATCTGTGTTTGTGCTTCAATCTGGGTACTGTTAATAATTTTTAAAATTGTAAAAGGTTTTTGGTAAGGACTTTAGTGTGTTGTTCAACAGAAGAATTAAGATTTAGTGTCAATCCATATTCGGTATTAAACATCATTTATATAGTCTGGGAGTGGCTGTTGATCAATGACACCTAAAAGACAGGTTGAATTCAGTTTATTTGTATCCCACCTTTCCACTGTATGCTTAACACAGTTTATATTTAACAAAGTAGACATAAATTATTCAACAGAATACAAAAATAAAATACACTGATTTCATCAATATAAAAATATAAAATCCTTACACAGCATGTTGCAGCGTTCAGGCCCAGTTCCAAGCAGATCTTTCATGTCTTTGCCTGCAAGATGGTGGCAAGAGAAGTCAGGAGGAGACTCAAGCAGGGCCAACAAACAACCCTCAGCTATATCCACTGAGCAACATCAACCCCACCAGTATCTTTGGTCCAGGCAAGTCTGTTATGCAAAGACCCTTACCGGCAAGAGTGTGGAGAAACACATCATTCAGCTGGGGTCCACTGAGCAGTTCCCACCTCCTTTCAGAAGAAGGTAAAGGCAAATCACTTCGGTATCTGCCAAGGAAACACCACTGATGCTTTCATAAAGTCCCTAGGTTTGATTCTTACTTGATGGTATCAAAGTCAAATACATTAACAAGTCCAAATACTTGAACAACATGTATCTCATGGCCAATGGGAATTAGTTCATTCCACCCAAGTAAAATTTGTAGTATCTAAGGGCTGCTTACCTGCTTGTCACTCTAAGAATGGCATGGAAATCTTTGGACTGTTAAAAATTACTCTGGAAGTTTATATAGGGATGGAGAATATCACCTGTATAAAGAATATATTGGCCATGGCTATGAGTTCACATATAATTACCAACTGTGTTTCTCCTAAGTATCTGGGGAAATTCAAGAACCATTCATAAAATAGTTGTAGTAAGTTTTTCCCAGTGGTGTAACTTCCTATCCCCAACAAGTGAAAATTGTATGTATATTTTTTTTATACGCATCTCCAAAAATATGATTATGTAATACAATCTTGTATTTTATTATCCCCCCCCAACCCCAACCCCCAATCCCTGCAGGAATCAGACTAGTGCCATCTGTGGTTTGGCTGCAGAGATTGAAAACGAAGAGACACAAAACAACGCTGTATCCACTAATTCCATAACTTCTTAGCCATACTGCTGAGGGTTTTTTTTAAGTGTGTTTGCATTTTTATTCCACCATATATCCTAAGAACCTAAGCTGTTTAATCAATTAAACATATAAAACATCTGTATACATAAAACATGCAACACAGGTGAAAAACAGAAAGATATAGCATGTTGCAGATTCTCCTTCATTCCCCAAGGCAAGGTGTTTCTGAATCTACTTAGTAGTTGGGTGGAAAGGAGGGAAGGAGGGGGCACTGCAGTGAGCCAGGAGATAGTAGAAGTTGACCAATTTTCTTTCTCCTCCACTATCTCAGGTATTCTTCTGAGGTTACTGTGGATGGCGAGCATGAAAGCAGTGATTAGTGGAAGGAATAACTTTTCACTATATATGGTGATTGTAAACTGCAAAAAGTAGAAGGAATCTGAAGCAAAATAGAGCAGTTTTCCTCATGGCCTAGGAAATATGACATCTGAGTCAAAATATATGTAGATTTTGCTTCAACAAGGTGAGGATAATCCGACTTCTGTCAAAATCCAGATTGAGTACAATTTTCAGTCATTCCCACATGTGTAAAAATAAGAAGCAAGGCCGAACCTGGGCTTTTCTGCACTTGCTTTCCTGTCCATTGGTCATGAAAGATGTGTTATAAACTAATCTTAACTATTGCTCACACTTGCAAATGCTAGTACATGGTAGATGTGCAAAAAGGTCACTCATCTGTGTCTGGTCATGTGCTAATCCTGCACAGGGCACTGCCATCTAGGTTCTGGCATCCTGTGTGACTGCACATAAGAACATAAGAGAAACCCTGCTGGATCAGGCCACAGCCCATCTAATCTAGCATCCCATCGCACACAGTGACCCATCAAATGCTTATGGGTATCTCAAGCAGAGACAAGGACAAACCTATTCCTGCTCTAGAATCCCAGCAAATGGCCTTAGAAGCACCTTGGTTCCCCCCCCCAGCCTCCCCCCCCAGCCTGAAAGATGCACCTAGGCATTCATTATAGTAGCCATTGATACATCTGTCATCCATAAATTTGTCTAACCCTACCTTAAAGCCATCTAGACTGGTAGCTGTCACCACCTCTTCCGGCAGCACATTCCATAAGCTGATGACCTCCTGGGTGAAGAAATACTTCCCCCTGTTGGACCTGACTCTCCTGCCAACAGCTTCAAAGAGTGCCCCCTGTTTCTAGTATTGTGTGATAGAGAAAATAAATTTTCTCTAGCCACCTTTTCTATACCATGCATAAGTTTATATACTTCAATCAGGTCCCCTCTTAAACACTGTCTCTCCAGACTGAAGAGGCCTAGATGTTGCAGCCTGGTTTTGTAAGGGAGGTGTTCCAGCCCCTTAATCATTCTGGTTGCCCTTCTCTGTACCTTCTTTAGTTCCACAATATCCTTTTTAAGGTGTGGTAACCAGAATTGTACACAATATTCTAAACGTGCCCTCACCATAGATTTATAAAGAGGCAAAATGACACTTGCTGACTTCCTAATTATTCCCAGCATTGGATTTGCTTTTTTCGCTGCTGCTGCGCCCTGTGCCAGCACGATTGCGACAGCGATTGCACCAAGGACATCTGAGCTGCCAGCATGCTTGCACAACAGCTTTGATGGCCCTGTCAGCTGGAAACAATGCAGTTGGTCACCAGCTGGACAGAAAAAAGGAATTGGTCACATTAGGTAAAAGTTAGTGTGCTTGTGGTGCACAAAAACAGGTGCCAATTCACAATTGGCTGCTTAGGGTACGTCCCCATGCACATTTTTGTCCGAATTGAAATCAGAATCGGGAAGGAGCGTCCCCATGCATTTTAGATTTGGTGAGGTTTCTGTGGGCCAAACCACTCAAACCAGGACCAAACCAGGACCAAATTTGGTACTGGAAAAAACTGTTCTTGTCATGGTTTGATATCTCAGCATGAATTGCTTTGCAACTGAGCCTGAGCATGGGGACAGTCCCAGGCTATTCGGGGAGGAGATTGGCGCTCATATCATTAGGAGGCAGGGTTTCATGTTCTGTGCTTGCCATTCCTGCCCTGTGCATTGGAGATTGCAACCACTGAGATTTTTTGGACGTAAATGGTGTTAAAGCCAAAACAATGAGGGAGACGAATAGCCTCCCCTAACCCACAAGTCTTTCATACAAGTATTCCACCCCCTTCCTCAATTGTCAAGGCAGGCAGGATGACAGCTTGATTATCTTCCTTTTCCACAGCAAATATTCCACCCCCACTTCCTGATCGTCAAGGCGGGAATGATAATGGCTTGATTTTTCTCCCTTTTCCGCTTGCCAGATATTCTCACAGTTCCTGGATGGAGCGGAGGTGCGCAGAACTCGTAATGGCTTTGCTCAAACAGCTGGGTTTTTAAAATTATTATTTTTGCCATTCAG
>MTQE01001134.1:26774408-26800274 GCA_014337955.1 Aspidoscelis marmoratus | reverse complement strand
TGCTCAAACAGCTGGGTTTTTAAAATTATTATTTTTGCCATTCAGTCCTGACTTCTCTATGCTGCTAAAGGGGGGGAACACAGCATTTGCAGTGGATAGCATAGGCCTGGGTTGAAGTCAATCATGCTTCCAATGAGGAGAGAGGGGTGGAGAGGAGATGACACTGATCCCCCGTGCTGGGGTTTGGTGTGGTTTGCATTGGGATGGCTGTATCTGCAACCAGCCTGCATCCAGCCCACATTACCAGGAATAGCATGGGGATGGGCAACATTCAATCCCGGTCCCACACCCAGTCAAATATGAGCCCAATCAGAACCAAACAGCTTGCATGGGGACTTGGCCGTAGTTTATAATTAGTCAACATCTTGGCAGGCACACACCTGGCTTCAGCAGGCCCTCTGTGCAAGTGTGCGTGGCTGGCCAATGGGGAGGCATGCTGCATGCATGCGCAAAGCATACCGGGCCCTGGCAGCCAGAATAGGCCTGGCTGCTGGCAGGTAAGGAGGGGAATGCCCGCGCGCAACTTGGGGTGGGTAGGGGAGTTGTAGGGTGAAGCCCCCCCGGCCCAAGAAGTCAGGTTTGGGGCTTCTGGGGCAAGGTGGAGCCCAGAGAACGGAGGCCCCCAGTTCCCCATGCCTGGCCCTAGAGGAGCCAATCAGGGAGGACGGGGGGATAGCCCAGTTAGTTCCCCTGTCCTTGTGTGGAAGCATCCTCCATGGATGCGGATTTACCGCAAAAGGACGGATGAAGACCTGATTAAGACTACCTCCTTTCAGGTCTTCAGGGAAACTGGTTTTAGCACCTTGTAGACCACATTAGAGATGGATCTCATGCGAGCCAATGCAGAAGCAGGCTCCGTGAAGTGTCTCTAATGTGTGCTGCAGCGAGGAAGGCAACTAGCCAAGTGTTTTATATCTGTCATTAATGGGTCCTTAATGTGTTTTTAGTGGCCAGTGCGGAAGCACCCTTCTTCAACCCATGATTTGCACCTGTGAGATGGAGGACTGTGATGGCAATGGTAGAAAATGCAACTGTGTGCACTGTGTAGGACACAGATTTGTACACTGGTTTTTCTGTGCATTGAAGCCCTGTAGCTGAGTTTCAGCACTGAAATACAGTGATTGGCAAAGAAAGAAAGAGAGAGAGTAGCTGTGACTTTTGTTTTTTTAATTCTATCCATCTTAATTCCAAGCCAGACAATTTAAGTTGCCCAATTTTGAAAGTGAAGGTCTTAGATTTTAAGTGTTTTGAGCTACTGTACAGTATATGATGCCTATTTTCCACTGTAAATACCCGGCACGCTTACCACTCACAGAGTGAAAGTAGTAGGTCTGTGTAATGCTGCATGTCGTAGGTAAGCATTTTGAATTGTACCTTTGGATACAGATACAAAGTATGTGTAATAAAATATGTGGGAAGCAGTGATTCAGGCAGACTGAACAGGTGAAAATATATAGCTTCAATAAATTCTAGATATGTTTCACAATTGCACATTATCTTTGATGTTTCAGAGTGATTTAGGAGGAGAGAATAAAAGAACACATGCATCATTAAAATAATGAGTTCTGGATTTGCCCAGGAGCTGGTTTCACTTTGCCCTGCTTGCTTGGTTTTGTTAAACAAAATTCCTTTTGACTTCTCTTACACAGAACAAGAGAGCACCTTTGAAATTTGATCAAGATAGTGCAGCTTTTGAATTAGCATATTGTAAAACGCAGATTGGGGCTGATCCCTTTTGCTGCCGCAACAGTTCTGAGTTTTAGCAACACAAAAGATTACAAGGTAATAATAGGGATGGGCATGAATGGGTTTTTTGGCATTTGATTCATAACACAAAACAGGCATAAAAAGGCCCGTATTTGGAATCATGGGATCCCAATGTAGGAAGGTATGGGTGGGATCATTTGCAGAAAAAAAGTCCTTGGAAAAACTGTTCTCAGACCCATTTTGGAAGCTAGCCTGCTTTCTTTTCCCCAATGGAAACACTACCAGACAATTCGGGGAGGAGATTTGCCTTTTGGGTTATTCCCCCCATATCCTTCTGGCCAATGCCTGCTGCTGTCGGCGTGGCATTAGATTCACATCTGGGAAGGTCTGCCCCCTGGTCCTTCCCATCCTTGCAATGCTAGAGTCTTGGAGATCAAAACAAGTGTTGGATCTTTGAACATAGATTTCCCCTTTCTGTGAATATCACTGTAATTACAAGAGATACATTACAGTGTTACAGCAATTGGCAGAGGAAATCCTTTTTGGCACCACTCCGTCCTTAGCTGCTTATTCAAAACAAAGAAGAAAGGAATCCCCTCTTTTCTCTTTGAATTTGTGCAGAAACTACAATCATTCTCCTCCCACCCCTCGCTGATTTGAAAGGGAGAGATTGCTTTGCCCTGTCTGTTCTTTCGCTCAGCTGATTCTGCACAAAGCTGCTGCCTTCCGGTAACATACGAATGGAGGGAGTCTCTAATTTGAAAGGGAGAGTGATTGCCCTGTCTGTTCTTTTGCTCAGCTGATTCTGAGCGGAGCACGCTTGTAGGGTTTGGACAAGGGGCAGAGATGAAAAGATCCTGTTTCTCAATGCTGGTGATTTTGGGGGGGGGCTCATTGGTGGCACAATCTGATGTGCTGCTGAAACAAATCCTCCTGCTAAACCAGGCACAGGGAGGCTTGCACCCTTCTGTTTGCCTCCTTTTCCATTCCAGAAAGTCCTGGACTGCCAAAGACTTGTTAGAAGAGGTCTACCACTATCCCAGTCTAGGCAAGCCATTTTAGCCACTGAGACTGGGTTATGCTCTTTTCAGTGCAGAAGAAGTGACCTAAGCAGGGGGCAAGGCTTCTCTCTTCTGCTCTAAAGTGCAGAAGAAAGGGTCCAGAAGAAGACTAGGTCTCCCCTGATACCATGATACTGGTAAGTGTGGGAGACACCCTCATTTTAACTGAAGGTCTCCATGGGCATTCTTACACTTCTGAGTAAAATAATTTGTAGAAGTAGCTATGCATATATATGTGCTCATATGCAATGTCTCAATAGGGACAGATGGCTTGCCAGAAGTTTTTGTAATAAATTTTGTAAGTTCTTACATTTTTCATTAACATTCATTCATTCATACTACATTACTCTTCCTCCTTCTCCTGTAGAATTTCCTAAAGTATGAAGATTCTGTTCTGCGAGTGGGGGGGATCACTGAATAAGAAAGCATGGAATAAACTTTCATAGAAATCCAGGAGTTAGGAAAACTATTGGGGGGGGGGATATATATGGACATATATTGTAGTTGACCAGTTCTCTTCAAAAATAAAATGACTGTTTAGAAGTGCGTCGATATTATTTGTATGGTTCCTATTTCGCTTTGTGTATTTGGTTGTTGTTTAATATTTGTTTACATACTTATAATTATATATAAAATTATATATATAAAAAAGAAGTGCTTCAATGGTTGAAAGGTGCCTGCATTGAAAGGGACACAGCGTATCTGTTCCAGAGAGCACCTACCGTGGGCTCAAGGCCAGTTGTCATACCTGAAACATCCACCACATAAATGCCAGCTAAGACCATAGAATCATAAAAGTCATAAAGCTGGAAGAGATGTCAAGAGACCAGGAATCATTGGACTATCCTGCACAGATGGCTAGCGAAAGGGAACTTACCCACTTGTGTTTATCTCTGCAGCTGAAGGCAGGACTCAAAGGGGAAAGCACCATCAGGGAGTTGGTAGGTCTCAGACTTGGTTGGGAGCACCCAGCAGCAATATGGCTTGGAGCTGAAGGCAGAGATTGCGTGAGCTGAGCCTTTCTTCAGCCAGGGAGGAGCTGGATTTTGCAGCCAGAGGAAGTCCTTGGAGGAAGGAGCACAGTGGAACTTAGCAGCACAGCCTTTCTTTAGACTTTAAGGAAAGTGGCCATCTGAGTGTGGCTATGAACCAGAGGCACCAGGGACTTGACAGGACAACCCTTTTGGTAGTGGGAAGCATCCAGCAAAGACTTGCCTTAACATTGAGGGGGGGGCAGGTTTTTAGATTTTTTGCACCAGACCTTGCTGGCCTGGAAGCTACCTGAAGCTCTCCTAAGCAATAAGCAGGTGCTCAAGTATCTCTAAGCATTACTGCAGAACATGCAGCACCTTTTCCTGGGTCTGATGCTCCATCCAGATGTTTGAAACCTTCTCTGGCCTCAGCATCAGTGGGTCTTGAGTTCAGAAGTGCTGCCCACTGGAAGTTCTGGCACCACTGGCCATGATTGCTTTCATGGCTTCTTCAGTGTTTTGGGACATTTCTGGTTCTCAACAAACTGATCCAAAAGAGTCTTTCCACAGTAGCACATCCAAGATTTTGAGTTTCGTCCTTGAGAGCCAGGAAGACGCTCCTCATTTTCACGTTTACCTTCCTGCTGGAACTAAATTTGAAAGATTCCCTCCCTCTGAAGTCACTATACTAAAAAACTGTTTTGGAACAGCAAAAAGGTACACAGCAAAAAAAGGTGTACACAGCAAAAATTCTGCATCATTTTTCTTTTTTCTTTTTTTTCTTTTTTTGCATAAAGCTAAAAAGTGTTCATGAAGAGACATACAACAGCACACAGATACATGCAAACCAAAAAAACACTCTGCACTCATTTGGGAACCCAGTCACTTAGTCATCAACCACGGCACGGATTCACTACAACACACAAGCAAAAGCACTCAACTGCACTCAGAACTAGACAAACCCCCCCCCCCACACACACCACAGAAATTAAAACAATGACACACATTCCACAGAGGTACACAAAAGTAGAAGATGATGATGTTGGCTTTAATACACCACTTTTCTCACCCATTTAAGGGGACTCAAAGCAGCTGACAAGTCTTTCTGTCCTTCTCCCCACAACAGAACACCCTGTGAGGTGGGTGAGGCTGTGAGAGCTCAGAAGAGAGTTGTGATTTACCCCAAGATCACCCAGCTGGTTTCATGGAGGAGTGTGCAATCAAACCCAGTATTCCAAGATAAGAGTCCAGCTTTTTAACTACTACCAAACTAGCTCACAAAACATTCATAAGTGCTTAAAGCTCACCACACCCCAGTCAAAACTCAATAAAACACTCAAATCCTCACTCACAAGTCTTTTTTTTTCCTCCAAAAAGAGCCATGCCAAGTTTCTTCCTCATTGCACAGAGACAAGTGGGGAAAGGGTTGCTGAACCATGAAGCAGACTGCAGAGCTAACCTTCTCATGTCAGACTTTTGGCAGCAGAGCATGCAATAGCAAGACAGAGATTTGCCTAACGAGAGGTATAGCTGCAATTTGCTAAAAGTGTTATAATGGAAAAAAGGTGCTAAGATGAGTCATGTTATGGGAGGTTTACTGCTACTGCTATTATTAAAATGCTGACCAGTGAGCTACCCTCCCTCAAAATATTTCCACTAGTAAATTTTTTTGACGTAATTTATTGTTGCTGAGAGAAACATGCTCCTACTCCCGGCTCCTTCACTTACATTAAATTTTTGGCTTTTAGGAGTGTTTTTAATGGTGTTTTTTAGTGGTTGCTCCACTTTGCTGGCTACATAAACTGTTCCCAATACAGATGGAAGGTTCCTATTTCTTTTGACAGCTGCTGAAGGTAAATGAAGCTTTAAAAAGGCTAGTCAATAAGAGCACTAGTTTTCAATAGTTAAGGGTGGGAGTGATCTCTTGATAGCTGTTGAAGATAAGCAGAGATCGAGAGCTTGGGAGAGTTATGGAAATGCTTATTACCAGAAAAGTCCAAGCCATGCACTCAGAAAGAGTAAAAAACAAACAAAATAACCCATAATTATTTGACAATTGTATCTGCTTTGCTAGACATGATCACAGTGTTCCTAATATAGTCCTGGAATACAGACCTGATATTCTGCCTTATCATTATCCTGGTAAAATTAACTATTGTGGCACAATATCCTGTTTTTCCATAATTGCAGCTCAGTTTGAGATTATTACACAAGAAGCATAGTGAGAGTTTGACATGGGCTGTCGCCACCCAAAAATCCTTCACATGATGCTATTGGTCACCAATACGGAACAATGGCAGGTCAGGTTATGTGGAAAGAAAATATCTCAGCTATAACATCACTCCATTGCTGCAGCAAATGCTAAAACGTGGAGTATCGATCTAATGTCTAGACAACGTGTGATTTGATAAATTGTGGAATAAATAAGTGATGTCTGGAGGTGGACTGAGTTTACAGAAACAGGGCTGGCTCTAAGAGTTGAGGTGCAGTACCTTAGGTCAACATGGAGAAGCCAATCTGGAGGCAGGTGATGAGAGGGCACCTTCATTGGCCAGACAGGACTGCAAAGGCAGTGTACACTGAGGTCTAAATCCAAGGGACCACTTACCTGACCTAGAAGAAGTGTCTGGTTTGGTCTTGCCTCTTCATGTATTGTTTATTGTTTTTTCTCTCCATCTGTCTTGCAGCGAAGGTAGATGAGGAGGCCATTGGTACCCAAGGTGCAACCACAGCCTTGTCCTCCCAGGGTTTGCCCAAGTCCCATCCCAACCTAGATGAAGGCCACCTTGTCTTAAGCGCTGCACCTCAATTTCCCCTCTGGGAGATCAGCCATCTTTTGTAGATGGTAGGTGATGTGAGGGGTGCTTGGCACAGGACCTGCCTGTTTGTGTGCTTTCTGGCTTGCATGCATGCACGCTTGCCAAGTGCTCTGGAGGGCTGGTGCCAGAAGTAGGGTGCAGGTCCCAGAGGTAGGAAGCCCCCAACGAGTGCTACTACTTGCTCACTGATGACTCTGACCCTTTAGTGAGAGTCTACATGTGTTTTGGACACTATCAAGTACCCAAAGCAGTTAGCAAGGAGTATAAAGAAAAATAGCAAGTTGGAGGGAGGAAGATTAACATTGGACTGCTTCCAGCAAACTTAGGGGACACATCTTAGGTGTTATTTAATAATACTTGGAAGTCTGTATATCCTGCCACTTGAGGGTAAGATAATCTTGGTATAAAAGAAACTTCTGTTTGTATCCCCCCCCCCCCCGTGATATCTGCATACCAGTGAAAGTTATGATTTTTATTTTATTTTACTGCTTAAATAGATTGTATTTCATTTTCCATTCCTCTGATATTTTCGTGTAGGGTGGTATGAAAACAAACAAAGAAACAGTAACTTAAAAGGTAATAGTTTCATAGTAATTAAAATGCTGAGCTGAATGCTCAGGTCTAAACTTCTCTGTCCACATGCTGCATTGTACAAATGACTTACCTTGTATAACTTTTTTTTGCTTTTACAAACTTTGCAAATCTGACTTCTTTTTTTAAAATAAGTTTTCTAAGACACTGTTGACTTACACTGGTGGACTGGTCCTCTTTTTGCTATGCTGGGACAAACTAGTCTTAGCATAAGTTAAGGGCCATTTACAAACCACATGTCCCCTGTTGGCCCTAGCCATGGTAGGTGGCTCCAAAGGCCGGATCAGCCCTTGAAGTCAACTCTTGGAGTCTTTGAAGACTGGGAACAAAGTTTCCAGGAAGACCCTTTTTAGCAATGTGCCACTTCTGGCGGCAATTCTGGTGGCACTGTTTGGAATCCCAGTGAAAAGTGTCCCTTGTCATGCTCCAGCCTATGGAGATGTGCTGGCTGCATGCCTCCATGGTCTAAAATGTAAGCCCTGTGGGCAGCTATGGACCTCATTATTGAGGAGTATTGGTTGGTGTGACACCCATTGTTTGGTTACTGTATTTAATGTGTGTTGAAAGTGTTGCATTTTAAACTTATGCACTGTATCAGAGCAGCAGGTAAGAAATGGGTAAGACTCCCCTATTAGCATAAGGAGGGGGGAGAGGATACCTTGAGAGGGCACAGCCAATCAGATGATGGCTGGTGCCAGGCAGGAGGTATTTAACCCACCTCCCAGGACAGCAAGGGGTTCTATGCTTGGGAGTTCAGGGAGGGAGGACATGTGGATGTGACTGCCCTGTGCCTGAGGGAAACACCAGTATAGCTCCAGGGTTCTGAGCTTAGGGAGAAGGGCCTAAGGGAATCCTTACAGTAGCCTGTGGGGTATAGGTTGCTGGGTAGAGAGTCTCTTAGTGGACTTTGATATTTATTTATTTGTTTGCCTGTTCCTACAAGTTGTAAGCAGTAAACCATTTTCTTGTTTATTTCAAAAAGCCATCTGCCTGAAGTTTTCATTTGCGTTTAGTAGGCCTTGGGCCTAGAGTGAGGAAAAGTTGTGGTGGACTCATTAGCCTGTGGTGGTGGTGGTGGTGGGGAGGGAAACAATGGCCAACACTAGTCAGGGGACAGAAGGAGTGAAGCCCTGCCCTGACTGAGGGGTCGCCACAGTAGGCCATCCTAAGATGCCGTTTTGGGTACACTAGCCCAGCTTATGTTTCCTTCTGTGCAGATGGAACATGCTAAGAGAGGGTGAGGCAAATGGTGCGAGGCTTCCCCTTTCTCAAACCAGTGTGCAGAGGGAAGCCCCCTGGGCCCTTTTTCCTAGCATGATAGAACATCTGTTCAGAAAAGGCTTATTTCTCTCTTGTGTGGCAGCACTGACTTATCCCTCCCCATTGCTATTGACTTATATTTATGGACTAGATCTGATCTCCGTGGTGCCTTTCATTTTCATTGGAAATCCTGTCTTCCATTGCTTCCTGTCTCCTGACTTATGCAGTGGTTTGCAGAAACTAAATCACTACTTCTCCTCCCTCCTTCCTTCCTTTAGTTTCTGTCTTTTTCTCTTGCTTGGGAACTGAGGGTGGAAAGGGACATGCTTGGATCATAGTATCAGCCCCTCAGAGTAAAGGAGGGCATTTCAGTTTTTTAATGTTAAGCCAAAGGGCAGGGAGCTCTCATGTCTTCCATGTACTGTAGATCTCAAGTGCTTTTTTTCCTCCCCCCCCCACTTTGTATAATTCATTATGTATCTTGACTCCAAGTGCATTGATCAGCACACAAACCTACACACACATCTGTTATTTTCCCTCCTTGAATTTTGGCTGATAATGGGTGGAAATCAGAAATGGCAGCCTTTTGCAATACCCTGAATACAATCCAGTTGTTGGATTAATATGATTTCCTATGGCAATTTACTCCATGGCCAAATCAATTTCTGAAAGAAATCTGTTTGATTCCAGAGAGGATTGGTGATTTCCCTATGGAGTATCCTATACCTGAATATAAAGCAGACAGCCATTCATTTATCTTGCTGTTACAGCCTGTTCTACAATCCTTCCTCTCCAAGTCTCTATCTACTGGAGCTGGCACAAAATTGTATAAGAAAAAAAATACATATTGACACATTCTGATGTTTTGGGGTGCATTGTGATACATTAGGGATATGAAATGCTGCCTATTAATGTTTTTAACTTTTTTTGGGGGGGGTACTCCAGAGAAAGGTGTGCGTTGCAACATTGGTTAAGTGACTCATTAAGAACCTCTTCTGTTTCCATTGATACACAAAAGTTTTAGAATGTTGATTATGTAGACGTTGCAATTTAGCATAACTCAAACTTGTACCCTGGTCCACCTTAACATCTGACACCTTATTAATTCATAGCAGTTTTATAAGGAAATGTTTTTTGGTGGGTGAAGCAATGACAGATGCCAATATACAAGATTCTTATTTTAGAAATAATTATGACACGTCAATTAGGTTGCTTTCCTCAATCGACCGATATTGAATCATTTTAATTGATGTAGCTGATTTTGAAGTCTTTGGGACACCTGAGTTAAAGAGGTGGCCAGGTGAAACAATTGATGTTGGAGCAATGAAAAAAATGTTCTTGGGATTTCTAAGTGATCATACCACTGCTGCTTTGCATTTCTGCTGTAGTGGGCTACATTGTAGCTCAGAGGGTTGGTAAATAGAATAAATGTAAGTCCTAAATAAATCCTTCTGTAAATGGGAAATGCTGTGAAATAGGTTATTGCTGTTTGGTACTTGATGAAAAACAATATATCTTTGAAAATAGGTTTTAGAAGATGGAGGCTCACCCTAGTGCAGTATTGCATTGTAAAGCAGGTATGTCCTTCCGCCTCCTGAACTGAATCCTTGAAGAGCCACCTTAGCATCAACACAACCAGAGAACAAGCGTTACCCATTTCCGGAGTGGAAGGGAAGGAAACAAAGGAAATTTATGCAGCCTATGGATCACAAAGCATAAAAATAATTTCCCCTCTCCTAAGCAGGCCAGGGATGATGACTCGATGTAAGTCAAAAGGCTTATAACACTATTGGGAGAATAGGGCAGGTGAAAGAAGATTATTGTGTTCTAGGACAGCTATAATAAAATCTGTCAGTTCTGTCAATCCATTCTGTCTAAGGTCTACAGAGGATTAAAAGGATATTGAACATCATGTAACAGCTGTCTTTGATATGGAGGTGGCCATTTTTGTGGTGAACATCAATGTGATGTTTTAAAACATCTGTTAAGTTTGGTGTGGCATGAACCATGACTGCTTAGTATGGTTAGGAGAACGAGGTTAAATTACAGTGACAACTACTGTATTTTCTGGCGTATAAGACTACTTTTTAACCCAGGAAAATCTTCTCAAAAGTCAGGGGTCGTCTTATACGCCGGGTCTTGTCTTCTTATATGGCAAGTATATCCCAAACTCTGTATTTTAACTGGAAAGTTGGGGGTCGTCTTATACGCCCAGTCGTCTTATACGCCGGAAAATACGGTATTAAAAATGAGTTTTCTGTTAGCATGGTATCTATAAGCATACATACGTATGTCTGCCAAACATACACATAAAACATTTATGCCTGTAGGAGTTTTGTATGTATGTTTTAGCTGATAGCAGTTTGTACCATATGGACTGTTTGTGTTCTCCCCCCCCCCATTTTTTTTCCATTGTGAAATTGTTTGTTGTGAAATTCTCAACAAAACAGCTGCATCTTCGACAAAGCAGCTGCATTCTGGGTGTCTGGCTTTCCCTTGAGATATACACATTAAAGGAAAGATGAATCTGTTAGACTTAGGCCTTTTATGCACCAGTTTATATCTTGGGCTAGGGACCTGCCATCCTCATGCTGGTGCAGACGACAGCAGAGCCTGCCCATGGCCTGCTATAGCAGTGATGGCGAACCTTTTGAGCTCAGTGTGTCAAAATTCGCAAGAAAACCTAGCTTAACTCGGGTGCTGTGTCACATTTAGAAATATCCATAATTTTGTGATATTTGTAGCTCTAGTAAAAAAGTTATATTTTTGATATATGTATTTTATTAAAAGCAAAAACAAATAATTCTTTACATTTGCTAAATCTTCAATTGAAAGTTGATATTTCGTACACTTTAAGAACAATCAAGAACAACGCCCAGGTGCCAGGGTGATCAGGTGTGTCACCCAAAAGGGCTTGGCGTGTCACCTGTGACACGCGTGTCATAGGTTGGCCATCACCGTGCTATAGTCTACATGAACATGTGGGTGGTAGATCCTTGTTTGAGATATAATCTCAATAGGACTCAGTGCAGAAAGGGCTTTAATTTCTTCACAAGCTGCTCATACATCCTATTTACATTTCATTCCACCTGGCTTCCGCCTTTGCCCTTGGTCAGTCAGAGAGTCCCTGCTTTGGTAGTTGGGTAGGAGTCATCTATTGAAGGCTAGTCCCATCAACTCAGTTCAGAGGGTGACAGTCATGTGTGATCCAGGCTGGTGTGGACATTGTTTGGACTGCACTGTTTGGTGTGGTCTGAACAGGAATCACAGTACCAGATAAACTGGTTAGAAATGTGTGACATTCCCTTTTTCCTGAAGGAGTTTGCTGGGCTAGTTGAGGGGGAAAATGTGTTCATAATGATGGGCAATCTTGTGGTGAAAGTGCTTGTGGTCAGGTGGTGGGGAGGGGAGGGCTCAATCTATATCCTTAATGGATCTGTCATCAGAGCTTTTTGGGTAGGCAGAAACTCATGTTTTGTCTCTTTGAGTAATCAATATACAGGGTGCCCTCAACATACATGCAGACTCCTGAGCTGAAAGAAGCTTCTTCAAACAGTGGATGTTAGATCCCAAGGTGTTTCAGTTGATAATGGGGTTATGTGGTCTTCCAGTTTTGGACCTGTTCCCAGCAAGGACAACTGGCAGGTGCCCAATTATATTTCAAGGTTCCGGGATCTGGGGGCTTGGCCAGTTGATTCACTCTCCGTGGCATGATCACAGGCACTGTTATATGCTCCCCTTTCCTTTTGATCCCTCACTTGCTCCAGAGGATATTCAAGGAAGGAGCACAAGTTGTGCTCATAACCCCATATTGGCCCAGAAGGAAATGATTTCTACAGCTTTACAGTATGCTAGTGTAGCCACCATTTCCTCTGCCACTCAAAGTGAAGTTACGAAGTCAAAAGGGATTTTGCCACCCAGATCCATTCAGGTTATAAGTGACTGATCATCCAAAGGCTATAATGCTTCCCCTTTGTCTTTGCAGAATTTTGTTAACAGAGCTTTTTCTTGATATTCTAGGAGGTCCCAGTCTTCCTCAGACTTGGGGGCTGTCATGGAAAATTGTCTTGTTCTGTCCAACAAGTCTTGGTCTCCTTCACAAGTGCACTCAGTTCAAGAGGTTGAGACTCTATTGGATTTTTCTGATGGTGAAGACCTGGAGGTCGTTCTGTCTGACCATTCTGCCCTGTGACCCCCCCCCCCCCCCCCCCCCCCCCCCCGCCCAGCCCTGCCTTCTCCATTAGGGGGGATTCCAGACAAGAAGTCAAAGGCATGGGCCTGGAAGTAGTGACAGAGCATGTTTCATCCACAGCACCTGAAAACTGAACTGTCAAAGCCCTAAGGGCTTGCACATGTTCCACGAGTGAGGTATATACCATTCTTAGATGGCTCCAGCAAAGTACAGTGGGTAGTCTTCCTTGCAGTAAGCCACAACGACCAATAGAGGGTGCAAATCAAGGTCTATATAAATATCTCACCATGACCCTCTGCATTCCAGTCACTCCTTGGTTGGCCTTTGGTGTCCCCTCCAACCCTAATGGAGGGCTGTATGGCTACTGAGGCTCCAGTGGTGTGAGGGAAGCAGGCATGGCTTCTCCTGAAGGAAAAAAAAATGGCAGTGCTGCAAAGAAATTAATTTTCTCTAATTTCAGCCTTGTCTGCTATGTCTGTCATCCAGAAGCAAATGAGGCTGACTGGGGACAGGTGGCGAGAGGTTTTTTAAAAATAAACTTAGCACCATCTAGTGTTCATTTGGTGAGGGAGCAATTCAGAAGACACAACCCCAGGGCAATGAGATTGGGCCCTTGTAGAATTAATTGTTTTTCTTACCTTGCTTTCTTCCGGGAGCTTCTGAAACAGTCAGATTGTCTAATGGCAAGCCAGCCAAGCACACAAAAAATAACAAAGAAAGTGGAGAGAACACTTTGCTTCCTTTGTAGCTATATGATTGTACTTAATTTTTAGTATGTTCACTATAAATTCGGTTTTTAATGTTGTAATCCACCCTGAGACCTTTGGGTATAGGAAGGGATAAAAATGCAAATAAATAAATAGATAAATTCAGCAGCTCCTGGCAGATGTCCAGATAAGGGGAACAAAGCCTGCTTTTAATTTCTGCTAGGTGCCAGCAAAAGGAAATTATAGGATCTTCTTTAGGTTCCCCTATGTCTTCTGACATCTGGAGGTAGCCCAAATTAATCCTCACCTTTATGAGTTTTAAAACATTATGCAATGTGGAAGGTGTTTTTTTTTAAAAAAAATGTTGCCTTCAATTTCTGCAGTCAAGCCCTATATTAAGGATTTGCTGTGAAGTGAATACAAATGAAATTTCCATTTGTACAAATACAGTAGATCTACTCTGAATGTGGTAAGATTTGAATCCTCTGTCAACATTCCTTGAATGGTATTTTAATCCAATTTGAATCCCTCCCAACAGTTGTGCCACTGAATCCCCTCCGAACCTTCTATGAATTTGCTCTGAATGCTTTGAATCCACTTTGAACCTACTCTGAATCCACTGCAGATGTGACTGGGCAGCTGCTTTGTCACCTCCCCATGTTCACAAATATAACAAAGCTTTGAATGAATGCACAAAAGCATTTGGTTCACATTCAAATGTCAATCTTCAAATGTACCCAACTTGCACAGATACGTACAAATCTCAAATGTGATGAAATCCATGCAGATCCCAACCCTATATTGTATTCTAATTTCTGAAGCGATTTTCCTGAGTGTGAGGGGTCCTAAAATTATGATACTTTATCAAATAAGCTTATTTTCAAACCTACCCTTTCACTTGGCTGGAACACAAAGTTCTTCCGTTTGTATTGAACTTTTTAGCTTGACATATTTATACATCAAATTGCCACTGCATTTTGTTGTACGTTTACTGTGTATATCCAGTTAAGATGTAATGTTGAATTGTCACCATAGAGATAACATAAGTTTCTAGCAATTGGAAGTCATGTATATATCAGAAGATGTAGATGAGCCCAGGCCTTATCTTTGCATGTTAATTTTCTATATTTAGTATTTCTTTTTGTTTGTTTTTTAAATGAGAGATCATTCTAGCATGCAACTTCCACCTGCACTGTGTAGTATAGGAAAAGTTTTATGTCCTTGATTATGATGAATATGTAAATGAAACCAAATTCAGTGGAAGAATACAATCACTCACTGAAATACATGACAGCTTCAAATATATACACAGGTGCATCAGTGATTATTTATAGACCTTGTATTTGAATCTTGTTATCCTTATCTCCCCACTTCCACTTTGTGTATCTCAGTCTGGTCAAAATAGTTTTTCACTCATGCTGAAGAAAAACATGTTTAATATGGACCATCACTCACTCACTCACTCACTCACTCACTCACCTCACCTCACCTCACCTCACCTCACCTCACCCATTTATTTATTTATTTATTTATTTATTTATTTATTTATTTATTTATTTATTTATTTATTTATTTATTGTGGGAAACAATAACAAAAATTGCTTTTCAACTCTTATTGAAAAGAGATCTAATGAAACCCAAATGAGGGATATAACTGTCTTGCAAATGGGGAATCCTGTCTCTCAGTGATTGCCAACAAATAAAAAAGGCTTAATCTGAGCTGTAATGAATTTGTTGGTAAATAAACTCCAGACTGAATTATACCAGCTCTGATTCTGAAGTGTAAGTTGTTCTGAACTTTTCCACTGTCTTGTGATCTGATTCTTAGCAGCAGATAAAAGAAATCCTAGAAGTGGCTTATGGTTAATCTTTTCATTGAATCCTCTGAATACTAATAATAAACATAATTCTGAAGATAACTCAATTGCATCATTTGAAATCTTCAATATCTCTTTTTTTGCTGCTTGCCAAAAACACTGTACTCATTTGCAGCCCACCATAGATGAAAATAAGGCCCTTTCTGTGCTGGGCCTTATTCTGGATTGTATAGAATAGGGCCCTGCCAACCACACGCCAATGCAGACTGCGGCAGGCCCTGAACATATACTCTGCATCCCCATGTGATAGCAGGTCCCTATTCCAGAGTATACCAGTAATCTTTTTTAACCTTATAGTTCTAGCATGAAGTAGATATTCTTAACAGAAATAAGCAAGTTGGGAGGGAGTTCTGTACTATTTATCAAGTATTTTACTTGATCACCCAGGTAAGGGCTTGATTTACCCCAAATGATTGTTTAATCACCCAGGTAAGGGCTTGATTTACCCCAAATGATTGTCTGACAGTTGCCCTGCAGTCAGCTGAGCAGCTGTCAAGTGTGTATAGCAGCTGTCATGCACACAAGCAGAGCTCCACTAAAATGATTAAAATAGATGGAGCTTTCGCATCTGTTTTAGTCATCTTACCAGAGCTCTCCTCATACCCTTGACAGCCCCTATACCCGCCTGACAGTTGCTCAGCTGACTGCAGGGTAGCTGTTAGGTGATTGTTTGGGGTAAATCAAGCCCTTACCTGGGCAATTAAGCACTCAGGCAAGGGTGGTGGTGGTGGAGAAAACTGTGGCATCCCAATGCAGGGATTTACCATGGTTTTCATGGGGACTCCTTAAGATTCGCATTAAGGCTGCTCCAAATCCACTGCGAGGCAGTGGCAGCTCCATGGGGATGCACTCATAGAACAGATGCAGGAAGTTCATGGGCATGATGAGGGGAGTAGAGATGGACACAGGTTGAAGTGAAAGGGAAAACCTTTGCATTTGTGTAAACTCCCCCCCAAAATAGGGAGATCTGCCTTTGCCCTCCCAGTGCCTCCCTCCCATCACCCCACCCTCACTTCCTAGTACCCCCACCTCACCCTTGTCCCTCCTCACCTCTCAACATGTCCTGGCTCCCCCATTTCACTCCCCCTTTGCATCTTGGCACCCCCCCAATCCCCTCTCACAACTCATTTTGGGGCTCCTGGGGCCTTTCCACATGTGGTTTTATCTTGGAATATATCCTGGAATAGGGTCCTGCTGTGTCCATACTAGTGCAGACTATAGCATGTCCCAGGTGAGGCCTGTCATAATTGATAATAGTATATGGACATCACACTAGGGATGTGCACAAATGATTTTTGGCATTCGAACTGAATGAATTAAATGTTCAAAAATCCATATTCGTGCTAATAGATCGCATTTGGATGTGGTAAAATTCTTTTCAATGTGATTCTATCCGTATGTATTCGTATGAACATTAGATATGTATCTGATATGAACAGATACGTATTTGATACATATCTGCTGTGAACAAATACTTATTTGATACGAATAAATACTTATCCAATGTGTTTCCAAAGCTTAACGAATGCTCAAACTATTTGTACAAATGTTTGGAAACATTCTTATTTGTTCAGTTGTTAGCATATCATAACATTCAATTCGAGTTCAAATGTCCACATTTCAAATGTTACAAATATTTGTTCACATCCCTACAAAAGACCCCTATCCCAAGATATATCCCAGAATAAGGTTAATTGCAGAAAGGGCCCTGAATACACTCTGCAATACACTCTGTATTATGCAGACAGAGCATACCAGCAGCAACTAGTGGAGGCAGGACCTCTCTATTCAGCACCAGCATGTGGACAAGAGACCCAGAAGCAGCATACATTCCAGACTGGAAGTCAGAACATAGAGTCTCTTTCTTTCTTTCTTTCTTTCTTTCTTTCTTTCTTTCTTTCTTTCTTTCTTTCTTTCTTTCTTTCTTTCTTTCTTTCTTTCTTTCTTTCTTTCTTTCTTTCTTTTTATACCTTGGACATGATATCATAACGCAATTGGGTCTATGGATGATCCTATCTGATTTTGCATGGGTGAACTCACTAACTGTTTCTTCTGTGAAATAATTGGATTAGTTGAGGTCATGTTCATTTTCACTATCATAGTTTCTAATTTAACTGTTATAATGCATACACATTTAGTATTTCTGTTTGGATAATACTATTTAATTTGATTCACTTGGATCCAACAGGCAGGTTGCAGATCCAGATTACAGAGCATAATAATGTCCAATAGATAATATGCTTTTGTCTGTGAATTATTATTCAGGTCAAATATCCATAGCACAAAGCATTTGAAAATAGAGCTTCTTCCTGAAGTCTACAATTAAGTTAATGATTAAACTTAACTTCTCAAAAATGTAGTTATGTACATAAGTAATTATAGCTGATTCTGAATTCTCCAGTGAAAATATTATGTTGGAAAGATTATGCTAGAACGTTAACTTTGGTGTATCTTTTGCTAGATAAAACCAAAGGAAGGCCACTTGTTGGGATGGTTAAATGTGATCTTGGGGGTTTGATGAAGCCCTCCAGCTCCCCTTCCTTTTAGGTGCCCCTTGATTTTGGTGATGACATAAAAAAGTGGGAGAAGTAAACTCATCAGTAGTGGTGCAATTCAGTCAGTTCTGTGAGGTCATAGTGCTTAAGGACTGATAATGATCACTATTGACAGTTAACCTGCTGGCATGCACCACTTTGTGTGTGTGTGTGTGTGTGTGTAAAACCCTTAAAACAAGTTTAGTTGCCTTTGTTCTAACCATATAATCCACTTCTTTTGACTAGTTGTGTTTGCAGTGTTCAGGCATGAAAGGCAAAGCCTCCCTTTTGCTACCTAGCAAGTGATAACCAGCTGTGTGTGATCTTGATTCCAGCAGCTCTATTAAAATGTCATAGATGCACCATCATAATCTGAGGTTAGATGGGCTTTAAAAGGCAACAAGCGTTTATAGTTAACACAAAGATATATGCATTTTTATCTGTACATAGCCTGCCATCCCTATATAAAGATATAGGTTAAAAACTACAGCAACAGAATATTCATGGACTATTTGAAATTAAATCATTTAAAACATGAATATGAATCAACACAGAAGAGGCCTGAGGCCTATTCGCACTTGGTCCTCTGGTACAGATCCTCTGTACTAGAGCTGTCCTAACTGCATAACAGAGATCTAAATGCGAATAGGTCTCTAGTCTACCAATGTAAGTTATTGAAGCTGTGGAGGGAAAAACAGATCTTATAATTGTAAATGAGAGAAGCTGTCTATTTTTGTAAGTCAGTGGCACTGTGGAGGCCAAATTTCATTACCACAGGTTTCTAGGCTCAGATTGACTGTGTAAGAGCAAAACCATTATGTACAAAATTGTGTTGAATGAGAATGGCTGTATGTTCATAATGAGCTAAAGTCGGAAGTGAGCAGTAAAATGGCCAGGTTTGGTGACGTCACTGCTGTCAGAGTGATAAAAATCATAAAAGAGGTTGTGAAAAGCTCCAAAAGAATCTTGACAGTTTGAAGGAAGGGGCATCAAAATGACAGATGCTGTTCAATCTAAACAAGTGTAAAGTGATGCCCATTGGAGCAAAAAAATCCTAACCACACGTATACAGTAATGGGATGTGAGCTGGCTGTGATTGATCACTGGTAGATAGTTCAATGAAAAATGTGACCAAGGGTGTGTCAGCTAACGGCTACAACATCTGAGACTTTTTATTTCAGAAAAGAAAGAAGTGAGATGGGACATGGTGAGATAATGTGAACAAAGGAAAAATTCTTCTTTTTTCCTAGGATGCGGGGAAATTTAAATCTTGAAAGAATTGGGATAGATGAAAGGAACTACAGTATTTCCTTAACCAGTGCGGAATTCACTGTGATTAATTGCATGGCGACTAGTTTGGAAAAAATCATGGTGGACATTAAAGCATGGCTGGTTAAAATGAGTTATAGCCATGGAAGGCAGCTCATTTTGAGATGCAACACGTTTCCCCTTTAGAGGTAAAGGAACACCTTAGGCAATTACCGAGAAGTATGCAAGGACAGGCCCAATGCTTGCACAAGGAGCATTTTCAGCCTAGGTTTGGCCTTTGGTATATGTGGTGACCGTTTCCAAGACATCGGCTCTCAGGAACAAGCGCACAGGCAAAGTAAGTAATTTCACTATTCCAGGAAAACATGACTTGGGTTGAGTGTTGTTTTTCCAAAAATAGTGATATGCTGGGATTTCACCCCAATTCCCTGGAGTTTTGCTGGAAAAAATATAGCAATCTCAGTGTAATGATAGGGTAATCCCATGCTTTATGCCGTGTCTGAATATGGCCATCATCTTTCTAAAATAAGGAAGCAAAGGAAGTATCAAGGAGCAGGGGCCATAAAGATATAGCAGAACAATAATTCTCAGGGCTTGTTGGCTAATGACTAGAGCTTGTTGTCTTTTTAAACAGTTGTGTTTCCTTAGCTGTATTTACAAATATTCCTTCCATCATGCTAGTATGAATGGAAGTATGATTATCTCCAGTGCTGGAGATTGGAGACTTTCCTTAGTTGAAGTATGATTTCTTCTTGTGTAAAAGGTTCTGTGCTTTTAAAGGTTAGTCTGCAACAGTACTCTGAGCAAGCTTGTGAGTTCTCATATGTGTCTGTGAGAATAGGCTACTAAAATAAATGAGCTATTGGCCTAATATAGCCTTATGGCCTTATGTTTTTAAATGTTGAATGTAAATCAAAGTAATACAATCAAATCTAAACATGAATAAATTGTTCCTATCGTGCCTCATGTTCAGTGTGACCTTGTCTCCAGTATAGTTCTTCTGTGATGATCTCCAATTTTATATGTTTTATGTTATTATCAGTTTGCCATGTGATGGCAGAGACAGGTTAGATCGGGACCATATAGTGTAATGAACACCTGAACAGAAGAACAAGAAGAGTTGGCTTTTCTACCCCGCTTTTCTCACTCATTTAATGGGACTCAGGGCGTCTGACAATGCTTTCAGTTCCTCTCCCCACAACAGAATGCACTGTGAGGTAGGTGGGACTGTGAGAGCTCAGAAGAGAGCTGTGATCACCCAAGATTACCCAGCTGGTTCAATGGAGGACTCAGTATTCCCAGATAAGAGTCCATCTTCCCAACCACTAGACCATACTGGCTCATTTGTTTATTGCTGCTGAATATATACAGTTAGCTGTTATCAGTTTTTCTTGCTTTACTTCCATCTGAAGACACAGGGTGCATTGACACATAACAAAAACTGTACCTTAAAAGCCCCTTAGAAATGGTAGCATGTGACCCTAGTGTTCTCATCCAATCTCTAATCCACCTTCTAGTCTAGAATATTCATGAGAAGGGAGGTGGGCAGACTTGCAGGTGAAAATTCTCACCTGTGGACCATCTCAGAAGGTGGGGTTTTTTTCCTGCATGTGAATGCAGCTTCCCAAGTCAGTTTGATATGTTCTTTCACACGAGTATGAAATATGGCATTAAAGTGTGTAAATGCACATTTAAAAAAAAAATGTTTCCATATTGTCGGGGTCTGTGGTTCTTCCCAGATCCCCGGTGCCTTCATTAGTGTTAACCGTTTCACTAACGAATAAAATCACCTATCCATAAAAATGATTTGTGATGGAGCAAGACAACACAGATGGTTTTTGTGTCAGATTAGAGGTCCTTCTAGGTGATTCATCGTGCCAGTGAAAGAACAGGCCCTGAGTTTGCTTAGCTGAGAACATTAAATCCAAGATGAAACTAAAACAAAATAGCAGTGTAGGAGCTGGCTAGTAATACAAATGAATTCTTAGGAAAAACGTATAAAAATTTATTGTATTTTGAAGATTTCTATCTTGCTTTCTGGAAATGTTCCAGAAGAACCTTTCAAAAAAGTAACTATACACATAAAAGAATTCCCTTCTACCCTCCCAAATCCCATTATTAAAAATGAACATTGAACAAATGGTTTAAACTTACTTTTGGAATCTCCTCTTATAAAAGGAAGAAAAGTAATATTCCTTGCATTTTATGACTGCAGTATTAGAAGGGAAGGATTAAAAATATCCAATTAAAATGCAGTAATTGGTAGGGACATCTTATAGGCATAACTACATTCTTCATAGAATTGTCCATAATCATTTCTGTTGTTGTAAGATTTCAAAGACTATTATCTTATCTGCTGTGTTATAACTGAAGAGTATCCCCACCTAGGAATGAAAAAGAATTTAAAAAGTAAAGGGATAATACTGAATATTTAATTTATAACAAAACTAATAGTATTAACAAGATTTCTAATACTGGAAGGAGCAATAAATACATTCAATAAATGGAACACATCATACCTACTTTAATGCTTGATTGCATGAATTGGATGTCATGGGATCTTTAGTGGTAACAAAAAGAAACATCCCTGAATTCTGCTTGTTTTGCACAACCCTGCAGGGAAGGGGCACTAAGGATACAAAACTAGAAAGAAACAAAGTTAGGAAGATACTGAAATAAACCAGTAGTAGAACTGCATTTGTACTATTTCTGACATTGACAAAGGAATATCTTCCGCCAATACATGGATAGGAAGCAGAAGTCAAGACAGAAGTAATCATGCAACTTAGTTTGAAGATGATATTTATTTTCTTGGAGGATTGCCCAGTCCATGGCCATGTCTCCACACGCCTGCAGGAGACACCATGGAAGCATCTTCCCTGACAGATAGCTAGGCACTTCCGCACCTCCTTTTCTGGCATGGCAGGACACCCAGGTGTCATATACTTATTTGGGATCCTGGCACCACTAAAATGGTGACAGAACATACCAGATACTTTGCACAGTGTCAGGTGGTAAAAGAGGAGGCATGGCACTAGTCTCTATATGAAAGGAGGAAACCTTAATATTGCTCAATATTGGTCCTTGAATCCCAGATCAAAACAGCAAGAATGTAGTAGATGGGAAGGAAGTTGAAAGAAGTTGAAAGCCTAGCCACACCTAATTTTTAATCCATCTTTGATCAACACATCAGCAAAGCAACTAGCTAATCACCTCCCACATCATCCAACCCAGAAAGACCACCTTTGTGTTCAGTAATGTAGGAAGAAAGCAGCAGATCACTTTGCTTGATGTGTTCTCTTCCTCTGATAGCTGAGGAAAGGTGAATTAAAGATTAGGTGCAGCTGGGTATTCAAGATGAATCTGGAGCCCTGCTGGATCAGGCCACAGCCCATCTAGTCCAGCATCCTGTCTCACACAGTGACCCACCAATTGCCTATGGGCATCTCAAGCAGAGACAAGGGCAAACCTTCTCCTGCTCACGAATCCCAGCATATGGTCTTAGAGGCATCCTGCTGGTCCCCCCATCATGGAAAGCTAAGAACTCCATAGACATCTGGTCATATGCTTTCTGTACTCTTGGGCTACCTTATGAGTGGGATTGAAAACAATATCTTTTGGAGAAAAAACCTTCAAAATATCAGACATTTCAGTCATTTCCCCCAAAGTTGTTATTCTTAAGATCAATATGGCTTTATTTAAAGCTTTTTAGCTTTACGCTTTTAATGCCTCAGAAGTAAATCTGGTAATGATCTAGAATCTCATTGCTTTCTTTATCACTTATGGAACAACTGTGTCTGTTTAAAAGCAGATTATACCTATTTTATTCTTCTCACTAAAGCAGCCTGTGGTCCCTGGTGATCACATCTGTCAAAGACAATTTGCTTATGTTCCGCATGATTCTACCCTAAATCTGCTTTTTGCTGAGCAGATTTTTGGAGCCTTTCTGCACTTGTTTATGTTGAGATTTCCAGATGTAAAGTACTCCAGTAGTGATCTCAATATATATTGCTCTCAATTCCTGTATCCGTGTAAAGGTAGAAATTGAGCTGCATTGTAGCAGTAGGGCTTTCGGAGGAGAATTTTGGAGGGTTAAACATAGGCCACAGAGAAACGGCAAGGTCAAAATACCAACTGTCATTTCTGTCACTCTGTGACAGAACAGTATCTGATGGTGACTGAACCTGCCTTTCCCCATTCTGAGCAGTGACATTGACTTCACAACTGCCCTCAAACATAAAATCACTCTGGAAAAACACAACTCACATGGCATTTTGTACAAGATAATACCCTTGTGCCAAAGCATAAAATTACGCTGTAAGGTACAATTGTGCTTTTGAGGTTCTCCACAAAACCTCACATAGGGTAAACCTCCTAGATAGTGGCAGGAGTAGTAGCCAATCAGAGAGAGGAGTGTATATCTTCCATGAGAATGAGGCAGGATTATCCCCTACAGGTTCAAGATAAATGTACTTAAGAGTATGATAGTGGCCTTATCTGTAATTTTATTCCAGATTATATCTTGAAATAGCGACCTACTATCCTCATGCTAGAGCACACTGTGGTAGTTCTCAGGCAGGGTCTACTGTAGTCTGCACCAGTATGTGGATGCCAGGTTCTTATTTCAAGATATAATCTGGAATCAGGCCCAATGCAGAAAGGGCCAGTGCCAGACCATAAGAGGAACCCTGCTGGATCAGGCCACAGTCCATTTATTCCAATATTCTGTCTCACGCAGTGGTTCACCAATTTTCTTATGTCTTAAGCAGAAGACAAAGGCAAAACCTTTACCTGTTCTTGACTCCCGGCAAGTGGCCTTCAGAGACATTCTATCTCTCTCTCCAACATAGAGATGGTACCTAATAGCTACTGATCTACCTGTCCTCCATGAATTTGTCTGATCCTTTCTTAAACCTATTCAGGCTTGTTGGTATCACCATCCCTTCTGGTAATAAATCCCATAGACTAATGACCCCCTGACTCTAGTGTTGTGCATCAGAGAAAAGAATTTTTCTCTATTCACCTTATCCATGCTGTGCATGATTTTATTTACTTCGGTCAAGTCTCCTCTTAAACACTGCCTTACAAGGCTGAACAAGCGTAGACATTGCAACCTGACTTTGTAAAGAAAGTCATTTCGTAAAGACCATCTGCAGGAATTTGAGAGCAGGTGAAGGTCTTGTCTTTGCCTTTTGCTTGAGATACCCATAAGCAATCAATGTGCCATGTGTGGGACAGAATGTTGTATTAGATGGGCTACGGCTCTATCCATCAGGACTTCTCTTATGTTTTTATAACAGAGAGAGGGGCTGGGAGTGATGAGGAGATAGAGAAAGGACTTTTTGGAACAAAATGAAGATAGGAAGGCGCACAAGTGTCCCCACTGAAATCTTTATTAAGTACTTACTGTGATTTCTACCATATGAACTTGTCACGTTTGGTTGAGCTTTCTCAAAGGATAAAAGCAGGCCAAACAACTCTGGTGTAAGTAAGCCGTACTCTTATCTGGGAATACCAGGTTCAATCTCTCTCTCATCCAGGAAGCCAACTGGGTGACCCTGGACTAGTCGCAGCTCTCCTCTGAGCTCTCACAGCCCCACCTATTTCACAGGGTGCCTGTTGTGAGGAGAAGAAAAGAAAGCTTTATTAGCCACTTTAAAAGTCCCCCTTAAATGGATGAGGAAAGCGGGGTAGAAAAGCCACCTCTTCTTTTTATTCTAATCAGCCCCAGAAAATGACTGGGGAGGTTCTTACTTTTATTTTCTATTAGGACTTGAAATGCCATAAAATGTCATGGGCCATTATGATGCTCTTCATAAGCAGGCTCCTGAGCCACGTTCTTCAAGCCATTTGCTAGTGTGCATTCTTTCCTTGACTATCTCTGTTCTCAAAAATAATCTCATGACTTCTCTTGCTGTGTATCTGCACTTCCTTTAGTTTCTGGACTGCAGACCATGGGAAGGGGTTATTGGGATCATTGTCAACCTTTGCCATGTGTGCAAATGGTGCCTCCCCCCTCTGCCAGGACCTGACAAAGGGACACTCCCCTCTCTGGGATGCAGACTTGAACATTAATGACTCTGCAACCTCAAGTGAACGTGTGTGTTTGTGAGGAACAGCATAGTGTACTCCAGTGCATCAGGTATGTACTTTTGAAGCAGCATCTGTAAGTATTTGACCTGTACAGGATGGGATACAGGGTCCTCATTCATAGACTTCTCATTGCCTTGGAACATATTCCTGGATAAGCATATATTTTCCTACTAGAGTCTATTTTTCTAGTTTTAAACTTAAACATCTCTCTCTGAGCCTTCTTTAATGTGTTAAGTGTGATCAGAGATACATATTTCCCCTGCTGTGCTTACTTTGAAATGAGGGCTTTGGGGGTGTTTAATAATGGCTTGGCATCTGATATAGTCTTAGATGTTAGAGCTTTACAGAAAACTATTGGTATTGGTACATTTGCTGGAATTGATATGTATTCATGTTTTTAAGTATTTGTACCCCGCTTGCCATGTAAAAATCTCATAATGTTTCAGATAAACATTGTTATACACAATCAATGTATATTTATTGATGGGCACAGATGAGTTTTTTTACATTCAGTTTGTATCAAATCGAATGTCAGAAAATTCATATTCGTTCAAATAGATTCCCTTCAAATGTGGTAGGATTCTATTGGGTGAAAATGTATTCATACAAATTCATATGAATATCTGATACAAACACACAGTATGCATCTGATACCTATCCAGGACATATCCTGTAACGTATATGTTCTGAAAGCATCAGATCCACCCTGAATCCACATTGAATTTGCTCTCAAACCATTTTGAGGAGCACATTGCTAAAAACATCAAAAGAAATAACAAGAACTT
>MTQE01001134.1:26740848-26760162 GCA_014337955.1 Aspidoscelis marmoratus | reverse complement strand
CCCGCCGCGGGCTGTGCGGTGTCGTCGGGCGGCCCGCGTTTTCGGGCCGTGGGCCGCAGCGGCAGGCAGGACGCATGGGCAGGCGGGCCGCGGCCGCGGTCCGGATTAAAACGTCCCGCGGGCCAGATCCGGCCCACGGGCCAGATCCGGCCCACGGGCCAGATCTTTGACATGCCTGGTTTACAGCATAGAAACACTCCATACCTGCCCAGAAGTTGCCTACTTATCAACTAGCTGTGGAGCTTGAAATCGTGCCCAGGAGAGGATTGGCCCCTGGACTGATCACGGGTGAGTGATTGCTTGTGTGGGGGGTGGGCTGTCAACACTAGTTGATCACATTCCTCTCCCATCCAATAGACGGGAAGTGCGAAAACACCCCAGGCCTTGGCTGGACAGGGCCTGTGTGCCCATGGGCTCTGTTTACTGGGAGGCTGAATCGAGGCAGCCCCAATGCGCATTCTAGCACAAACTAAGAGGTCCCTATGTGACTTGGGACAGCGTGGGTTAAAGGTGAATTTGCCTGTCCCCATGAAAGACAGAGATTACGCAGAGGAGCAGGAGGAGGAGAGGAGGCTAAGCGTGCTGCACCCTTGCTGGCCACCCTGGCTGCAACAGCCACGCCCAGCAGCAGCAGTGCCAAGAGCAGCACCGGAGGCAGAGCAAACCCTCCTCGTCCCGTAGACCATGCCATGGTGCCCAGCCCAGCCTGCTGCCTTCTACGGATGGGGTAAGACGGAGGCTGCAGCAGGGTTCACTCTGTGCTCTCAGCTGCCTGCTCTCTCTCAGGTGGGCTTGTGTGATTTTCCCAGAGTCTGCAGTGTAAGACTCTGCAGTGATCCCAAAAATGCACACAACTCAAAAGACGAGTAAAAATAAAAGTTAGCTTTACTTAAAACACAACAGGAACAACATGGTACAGACTGATCTGTTCTCAGCCATCTTAATAGGAAGAACTACACAAACTGACTGAAAGCCAAGCTCCGCCTCCCCCCTTTAGCAGGTTAGGCTGACTTCTCTCTCTCTCTCTCTCTCTCTCTCTCTCTCTCACACACACACACACACACACACAAACATACATGAAATGCTGTATTTCCAACAATCTTGGAGTGTGTTGAATTTTCATCTTCTCTGTTACTTAGTTAGCTCAGCAGAAAAACAAAACAAAACAGGGCTATACCAGAACATAGTGTATGCAGCAGCTTCAGCAAATTTGTTGATTTGATTAGGGCCTTACAGTTCCAATAACCTATGATCCCACAGTACCTTTAGAGACCTAAGAAAGGAATGTGCAATTATAAAAAGAATGATGATCGTGTCTCGAGTAGCAAATGCCTGGTGGATGCTTCTGCCTGCTGAATAGGTTTATAAAAATTACCGCAATAACCCCACAGATGTTTACCCCCTGATGGTGGGAATGCAAGAGTCTCCCTGGAAAGTGTGACTTCGATTTGAAAGGTCGAGGAACATGATGTCTTTCTAATAGTACTACCAGCAAAAAAGCAAAGGGAATCTCAGAGCTGAGCAGGGGACATTTTGTTTGCTGTAGGCCTGTAGCATGCAACTAAATGATCAGCTCTTTTAATTAGAATTGAATCTGTTCATATGTTGGTGAAAGGAAAATGACATTTTAAACTCCTTTTTAGGCTAAACTGCATGTAGCAGCTATCTTGTCTTGCTACTCACCCCATTTGGCAGGTACTTGATCTTTAATCCTTGTTCCTCATCATCATCTGCAAATCATACAAACTTCAGATAAATCAAGATCACCTTATACTGAAGAAGATTCTATATTCCCACATCCAGGGGGGAAAGACCTCCCAGATAGCTGTCATATAAAGGAGTTTTCCCTGGGACTCTTGCAGCTATTCTGAAGGATTTGAAATAGGATGGCACTAACGAGGCACCTTTTCTGTCTGTACTTTACAACTCTAGTAATGAATTCCTTCCTTTTCCAAGTTATTGGCATGACATACTCTGTGAAACTATTGCTGTTGCAAATTCTCTTTCAATATTGCAGTTTGAAATACAAGTGTGAACTTCTTTTTCAAAATCCTGGAGTAATTCTGCATTGAGTGGGTAGGGGACATGCCTTGATACTGGACATGGGGAAAGGGGAATGCCCTCCCACTATGACAGGAAATGGCCATGGCAAAGATCAGGAGTGTGAAGGTAACATGCAGACGGGTGTGCTGTTGGAGTCACCTCGGATCACAGTAGGAAAGCCCCCTCTTGACAGCATTTCTCATCCTTCTTCCATTTAACCGCTGTGTGAATAGTTTGGAAGAAGTAAAACATGAATGACTTTGTCGGTCACTTTCTGCACCTTCTGAAATAGAGCCAGGCAAAAGCTTTCAAGCCAGAGAACTGAAGTCCCTTGGCTTCCACCTCAGCATGGCCAGGAGTGGGGTGTACATGTGCAAACAGCAGGATTCCTGCCCATTGGGTCAGCAGAAAAATTCTGGCCTTTCAGATGGCAGAATCCACTGTTGTGTAGATCCTGCCCATATGTAGTGCAACAAACAATTCTGATTCCAATTCAATATGATACAAACGGTGGCCACCATTTTCCTTGCAAAAAAGAAATTTGATTCCTGGGTTTGGCACAAGCATGAATTTGCTTCTTGGGGCCATTTTTAAAGCATTGTTTTCTTGTAAATACTAATTGAAAGAAATTGGAGCAAAACAGGGTTATATATTTAATAAAATTACTGTCTTCTCACAAACTGACACAGCTCTTGCAGAGAAGCAGGGGAGAAAGTCAAGTGGACATTGGAAAAGACAGTGTGGCTTGTACAATGATCTGTTTTATAATACAGATCTGTTGGCACACCAGTAGACTTGTTTGCCTCCGACAGTCTGATAAATCTGAGCTTCCCTTCTGCAGTCTTGTTGACATACATTGCTTTAGATCTCATCTCTGCAGTGCAGTTGACTTAAATCGGTAGGTTTGCTCTCCATGGTGGTGTGAGTCAGTTCAGCCTTGTGGCTAGAGTGCCAGATTCTTATCTGGAGATCTCCTAGTTCAAGAAGATTGTATTGAACTGGGCTTTGATCAACAGTAGTGCCGTACGCTTTTCAATGCACAAATGGATAGGGCAAAAGATATTTCACAGAGGCACATTTTAAATTTCAGAGATGTATGAAAAAAGTATTTTCACGTGCACCACAATTACGATCTTTAGATCTTCTCTCAGCACCTAGAAGTCAACAATTGCAGTTGCTGCAATTAAGCAGACATAATCCCATTTTCCTACTATTCATTAGCCCTCCACATGACTAATGAATGAAGAAAGGTCTTAAATGGATGCAGTACGTGTGCGTGTGTGTGTCTGCAAGAAAAAGAGTTTAAGAGGGGAAGCGCATATGATTTATTCTATACACCAGTTAGTTTCCCATCCATTTCTTTTTTCTGTCACAGAGTGGGCAGCCGTATATGTCTTAGGTATTCATTTAAGCTGCTTTCATTATAACAAGCTGTTTTGATGGTAGAGTCTAGGAAAGGCATTCCTTTGTGCAGTATTTAAGAGCTTTATTGTAAGTAGTGTGTTTTGCTAGGAAACTACTGTTGCAGAGTCATAAAGGGTCAGGAATTCTTGTTCCCCAAGACTTGAACCATTTCTGATATTTGCTGTCTGGCACAATATCTTCTGTTCCACACTGTGTTCCACATAGACCCCAGCTTGTCACAAAGGAGGTTTGGGGTGCATTTCAGGTTGATGAGGGTAATTGAATTGCCAGGCTCAGTGAGACCTGAGCATCTTTAAGAAAAGGATGTTTTCTTGCTTTGATCGTATTGTGCTATGATTCTGTAAAACCCAGACCAAAACTTCCTTTTATTCCTATTCATATAGGGGGTATTGTAGCCCTGCTTTCGAAAGCATGCAAACTATTCCACTCTCTTTTGAATCAATATTCGCACAAGATTACTATTGTGTACTTCAGTGGATGAGATACAAGTTTAGTTTCTCCCTTACTGTGAATACCTGTTTTTGGGGAAGTAAAGAGAGGGAGCGGGGGAAGGGAGAAGGGATGATAAGTAACAAGCCTACATTTAGTCACTACAAAACCTGCTACTGAAGATTAGACTTGTAAAGCATCCATTTTGCTGAGAAACTTGAAAGAATAATAATTTATTCATATTTTCACTGCAGACGAACTGTTTAGCAGCAGGTATTTATTCAGTATAAGAAAAGGAGAAGCAATTTGGAGAAATGAACAGGTATTCCAAATAACTGCCATCCATTTCAGAATAATTCTCCTTAACCTGCTGGAGCTGAGTATTCCTTTACCCTAAGGTGCAAAAATCTAAGCGCTCAGGCATAATATCCATGACCATGTTTCACCAGACCAGAGGGCCTAGACCAGTGTCCTCATATCAACATGAACGTAGTGTATGATGGCTGCATGTCACTATACCACTCTGGTTCCCAGCCCATACTTGAAGCTGGAATCTACTCCTGGCAGTGCTCTTTCCGTAAAGTGATGGAAACTGCCCTGCAAAAGGGACCATGGGTCTAGTTTGCTCCTATTGCCACCCCGTGGAAGCCAGCAGCTGCTGAAGTGACATATCTTTGCTTCTAGTGCCCACTTTCATGATGTAAAGTGTCAAAAGTAGCCTTCTTCCAGGCCCAATTCCAGGGCCTTGCATAATGCTCTTAGTTGGCATCAAACTTTATACAACTGAGGATGTGAGAGACAAGTAAATGGCCCTCCTCTCCTTTCCTGGGCTGAAGCAAGTGCTCAGGGCCAGGAGCAAATATCTATTTTCTCCTGCATTTCTGCAAACCTTAGGCCTATTTGCACTATGGCCTCTAGTGAACAATTCGTGAACTTCTGGTGAAGACATCTGCGCTTCAAGGAGTCCGCTACAACCCCCAAGCGTGCCCTTCCTCACCAGAAGTTCACTAATTGTTCATTAGGTGCGGAGCACCAATGTTTACCAGGAACTTACCTGATGCGTCCAGTAGTGCCAACTATCCACACTTTTTTCAAAGCTCTGGGGTTGCCTGAGATGCAGTGCAAGGGAGGAGGGATGGCCAAAGTTGACTAGCTCTCCTCGTCTTATTGCATTTAAACATACAAGCTAACAAAATGAATAAGAACACTTGTTCTTGGTAGATAAGGTTCTAGAGAGACCTGCCACTATTTCTTTCTTAATCTCTGTATTTTTGCAGTGAGGATTTGTACTCATGTTGGATAGTTAATTTGCTTCTGTATGGGGACATTCCTGTTCCTACCACAAGCGTTCAGTATTGCACTGTTTTCCTTCTGCCCATCTCCTCTTAATTTGGCATTCCATAAGTACAAGATACAGTGGCACATAGGAGGAAGCAATCTATAATCTTAGGCTAAGAACTCTTGTGTAAGCAAGGTTTCTGACTCCCATTTGCCTGTAAAATTTCTTACAAACATAATGATGACTCAGACATTTTCTAATTCTTCTACCATTTCAGACTTCCACAGAAGATGAAAAGACCATATGCATGGATAAATCAAGTTACTCTTTTAGAATACATGGCCCAAGAGTCTCAGTCCAAGCTGAAGTCTCATTTTGCATTCATAAGAACGTGCAATCCTGTGCTCAGTAACATGTTTCCCCAATAAGAATACCTAAAATTTTGAGTTTATTCTACCTAGTACTTCTTGTTCTCCATCCTAAAGCTGTTATGAATTATGTCGGCTTTGAGCAAACTGTATTTGCTCCCTTGATCTTTTACTTTACATCCAACATCTAAAAATCTTCAAGTGAATGAGGATTTACTGCTTGGATATGTTGCATCATTGTTAATATAGATATTTGTTTTTGCTGGGTACCACTAGTTGTGGCCGGCTCCTGGTTGACTATGTGGGAATCAACATGGGTCAGAACTTGGAAGCAAAACACAGAGCTGCTCATGGCAGGTTCCTCCATTTATTGATGATAGTAGAAGACAAAGAATAGAGTGCAAGCTAGGGTATAGTACTTTAGTTCCCAGTAACACTTTCCCATAGCCCCATCCTACATTCAAGGTCTCTGACAAACATAAGGGTTCCTACATTGAAGGGATAGTGGACTGTAACTGTTGCTGCATCTATGGAAAAGCTGAATCCATGAGAAAAGCAGGCAGGTATGGTTTTGTTTTAGGGAGAACACAAGATGGATGGGCAGTGGCCTTTACACTATGTGGTTTTCTTGTCAGACATACAGAAATGGTTTGGTACTGCCTGGTTCCAGGAAGAGGCTGGTGATTGAACAGCAGCCCTCAGTTTTCCAGGAAGTTTTCTCTAGCAGGGCAGAGAGAATAGCAGTAGGGATATGCACAAAGTACCCCCACCCTTGATTCAATTCAAATTGAAGGGGGGAATGTTCAGCTTCATGCAAAGCCCCCTCCACAAAAATGTGGAGGGATTCACCTTTGCGCAGGAACATCTATTTAATGTCAGTGCATGAAGGAACCCCCCCCATCCCCTCACCCCTCATTCCCCTCACCTTTTGTTGCTGATATCACTGCCATACCCTCCTCAGAGGGTCAACCAGGCCTCTCCAGCTGCACACGCAACGTCGGGAGGCCTAGTTGAGCCTCTGAGGAGGGGATAGTGGCAGCCACAGCCAGATTTTCAGGTAAGAGGCACAGCTGGGGGGATGGAAGGCTGGGGATGGGCTGATCGGCCTTTGTCAAAGCTTCCACGAAGCTTCAATGAAGCCTGGATACATTTGATTCATAGCTGAGGGGGGATACGGATGTAGGTCCCTTTTGATTCACCCGTGAATTGTCAAATTCATAAGAATGCATATGAATTTGAAGCTGACTAATTCTTTTTGCTCATCCCTAAATAGCAGCTGATGGGAGGGTAAAAACAGGATTTAAAACAAATGTATGTAATGATAGGAAGAACTCTTCAATGCTGCAATCCTATGCACCCTTACATGAGAATAATATTTGAGACACTGAATATGAACATCTCTGGCTGTTGGGTTTGGTGGGCTTTACCCACTTTGCGTTTATCATATACTCCTTTCCAGTCAGAATTGGCATTCATTCCCTTGGAGGGATGTGCAAAGTTCAGTTTGTGTTTTTAAAAATTGTTTGAAGAGATTTTTTTTAAAGATCTTTGTATCAAACTGAACACGTGGTTGTTCCAATATTTGGAACTTTGTTGAAATCAAACCTGTCTTCTGCTTACTTGCTTGCAGACCCGAACAATTCGATCACACAATTCATGTTTGCTTTGTTTTTGCCCTTGAAAGGGCCTTTTTTCAATATAAAAGGTTTTTTGTTGTTTTTGAACAAGTTTGAATTGATCATGAAAAACCATTTGTTTAACTAATTCACTATCAAACTGAACACATGTATGTTTGGCTTGATGGTGAACCAAACAGCAATTTTCATTCACGCACGTTCCTATTTCATTGTTCATCTCACATCCTGTTATTCTGCCCTCCATTTTATGGTTTAACCAACTTCCACTCTTCTACCTCCCTCTCTGATTATCTATTACTGATCCTTTTTCTTTCCCTTCTCCTGTTTCCTTCTGTTTTGTGTTCAGTTCTTTCATTTAAGATTTAAAATGTAATGAAACAGAGACGTTAGACACAAGAGGGCTTGTTTTCAAAATGACAGCTCAAATTGTGCATGCAAATTGGAGACCGTGTGTGAAAGTCTGTACTCATTTGCACAAGTCATGCGCACTCATGCATGCCATTTAAAACTGCTACATTTAATTTTAATAAGGGGGGTTTCAAGGAAGTGTCTTGAATTTTAGATATAGGGTAGATGTCACCTATATGCCTCGAAAAATTTTGCCAAATATAATCTGCCAAAGTACAGGAGTAAAATTATATAGATTAATAATAATAAAAATTAACAATAATAATAAAAATAGCTAAAACTGCTATGTACTGAATTATGATGACATAGAAATCTGCATTTTAATTAAGGTTCCTTAAAAGATTTTTAGGATACTGGAGTTTGAAAGTTGAGTGTTATTCAATATTCAACTTTTTCCAGGTCACTAGGTACAAAAGCAATGAAAAACAAGGATGTTCTTAAACGCATTTGAAACATGGCGTTTCTTAAGAAATCTATCAGTACTTAATGTATTGAAATGGCTGACAGCTGGTTTATATTGCCATCATGTAATTATGCAGAATAAGTTGTCTGTGACACTGCTTTGATGAAAGAATATCTTGCAGTGTAGATGACAAAGAGTAAAGTGACAGTACAAGAACCAAGTTACAGCTCTTTTTTATTAGCTGGGTGAAGCTGGGGGCTGTTTTGATGACACAAATGCTGATGTGATATAAAGATCAGTGATACTCTGTCATTCTTTCAATTTCTTCTGCCCTCCTGCTTCCAATTTTGACTGGAGTTTGTTACTGGAATTTAAAATAAAAATTTTAGAGGCCTTATCCTAACTTGAAGCTAGGTGCTTTTTCCCTTTCAAATCCAAAGGACATGACATATACCTTGTATTCCTTTGCCTAGGGGTAACTGTGACTTAACTTTGTGGAGCTTGCTTTTGAGTAGACCTGCATAATTGTAGCATTGATATATTTATAAAAAGAGAGCAGGACAACCATCTGATACCCTCCAGATATTCAGTATAGGTTAACAGAAAACCTTTTAGATGCCGAATTCACAAATAAAAAGTCATTGTACCTATGAGAATATAAGAACATAAGAGGAGGTCTCCTAGATCAGGCCACAACCCATCTAGTCCAGCATCCTGTCTCACACAGTGGCTCACCAATTTCCCATGGGCTTCTCAGGCAGAGACAAGGGCAAACTTGGCCTTAGAAGCATCCTGCCTGTCTCACCTGCCTGAAAGATGTATTCAGGCATCCACTCTAGTAGCCATCGATACCTCTGTCATCTATAAATTTGTCCAAAATGTAGGTCTTGGGGAGTTACCTCTGAAACTGTCTAGAAAACAACAGGGAAAGGACACCGGATGCCTCCAAAGATTGTGTTGTTTGATGCCAAGTTGATGAAAGTGGCTCCTTGTTCTCTTAACAATCAAAGAAAAATGTATTTTTAAAAAAAGACAACTTGAAAGCAGGTGGCCCTCTAAAGTGTTCCAAGAGCATATCCCCTTGCATGGAATCTGGGAGTGTAATGGGAGCTTCACTTTCATTCAAGCTTTTTTTCAGGCCAGGAAAGGTGAAATGTCCCAGGGGTGGGCAGGGAGGAACCACTGTGGTGATGTAGGGTGTATGTGAGAAGATCCTGGGTGTAACAGAAACACTGAAATGTGGGGAAGCTGGGGAGAGGGAGAAGGAAAGGGAACAGTGAGAAGAAAGAAAAGGTAGTTTGCCTCAGAGCCACCATAGAACCCGGAGTAATATCAAAGTCAGCAGAAACTGATACAGCAGGAAGCAAAGAGGATGAGTGATACAAAGGGTTTCCAAGCACAAAAAAAGGGGTAAACAAGGACCTGTAGGCCTGATTGAAAGAGAGATTGAGAAATAGTGTATTCTGGCAGACTGACCTAAGGGGCATGTGGAGCCTGTCACCAGAGTCCTGGAAATTGTACCAGAAATGGGCTATTTCTGCACATCCAGGAAAAGCAACCTCACCCAGCAACTTCAGAAACCAAGCACTTTCATTTCTGGGCTCCTGAGTTTGACTGCCACAGGCATGACTGTAGCAGGTGACCCTCAGCACAGACACATCCAGGTGCTGCTCAAGTCTTTGCCTGGAATGAAGCAATCTAGACTAAAGCCTGTTTCCCCATTGCAGATCAAGGTGTGTGGTACAGAAGCTGATGCCCCAGACTGGTCTCTGTGTCACAAATTGTCTCTGTGTTTAGAAGTTATATAACTGGAGCTCCAGTAAAATAGATTGCAAAATAATTAATGGCACGAAAAAATAAAGGTAACAGCCAAAAGGCTACTACCCATCATATCTAATTAACAAAAAAGCCAGGCCTACATCAAAGTGGTACAGCACATGGTTTGCACAGATAGAGTTGGGACAGATCATTTTGTTTATTTATGTATTTATTTAAAACATATGTATATTGCTTTTTATAAAAATCTTAAAGCAGTTTAGAAAAAAACATTAAGAACAAGGATAAAAATATTTTAAATGACATAGTTAATTAAAACATATTAAAAGAGGGGCAGGATGCGGAAAAGATAATTATTCACAAAGGGAAATACAGTGGTACCTTGACATACAAGTGCCCTGACATACAAGTGTTTTGAGATACAAGCCGCCGAGCGAGTGATATTTTGCTTTGAGATGAGAGCAAGATTTGAGATACAAGTATGTAAATACAGCACAGTACATAACAAAAACAACTGAGGTGGTGTTTTGGGAGCTGGAATGGATTAATGGGAAAATTGCTTTGAGATACGAGTGATTTGACATAAGAGCAAGGTTATGGAACAAATTAAACTCGTATGTCAAGGTACCACTGTACTGGGTGAAGCAAAAATTCAGAAAAGGCCCAATTGATGGCCACCATAAAATGACATGTTACACGTCTTCTCCAGGTGATCTAGGTCCTGTTCCAAACTTGTAATGAAAAAGGCATTCTTTCAGGTATTGATGGTCCTGAGTGATTTAGGTTGTGTGTCCACACTAAAAAAAAGGGGGTATATCATGGTTCATGTTATGGGAAAAGGGTGCTTTTAGAATCCTGCTTGACTGAAATATAGAAATATAGAAGTGGTTTGTCAGTGCTTAATTTTGGGGATTGAACTGGCAACCCTATGATTTCCAGTCAGTTTGCTGTGCCACTGAGGTTCAGTCATCTACTGATACCCCAGATATTTAGATGTTATTCTGTACAGAGTCTTAACTTATAAACAACACTTCATTAACACAGAATTGAAAGTTAGTGGAAGAAAGAAGATGCTTCCAAAAATATCAGAAACTATCCGAGGAGCTGAGCTAGGCCTGCTCAGTATGGTGTAAGTCGGCACACTCTGGGCAAACAGATGCCACTTTGAACAAAACTTGCAGTCTGATTCTGGGATGCTCCAATCCACTTCTTAGTATAAAGTATACCATTTGGTTGGGGCTGCTCCATCAGTAGTCTGAGAAAAGCAGCAGAATGTAACAGACCCAGATCAGTAACCTGAATGAGATCTTACATGGACGCTATCCCGCTTACCAAAGGCTGAGATCATGAAATTGCTTCCTTAGAGTGACAATTTTTTTTTAAAAAAAAAAACAAGTTGCTAGATCTAATTTAGGTCTGTGGAGAAGTTTGAACGATTCTCATTGGATGGATCTATCAGAAACCTTGACATTGTACTCTAATGCCATCTTGAAGGTTTGGAAATCATTGAATTAATTATGAACATGTATATAACCCAATTGAAAGAAACTTTAAATGAATAGGGCTACCAAGGTACTACTAAAGTTTGTGACCACAGTGAACTACAAACAATGACACAATTGTATAGTTATCCAGGGGAGTTTTTCCATTGTCACTAGAAGTACCATTAAGTACCATTAATGGGTACGAAATGGGTACTGTATTTTCTGGTGTATAAGACTACTTTTTAACCCAGGAAAATCTTCTCAAAAGTCGGAGGTCGTCTTATACGCCGGGTGTTGTCTTCTTATACGGCGAGTATATTCCAAACTCTATATTTTAACTAGAAAGTTGGGTGTCGTCTTATACGCCCTGTCGTCTTATACGCCGGAAAATACGGGTACTTTTAGTGACAGTGGAAAAACACCCCAGAGTTCCCAGCACAGTGCAGCTATTGACATTTCTCTCTTCTGTTTTAATGTATGTATTTTTCTATGCTTCAATTGCAAATCTTGTGTTTTATATCATTCTTGAGTTCACTGATGATGCTTGTGACACCAGCAAATAATAAATAAATGTGTGCCAAGCAAGAATTCTAAGAAAGGGGGTCTGCTAGGACTTTAAAGGCTAAGAGGAATATAGGAGTTGGTAGCATGAACTTTCATAGACTAAGCCTACTTCATCAGATGCAACTACTGGATTCTATAATTCCTGCACTGAAAACAACAACAACAATAGCTTATATAGGAAAATATCACAGAATTATTCTTGTGTCAAATAATAGAGCCTTTCAGAAGTACTGTAGTTTAAAGACAGTTATGTCTAGGGCTGATTTATCATACTCTGGTGTATTATTTTGGGGGCAAAAGAAATCAACAAAAATCAGTAGGACTGAATTACTTCTAGATGGCTTCAGGATTTTGCTGATGTTTTATGAGCTACTAGGTGCCATTCTTATTATGCAGAACACAGTTCTGCATTTCCATTATGCATCCAAGAAAGTGACAATATCAAGATTCTTTGCAGAATATAAATAATGGCATACCGGAACTGGAAGAAAGTCTAAATGGTACAAGCATTTCCTTATAGAAAACATAATTTCTTCTGGTCTAGCAGTATTGATCCTGGATCTTTTAATAGGTTTTCTGAAGTAAAAACGTTCTCATTTACATGCATATTATGTAATGCTTGCAAGTGATACATGGGAAGATCCACCTCTGTCTGCTACCAGTTATTGATGTCTGTTTAAGGCTGGCTTCTGTTCTCTTGCTTACCAATGCAGTACTTATTGACATTTTGATAAAGGAAACCACGAAACATCCTATCCACTTAGATGCATGCCTTCCTGTGGAATTGCCCAGGAGAAGGCACTTTATAAACAAAGCATGAGCGGGCATCTATTTAATTAAAAACATTTACAAAGCATTCTTGTTCCAAGCCCATTTTTATTGATGAATAATGGTAAATGTCAGACTTCCCTGAATAATCATAATTCATTTTGGAACCTATCTTCCTGATGCAGCCACGAAGTCCTGCTACCTTCTTCATGTTCAGTTAAATCTCATTAGCTGGAGATCACAGCATGCCTGAAAAGGCCTGCGATATCTGCAGCAAACGACTTCATTCTTCAGAATTAGGGCTTTGTGTTAGTTTCCCACAAAATGGGATGCCACCTTGGGAAAGCTAATGGTAGGTCGGGAAGGGACTGGCCACGAATCTCTCCAGGGTTTATAGGCAGTGAGAAATGTTTTTGCTAGTAGATGTGGCTTAAGATTTATTATTTATTTATTTATTTATTTATTGCATTCACAAGACACCTTTTTTTTTTAAAGAGTCCAAGGTAGTACACACTATACTCTGTGTCTCCATTTTATCTCCACAACAAGCCTGTGAAGTAGGTTAGGCTAAAATGTTGTTAGTGGTCCTAGGTCAGCCAAGGTAAGCGGCCCAAAGTGAGTTTTTATGGCAGAAGAGGGACTTTAATCAAGGGGCTCCTATGTTCTAGCTTGGTGCTCTGGCCACTGCCTTAAATAGGCAGAATGATCTAGACAGAAAATGATTGGAGGGAGTCTGGGTCAAACCTTAGCTTGCTTGTAAAATCACTGGGGGTCTGGCCACAATACAACATGATAGTCTTTTGTTTTAGGACCAGACAGAAACCTAGGCCATTTTTGCCCTGTTCATACCAGTACTAACTTGGGGTAGCTTGCTGTTCCTGGGATAAGGCAAGGCGGCTCTAGGGCCAGTGCAGCCAGATTGCTCTGACTTCTAACAGGGTAACATGGCTGATGATGCCAAAGTTGCTGAGATGATGTCAAAGCTGCCTGTTGTCAGGTGAGATACAGTGGGAAGGAGACCCCTTTTATATAGGGAAAGAGCTCCCTTTTTATGTTCTGTTCTGCAACATGTAGTGTGTATTTCCCCCTGTCTGAACTCTTACCCCATCATTGCACCCTGACATTACCCTACCCTCGATTGCCAGATGTGGAGGCCCAGGATGGTCCCCATCCACTAATGCCACTATTGACTCCAGTGTGAAACCCTGTGTAAACTGCCTGACATTGTGTAAAGACCACAAATGAGATAAATCAGAGATAAATGCATTTTAATTACAAAACACTTCTTCTGGGGAAAGGGTTTTAATAAGCCTGAACTGTAATAGAGCCAGGTCTGCTATTTCAGTGGAAGCTTTTCTGAATGAATTTTCCATCTCTCCCTCTCTCTCTCTCTCTCTCTCTCTCTCTCTCTCTCTCTCTCACACACACACACACACACACACCTCAGTAAATTTTGCTCTATACTTTTCTGAAGGATGATTATGAACATTGTCAATCTGATCAGAACTCTCTGTTGGAAACAGCCAGAAATGTAGGCCACTACATCTACAAACTGCCTTCCTGTGATTTCTTCTCCCTTTTCTCCCTTTTCTTCTCCCTTTATTTAAGCAAAGAAAGAACCTGGGGTCTCTTCCGCAATCACCTTTAGTCAGGAACAAGGACCTGTCTGGGCTGACAGATCTGCATGTTAATGTGGACCAGTAAGTCCATGCCCCCCACTGGAACAATCCATCTTCATTGTACAGATTGTGATCCACAGTGAAGTGGCCCTGTTAAGTAAACACAATTAAGTACTAGACTTGAGATCCTGGTCCAGAATATAAGAGGCATGCAAAAGGCATGCCTCCCATGTTCTGGATCGCCAGGGGACACTTCAATGGCATACAATAGTGCTTCACTGAAATGCATCCCCAGAAGCTCTCAGGCTAGAAACTGTTGTTGGAGTGCAGTATCAAAACCCACAGTGTTGTTGTATCAGCTGGTCCGGACCAGCAGCATCATGCATGGTCTGGATCAGTGCCAAAAGGCCCTAGGAAAACCCTCAGTCAGTTACTTAGGAAACAATCTCTTTGGTTTGAGTCAGGATTTTATTTTATTTTATTTTATTTGTGGGGGGAGATAGGAGTGGACACATATAAACAATTCTGTCTGGGTGTTGTTGTTGTTTTCCCGGCCTACCCGAGTTCTTACACTTAAATCAAACTAGCATGTGGAAGGTAGTCTTCTAGTCCCACAGTGTCCTGTATGGCAAGGGCCTAAGGTCCTCTGTCCTAAAAGCAGTAGGAACTACCATGGTGTGGGCCTTGCCACAGTGTGTTTTTGGTGCCATGAGTAAGGTAGTGTGCAAACAATACACTTCCCACTTTCTGCTTTTCATGCCATAAAGGCAGGAAAAAAAATCTTCCTAGCTACCAAGCATGTGTGATTCATGAGTTCTCTTGGGTGAAATTTCTATTTTAAGTTATACTGTTATTCTATTATTATGGCATGAACATTGAACAATTAATAATAATCAATAGTGATATGGAAATTCTCTTTGATTCCATTAGGACTTGGGACAAATGAATCTTTAGAAGATACCGAGCAACAATTTTTCCCAGTGTTGCACATTCCCTTTTTATGGCCCTAACTTGCTCACAGCTGCCAAAATTTTATTGGAAAATCATGTCTTTCTTTTATCTTGCGCTGTTAATAATCACAGTGCTTTACCATTGCTGGGAACATCTATCACTATTATTTGCCCACTGGCTGTTCTGGTGTTTAACAATGGATTTTGTTTTATTTTTTCCTATCTCATGTTTTCAAGCCAAACACTCAGGTAACTTAATTCTTCTGACATCATAACCACAACTACAATCATAATTAACCAAGGCTATAACAAGCCATATTGTTTGTAAATTAGGCAAGCATCAGTTTGCCTCTGCATTGTTTATGGGAGAAAATCATGTTCATCTGGAGCTCTCTATTAGAGGTCTCTAATTGGTCTATTAATCTCCATCAGCTTCTAATTGAGATCTTCTTTCTTTCTTTCTTTCTTTCTTTCTTTCTTTCTTTCTTTCTTTCTTTCTTTCTTTCTTTCTTTCTTTCTTTCTTTCTTTCTTTCTTTCTTTCTTTCTTTCTTTCTTTCTTTCTTTCTTTGTATGTCCAACATTTCATGTTATATGAGTCTTTCAAACAACGGAGTAACAATGACAGCTTTCATATTTCAACTGTCCAGTTTTGCAGGACAAGAAAGGTTTTGTTGTTCTGCATTTATCTTTCTGTTCTTCTGAACGTGCTTCCTTTGCTCTTCTGTAGACCTATGAGTGGAAGGTCATGCGAAAGTTTCCATGACTATTGCTGTCAGTGCAACCATTTAGCAAATCTGTAATTATTCATATTTAATCTTCTATTTTAGTGCTTTGGTAAATTCTGAAATAATTAAGGCTGGAACTACAAAATATGTGGACCACAATCCATTGTGGTAGTATGCATGTTGGATTGTGACTGCCCTTTTAATTCATTCATTGTGTTACTTCATTAGTTTCTAATAATGTGGCAGTCCGTGATGTACATTTTGCAGGAGTTGTAGTAGTCTATATAAAATGTACATAATAGCTTTAAATCCAATGAATAATGCATCTTGGCATAAATGTAATCACAATAATAATCCAGTTACAGAGAAAAACAATCAACATTTAAATTTACATAATGGAAGTGTTCTAATGAAGATGCCACCCAAGTATATTAGTATATGAAAAATTCTTCTTTAACTATTATGTGATTAATTGTGCTTTAGAGGAAAATACAAAGAAAAGAAACAAAAACAAATAGTCACCTGTTGACTTGGTTGCAATTTGATTGCCAAAGAGAACATTTAGTTAATAAATTAAAATGCTCAATGATTTGCATCCACTGATTTGGCACTTCTAAATAAATACCTTTTTAGGTTTCAACCTAAAAGACATCTGGTTTGATATTTCAACTTTCATCACATACTAAAAGGATTTAGCATTTCGACAAATAAATTAAGATGTATTTTCATGCATTACTTCCTTTAAATGACAGTGTGCAGTTCTTTGGTTAACAGCAAGACTGGCTAGAATGCTAATATAAGGCGGCCGCAGAAGTGATGAAAGAAGGCTTTTCAGCTCTCACTCTGTCAGTCTTTTGCCACCATTGTTCTCAAGATGAAAAGACCTTGGGTCTCCAGTAATGGGGTGACACTCCTGTCCATCAAACCTACCAGCATGCCATGTGGTAAGAGTAACATGTGACTAGCCACAGAACACCACTCCAATTTCTGTTACAGGCAGTGGATACTCAAAGTTAGGGCCTTTCTATGCTTGCCTCTGCTCCAGATCTTGCTCATCTTCTGCGACTCTTTTGTCTACGTTCTGGTGAGGACTAGAGAGACTCCATCCCTTTTAGTCATTGATGGTATGCTCTGTCTGCACTACACAAAGTGTATTCTGGATTAGGAGGTTGGAAATGGCCTCCTCATCCACTTTAGATCCTGAATATCAGTAGACCTCAATAATGAATTCTACCAGCATGTTGGGACCACGGGTGACCCATTGTAGTAGCCCTCCTTGTTAGGCTAACCAAAATGCCCCGCCCCCCTTTGAGGACTCTAAGACCAGGAACTTCATTCCTTTGCTGTGGGGGTTCAGCTCTGAAGCTCACACAAGCTTCAGGACTGGTGCAGGGGCTGATCCAGAATAGATTAGGGTCAGGCCCTGCCTGATCTGAATCCACAGATCCAGACCTGCACACATAAGTGTAGAAAGCCCCTTAAATGACCCTTGTAAGTTTGTCCAGTATTATGAAATTACTGGGGTGGGTGGGTTAGTTTTTTGTTCCTATAAGGTCTGTTTACATATTTAATAAATATGGTCCTATATTGATTCTACAGAATCAAGTGTCTTTTAGGGATGCCACGTGGAATCCAGATTAAACTCCCTATAATTTTAATAGTTGTGCAGAAGAAGTTGTGGTTACGTTGCAAACTATGGCTGAGTTCACACTAACCAGACTGGAATTTTTTAAGCAAACAATTCCAAGACAGTTTTCGGCATGTGCACGAATATTCATATTACTGGTTATTTGTACAGATTCATACAAATTTGGACATTCAGGCATTGGAAAGGAATTATACTTCTTTTTTCACATAGTGAAGACTGCTAAGCAAAAGACCCATCTACACCTAGGTTTTAATCTAGGTTCATTCTGCTTTCACAGTAGGAGTACACATCAGCAAAGTGACACGCTGCTTTCTTTCTGCATCATCTAACTCAAAAAATGTATACCTTTGGGTTAGATAATGTAGAAGGAAAATGACTTGCTTCATTGCTGATCTTTCACTCTATAGGGTGTGTTCCTGTAGCACCTAAAATCTGGGGTGGATTCGGTATTGGGGTTTTCCATTAAATCCCCCAATATCTCGAATCCACCCTGGATTTTCCAGCCCTGTCCCCATGCCAGTTTTCTTTTCCTGGATTTTCTGGGGAAAATGCAGAGAAAGAAACCCCCTGTTCCTACAGGGGTTTTTCTGGCTGACTCAGATTAAAGCCGAGCAAAGGGGGACAGCTGGCAGCCGGGGAAGTGAGTGAGGGGGAGCGGCCCAGCGGCAAGCTGTCCTCCTTCACTCAGTTTTAAACCGAGCCAGCTTTTTCTTTCTTGGGGAGGGAAAAGGAATGAAGACAGCCGAAGACGTTAGGAAGAGGCTGTCAGCGGCCTTTTCCCTGCCCCCCTGCCTGCTGTCCACTGCCGCCACATCCGAGGGGTGGCCTCCCCTCTGTGCACCCCCTTGCTCACTTACCCAGCCATCGGCTGCCCTTCTTTCAGATGCAGTGCCATTGGGTGGCAGGCAGGGGGGAGGGAAAAGGAGGAAGCTGTAAGCAGCCACTTACAGCCTCCTCCCAATGTTCTCGGCTACCTTTCTTCCAAGCACACCTGTGTGCAGCTGCCAGCCCCCTCCTTTGCTGTCTTCCTTCCTTTTCCCTTCCCCTATTTCAACAGGGGAAAAGAAAAGGCTGGCTCAGTTTAAAGCTGAGTGAAGGAGGACAGCCAGGAAGTGTGAGAGGAAGGCAGACGAGGAGGAGGAGGCTAGCAGCTGCTTGCAGGTATGCTTGTGTGCACCTGCGGGTTCTGTTTGGGAACAGCCTGACGCACAGCCGGTGCTGTTCCCGGGCTCCACCCCTAACCCGCGGCAGAACTGAGATTACTCTGAATCAGAATTTTAATTCATTTTTAAGATATGACAGCTATCATCCAACACCTCTTAAAAACAACCTTCCGTATTCACAATTCTTACGTATTAGACGAAATTGCAAAACACTGGAAGGGTATGAAAGCGAATTGGATATCACATGCCTCCAGTTCTTGGAGAAAGGATATCCCTTAAATGTTATAAAAGAGGCACAACACAAAGTTCGTAAGTTAGATTAAAAGAAACGTCTGTTAGATTCCAGACCCAAGAAAGAACCTGATAGAGTGGTTGTACCACTGACTTTTAATACACATTCAGAGAGGGTTAAAGAAGGCATTATGAAACATTGGGAACTGCTGGAAAATATCTCCTGATATAAAAACAAACCGATGTTTGCCTATAAACGTACTCAAAACGTCAAGAATATACTAGTACGGGCAGACTTTGGTTTTCCACTTATACAAAATAGTTCAACTGTCAAGGGACATTACATCTGTGGACATTGTTTAGTATGTAGACACAGCAGCAATTTGAGATGTT
>MTQE01001134.1:26726704-26740347 GCA_014337955.1 Aspidoscelis marmoratus | reverse complement strand
ATTGGTTAGTTTGAGTTTTTCATTGTCCTTCCACACCCTAAGTTTTCCCTTAGTTCTTTTATGACCAGTTCAGCTAGATATATAAGAGACTCTGTGAGCAGGAGAAGAGCATTATTACCTTTGAATTGAACTATCACATTGTGTGAGCTGAGGATTTTATATATATTGAATACTTACGGGCCACTGAGGAAGATGGTAGTCGAAACGCGTCTGGTCTTGAGTTTTGAAATTTTTACTATTATATTATTTGATTTTGATTATTTTCAGTATTTGTTACTTCTCAGTGGGGTATTGCTACCCTATACTGTCTTTTCTGCTCCAGAGTTCAGTTATTTCTTTATTTCTTCATATATTTGCCTTTTTATATTTGGCAGTGGGACACATTTTATCCTGTTTATTTACTGTACATTTTTTGGCAAAACCCTTTTGTTTGTTTGTTTTTGGTTACATATCTTGGTTTTTTTGGCTGTAGGGACTAGTGTTGGTTTGCTGTACCTGGAACCATGCCACTAGAACCATGATGAACAAAAGATGGGAGGTTGTACTCAGGGAGACTTTATAGTATTCCTAGTAGAGTGCACTGCAAGGTGAAAGCTAAGAAAAGGTTATGGCAAGGGAAGTCAACAACTGCCTTACTTCTTTTTTTCTTTCCAACGCTATCAACCTCCAGCATAACTGACTGCTGGTGAATATGAAATCAAACATCTGGTTTCAAATGTGAAAGAATATGGTAGGGATATATATGCATGAACATTTGGAACATTCAAAATTCATACGAATTTGGCCAAATTCAAACATTCATATTCAAATCTAATGTTGGCACATTCAAATTTATTGTTTCACTACATTCATATGGAGCTTTGTATTGGATTCGTATGGGATCCATATGCATTTCTGTGCATTCGCATGCATTTGTATGGGATTCATATGGGACTCATATGGGACTGAACATTCATATTGAATTCGAGTTTGACTACATTCGAAAGGGATCTATTTGAGTGAATATGAATTTTCTTGCATTAGATTCAATACGAATCAATACAAAAAAGAAACCATTTGTACACATCCCTATCATATGGGAGTGGGAGAAGTGTAGTGGCGCAGTCCTCTTTTCCATATGGCAACCCTAGGAGATAGAAGACACAGATGTGCTCACAGTAAGTGAACACAGTGTGTGCTTATATACATTAATCTGTTTTGCTGTGGAGGAGTGGTAGTTTTTATGCATGATAATGATTTATTAGAATTGGTGGAGTTCTCTTAATGGGGCAACAATTGGAGATGAAATTATATTATCTTGTGTTTTAGTGTGTAATTTATTTACAAATGAAGGATGTCTTTGGAGAAAAAAAATCTCATAGACATTGTGTTATTGCTGAGATAATAATGTTTTTATCAAAATGAGAGATTGTCTTAAAAACCATATGAAGTTATGGTCACCCGTTGGCAGCCAAATATCCCACTGGCAAGGGACAACACAGGGTTTTGTTCCTGCTCCATTATTTCTTGCTAGCCTGACAGTGCTATAGCTGGTGCTGTTCTTTGGTGTTTTAATGATCCACACATCTGGGTATTTGACTGGTGTCAAAACCCTAGATGCATAGATTGGCACCGCTTATCATGTGTGGATGTCCGTTTCAGCCTCCATACTTGTACAGTGAATGGAGTTATGATAGCACCATCCATAAGGTAAGTAAAAAGTGCCACAACCAACACTGGGTTTTCCAGCAATAGTTTTTCATGGGTTTTAAGGTGGATATATTGGGGCTATGGTGGTGTTGCTTCTGATACATGAGGCAACCTCACCATAGCAGTGTCATATAGGGATGTGCACAAATATTCATAACATTCGATATTCATACAAATTTGGATGAATTCGGACAACTGTATACAAATTGAATGTTATGACATTTGTACATTGACATTTGTATGAGTACAAATGCTTCAGAAATTCATGAAATGGGGAGCTGGGAAAGCAGCTGCACCAGTCACATCTGCAATGTATCCAGAGTGAATCCATCATGGTTTGAGAGCAGATTCAAAATGGATTCAGGCTGGATTTGACATTTTCAGAATGGATATGTTTCAGGATATGTATCGGATACGTATCGGATATTCATATGAATTCTGTTCGTATTGAATAGAATCCTACCACATTCAAAGGGGATCTATTCAGATGAATACGGATTTTCTTAGATTCGATTTGATACAAATTGAAGGTTAAAAAAAAAAATCATGCACATCCCTAGTGCCTTAATGGTGCTATATTTCCCGTGTTTGGGGAAATAACATTTCACCTCTTAAATAAGCCTGAAATATTGGGGAATGAATTTCATAAGCACGTGGTTAATTTACATGTGATTGTATTTTGCACGTATTTTTATCCAAATGATAAAAATTGCTGTGGTGAAAATGGCACACGTGCCACAGCAATATATGGAAATCTGGACCTCTGATATTCTGCTTTTTTTTTTTTTTTTTTCCTAATGGAACATTGCTTTCTGTTCTGTTGTACAGAATTACTATGGAGCTGCCAAAATGATTTTTTCTGACAACCCACTTGGGCTAACATGTGGAATGGTATGCCCAACTTCAGATCTCTGTGTGGGTGGATGTAATTTGTATGCCACTGAGGAGGGACCAATCAATATTGGTGGACTGCAGCAATTTGCTACAGAGGTAAGTAAAGTTTGGTAGGTAGGTAGATTGACTGATTCCTTTTCTTAAAGAAATGATTCATTTTATATTGGAAATCCAATTAACCTGCATGTGATAAGTATTTTCTTTTATACTGAATTCTGAAGCAGACAACGTAGGAAATACCCCCTCTCTAAAGGATGCTAACATTTCCCTTTAACGTGGGCAGCCAATGTGTGTACTTGCATAAACATAGTGCTGAATTTAACTTCTGGGAGTTTGCTGCTTCCAACCCCTTTTCTATGGTCCTATCTGTGCAATAAGGCAAAATCAGGAAGTTCAGTATGGTTAAGTGTCAGAAGAATGTGCACAAGACCCTTGATTGTTTGGCAACATGCTAGCAAATCTTCACTTTAAATTTTAGCAATGATATACTGGTAGTACCCGGGTATATGTCAGGGCTATTTGCCATTCTTGCCATTATGCTGGCAGATTGCTGTCATTTTTGCCGCATCTGGGGGGACTGAAACAAGGGTAATTAAAAATAAAAATTGTGATTTTAAAGTAGAGGAAATATTTTTAGTTTTATTCATAGTTGCATTTGTTCAAGGTAATTAGAAAAGATATATATATACATGAAAGTGAGAGACAAAACTGAATGTTCACTCCTTTCCCCCTTCTGCCATCTGCTATCTTTCTTCTTTCCTCTGCCTTTGCCTCTGCCTTTACCTTTTTACCTATAGGCATGAGTAAATCATATAAAGTTCACTTGGCCCCATTTATACATTAGGTTGTGAATTGTTTGTTCAGTGCAATTGTCATATTCACAGAGAGGTATATATTGAAAAATATTGAAACAAAACATTGTGACTGGTTTCAGTGAATGAAAACATAGATCCTTTCCGCATTTGTCTTTATTCTGGTAGACCTTGCCCGGGGCCTGCCACAATCTGCACTAGGGATGGGAACGGATATTCAAGACATTCTAAATCTGATTGAATTCAGTCAAATTCAGACATCCGAGTTCAAATTGAAGATTTATATATTCGATTTAACATTTGAACAAATTTTTTAATCTTCTGAATCATCCGTACGAATTATTTGGACATTCGTATGCATTACATACGTATCCATTTGCATCTTATTCAAATGCGTTTGTAAGGATACGTGTGGGACAAAGATGGGACGCATACAGAATAAAAACAGGATGTGTACGGATGTGCACAGATGCATACATGCACATTTGAATGTTGTCGACATTCATATCTTCAAATACGAATTGAATATTTGTATGAATAGATTCAAATGTATTCGATTCAAATAGAATGCGAATAGATTCAAATGTTAAACATTCAGATCAATTTGAATCTTTGGATATTTGATTCAAATCTAACTGAATCCCAAAAATTGCATTTGTGCAAACCCTTAATCTGCACTATCAAATTAACAGCAGGCCTCTGTTCCAGGATATGTTCCAGAATATGGCCAAGTGCAGAAATGCCCATGTATAAATCTAAGGCTTTGCAACAATAGATATTAATAAAAATTAATACCTTAATGGAACTCCATTTAAAAAAAAAATCTAAGAAATCTTCTTCATATAAGCACTTAGTCTTAGTGACATAGCTGAGAAGTTCTGTTCTGTTTCTCTGTCTCTCACAGCCTATGCCTATTTCTCCTCAGAAGCCTCCAAAGGTGCTTGAGGGAAGGTATCTCTAACCCAGAGACCTTGTAATGGCCAAGCATAGTGCCTCCCCAAATCCACTGTTGCTAGGCCAACAGTCTGGACATGGAGAGTGACCTTGTCTTCCATGTGCACGTGCAGCAACCCCTTGAGTCAGTGTAGCTTGTTTCTGTGAGTTATGATGCAGCTTTAGACTGCATCAGGGCATAAGTTAGAGACCCCAGAGTTGCCCCAGGCACACTATTCTTAAGGGAGGGCAGTGGAGACTGGCTGTGCTGTGGGAGCAGCTCAGGTTCCTTTACCATGTAATGGAGATAAGTCCTATGTTCTCTGTTAAAGAAAGTGGTGAAGAGTAAGAGTAATGTGGAAGAAGAGAAGCCCTGAGGTATTTTGATCCCAAACAAATTAAGTTGGATTTTTTATTGGGGGGGGGGAAGGTAATTAGTAGGACTTCAGAGTGCACCCAGAAGTGAACAGGTAATTATGCGGATTGAGGTGTTAAGCTTTGGGAAGCAAACCTTGAAACAATATTCTAGTAGTCATATTATTCAGGTATTAGATTTGTTGGTTTTACACTGCAAGGTTAGACTGAGCATAGTGTAGAGCAGCCAGAAGCAGAACTGGGTATCTTCATTGCCCGAGAGAAGACTGTTAGGTAAGACACTTTGACAGCCTCTAACTACTCTTTGCACTTGACAAAATGCATTTTGGCATGTTCTAAACTGGACTGATTCCTGGTGGAAATGGTCCCCAATTGGGGCAGATCTTTGGGAAGTGCAACTTAAGGTTACCATATGAAAAAAAAGACAAACACTACAACACTTACCTGTACTTAAATTTCTTCTTCTGTACATTCGAAAGTTATAGTCACTGTCCTCTACTACATATGGAATTTTAACTTCGATTGTGCAGATTTTCAGAATTTCTAAGGAAAGATCAAGTGAACTTACCTGTAAAGATCATTTGAGTACTGTGAATATCTGATATTTTATTAACTGTGCTTCTGTGCAGGATGTTTTGTCTTACTGCAGAAAGGCACTGTTGGCTGTGTGTTTCTAGAACAGCTTGCTTTCTATTTTTTTTAAAAAAAAATTCACACAGTTTGTGAAAAAGAAATAGATTAAATTCCTGATCTGTGTGTGAGTGATATGATACTGAATTATTACTGTTTTTAAAACCAAATGCAAGTAATATCTGCTAAACTTTGATTTGTGTCTCCTTTTAGTATTAATGCTGTGATTAATAGGAGGGAATTATTCATGATAGATTTTGTTAAATATCCACCATTCTTCTTCAAAAATCTTTAGAAATCTATTTAAAATGCTATGTGCTGGCACAATGATTGATATTAAAACTGGCATAGGATGAATAGCATTGAATGGTTTTCATTATATCGTTTTAAGTTTATTTAAAGAGATCTATTGGTATCAAGGGTTCTAATACCGTTGAGCAATGTGGTAGTTATGCATAATTTAAAATTTATTGAAATATGTATGAACACAAATATATACTTAAAATATATGCACTTTTTATACCCTAGTTATGTTCATAAATGTTGCAAAATGTAGGTTTTTAGGGTGTTTTTTTTTAAAAATTACCCCTTCGCATATAATGTAAAATTTAAGAACAATATTGTATAATATTCATAATACTTTTAAAAATACTCCACTTATATTACAAGCATGCAAGGAGAGGGTGAAGCTTTTTATTTTTTACAGTTTTTTTTTCAAAATTAAAATGTTGAGTCTATATTGCAGACATAAACTGTACATATAATGACAAATGAATGCCAAAGAAAAAGGAGGGGAACACAAGAAAGCAGAAGAAAAGTGGGAGGCGGACCTCTAAAGTGTAGTTTATCTAAAGAAATTTGAATGTCAAAGCCCAGAGTATTTTGAATATTAATCACTTTCCTTTTTCAGGGCCAATTGGGACTGATTCCCAACAATCTTTGTTTTTATTTTCAAACAAAGGCAACTTGTTAACAGAATATTTCATGTTGGCAATTACTGGGGTTACTGTCTGAGTGCAGTTTCCTCTTCATAGTAATACTGAAAGAAACAGGAAGTCATGATTAAAAGAGAATTATCTGCCATGGGGCTCATCTTTCAATCACATGTGTGTGAAACAGGGCGGGGGTGGTGGTGGAGGAAGAGATTTAATATTTTGTTACAATAATGGTTTTTACATTCTGGGAACTGGGCTTACTTTGAAGCTTACTCATTAAGTGTCTCATTGGGAAAACCAGTAACAGTGAATGGAATTCCATAAGAAACAGAAAGTAACCAGTATCTTTCACAGACATGTGTATTCATGGAAGACAGGTGTATCAGTAGCTACTAGAATGGATGTCTAGATATCACCTTCAAATTGGAGAGACAGGCAGGATCCCTCTAAAGGCCATTTGCAGGGTGTCGAGAGTAGGTCACGGTTTTGCCTTTGTCGTCTCTGAGAAGCCTGGAGGACCAATGCGGCCATGGTCACAGCTTCACTTTAAACCTATGTCAGTTCATTTTCCGGACTGACTGCTCACTCCTATTCATTTATGTCCATTTTATTTATGTCCTCCAAATGGAGAGTGAAAGAATATAAAATTATGCACGGTGTGGAAAAGGTGGTTAGAGATTTTTTTACCCTCTCTGTTGTACAGTTCTAGAACTAGTAGGCAGGAGAAACTGATGGGCAGAATATACTGAATATACTGCAAGGAGAGGTTGTCACAGCAAGTCTATGGAATATACTCCAAGGAGAGATAGTCACAGCAAGGAGAGATAGTCACAGATAATCCCACAGCAAGTGTGGGATTTGGAGTGGATAGCTTTAAGAGATGATTTGATAAACTCATGGATGACAAGTGCATCAATGTCTACTGGAATGTATACCTAGGTAGTGCCTCCAGGTTGGAGAGAGAGTCAGGATACCTCTAGGAGGTATTTGCAGGTATTCAAAAAGAGGTGAAGGTATAGCCTTTGTCTTCTGCTTGAGAATCCCAAAAGCAATTGGAAGGCCACTGTTTCAGACAGGATGCCGGATTACATGGGTTGTAGCCCAGTCCAGCAGAGCTTCTTTTAGGTTTTTACGTTATGTTCTTAATTCTCGATTAGATGGGCTGTGGCCTGACTCAGCAAGGCTTCTCTTATCTTCTCATGAGGCTTTCTGGGCTGTGCACTGTTATAAGAGTGAATAGACCTGTTGAACTGCCGTCATGTACCCAAATGAGGCAGAGTTTCTCAAAAGAGAAAGAATTGTCTGAATATTTTCACCGTGAAACCTATTTGACAAAGCTTGGCTAGCTTCCACATCAAAAACCATCCCAACACAGATATGCTACTAGGTTATGGGAAAGACTGTAACTTGTGTGCAACTCGTGTTGGAATTTTGTCTTTCAAAGTACCCACTGTACTGCTGCCTCAAATATTAGTGCAGCTTTCCCAAAGGATTCTGTAAAACACCTGCCTGAGTACTTAACTGTTGCTGTTATAAACCAATTAAGCTGGGTTAATCCCTTTGTCTTCAATGTGGCAGTTTAAATGGCTTGTGGTCCTTGCCCGTTGTGCAATGCAAGATTTACAGCCCAATTGAAAACACACTGTGCCAGCAGATTAACTGCGTAGGATGGGCGACTTATTGACTGGCTGTGCCAGTAACACAGCACAAAACAAGACATCATGCTGGCTTTGCAGGTAGATAAGTGCAACTGTACCGAGTCAAGGTGCCGCAAACTCAAACTGTAAAGGTTCTCTGGCATCTTATATTTCTGATACTTGCCATGCGATGTTTAAAATATCAGGAGAGGTTTAACAGGACGTACCAATTGTAGGGTGCCTTTAGAAAAAAAAAATGTTAGGGAAGGCATAGTATTCTGCAGAGGATGATCTTTGTATTTTTCTCATTTTTAAAGAGGGCAGAAGTAGATTTATTAGAGTTTTTTTTAAAACAGTTTAATGTTGGATAATCTTTCCTTGAGTCAAAATGCTTAAAAATATGTTCAGTGTGAAATAACCATAGCAAGAGGGCATGCAGAAAGGAGAGACAGCGAATTCACATATGAAAGTGTCTGTTCCGTATATGGCCTTAACATTTTAAGGTATCTGTTATTTAAAATACATGGCAAACGGGAGAACTTCCTTGTGCACAGAAACATGGAAATAAACAATCATATAATTCTATTCAGCTGCATTTATCATAGACAGAATGCTACATTTTAAAGAATCATAAACAAAGCATGTTTCTGTAGTGAAGCTGCTTCCATACCAGGCTGCTTCCATACCAGGGACAAAGCATACTTAGGGAGGGCCCTAGGGTTGAGCAGCTGCATACCAGTGATGTCACTGGGTATGCAGTGCAACCCCAAAGACCCGCAGGCACCTTTGGTTAGCATCCTTTGCTCAGAGGTTGCTTATCAGCCTCATGAACTCACATGGCTGCTGCAAACAACCTAACTTCCTTACGTTCCATGTGGGTTTATTTCCTGGTACTTATAAAATGGCTGACTTTCTTGACATTTTTCTGTGCATTCCAGAATAGTACCCCAGTCTTACTTCAAAGTTTTAAGTTTGTTTGTTTATTTATTTTTCTATCCCACCCTATACCTGAAGGTCTCAGGACAGGTAACAATATTTAAAATCATACAAATTAAAACAATAAAAACATATATTAAAGCAACACTGTCTGCAAGTGGGAAGGGAGAGTGTGTCCTCATTTAACCAGAGGCCAAAGCAAAGAGGTTTGGCTTCACCGCCTTCCTGAACATATACAGTGAGGGAGCCTGATGCACTTCAAGGGTGAGACTATTCCATGCCCTGGGAACCATCACTGAGAAGGCCCTCTCCCGGGTGCCCACCCATTTCACTGATGAGGGTGGGGGAACAACCAGGACGATTTCCCCTTCAGATTTTAAGGTGCGGGCAGGTTGATATGGGAGGAGATGTTTCTTTAGATATTTGGGGCCCAAGGTGGAGAGTTCAGGAGTTGGGAGACATGCAAATGCTACACTTTCGACTTCTGGGGCTAAAAGGGGGTACAGCTTTTGTTGTGTTATTCAAATCACTTTTCTTGGTCACTATCAGAGTGCAACACTCCATACAGGTTGCACAGTTGTTGTCCTGACAGGATATTCTTTGTGTGAGTTTAAATTTTCAAAGTTTGCAAGCTGTATACTCCAGGAGGAAGTATAAATGGTTAGGTAAAATGACTTGCCCAACCGCCTCTCATTTATAACCAACACGAAGGTTGAATCATCATGATTGACATCCTTCTTGTGTATGCAGCCACATTCTTGGTAGAAGATAATGCCAGAGCTGATTCTTAGACATGAAAGAATTTGCAAAATAATGTAAATTATAAGCCGTAATGATACAACTGGAAAATTGAATGCAAAATGGTGTCCTGAAAGGAGTTTGGGCTAGTTTTAATATCATACTCTATAGGTCCATGTGTGTGGAGTGAGTGTAAAATTTCTTTAAATATGCTGTGAGAAGTCTAAGAAAGAGAACACGAACAAGAACAGCTTAAATAAATCATTGCTACTCACCGGTAAATATCAAAATTGGAAACTTCCATTCCATCTGCATTGTGCATTTATGATGTAAAGTGTGTGTTGCTGTTTCCAAGGTAACAACTGGAACCAGATAATATGTGCAGTAGAATCAAACTATTAACAGAAGCACACATTAGACCTCCTGTAGTACAGGTCAAAATTATATGAATGCATTTGTCTTCCTTTTCCTCTTCAGTGCCCAATCATTGCTTAAAATCATGATTTTTTTTATTTATTTCTTCAGGTCTATAATTGCAGGAAGTAGCTGCACTGTATAACAAACCTAGCAGTAAATAAAAATAGTAATACTAATATGCTTATAGAATCCATCCAAAGTCATTTTCATTTCAGCAATATGTTTTGATAAGGAATATTCTGAAACAGCCAACACTTAAGTGAAATTTGAAGAACTGAGAAACTGATCAAATACTAGAAGGCCAGGTTCAAGAGGAGGAGATGAATTACAAATAAGAATGCTATTTAGGATATGTAGTGTCCATTGAAAAGTTCTCATGCATAAACCTGTGTGCTTTTCAGAGTCATTTGGCTTGGGAACAATTAATAGTGAGTCACATTCTTCTCATCCATAAACTATGGCATCCATTTTTCATCCTTAACAGATCAGAAGAATCACAATTAATATTTCCTTAGCAGGATTTTTGTTTTTGGGATGGGGTGTCTGAATGTCCTGTTTCACTCCACCAGCAACCTCTCTCAGCTTGGGACAGGTTGCTTGCTCCTACCCTAAAAAACTATCCTGCTTTAACATAATTAGTGAGGAAAGTTATTGACTTTGGCCGTTACTCTAAGGAAGGTTTTTCCTCATAGAATGTCTTCTGTTGTAACTTTAAGGTCATTATTTTTTAAATAAAAGTTCCTTGAATTAGGTCATGATAGAGGTGCTGAATGCTCATTGGAAAGCAAAGTTATAGAGGTAATTTTTTTCCTCAACAGTTTCTTTGCATATACGTGTGCATGTTTGTATGTGTGTGTTTGTGTTTGTGTTTGTGTGTTTGAGAGAGAGAGAGAGAAAGAGAGAGGGAGGGAGGGAGCAAGACAAACAGATGGACGGACGGACATGTAACCTAAGAGTGAGAAATAGTGGGGAGGAAGGAGAATGGTAGTATCACCATATCAGTGATCATTGGTCAGGATGTCACGAAGTAGGCATGTGGTGAATAGCTTTGTTTCCTTCAAATTTCACACAAATTTGGGGTATTTGCACCTTCTCATATGAAGGCAAAAGTGACCATCTTTTGCGATTGCCCTTCATGTGCAAAGCGAAAAAACTGGCAAATTTATTGAAACTTTGCAATTTTCAAAGGGCCTGTATTCTTCATTTTGTTCAGCCCCTGTGACTGTAGTTTTTAGCAAATTCCTATTTGATCTGGGCTGAATTCGCCCTTAGACCTCTGGTATGCAATACGCTATACCAGAGCTGTTCTGATTGCATACCAGAGGCCTAAGTGGAAATTCAGTCCTTGTCTTACCTTCTGCAATTAGTGACGTGAGCCTGAGTGACAGCTTGGATAGCTTATTGGTTGCCTTCTTTCCTATTGCTTTTCTCTGGGTGCCAGGGAAACAGGTCTTCTATTCACTCCTTTGAATTTCAGGCTTTTTCAGGACAGGAAGGGGGAGCTCATGGGACTGTCTAAGAGGGGAGTCTGGTGAACATGTTTTTCTCAACTTTTCAGTTGTAGTGTGACCTGTTTGCAGTTGCTGTTGACTCAGAGGAGCTCTCATCTAGCCCTAGTCAGATATACAACTACAGACCTTTCTGCACTAGACTATATTCCAGATTATATCCTGACATAGGAAGATGCCCTGACATGTTAATATCAGGTCCACATTCCGGGATATAATGTAGAATAAGATCTAGTGCAGAAAGACTTATGTGACCTGACAGTTTACCAAATTCTTCCTGGTTCTGATTTCACTACAGTAAAGCACAGGATACATAACATAACAGATGATAACATAATCTGCACTTTACTTTTTTTTAAAAAAATGTCCAATTTATTTTTCAGGTGTTTAGGGCAATGAACATTCCTCAGATTAGAAATCCATGCTTGCCACTGCCAGAAGAGATGCCAGAGGCCTACCACTCTAAGATTGCTCTTCTTGGAGCAGGGCCTGCAAGTATAAGCTGTGCTTCCTTTTTGGGCCGATTGGGATATTCGGACATCACGATTTTTGAAAAAGAAAGCTACGTTGGTGGCTTAAGGTATGTATTGTGGCCACAAAATCAGAGGTAAAGCATTCCGTTCAGTATCGTTATCTAATAGCCACAAGGTTAAGTGAGAAGCAATGGTTCCTCCATTCCGAATTATGCCTTACCACTAAGTCTTTAAACCCACATACCCCCTTCTAATTTTCAAGAAACTTCTTGTGTTTCACTTGTTTTGTGTATTCATTAACTGTGGCCAACTCAAATAATATATGCAATGTTTTGTTTTTTAACCCTTTAGTGTTTAAAACTGCTTTGGATACTCCTGTTTGACATATATTTTCATCATACAAAGCAGTGTGTGAAGTTAAAAAACGTTTATTTTAGACTGTGAGTCTGCGGGCCAAGAGTGCCTTTCCAACACTGAAGTTGAGCAAGCTTCTTTGAGATCCTTTTAGACTGAAGAAAAGAACTAAAAAGATCAGAGACTAGGAAAAGTTCAATTTTGCACTACAGTTTCCATGTGTTTATTAGTCTGTTTTGCTCAGGATCCCAGGAACTTCAGCGTCAAAAAGGGAACATTTTTAAATCTCTGACAGAAGCTGTGTTTGCCTGTTTAGGCTGTGACCCCACACAGTATTCTCCAGTGTCCCATGGGATGTCCCCTCATGTTTCCATATTCAGTGTTCTGTGCAATGTAAGGACTTCTTGGGACCTCTTTGAGTGGCATCCACACACTGCTAATAATTTCCCGTTGCAGTTTGGGCAGCTGGAAAGACTCACTGAAAATGCCGTGGAAGCCCTACTTTGGAGCTTTACAGTTGCACCATACAGAGCATCTCTCTAAATACCCCAATGGTGTGTGTGCGTGTGTTTGTGTCTGAATAAGCAATGATACACAACATGCCAGTTCGCCATCACATCACCATGTAGAGGAGTAGAGTGCTAAATGCCAAACCCTGCAAAGTCTTGCTGTTCTTATTAATCATTCAAATCAAATCAAAGCATTTCTTGCTACCCAGCCTAGTTTTCAGCACAGCACAATGCATATTCTCTTTATAATGTTTGAAACATAAAAGGGGGATGAAAGAAGGAGGCATATGGACAGTTCAGGGTAATTTAAGGCCAAATTATTTGATTCTTCCATTTAAAATCTTATGGGAGTAGAAAGGCAGGCAAAAGAATGAAAAACAAGGAATTTTGGGAGAAATGGCCTTAGAAAGAATTAGCTGTTTATTATTTTTATGTTAGCAATGATAGTTTCTACCTCTTTTAATATAAAATACCGTACTGTATGGCATAAGAATACTTCAGTCTTAAGCAAACAGCTTTAGAAGAAAGGTATGTAGTAGCTTACACTTTATGGTGTCTATTCATTCCTAATTTTTTTATTCTTTAGAAACTTTCTATGTTCAGGCACAAACACTGACACATTTTAGGTTATTAAAATTATTTATTTATTTTTCCTGAGGTTTTACAGCATTAGGGAGTTGTGAAGCTATCTTTTGGGCATGAATCGGATTAATCCAAGATCCTGCATAATTTAAAGACGTGTCTAGTTGTGTCCTAAGAGTTCTTAATTTAAGTTTCTTTGTGGGTTATTTCTTTTTTTTTTT
>MTQE01001134.1:26685921-26708581 GCA_014337955.1 Aspidoscelis marmoratus | reverse complement strand
TTTTTTTTTCTGCTCGGTGGAAAAAGTGCTTCTTTGGTGGGGTGGTAGCTTGATGGATAAAGGATTCTTTGGACTCTGTGCCCTTTGGAACAATCCATGGCTGTGTTCACCCTTACTATGCTGTACAGATCCTGACAAAGATAGGGTACAAGATGTAGTACCCTGGATATCATCAAAGAATTGTTAGTTCTGGAGTTGTGAGCATGACAGAAGGGGGGTTTGTTTGTTTGTTTTGTGTGTGGGAGAGTTACCCTTAATAATCTGGCATATTGTAACCTGCCCTGAGACCTTCGGGTATAGGGTGGAATAGAAATACAAATAAATAAATAATTTTACCCTTGAGATTTGTATATGAAAAGGAGAATTATAGAAAGGCCGTATCTTCTCCCTTGCCGGATGTGCTCACATAGAGTAGACTGACTATGGATATTTGAATCTGGATTCTGGCAGATGGCCTAAACGGTCCCTTCCATCAATATATTTCTGTAATTTATGTTTGCAGTGGCTGTTTGAGAATATATGACAACTTTTGCAAACCATTTATAATAGTTATATGGTGTGTAGCAGGCTTACCTGCATAAGAAAGCACCTGTTTTCAGTCTGAGTTAGCATGACGCCTTATATTATGCAGTAATTAATTAGCTTTGATTTTTTTTTTTTAATAGAAAAGAATTTTTGGAACCTAAGTGATATATCCATGATATACCTAACAGATGCTGAAATTCAAAATTACATTTGTAGATACTTTCTGCTGGTGCATCTGCCTCATGTGTAATTACCATCGTTCTAATGTGAACTTAGTCAAGAAGAATGCCATACACTTTAGAAATTAATGGTTAAGGTAGGTGTGTGCATGTGTGTATTTGTACCTGGAATGAAGTGCAGTAAATAACACTGATGATAAAAGCTGGGAACAAATTCTAATACTGATGATTAGATTCTGTTGTGCTGCATCATGGCTCTCCTTACTTCTGATTTGAATTTGACCTGCACTATTCTTATAGTTTGATATTTTTATATAAGCAGTTTTTGCTTGCTTGCTTTTCACTTCACTTCCCTTCTCTTGGCTTCTTGGCTTCTCTTTTTTCTCTTTCCTTGTTACACTCCTTAGTATTGATTGGTGAATGAAGCTACATACTATAAATGTCATAATAAACAAATGAAGAAAAAATATGGATTCCTTGTAGAACCTAATTAAGATGGTGGCAGCTCATTTCTCCGCCTCTTCTTTTCCATGGCCTTCTATTGCCTTCTCTGCACTTTTATTCAGTAGATTTGGATTAAGTAGACTGAATGAATCTTACTATTTTTTCCAGCTACTACTTTACACTAGTCATTTTCTTCAGTCTGGACAATGATTTTTTTGATTTTCATATCCACCACAAATTGTTCCTGGATATGTCTGCTTTTTGGATTACTCCTGAACTGTTGCCACTGTGAATTATGATTGACAGCATGTGTCTGGGCCTGCATAGCCTCAGGACATTTGGGCAAGTGTTCAGCACATGCTTCAGTGAAACCTCCAAAGGTCTCACATGTGTGTGGACCTCCAAACCCCTATAAGGTTTACATGGCTGTGTGGAACTCCAGAGGGAGGTTTCATTGAATATGTATTGTGGCTTTCTGAATGCTTGACTAAACAGCAGTGTGCAGATGCTGATTGATAGTGTTTGGATACTACAGATGGTGTCCCAAAGTGCCATCTCCTAGCCTTGGACTAGCAGTGTTGAAGTGTGTGAGAATGGTCCTTCTAGAACTTTACCACATGGACCTGCAGACACAATTATTCTGTTTTCAGGCTGTGCGTTAGAAATGTTCCATATCTATTTTATCATTCCAAATTGTACATTTTTAATTCAGGGTGGAACAGAGATAACTTTTAACACTTAGACTTAGGAATGGAAGTAGATCATAACAAATAAGAAGTAGTTCATACAATTCATTTGAACGCTCTTACTTGTAGGCTTGACAATTACAGGAGATGTGAAGTCTTGGCTCTGCCCTTTCCTCTCCTCTGCTTTAGTTTCCCCCTGTTTATAGGTTTCCCCAGTAGTGCAGATGCCTTCTTTTGTATTAGTTTTTGGGTGGAGCATAGAAATCCCCCCTAAAGGCCAGCCCCAGTTGGTGTCTTCCATTTGCCTGTATATAGAGCAGTGGTTCTCAACTTGGGGGTCGGGACCCCTTTGGGGGTCGAACTACCCTTTCAGAGGGGTCGCGATGAGTCTCCCACCACCATTTCCTCCCACCTCCCAGCTGTTCTGCCCCCATGGTTGGGGGTCTCCACAACATGAGGAACTCCATTAAGGGGTCGCGGTATTAGGAAGGTTGAGAACCGCTGATATAGAGAGTTCTTCCTGCTGGATTATTTCTCTTTTTGTGCAACAGAACCACAGAGATCAGAGGCTTAGGCACTGTCTGATAAACCTAGGCCCAAGGAACCCAAACAGACATCCTTAGCAAGTATTTGCTTCAAGTACAAGCTTATGCCACTAGTCCTAGAGGCAAAAAGAAGCTTCTGACCAGCTTAAGCTTCACAAGAAAGAAGATTAGGTCAGTCTATAAGCACCAGCTTATAAGACCATCACCTTGCACCAGATACAAGAGATTTTTCCAGACTCCAGAGGGACGACTGCAACCAACCAAAGCACCTTTTGTAGTGTATTGTTTTAAGTTGTTTCAAGTTAGTTCCTGGTGGAGTTAACCCTTTATTTGTTTTCAGTAAATTTATTTTGGCTACCTTTCACCCTGCCAAAGATGTTTGTGTGTTAAGGGTCTTAATCTTAGCAGAAAGTATACAGATAGTCCCCAAGTAAAGTTCCAGACACTATAGTTTCACCATAGGTTTGGGCATGCCATCACAGTAGAGATAGCAGTTCCTCAGAGATTATGGGCTTGTTTCCACTTGTATGGTAATATCATACCGGGCTGGCAAGTTTCTAGGAAGGCAGCAGACATTCACACAATAAATGCTATCATAGCCCTGTATCCAGCCAGTAGTGGTTGTAATGCGAATAGCCAGGCTGGAGCTGGCCAGATGGCCAAGGAAATGGCTGAGGCAACATCCTGTGCACATTCAGATGTTGCCATGAGAATCTGGATACTGCAAGGAACTTGCACAGTCACAGTTGTGAAGTCACACCCACTGCTCTCAGTGCATCAGAAAGAGGGTGCAGAATCAGATGTAGCTGCAAGAAGTGATCCAGCCACTACTTATAAGTGGTGATGGTGGTGAAGTGAACATGTGTCTGTAAACTGCTCTAGAATTAACAGAACTGTACTGATTCTATATTAAAGAGTCACAGTCACAGTCTTATGGTTCTTATTTCAAAATGCCAAAAGAAAGAATATATGGAGCTTTCAGGCAACTGTAACAATAAATAAAGTAGGGTGTTAAATATTCTAATTGAATTCTAGGTTTACTTTGCTTAGAGTAGTGCTGATTTTGATAAGACAGGATGAAAGACCATATCTGAACAAAGGGTGCTTCTGCACAGGGGCAAAAAGATCCTGATCTACTGCACCTGGATTTAGTAAAACCGGGTTCCAGAGCACCCAGTTTTACTAAATCCGGATCCCCGGTAGATCCAGATTTACGGGGTAGATCATCTACTCCGCCCCCCGTCCCTCCACACACGCGGCGTGAGGGCGGAATAAATCCGGATTGGAGGTGGGTGCTGTGTGGACACACAGCATCTGCCTCCATCCGTGCTCCAGGGCCCTCTCCCGGCCCACCATGATTGGCTCCTCGGAGCCAAGCATGGCAAGCCGGGGGGCTCCTACCTTTTGGCTCGCCCTCACCCCAGAAGCGGCACGCCTGCGCAGAACGCCTCCTGAGGGCAAGTAGCAGCCCCGGCCACTCAGGAGGCACGCAGGACGCAGACGTGCTGCATCCTGGGTTCCTCCTCTCAGATTTGGGTAACAGGTAAGGAGGGGATTCCGCTGGCTCCCCCCCCCCGGGTGGGCTAGGGTGGGCTTTAGGGAAGCTCGCCCTGGCTCTTGGGGCGATGGCGAGCCGAAAGGTAGGAGTCCCCCGGCTCGCCATGCTTGACTCTTGCGTTGTGCCGACGCACCCTAAATGGATGCGTTTTCACAACGCAAGACCCATTAAGCACATATCATATGTGGTGTGCAAGTAACACCCATTTAGCACACATTAGTCACAGATGTGTGCTAAATGGACCCGCAAATGTGGACGCGCCGCTGGGAAAGTGTTACTAATGCGTGTTGCTGTGCGGACACACCTCACCAGATGTGTCTGAAACAGCAATGCATGTGTGGAGGCGCCGCACCAGATGTGTGCTTAATGGGTGTTAAAGGACCTGTGTGGAAGCACCCAAAGTATCCTCAGTAGCTTCACACAATTTATTCATCAGTGATCTAGAAGAAGGGGTACATAGTAAAATAGCAAAGTTTGGTGATGATACTGAATTATTTAGGGTAGTAAAAACCAAAAGATTGTCAAGAGCTCCAGAGGGATCTCTTAGCATTGGGTGAGTGGCCAACCGAGTGCCAAATATTCTTTAATCTTAACAAGTGCAAAGTAATGCACATTGGGGCCAAAAATCCAAATTATGTCTATAAACTGATAGGGTCTGAGCTTTCTGCAACACACCAGTTCAATGAAGGTGTCAACCCAGTGCACAGCAACAGCAAAAAAAGCTAATTCAATGCTGGGAATAATTAGGAAGGGAATAGAAAATAAGTCAGCAAGTGTCATTTTGCCTCTTTTATCAATCTATGGTGAGGCCACATTTGGAATATTGTGTACAATTCTGGTCACCACACCTTAAAAAGGATATTGTGGAACTAGAGAAGGTGCAGAAAGGGGCAACCAGAATGATTAAGGGTCTGGAACACCTTCCTTATGAAATCAGGCTGCAACGTTTAGGCCTCTTCAGTCTGGAGAGATGGTGTGTAAGAGGGGACCTGATTGAAGTATATAAAATTATGCATGGTATAGAAAAGGTGAATAGATAAAATTTCTTTTCTCTATCACACAACACTAGAACCAGGAGGCACTCTATGAAGCTGATGGATAGGAGAGTAGGATGCGACAAGGGGAAGTATTTCTTCACTCAAAGGGTCATCGGTTTACGGAATGTGCTGCCAGAAGAGGTGGTGACAGCTGCCAGTCTAGATCGCTTCAACGTAGGGTTAGACAAATATATGGATGACAGATGTATCAATGGGTGTTTTTCCTCTGTCACTAGAAGTACCCATTAAGTACCCATTAATGGGTACTTAATGGGTACTTTTAGTGACAGTGGAAAAACACCCAATGGCTACTAGAATGAATGCCTAGGTACATCTTTCAGGCTGGGAGGGGGGTGGAAGCAGGACACTTCTAATGCCTTTTGCTGGGATTCAAGAGCAGGAAAAGGTTTGTCCTTGTCTCTGTTTGAGATGCCCATGAGCATTTGGTGGGCCAGTGTGTGCGACAGGATGCTGGACTAGATGGGCTGTGGCCTCATCCAGCAAGGCCTCTTTTATGTTCTTATGTTCTTAATGGGATGTACTTTCTGATCTACTTTCATTCTGATGTATTTTCATTCAGTTTTGTTATGTTTGTTGTGAGTATTCCTCTCTGCTGTTGTGGTGTTGCTCTAATACATGTTTTTAGGTATCATTTTTTTTTGTTTGCTTTCTTTTTAGCCATAATGTCTTACTTTAGACTAGGCAGCACTTTTAAATTTTTGAAACCTATTCTCCCTTCCCCCACCTTTAAATGTCATATAATGTTCTCCATCTGAAGGTTAAAGTGCTATTTCAGATTAGCAAATCAAATCATTCCTCTAAAGATTTTCAAGTAATTACATTTGTTCAATGCTAATTAACATACCACTGGAAACAAACGTGTCATTGGATAATTTCATTGATCATTAGCAAATTGGACACCAAAAGAAAAATTAAAAGTCTTCAATGTTGGTCCTCTTATTTTTTTTTAAGTCACAAGATCGATTTATTGCCTTATCCCCAAAAAGCGATTACCTCGTGCCAATTAATATCTTCTGATTAACTATGCAGTGCCACCTGGTGTGCAGATGGGAAGAATATTACATACCAATGGCTCTGTTCACACCAACCCACATGCACTGAAAACCTAGGTGACAAAAAATGAACAGATGTTCATTTTGCTTGTGATACAGAAAGAAATTGTGCCGCTTGATCCTGATTAATAAAACTGCATTCATTGGATATTTTTTGCATACCAAGATTGATAGGGCAAAGGCCAGCAAAAGAGTTTTGGAAGTGTTGGTGTCTCTGTGTGTCTGTATGTATATATAAAATGTATCATGCCAATGTTATAGTCCTGGTACCCAATTTTATATCTCCCTGATGAATTTCTCACCTCCCATAAGGAGAGTGGGAAGACAGAAGCATCTGAAATAGTTCTTTTTACCCCTCAGTGTCTGCATTCTACTATCTCTGCCCAAGTTGGTCATATTTTCTAAAAATAAAACTATAAAATGGCTACATTTAACAATTACCATGAAAACTTAGGATTTTGTGAATAAAATGCTGTGTCCTAGAATAGGGAAGGTGTGCTTGTTTGTGCTTATTTTCTAAGGGCTATTTATTTTATTTCATTTTTGGCAGCAGTTTATCTCTGGACTATCCTTCCAAGAATTTAAAGAAAATGCAAGTATGACTAATGAAATCTGAAATGTCTATGTGACTGCATGAAACCAGTAAACTTTCCAGGGCAGGCTGACTTTGATTCTCATAAATACTAAAACTTGTTGCCTCTAATGCTAATGTATCATCATACTCAACAAATGCTCCTTGGACCTGATGATTTTGCTCATATTCACCAGCCAAAAAGAATATGAGGTGTTAGCAGACCAGTTTGAACAACAAAAATCACAACTCGATAAGGTTATGTCCTCCAGTGCACTGAATCAAAAGCTTGAGGAGGTAGACAAACAGGTCTCCCACCAACTGTCTGAATTGAAAGAACTCAAACTGAAAAAGTTTGAAATGTGAAAATTCACATTTTCAAAAATCCGATTCGAATAGAATGATACAAATGATGGGAACATTCATATCCGGTTTTCGAATCCATTTGCATCCCATTTTTATCATGTTTGCATTTTTGTTTGCGTTTTGTTTGCATCCCATATTATAAGCACAAATAGACCCTATATTTGGATGTGATATACAGAGACAAATTCAGTCTGATTATTCAAAAATCCATAATGGATTTTCAAAAATCCAAATTTGTTCTGAATTCAAAAATCCGGATTTTCAAAAATCCGATTTGAATTTAAATATCGCTATCCATTGAATTCGAATTGGATTTTTGAATTTTTGAATATCCGTGCACATCCCTACTTGGAATTCGCTGTCTTTCACAATTGGATTAACTTGGAGGGAATATATAATTATTTTCAAGTTACTTATATAAAGATCTTGTAATTCATTATTTTAACCAAAGCTCCATCACAAGAGAAATTGATAACATTATAGATAATACAACTTCTGTCACAACAATGAAAAACACAAGTTTACTGTAGTTATAAACCATCATCTTTTAAGTTCATTTAACTAGAGCTTCCAGAAGGCTCCCCAAACCCAGAAAACAATTAACACAAATATAAATGAGATACAAGTTATGCTACAATTAAAAACACATTAAAATGCTATGGTATTCTTTAAAAACCAAATATTATGCCATAGAAATAAGATAGTATATTCCATCACAGTTCAAATAATTAACATCTATTAAAATACGATAAAATAGTTTTAGTGTACCATCAGGAACAGTCTTGGTCAAATGTTAGCTATTCTAATTTGCACAAAAAAATAAAAATCTTCCAGCACCATGTGGTTTTCTTGACACGTTTCCATGCTTGAATGTTCTTCATTTCTGTATAAAAAGATAGGAATTTCATACCACAATAGAACAAAAAAGGGAAGAATCCAAAAACTATACATTCCCACTCATAATTTACACCTTCAACAGATAAAATAAGATCTTTATTTTCACGTTATTTTCATTTTCATGTGACTACAAATTGGTGGACATCAGAGAAACACCCTCCATAATGTGGCAAATCATGCAGAAATTTAGGTAAAACCTAAAAATAAGAATAAGGAATGGCAAATGGCAAATTGCTAGTGAATTGGTGTGAGTCCGGAAGCTATTTCAGATAATTTACAATCCTCACTCTGGGGGGAAAAAGGATGAGAAGATTTGCACAGGCTTCCTTTGGGCACAGAGTCTTGGCTCTCTAGCCTAAGTCTTATCAATCAGAACTGTACTTGGTATGTGGTACCCCCTCAGGATCCAGCTTCAAGCTTGAAACGCTGACCTCAAGACCCACAGTTAGAGAACATACCCTCCAGGTATACAGATTCCTGTGGTCCCAGCTTCACTTTGACAGACATAAATCTGAGTTGATGCTGTGCTGCAGATTTCAGGCTTAACTCCTGTCTACCTTTGACCATGCACAGCTTTAATGCTTCCAGACACTTTTTAAAAAATCCTTTGCTACCGTATTTCACATGAGCCATGACACAATACAAAATTTAAACAATAGACCTAGAAATGCTTATGCAGTTTCCCTTTATTTTAGTGCCGCTTGAGGCAGTTAGACATTTAAACTTGTTGACGTCTTCACACTGTACAAAAAAAGGGAGGGGAAAATATACCAAAATTTCTCTTGACGTTTGGTGCCAATTACTGGTGGAGAAGATGGCAGGTTTCCTTTTTTTAAATGTTAACAGATAAAGTTCCAAACAATCTTCCTGTCTAAATGTATGTCTTATAGATATAATCATTTTCGTCTTCCAAATTCCTCTCTGCCCACTCAGTTAGGGGTGCAGCCACTTTGACATGTTAGAAAAATCTCAGGTGTATGAGGTAAATTTTTGTATGTGTCAAAAGGGTTGACTAGGAATTCCTCTAGGAAACCTGTTTGCTGTAGCTTATTCCACACTTCTAGTTCACAAATAATAATCATGTTGTAGGAGAACAAGTTCATGTCAAAAATAATTTAAACCAATGGGGGCTGAAATTTTTGGTAGGTAGCAGAGTTCAGCTTGATCTTGTCTGTGGTGCACTCAGGGATATTGCTCTTCTTTCTTTCCGTTATTGAATGTCTTAAGTAAGTTTCAGCCCAAACTAATTGCTGTTGTACAGAAGCATTTTGGATGTCTCCTGTTTGACATTGTTTCTTTGTTCGTTTTTCATTTCCTTTCATTAGCTGTGTTTCTCCTCAGAGACACTACATTGCTTGGTGTGTTTGGCTCTGAAGAGAAGTGATGCCACCTTGTTCACAGTGCAGTTCTCATTTGGAAGGATGTTTTGCCTGACTTTCAAATGACTTGATCTGTAAAACATATTATGCTATTCTGAATAATATGTAATTTTCCAGAAACTGTGTTTATCTACATGGTTCACTCAAAAGAAGGAAAAGGCACCCAGCAAAGTGGTAGTGATGGGAATAAGACTGAAGAAACAGCAGAAGACTACAATGAGATTCTATATGTGAGAAGCAAGGTTTAATTATTTTCTGTGTGTGTGTGGAAAAAATACTGCATGGAAATAATGCCAAATGTTAGAGGTTAAGACTTTTCCCCTTGGACGATATGATCACACCTTCACTTTAATCCTTCAGTAAGGATGCACACGATTGGGTGTTTTTTTGTTTTTGTTTTGGTATTTAATTCATATCAAATCAATGTAAGAAAATTTGTATTTATTTGAAGAGATCACCTTTGAATGTGATAGGATTCTATTCAGTACGAATGTATTCATACAAATTCATATGAATATCTGATATGAACGCATATGTATCTAATGTGTACCCGAGACATACCCAGTACATATATCTGGACATATATGAATGTCCAAATTCATCCAAATTCATATGAATATTTATCGTTACAAATATTCGTGCACATCCCTATTCTTCAGTCCATCTTTGGACCCCACTGCTCACACCTTCCCCCTTCAATTGTCGTTTCCTGAGTCCTGATTTTTAGAGGTCATAAGCAGTAATAGAGTGTTAATCTGTTTTCATTTTGGGGGTGCGATCGGAAAGGAGGACTAAAGGGCACTGAAACCTACTATAGTGGGCAGATACTGCATGAATTTGCCTTCACTTTCACCCAATATGTCATCGACACTGTTGAGTCACAGAACCTTTATCCTATCAGAGCGCAGTGGGCGTTTTGTTGGTGGAGTGGGTGGAGATCTAAAAAAGTCTTGTAAAAGAGTCTCAAGATGGGAACAGAAAGGTGTGAGAAAGCAACCCAAGCTGAAGATGAATTGGGGAAGGATTATCAGGTGGTCATAGTTAGTGCAATATGAGTCCTCTTTCTTAATAAATGAACTATTTCAGCAAGGTGTAAGCACAGCCTAAAATGCCATTTTGTCCAGTTTATACATTGGCTTAGCCTGCTTTACTATATTAAATTTTATGTTATAACGGTCATTTTGAAATTTGTCTTCAGTACTTCAGAAAAGCTTTCTTGTTTTCATGTGTGTTGTTAACACAAACCTAGAAGGAAATAGCATTTCTATAGGTATGGTTCCAAAAAATTCCATATTATCAATTTCCAAGGGTATTAATTACACTAAGGCTGTGTCCAGACAGGATGAAAACTCCAAAGGGAATGCAGAACAACTTTCAACCTGCCAGACAGGTGTTACAATGCTCTAAAGTACCTACACATTATCAAGCATTTCTCTGAAGTTAAAAAACACACATAAATGTTCCATTACTTCACATTTCCCCAGATATTTGGGCAAATTGTGCAAGAACCCATGAGAGTTCTCCTTGACCCAAGAAACAGCAAACCTATGGCTGAGTACATGGATAGCAGAATCCTCCCTGCTGCTTTAGAGATCTCTTTTCCCTGTGGAGGGACTTTACTGTGAAGTAAAGGTAACTCTGCATTTTTAACCTTCTTGTCTCAAGGCATCCTATAATTCCTCAGTGTTAAAATAAAAACAAAACCTACAAGCAAACAGGATTTCAGGTGGCAGTGTGCTGTAGAGAAAACAATTCTATTTTTCCTTCTCATGTCAAGGCTACTTATTTCTTAGGTCAATGTGGGGAAGGAAAGCCATGTAGAATGAACACTGTACACCATGATCCTTAACATCTTACATGAAAGAGCAGTTAGATGAAGTCAACATAACTTACTGCCCCATAATGTGTTTAGGATTGCAATGCTTGTCACTTAATTAAATATTCTTTTTCCAGCATACTCTATGACAGTATAAATTATCTGGTGAAAGAGTGGAGGAGCAAGAATAACATGTACATAAAGCTTCCCCCACCACCACCGGATGGTGATAGGTGATACATTTTATGTGGTTTGTTGTGCAGTGTCGGACAGATCCATCATACACAGCCCTTTGTGTGCGTGTCATTGATCTACATCACTACACCGTAAATTCGTCCCGTAATTTGGAACTGTTGACTTTCTGGCCCAGTACTCAAATAGAAAGGCTGTTGTATGCCATGGCTAAGCTGCCTCATGTGATGTGTGCCATAATTTCTGGAGAGTTTAACAGCAACAACTACACTCTTTGTAAAGAGGTTTTGTCTTGCATTTGCAATATCGGCGCACATCACAGGAAGCTGTATTTTTTAAAGTAGAAAATTGGAAAAAATAACTTGTATGCTAGATAATCAAAGTAAGCATTCAAATTAGACTAAAATGGATGACTGTGTTACAAAAGAAAATGTTCTCAAAGTCTGTTGTCCTTGGCAGTGCTTTCTATTAAAATAAATTCATGGTCTGTTAATTTCTACAATTCACAGCCTTATAGTGAGTGGCATTGAATTGATACATAACAATTGAACACTTGGCATTCTAATTTCCTTGGTATTGCCTGACATACTCCCCCTTTCTGTAATTTAAATTGATTTTAGGCAGTGTATCTGTGCCAGAAAAGGAGGAACTGAAACGTTGGTTATTATGGAAAATTATAAATAAGTTTCTGCAGCTCAATACTGTACTTGTTCAAAGATATTTCTAATTAATGGCCTTTCCTGATTAGAGTTTAATGGAAAGAGTTCAGTGATTACAATTTAATGGTCACAAAGATGTGGTCGATTAGTCTGAAATGCTACTCTTTGCGTGGACAGTGCCTAAAGTGTTGGTTGTGTCGTGTTGAAGCAAAATGTAAGACACTATATTGAGTTAAAGTTCAGGGACAGTTTTATTGGTTATAGGTAATTAAAGTTGCAAGTGTTATGGAAGCTGTCCCTTCATTGAGCAGCCTGGCTGGTATCAGTCAGCTGACCGATAATACTCATTTTATTGTGCCCGAAAGGAGTTGTTTTGTTTTGTTGTTAGATGCCATTGAGGCAGATTTGGCTCTGGTTACAGTATAGGCAAATGTTTAACCATTTTGCTGTGTCTTCAGTTAAGTCAGGACCTCATTATCAGGAGTGACCTAGTCTCAAGCTAATTTTATAGTAAGCAGCTCCATCTTTTGGCCTAATTGAATAGCTCAGGATATAAAAGCTTGCTTAGGGCACAGCTCCTTTCTTCAGTATTGAGCCCACCTTGATCCAACACATAGTTTTGGCCCTGTCTCCTGACGCTGTCCTGCTGTAAGTAGATCCAGCTGGTCTCTAACCTGACTCCTACATAAAGTTGCACCATGCCCAGATTTTCAGTTTCCTGCCTTGCTACTTGGTGCTTGTTGTGGAATGACTTCTTGGCTTGATCTTGGAGCTCTTGCTAACTTTTCTTCTGAAATACAGTGTGATTTGTTTGGACCTATATCTGATTTTGGACCTTCTAGTTTATTTGTTTATTGACTAACAGCATTTCTATACCACTTCCAACCTGAATTCTTGAAGTGGTTAATGAAAGAGATTTTAAATATTATTAAAATGCTGAAGAAAACAAAATCTATATAAAGCAACATTAAAAACCAGAATGTGGGGGAAAGAAAAAAATACTTCACAGTGGGAAGGACAGGATGAAAAACAATATCTTCAGTAGAAACTCAAAAGATGTACCTGCCTCCCAAATCTCAAAGACAAGTGCCACAAATCCAGAAACTATCCATTCTCAAATGGTTCGCTTGGTTCATTGTTCTTGCTTTTCATTGCATTATGTTACTGTTTCAGAATGTTGTTAGGATTCCAGTGTTACAGAACACCTCAGTTGAGCATCATCTGCATATTAATAGTAGGCTGCTCCAAAATCCCTGTTGATCTATCAAAGTAGTTTCAGATGGAAGTTGAGCAGTGTTGGAGATATGATAACCTGCTGTGGCATCCTGCAGTCTAGCTATCGGTCTGTGGTGAGACACAATCAGCTAACAGTATTTTCTAAGACTAGCTCTGTAGATAGGAGCAAGACCACTGCAGCACACTGTCTTCTGTTCCCATCCAAACATGGGTGATACTCTAGTCTGTGATATTAAATAGGATTGCGCAACTGGTCTTTCAGCATAGCAACTCGGCTTTCCTCCAGTTGCACCCCAGCACGTACTGTACACATACTATTGGCGGTTTTAGCTTATCTGCATTTCCAAGTAGCACAGTCACCAGTCATGTGACTTAAGGCCAGCTCCCTGGTGTGTGTCTGAGGCCTGCTAGGCCTTTGGAGCACTATGACTCCTGTCACAAGGCCATGCAAATCATTCAAGTCCTTCCTTAAAGTATGTTGAGGTTGGTTGTCCAATGTGGAAGGGTGGAAGGTGGGACATGGTAGCAGGAGTCTTGGTGTGATGACAGGAGTCTGGGGCATGATTGGGGAAGGGTGAGGCCATATGCTCAGTGGGAAAGGAGGAAGGCCAGACCATGATGATGGAAAGCTGAGGTACACTGGTGGAAGAAGTTGTGAGCACAAAGCAAAAGTCTTGCACTGATATAGTGACTCCATGCTTGGTTTGGGTTTGCTATGAATCACACAAGAATTTTTCATTGTGCACATCTCTTATTAGTGCATCTGCTGCCTTGTGTATATGGGAATGTCTGCTTGAATACTCCAAGACAACCATTTTCACAATCTTAATATGAAGAGCTGCTGAGAGATCAATTTTTTCCCCAGTCTGAAGTGGCTCCAAAACAAATGGGTTCATTCAAGTTATTTGCAGTTGCAGGGCCACCACTCTCTACAGAATCTTTTTCACTGTCTGTTGGTTCCTGGTGAAGACTCCAGGCCTGGTTGTTTTGCACACCCTTTCTTGTATCTTGCACCTCTTGATTCTTGTTTTTTTTGTATCCGGTGTACTCTCAGTATTGTTTTCCTTCCTGTTCCTTTGATCTTATTCAGCTCACCCTGCTTGGTAACACTGCAGCTTCTGTATCCCTAAGATGTCTGTTGTCATTCTTACGTCTCAGCTTTACTTTTGAGATTCTAGCCTAACCCTCCCCTTGTGCCCTGTGGGCTTCCCAGAACTCTTCCTGGCCTGTGAGCCAGTTTGGTCTAGTGGTTAAGGAGCCGGACTTTTATCTGGGAATACTGGGTATCTGCACTCCAGCTGGGTGACCTTGGGCTAGTCACAGCTTTCCCTTCTGAGCCCTCATGGTCCCACCTGCCTCACAGGGTGTTCTGTTGTAGGGAGAAGAACAGAAGGTTTGTCAGCTGCTTTGAGTCCCCTTAAATGTGTGAGAAAAGCAGGATAGAAAAGCCAACTCTCCTCTTCCTCCTCCTTCTTATCTGGTTCCTGCTCTGTCTCCAAATTCTCAATCTAGTCTCCTGTTCCCATTATTTCAGTCAAGCTTCTGGCCACTTGCTTTACAGCTGCATTCAGTCTGTTCTGACTGTTGGTTCTGATCTCCTGGGCCTTAGTTGCTGTGTGTTACTGCAACTTGGCTATGATACCCATAGTTCTCCAATTAAATTTCAGTATTCCTTTTGATACTCTCTTACCTTGTCCATGGACTCCCTTTCTTCTACTTCTTTCAACCTTTCAATGAAGCATTTCAGAATTTGTAAAATGCTGAAGTTGTCTTGTGTCTGATATGGTCAGTGCAAGATTTTGAACCTACTGCTGTCAAAACAGTTGTCACTGTTTTATTTTGTAATATTCAAATACAGCAAAATAAGTAAGTAATGTTGGGAAGCAGGCTAAAACTGCCAGCCAGCTCTTCCTACTGGCCCATAGGAGAAAGTCAATAGCTTTTCAGACAGATGCCGTTCACTTTTTGAGAAGAGGGATGTGCATAGATATTTGTGTTATTCAAAATTCATATGAATTCATATGATTTCCAACATTCGAGGGCAAATAGACAGGTGCCGACATTCCTAGGCCCCCATTTGCCCACTTATCAATTTGGCTATCAAAGCATCATAGAAGCTTTGATGAAGACTGGATCTACCTACCCCTGGCCATGCCCCCTTACCTCTAAATGTGGTTGTGGCTCAGTTGCCACAATCTGCACAGCCATCACACACTCCTCTGAGGCTCAATTAGACCTTCCAGAGGTGAACATGCACCTCTCCTATCTGGGAATTGTGGAAAATGTCATGAGATTTCCTGCAATTCCTGGATAGGAGAGACCTAGTTGGGCCTCAGAGGAGCAAATGGTGGCTGTTAGGCCTCTGCAACAAGTTTGTTTGTGGCAATTGAAGTTTATGTTGTAAATCTTGTTTATTGGAAGTTTAGAAAGCAATGTGAGCCTGTATCTTTAAGAGGTAGGCTTATGGATAAGGAGGGTGGAGCATTTACAGCTTACACAGGAGAGTTAGGCCAGTTTTCAGTCTGCTGTGAGAGTGGAAGGAGTCATCATTCTTAGACAGGCTGAAACTCCTCATAGGCCTCAAGTGCCACAGAAAGAAGAAAGAGTAAAGCAGCAACTTCCAATAGGCCAGCAAGTGCAAAAAGAAGAAGAAAGGCCTTCTAGACCAGCCAGTGTCACAAAAGGAAGGCAGGAATTCTTTCTAGGCCTGAGTGCCTCAGCAAAGGACAGTAACTAAAGCCTGAAGACCCAGTAAGCTGCAAAGAAACTGTAAGCTCTTACTTGTTAAGAAAGTGGTTATATATTTGTTTTGCTGTTACAATAAATACTGTAATTTGTTCATACTAAGAAAGACTGGTGAATTCTTCAAAGAGGGAGGAGTTTCACTTGTTCAAGACCTCTGCCCATGGCCAGAGCGCAGACTGAACTTAAAGCTTGAGTATACCTGGGGCAGAACAGTGGCAGCTGCTGCTGTGGGGGCGGGCATGGGGGGTGAGGTACAGTGGGACGGAAGGGGTGTGGATGAAGAGATCTAGTGATATGAATGTATTTGTAGTTTTGTATTTTGCATGTATGTATCCATCCTTCCAAAAGATTGTTCAAGGTAGTTCACAATTGAAGAGTACGGGGGGGGGGGGATCCAATTGCCACAGTTATCCATGCTCTGGTAACTTCCAGACTGGACTATTGTAATGAGCTCTACATTGGGTTACCCTTGAAGATCGTTCAGAAGCTGCAGTTGGTAAAAAAAAAATGCATATGCTAAACTGTTCACTGGGTCAGCTGATAAGACACACTTTACTCTGGTTTTAAAGAGCTGCACTGGCTGCTGATTCCCTACCAAGCCCAATTCAAGATCTTAACTTTAATCCATATGGCCCTAAATGACGTGAGCCTCAAATATCTGAAGGAACACTTTTTTTTCCATAACAACCTGCCCCATGCCTTACAATCTGTAGAGGAGGCCCTCTTGGTTGTACGACTGCCCTCAGTGATGGGCTTCAGACTGTGAAATAGTCTCCTCCTTGAGGTGCATCAGACATGTTTAAATGTTTAGGATGGCAGTGAAAACGTACTTCTTTGATTTGACCTTTGACTAAATGTGGATATAGCTTTTTCTGCTTGCTTTCAGAAGCTGTTTTTGTTTTATTAAGTTTACATTTGGTTTTAAATGTTGTTACCTACCCAGAGAACTTTGGGTATAGGGCGGGGTAAAAATATAAATAAATAAATAATCACATAAAAGATACATCATAAACAATATGTAGAATTCCGATAATAAGCTACATAACATAAAAAATTACAACACACAGTACTGGGTAAAAAAGTAAAACCAAACCAGGATCAATTAATACAATATGTTTATTCAAAAATGATGGAAGAAAAAGTAAATAAATTTGCAGCAAAAGCAGTTACAGCAGCAAACTCAGGTGATCCTCTGTTCTTAGGGGTGTGCACGAATGCAATTTTTGGGATTTGATTTTATTTGAATCAAATATCCAAAAATTAAAATCGATTTGAATCTTTAAAATTTGAATGTATTCACATTTGATTTGAATCAAATACATTTGAATCTATTTGTGCAAATTTTCAATTCAAATATGCAAATACGAATGTCGACAACATTTGTATGTGCCCATATGCATCTGTACGCATCCATGGGCATCCCGTATTTATCCCATATGCATCCCATTTTCATCCCATACAGATCCATACAAATGAATATGGATGTGGGAAAGGTGCGTATGGGCAAGTACGCGTTGTGTACATATCCGTACACAAAAGAATGTCCAAATAATTCACACAAATAGATTCAAAAATTTGAAATTTGATCAAATGTTTAAATTCTAATTTATAGACATTCGATTTGAATTTGAATGTCCAAATTCGAACAAATTCGATTGATTTTTGAATGTTTTGAATAGTCGTGCACATCCCTACCTGTTCTTCCGTCTCCAGCCAGTGAGCAGGTACAGCAAAGGCTCCAAACTGACAGCTGAAGCATTGGACTAAGTTATTTCTCATCTCACCCCCGCTGGAAGCATCTAGATTTTTTATGACCAACAAGAAATACCAGTGCCTTGTTTTTCTCTTCTCCATCACAACAGGAAAAACGTTCTACTGAAAATGTGAATATACACCCTATTTGGCAACTCATGGGAGCATTGTGCCCATTGCATATCTCAACAAAAATCACAATTTTCATATTGTTGGGTTTTTTTTAAAAAAATGCAAAGGTAATAAAAACAGCAACATAAAATGATTCAGTATGAGGAATTGAGTGGGTTGCCCCCTCCCATATATTTCTGTGCTTCTTGTGTTCATCCAACTTGACTTTTATATGATAAAATGAAATGTTATGAAAAACATCAAAACATTATATTACTAGAACTATTTCCTATTCAGGAGGCAGCTTCCAGTAATCTAATAATTTCTCACTGTTGTTACCATTATGAAAAAAAAATGTTTTATCTGATAGCCCCTTGTTCACAAGCATTTTCGCATTCTCTAAAGGACCGCCTTGATGTGACTCTATATAGTATGCACCATACTATTTTCTGAAATGAAGTTTTAATAATTTATCTGAAATGAAAAATGAAAAAAATAGATTTATATTGCAGATGTTCTTCACACAGTACAATTTCACATTTTGGAACAAAATATCATATCTATGAGTTGCTTTGTTTATGGAATTGTGCTTTGTATAAAGAATGGTCTGGCTAGCCCGGTCTGGGCATAATATTTATGAATTTCAGTTGTGGCTCATATAAAGCTCAGTTTGAGATCCTCTTGAGTGAATTTAATTGTGAAATAAAATATATTAATTGCCTCCATATAAAACACTTGTGGGTTTGGGGTTTTCTTTTTGTAAAAATAAGTCCTGTACATGGCATATTAAGGAATTCCATGTCCCAAGTAAGAATCTAGTAATAACACAGGGTCAGGGGTTTGTTGGTGAACAAAAGTCAGAACTGAAAATGGAGTGCCTTCCCCGTTTAGGAATGGGCATTGATAGAAACTGATAATGTTTGATTAATGAGAAGCAGCTTTGCAGTGGGTAAAAACATCTGTAAGAAATGATTTATTATTTCAAGGGTATTGGAAGCTTGCCGTATCTTGCAGATTTAACTATGTGTGCCTGAATAAAATAAATGAGATGCAACATGTGAAAAATGAAAACACATTACTTGCAAAGGATGTGTCACAAGCAGGGTATTTTCGTTCAAGTACACTTTGTCATGGGGATTTTTAATGTGGTTCTGAATACAAATCATTTAACTGGTTCATAAAATCAACTCAGTTGGAATTCCTGCATCTATCATCCAAGACAGAAATGAGGGTTAAACTTAATGTGCTGTAACTTTCCTTAAATGTTCGTGTTTTTATTGTGTTGAGCTATTGAAATGACACATATTGAGTTTTAAGGGAGGGGGCAAGGAGTGTGAAGGGCGGGAGAGAATTATTCTTATTTCACAATGAGCACAGAAACTCCACTTATAACTTCATGAACACCAGGAAAAATACAGCACTCTATAACAGATCCTGTACTTGTGCACATAATGCATTATAATCTTACCTGTATCCTACTGCTTTCTTATCTATCCTGTCTCTTTTGCAACACATCTTTCTTCTTCTCCTGTCTTGGCTGCTAACCTTTTGCTCTGTCTCTGGTGACTGCCTACCTTACCTGGATTGTAGTGGGAATTATATTCTCTCCTAATCCAGGGGCAAGTCTGCTGCATCAATTTTATATTTTTGACTAAAAACAGCAAGGATCAAGGGGAAAGGAAACTGATATATAATATATGGTTAACTTTTTCTCGCCTATTCAGAAGAATCCAAAGCTGTCACAAGTATTTCTTGCTTCTTTCGCATCTCTGGCATGTCCTTGAAATGAAAATGTGTACAGATTTTGTATGAAGTAGAGTTTTAACCTTCTTCTTAGTGATGGGCTTGTTTCACCATAGGTAAAGGCTTGATCCTTGATTATGTGTCAGAGTTTTTACACTTCACTCCCATCAGTGAGTATACACACTCACATCTCAGTGTAAATGGAATCAGAGTAATAACTTAAGATACACTGACTTGTAAAGACTGTATGTTCTGAAGAATAATATTTCTTGCCTTTCCTCTTTCCCTCCGTCTTCCCTCCCATGTCCAGTAGCACCAATAAAGAGAAATGAACATTTTAATTAGTAATGGTCAAACTTATACATGTCTGCCAAGAAAACTACATAGAGGTACCTCTGCGGTCAATCAGGAGTCAATCAGTCAATCATCATCAACAACAACAACAAAAGCCTACAGCAGGGTTTCCCAAACTGTCGGTCCGGACCCACCTCTAGGAAATTTAACCGTATTTGAAATAACTTTTTTGATGTAGTTATTTAATTAAGTAATAAAAAAATTGTATTAAAACTTTGTTTGTTATTTGAAAAGTCCTTTATTCATATTGGTAACGGTTAAATTTCCTAGAGGTGGGTCCCGAGGTTGGTAAACTTATATTTGATGGGTCGTAGCCCAGACAACTTTGGGAACCACTGGCCTACCGAATAGTTTCTTATTTCATCTTTTTTTTTTGGATGGACCTGCATCTAAATTTGTGGAAAAGAGTGAGCTAGGAAATATTTCCATCTTTTCATCATGTGAAATCAAAGGCCATAAATGGGTTGCACTCATGGTTACCCTGTGTTATGGGATGGGTGATCTTAAAACTCTATTACCACTTGTGTATCTTATTTGTATACATTTTTGCACTTTTGTTTCTACTGTAACTGGGCCTGATGAAATTGTAAGAGATGTTTTAGTTCAGATCTCCAGAAACTTTAAGAAAGTGTGCTGTTCTTGATATGTGACAAGAGATAATGTATGACAAATTTATTGCCTGAGGACTTTGAATATAGTTTCCAGTTTATCCAAATGTTGACTATTGATAGCTATAAATACAGAAACTATAAAATGTTTACTTAAATTACACAGTGCAACCCTATCCATTTAAATCTCATCTAGTCTTAATCCTTTTTAGACTAATGTAGTCAAATTTGAAGATCCTATCAAGTAGCAATTAATTGCTGGCAACACTGGACAGCAGCCTGAACCTGATGAGGTTAGTGATAGGCAGAACTTTCAATGTTCTTGGTTCTTCCTCTCTCCATCTCATTGTCCTGACTGGTGAGCAGCAGTAATTGGAACCTCCCCATTTAACAAATGTTCCAAAGCTTCATATGAATGTTCTGAAACATTCATATTCATACAAATGTCAATATACAAATGTCATAACATTTGGTTTATATACGAATATCCAAATTTGTACGAATTCATACAAATAATGAATCTACCAATATTCGTGCACATCCCTAGTATAGAGACTTCTGCATAGGCAGCTTTTCAATAAAAGTATCTCTATGCTTACTTTCCCACTACCCAACACAGTAACCCTGGAGTAAACATGAGCTGAGTAGCTTTGTTACCTTCACATTTCACACAAATTTTGAGTATGAAAGCGAATGTGACCATCTTTCATAAATGGCCTTCATATGTAAATGGGAATTTGCCTGAATTTTTTTGTGTTTCTTTCGAATCAAAGCGAATATGAAGGAAATTTGCATTTGTGCGAAAAGAGCCACTTCAAATATGGTAGGATTCAAATCTGCTGCAAATGCTCTTCAAACCTGTTTCGAATCCCTGCTGCTAGTCTCACCTCCAAATCCCTTCCATATCTGTTCTGAATGCTCTTTGAACCTGCTCTGAATCCACTGTAGGTGTGGCTGGGCATCTATTTTACCTCTTCATGAAAATAATGAAGCATTAAACAAATGCAGAAAGGCATTTGCTTTACATTTGAATGTCAATCTTTGAATATAGCGAATATTCAATTCAAGTGAGAATGTTCAAGTTCTCATGAATTGTGACAAATTCCCATGAGTTTGTGTTCAAATTCTCATGAATTGTAACAAATATTTTGTGCACATCTCTATGTGCAAAGCAAAAAATAAAATAAAATAAAATGGTGCATTAATTGAAGCTTTGGTGTTTTTGCAGAGCCTGCATTTTTCATTTTGTGTAACTTCTTTGATGGTACTTTTTACCAAATGTATCTCCGTTCCCTACTGGTTTTTGTCTAGTCTTCTGTGATTGGCAACTGACATTGGAGCAACAGCTTGCATACCTTGGTTATCTTGCTTACTATTGTTTAGCTCTTGGTGTCAAGGAAACAGGCATTCTCTTCTTCACTGTTTTTGGATTTCAGAGTCCTTCAGGATAAGAGGGGTCGCTCAAGGGGCTGAATAAAGTGAGAGCCTGGAACACATAATTTTTTTCAACTTTTTGGTTGGAGAGTGGAGTTCCATTGCTGCTTGACTTACTCTTCCACTTCAGAACCAGGAGTCTGCTGCCTGACTGGTCTTTCTTGGCTTGCTACTGGTTTTGGGTTCTTCGCTTTGCTAAGTGGAGTTCCATCTCTCTCTGTCTCTCTTCTCTCTCTCATGTTCCCTCTCTCGTTTTCTCTCTCTCTCTTGTTCCTTCTTTCACTGGCAGTGTTGTAAATAGTTTCTGCTTGCTTATTTGTTTGAATTTGGTGTAAATAGTTGCTTATTTGCTTGGATCTGAAGTTTAAAAAACTATTCTGTCAGGAGAGTTATTAAGCTTTGCTTTAATTAATTGTTGCTTCTGGGATCTGGTGAGTGATGGACAGTTGGATAATGCTTTATTTTTCTAAAAGTAGTTTTCTATAAGCTGTTTTTTTCTGTTGTAATATTTTGGAGGAAACTTGCTTACTTGTCTGAATGTGGTATGCTCTAGGGCACATGGACAGATTCTTATTTCTTTGTGGTGGTTCACTGGTAGTTGTAGATTTAGTGTTGTTTCAGTCCTCAGATTCAGCTCTGTGACAGCTGTTCCGGGCTGATTCACTTGAGTAAAAAATTGTTAGATGTTCGATTTGAAATTTGAGACCACTGACTTTTTTTGGGAGGGGGAATTTGAATGAATTTTTTTTT
>MTQE01001134.1:26671205-26683447 GCA_014337955.1 Aspidoscelis marmoratus | reverse complement strand
TTTTTTTTGCCACTGCTGTGCACTTGGCTGACACCTTCATTGAGCTGTCCACCAGAACCCCAAGATCGGTTTCTTAAATCAGTTTTGTCGCTGAAATCCAGCCCTGATGTATATCCGGCTTTTCCCCTCAAACTGTTTTGGAAGCAGAACACTTCCACAATGGCTGGGGAAGAGCCAGAATCCCGGCGCATGCCCAGCTGTCAAAGATGGAGAGCTGGGCCCTCCCTCTGGGCTCCCCAATTGGTTCCATTGGAGCCAGCATGGGGAGGCTGTCAGCTGGCTTCCCCGGGTTCCTCCTCACCTGAGAAGGCACAATTGCACCTTCTCAAGCAAGATGGAAGCCACAGCCTACCCCACCCCCACCCCACCTGGGGTCGCGTGTGCACAATCCACTGCTTACCTGCTTGCTGCCGGGCCGCTTATGGCAGCGGGAGGCCCGGCGTGTGTGTGTGCTCCACACCTTTCCGTTGGCCAGCTGCCCTCTTCAGGTGAGGTCAAGGGGAGGGCCCTCAGAGGCTGGATTGGGGTGTTTGCTGGTGCATCCACACAGTACCCACCCCAATCCGTTTTCCCAATCCGGCCTTGCCACTGCTGCCCCGCATGTGTACAGACATGCAGGGCCTCGAGGATCTGTCCCTATTTGGGACAGATCCTTAAAAAAAAATGGTTCACCGGAAAATGGATCTTTATAGATTTGTTTTCCGGCGGCATGTGCAGAAAGGCCCTTTCTTGATCCTGGAGTGGAATTCACCAACCTGCTTAGCCATTATTGCTATTGACATGTAGGTTTTGGAGGGTGAGACCAGTTCTTCTTTTTGGAATATACCAGGGTTAGAGAGAGAAATATGCTTGTTAACCAGCTGCTAAAAGTAACTTGTAAACATTTCAGCCTTTTCTTTGATAGCTCTTTTAGTCAATTTGTCCATAGTTTTGTTCACTTTTTGTTGTTTCTTGGTTTCTGGTTGTCCTCTGTGTAGTTACAGTACAACAATAGCTGTGATTTCTTCCTAAAATGTTAGGAAACCTTAAATGGGGTAGAGAAGTGACTTTCAACCTCCAGGCTTATTAGAAGTGTAGAGTCATGTCATGCCAACTACTGTACTTTGGGATTATCTCTGTTACCAGATGTAAACCTAGAGAACATATGGTAGAACAGCTGCATGCTAATGTCCTATGGGCTTCAGCAGTATCTTGACCCTTGTAAATTTTGGAAAGAGAAGAATTAGGTAGTTAGAGTTTATGGGTATACCGCTGTGCAGTCACTCCTGTAATGTATAATTGAAGAAACATGTTGAAGGCGCTGGAAGCAAAGAGTAGCTAGGGGAGATCCTTACGCATCTGTTGTCTCTAATCTGAGGGGACTAAATGTTATCACTTAGTAGGCAAGTCAGTATCTTGGCAAGCTTATATTAGCAGATGTCTTTGTGTCAGTGTCTAGGTTTAGGGTCTTTGAGGCACTTTACCTTGCCTTAGGATGGAGACTCAGAAGATTTTTTCCCCCAGCTTTTTTGTTTGTTTAGTTTCATCTTCTGTAATAAAAGATAGAGGAAATACTTTCTGTTCCATCCCTGACAAAGATTATGATTCAAGTAAGAAGACAGCGTGGAAACAAAACTTATACACAAAGTCTTTAAAAATAACTTGATTGAATTGCTATTATTATTACTTTTAGTAGTAGTAGTAGCAATAATCATGAGGAGGATTAGTAATAATAGTAAAATTTATATTCTTGTCATGCGGTTCTGTTTTCACACATGTGCACGGATAATGAAATCAGTAGCAATTTATATAAAGTGAAAAAAGTTATTTCTCTGTCTTCCCTCGTTCACGAATTTAGACAAATGCAAGATGGCAGGTGGGTGTAATACCTTTGAGAGGGACACAGCTACAAAATGTATCCTACAGGGTGGCTTTCTCACTCCCTCCTACATCAATATGATAGATGAAAGAACGCAGAGTGTATTTTTTTTAGTATGCTATAGTTTTGTTTTTAAAGCTTGTTTGTAGAATGACAATAACTCAAAAAGTCCAAAAGTATTTCCTGTTTTATTCTAATTTACTTTCCCTAGTCTTCATTAATACTGCAATCAGTAATTCAGAATGGAGCTGATTCACCACTATGCAACACTTTGTTCCTTGTCTTTTATTAGTTGATTCAGATACTTCCAATGTAGGAATGTTCTCTTACTATATGCATGGTACTTTACTTCATGATTTATATAAATATGAAAATAGCTGGATTGCTCCAGTAGGAATGCATACCCATTAGAGCAGTTACAGCTGAAACAGTCCATCTCCCACAAATACAAAACAGTTGTAGTTTAGAAACATTTAGAGGATCATAGTTGGACTACTCTGCTTTGAAAATTCTATTATGAAGTACAGCACATATGCCAAAATTTATTAAAGTAGGCTTATGTTTCTAGGCTAATTGGTATTTTTGACAGAAGGGTTGGGACTGGTGTTTTTGTGACATGGCCAAATTCTTATCTCTTCAGATATTAGTGATCTAAGGCTGCTTCCTCATCCAGTCAGTAAACTGGACCAAGAACAATTTGTCTGCATTGGTCTAGCACCATCCCAGTCCAGAAATTTCCTGAGAGGTCCTTAATCCAGATTAGCTATAGTTGTGGGTTGTTGTTGTTTTTTAAAGACATTTACAACCATCCCAAGATGTCTTGTTCTGGGGGATTTTCGCATTACACTCGTTCCATTTGGAACGGGTGTAGGACGGGAAGCCTAAGACATTTCAGGACGCTTTCAGCATTCACACATAGGAGCGCAGGAACACGTGTAAACGCGTTCCGGCGCGCCTGTGTGCGAATGCTCAAAGCATTCTGAAGTGCCTTAGCCGACAAATGCCGGCAAGGGGCGGGGAGACGGCTGCTGAGGCTCCCGCAGCCGGCAAGGCAGGCAATCAGCTGATTGTCAGCCAGCGCCGGCGGGGGAGGCGAGCCCGCGGCTGTCAGGGAGAGAGAAACATGAGCGAATCCTTCTCTCCCCGAACGGCTGCGGGCGCTTCGTCCGTGCCGGAACGGATGTAGAGCACTTTAAAGTGCTGTACATCTCAAACGCGCGCAAGACAGCTCCGGACACGTCGGAGCGCAAGCCCTGCTGCGGCAATGCGTATGCCGCGTTCGAGGCTGTCTTGCACGCGTTTGAAAACCCCGTGTGCGAAAAAGCCTCTGGTCTGGCCTTTCTGCTTCTGCATCCAATCTAGAGTAAGGAGAATGCCACATCCTCTACTTCAAAGCTTATGCAAACTTTGAACATCATTTTTGAAGCCTCAACACAGAGCAGGTATACTAGCTTTGATGAATTTTCTATCCTGCCCCACCTTTGTGCACCAGACATGAATGTATAAGTGATGGGTGGTACATGGGCAGAAAGTTATGGTATGTCCCCCTTGCTGCTTCTGTTGGTTCAATGCGGACAGCATCTCTGCACATGGACAAAACCTGCTGTGCTTGATCTAGGACAAGCTGGAGTGAAATAGTTAAAACTCTCCAAACAATATGAGTGTTGAAACTGCCTAAAACTCCCTTTGATCCAGTTTGACAAGGAATCATAGGAGTTATAGTTCTATAGTTCTAGAGTCCGTGTTTGCCTAAACCTGGTTTTCTTAGTGAATCAACTTTAAGTCTGTTTTCCATCTTGTTTTACCTCTAATTGCATTTGACCTTTGCAGAATATGACTGTAATTCAGGCATTTAGCAAATTATTCATTTATCATAAACAACATGCGCACATGTATGCATTCACCCCCTCCCACTCTGTTTTTTAAGTTATATTGCCTATGTATATTCTTCAACAGGAACAGTGAGTTCACCTATACTGGTATGACTAATTATCATTACATGCATTTATCATTAAATAAACATTGCACAAGACAGCAAGATTGTTTACTTAAGCTGCATAATACCAGGGAATGGGAGATAGCTCTAGAACACAGGATTACATTGCCGGAATGGCACTATTTATTAAGCTATGATAACGCTAATGTTCCTCTTTGATGTATAGCATGTGCGACTTCAGCTGAACTTGCAGAGAGCCTTAAGGATGTTTCATTGAACATTTAGTATGGCAGCAAGCCAGAATACATTTAGCCTAAGCCCACATGACAGGCTGGTAATGAGGTAGTGATTGATGACCACGACTTCCTTATGAAAACCTGCTTGATATGCTGGGGGGGAAACACATTGCTGGCTCTTTTCATTTCACTCCCTCCTGTATTAGTTATTCCTACTGTAGAAGAGGGATGCAAGCTCATGGTTAAACTCTATCCTTACATTGCGGTGGAGTGGTTGATCTTTTTTATAAAAAAACAGCATTATCCCATGGCTATATTTCTTTGCTATTCTGTTCTTAATTTTCAGGCTTTAAATATATATATATATTTTTAACACCTGCAGTTGTGTTCCTCTTTTTAAAAAGCATAATCTTTACAACATCTTTGATTTTTTTTCCTTTTCACTTAAAAGAGTTGTACTTTGTTCCCATCTGAAATATGAAACTCAGCCCACAGATTGTAACATCCTAGCAAGTGCACGTATGAAATAAAAAACTGCTCTCCCTTTCCACATTTGCCCCTTTTTAAATACACGCTTGGTGAGTGGGGAGGGGAGAAGAAATAAAATGAATTTTCCATATAATTTATGTGGATCGCATGTGTCCCAGAGGTGTATTTGGGAATCTTGAGTTTACTGATGTGTGATTTTTTTTTTCTGATGGAAAGGGTAATATGATACTGGGATTAATTCTACAACAAAATGTTCCATTGTGCAATCTTCTAACCATGCCTTATTCAAGAACTTTACATTCCATTAATGCTCTGAACTTACAAATCATATAGTATCTATCTGGTTATATTTGATAACCAGAGATTTTTAAGAATAAAATAAATGAACACGTTTTCATCTGATATTGTGCTGGTATTCTTGCCAGAGATGCCATGTAACAAATGGACAGCCAATACAAAAGAAGACTGTGAAGGCCAACAGAAAGAAACCTGTCACTTTCATAGCCATAAATGCAATTGAAGTAGTTTGCAGCCACAAACATAATAAAAGCTGTGGTTACAACTTCACTTTAAACCTTCTTCAAATCTGTCTGCCAGTCTGGCTGCTCACACCTTTTCATTTCTGTCCATTTTATTTATGGACAAATGAATGATGGAAAGTCCACAAATAAAACAGAAATGAAAATGTGTGAGCGTTCTGATCTGAAGATGGACTGAAGAAGGCTTCAAGTGAAGGTGTGACCACAGTAAAAACAAAAACAAAAAACTTTTTTAAATATAGCAAAACTACACATTCTACACAATGGAAGACATAGGAAGACACTACTGCCTTTTTTTTTTTTTAATGGGCCTGTGGAGTCCTAGGTAAAATCCACCATTTATATGGGATGGATTTTTTTCCACGTGGGGTGCTCTTTTCTCCAACAAGAGCCATTTGTTGGTTGAGTGTAAATGTTGTACCAGGTTATCTGTGGTTGAAGAGAGCATTCTTCGAGGGGAGAAGGTTTTTCATTTTCCTTTTTTTTTATTCTGTCAATCACTGCAATTCAGGGCTAGAACATGGCTGGAGGGCCTCAAAGCAAGGTAAAAAAAAGGACCCTGGTGGTACAGATTATTGTATCCTATACTTTCTCTCACTTACCTGCCATGCTTGATTGGGAATCTCATGCCATTTTAGAAATGGCATCACTATTCCCAGCATCCAACAATTGGCCCTCTTGGTCATGAGCAGATTTGTAGTCTCAGTACTGAACTTCAGAGGAGCAATTTAAAACTGGTTTAAAACTGCTGTTACCTCAGTAGTTTCAAACAGAAAGAGGGAATTAGCTTTTAATGAGGAGATTTATGAGCAACAAGGGAGAGTACTCTGTTTTTTTTCCTGCTTTGTGGACTAGGGTTGTGCACAATTTTTTTTTGTATTCAGTTCATATCAATTCGAATGCAAGAAAATTTGCATTTGCTTGAATAGATCCCCTTTGAATGTGGCAGGATTAGTATTCAATGTGAATATTCAATCCCATATGAATCCCATACGAGAGCATACGAATAGCATACGAATCCCATATGAATCCCATGCGAGTGCATATGAATAGCATACAAATCCCATTTGAATCCCAAATGAATCCCATATGAAGTTTCATACAAATCGTATCAAAATATTTGATTTGAATGCAAATGCCAATCTTGGCACATTCGATTCAATTTTGAATGTCCAAATTTGGCCAAAATTCAAATTTTATTAATATTCATGCACATCCCTGCTGTGGACCTGGTTCTTTCCCCTTTATCCTTTCAAGCTCAGGGAACGGCAGCTCTCCGGTTGGATGGAAAGAAGAAAGCAAGAAGGTTTGAGTTGCACATTACCCCTTCCCTTTCTTTTTTAACACCACAGTTAGGTGCTGAAGATTGAGGTCTGTGGCGATAACAGCAGTGATTTCAGCAGCAACATAGTTACCATTATATATCAGTGTGCAGGGGAGATATTTTGGCCATGCCATGTGTGGCAACCCCACAGCCTGGGTAGGGCTTTACTCCTTCTGACTAGTAAGTGGTCAAAATATAATTTAGTTTTATAATCATTAAAAGTGTTGGCCGTTGCTTCCCTAGCCCTCCCCAGGCTAATGAATCCACCACAACTTTACCTCAGTCTAGGCCCAAGGCCTACTAAACTCAAATGACTTTTGAAATAAACAAGAAAATGGTTTATTGATTACAACTTGTGAAGGGACAGGCAAACAAATAAATATCAAAGTCCACTCAGAGACTCTCTACCCAGTAACCTATACCCCACAGGCTACCCTAAGGATTCTCCTAAGCTGTCATGCTAAGCTCTGGAACCCTGTTTCTATCTTGGTGTTTCTCTAGGCGCAGAACTGTCTCACACACCAGTCCTCCCTCTCTAGAAACCCAGGCATAGAACCCTGGAACTATCCTGTTGTTTCCCTCATGCACAGGGCGGTTACACATGTCCTCCCTCCCTGGAAACCCAGGGACTATAAATACCTCCTGCCTGGTACCAGCCATCGTCTGATTGGCTGTGCCCTCTCTAGGTATCCTTCCCTCCCTTCTTTATTTTAATAGGGGAGTCTTACCCACTTCTTACCTGCTGCTCTGACACTTAGGTTGTCATACTAAGAATGCAGTAAGAACAGAACAAATACAATACACATGCTTAAAATACAACACTTTCAATCCCCATTAAATACAGTCCACACAATGAGTGTCACACCATGCCGTGCCAACCATGTCTAGCTCTGGAGAGGACAAAATTCTTAGTATGAAGGGTGAAATTTTGCTGAAAGGCAGGGGGAACTACCGGTGACGATGAGCTGCACAAAGGACCTGGTAATGCCAGGTGGGAAGGATTGGACTGGGCTGCACTGGGTTACTAGTATGTCTGTTTTGCATATTCACATAAGTGCTGTAGTGACTGGCTTGAAGAATAGCTACTGAACTTGAAATTCTGTCCATACTGCACAAGCAGAAGTAGCAGAGGTTGTGATTGGTCAGTGGGGCTGGACTGGGCTAGGCTAGGCTAAGCTAGGCTGAACAGACTGGATTTGGCATGCAAGAAGAGAACTGTATAATCCACGTACTGTGCACTTGGCATGCTATAAATATTTTGTGAACAGCATTAAAGCAGTCTGAGGCCTTGTTTTTGATGGAAAGCCTTCCCTCAACCCCATGTTTTTGTGAGTTTCTATTATCAGAATAGAAAAAGGAAAGTGTTCTTCAAAGACTGAATGGCTGTCAGCTGTAGGCTGATGAAAAAGTGAGAGGAAAGTATTGGAAATATATGAAGAAATTGACATCATCTGGAATGGAATGTTGAATAGATGCGGTATTCTACAAGAGGAAACAAAAAGCATATGAGAAAGTATTTTTGATGTATGATCCTTCTCTTCTTTCCTTATGTCTTCCGTTTCTCACCCTATATTTAGAGATGCTTAAGGAGTTTGACGTCTCTGGCCTTATCTTGTCCTTTGAACTTCATTTCTACCAAATGTTGCCACTTTCCAAATATCCATACAGTTCCCAACAATTCAGGTGTTCCTCAAAATAGGCATTGTGAAAATGCACTTTAATCATTTCCCCTATTGTATGAAGGAGCAGTGTTATTATAAAATTCCACACAGACTTTATTCATTCCTTACATATCTGTCTCAGGCAAGAATCTTTACATTTGCTGAAAAGAATGAATGTATTGGATCTTAACTCTTTCTTTCCATAATATCTAGGATAGCTTATTTGTTTCCTGGCATTGCAGCATGCTGTTGCATGCAACACCTGATAATAAAAAGATGACCCTTCTAGACCTCTCCAACAAGACCCTGTCAAACTGGAGCAGTCCAGCAGCAGCAGAAGTGGGGCAGGTATATCAGAATAGGGTTGTCTACATTTGGACAGCTGTTCCAGTGCAGCCCCCCATGCTGGCCTAAAAAGGCCTCTACAATCTTCTATAGGTAGAAACAAAAGGAAACCCATTTCAGCAAACACAATTTGGAGTGGGTCCCCCTGCTAAACCAAAACACAAAGGCATGTACCCTTCTGCATATCTCTTGTATTTCATTTTAGCAGCCAGTAAACCATTGGTAGGCCTTTTAAAACAAGTCTCCTAGGATCTCGGACTAGGTGGCCATTTTGTTCTGCCTAATCCAGCATATACTTTATCCAATGTAGATAGATTGTAGTAGGAGAGGAGGATGATAAAATGCTTTGTGCAATCCAGCAGGCCCATATGATAGTAGAAATTCATTTTGTGCATCTGGGTCCACAGACGTTGTATTTATTAAAGATGAATCAGCACAATCAGAAGATCAATGTGTTTCTTGAATTTTCAGCTACACATCTTATTACAAGCTGCTTCATTTATTTTATTTATTACCATATTATAGCAGGCTTTAATTTATAGCAGACTTTTTCATCCTTCCTCCTTGTCATTTTCTTTTTTCTTGAGCCTTCGCTCTCTACTTATCTACTTCTGTGATTTGTTAATTTACACATTTAAATAATCGGTAGGATGTATAAACTGCTCATTTCATTATTAATTAATGCGCCTCTCAGTTTTGTAACATCTGCATTCTGAGGCATCTTAGTTTCAGCACAGTGATCCAAGCTGTTTGTGGAAATAATTGAAAGAGTAAATAAGTAAATAGCTGTAGTCCCCAACCTCTGCCTATAGATCCCCAACAGTATTTTTTTTTATCTTGTAAAGATTGCATTTAGAAATACATTGCTTTCTTGCCTTTGAGCATTTATTCATTCCACTATGCTAAAATTTGATTTATTTGATGATTTTGCTCTTTGGCTGTCAACATCTACAAATGGCTTGTACAATTTAAAGAAAATGTGCAGTAACAGTTGGCATTAAAATAAATCCGCATTTGATATGTAAATTGACACATTTGAAAGGTCAATATTTAATCCAACATTTGCCCATAGTCCTGACAGTTGCCACAGTTTCCTTTTCTTGTTGTTTTCAGGCAATTGAGGGGAAGCAAAAGGAAAACAAACATACTTCTGTTGTTGCCAGTGTTAACTTTTATTTGAAATGCTAGGAATGCTAGGGATGTGGTCTCCTTACCTATGAACTATGCATGAACATGGATAGAGTCCTCTATTAAAGACCAGATATACTTTTTTTATGAAGAAGTACTAAAAGCTAACCTAGGTATGAAAGCATGCAGTGGGGGCTATAACAGTATCCTGTGCTGCAAATTACCACTGTTATCTGTGATCTGAGCGTAGTTTGGATGGAACATAAGAACATAAGAGGAGTCCTGCTGAATTGGCCCCCAACCATCTAGTCCAGTATTCTGTTTCACACAGTGGCCAACCAATTGCTTCTTGGGGTCTCAAGCAAAAGGTAAAGGCAAAACCTTAACTTGTTCTCAATTCCTTGCAAATAACCTTTACAGCTGTCCTACCTTTCTCTCCAGCCTGGAAGTAGTAGTTCTTGATATACCTGTCTTTAATTTGTCTAGACCTTTCTGATAGCTATCCAGGTTGCTTGCTTGTCACCACCTCTTCTGGCAGCAAATTCCATAGACAGATGACCCTCTGAGTAGCGATGTGCATGAATATTCAAAACATTCAAAATCCTATCGAATTCGTTTAAATTTGGACATTTGAATTCAAATCGAATGTCTATAAATACAAATTTAAACATTTGAACTAATTTTGATTTTTTTGGATCATTAGTACGAATTATTCAGACATTCATATGGGTATGGAAACGTACACGATGTGTACCTGCCCGTACACATCTTTCCCTCTTCTGTACACATTTGTACGGATCCATACAGGACAAAGACGGGATGCATAGGGGATAAATATGGGATGCGTATGGAATGTGTACGGATCCATACAGGCACATATTGTTGTTGACATTAGTATTTGCAAATATGGATTGAAAATCCGCATGAATAGATTTGAATGTATTTGAATAGAACTGAATGTGAATACATTCAAATTTTAAACATTCAAATCGATTCAAATTTTTGGATATTCAATTTAAATCTAATTGAATCCCGAAAATTGCATTTATGCACATCCCTACCTCTGAGTAAAAAAAAAAAAATACACTTCCCTTTGTGGATCCTACCTCTCTTGCTGATCAGCTTCATAGAATGCCCCTTAGTTCTAGTGTTATGCAGTACAGGAAAAAAATTCCTGAGCCTGATCATTGCTTGCAGATGTTCTTGTGAGGACATCACCAAGTGGGATCGTCATATCATTTATAACGATAGAGGCTCAGTGGCTAAAATCTACAGTATCATTTCTTTAAGTGAATTGCTGCAAATATTTAGAAGCATACAATTGTAAGCAGTGATAAACCTATGTAAAGGTGAATATTCAGTTTGTTTTAAAAATCTGTGTGCATGTGAGAAAGTGATTTAATGTTTCTCATTGGCAATAACTCACATACCTTTCTTTTCTTTGCTGTCATGATCATATTTCTGCCACCCACACGTAAGGTAAGAACATGGGCAATTTTGGATTCATTATCTAGATGTTTTGAAAGTTCTGTTTTGTTAAATTCTGTTCACAAGGACTTGCTGTTTTCAAATCAAATCAACAGGTGGCTTAAAACAAGACTCTGGGAATGCAGGGTAGACTGATTGAGATCTAATGCTGTCTCTGATAAGAACAAAGAGGTAACTGACCTTGGTGCAGTGCAGCTCATTAGTGAGCAGTTCAAGAACTCATTATCAGATGGAAGACATGCCATGTATGACAATATATGCAGAAATGGAACTGCCTAGGAACTATGATATACAAAATTCTTCAGCACACTATCTTGATATGACTTTTGCTATAGTAGATAGAAGATTGGGCTCAGCCTGTGGCCACTCATTGTGCATAACGTGGAATTGTTTCCTTATATAACTGAGATATGCAACATTCCTTCCCACTGGTAACTCTTACAGTTAAGATCTGCCATCTTGCTGTAAATGACTCTGCGTATGCATGTGTGTCTGCTAAGGAGGAGTGAAAGAAAACATAGACATCAAAAGTGCATTTAAGTGTATTTATACAGACTTAGTAATGAAATTTAATGCAATTTCAACAGATGTAGTTGAAATAGAAATTTTGAACAGATGGATTTTTTAAAACTGTTCAAGACAAGCAAACAGTCAAATTTCTCTCTTGTTGCTGCCTTACACTGGGAAAAAGATTCTGTGAGCTCTGGAGGTTGTCTCAGTCACAGTTATTCTGGCCATCAGGATAATAATTTGATGGATCCCTATCCTCAGGTGACAAGCTGAACACCTCTTTATCGCATAATGTTGTCATTCCTGGTGATAACGTTTAACATTTGAGCCTTCATCTGCAGATGACCAAAAAGGAGCATCAAATCTGGTGAAAAGAGAAACAAAATTCAGGATTTAGGGAAGTGTTCCAAGAAATATTGAGATCCTAAGGGGTGACTAGAAGAACGAATAGATTGTGTTCCAATTTGTTGGTTGTTTACTTTCCAGATCTCCCTGCCACAGACAGATCTAGGCTTCATAAGGCCTTATACATGTCATTACATGAAATTCCTTAGGAAACATTTATGTTGCTTACTGCTGTAGCTTAATCCCAGGATCAACAAGGAAGACTTTGCTTCAGTGATAGTGGACATATCTAGATGAGAAACAGATTGGCATCTTAAAAGAAGAGAAACTGAATATTAATTTAATAATAATAATAATAATAATAATAATAATAATAATAATAA
>MTQE01001134.1:26637826-26667715 GCA_014337955.1 Aspidoscelis marmoratus | reverse complement strand
GATTTATCACCACAGGGGGGTACCTGACACCCCACTACCCCCTGACAAGAACTTGCCCACTTTCACTCTAGTGTGGCAAGACCTGGGTCGCCTCCCTTTGGCTTACTGACTGATTTGTCAACAGGTCTGCTTTTGCTATATGACTGGCTTTTTCAAATAACATTTAATCATTGTCTTCACAAAATATTTGTCCATGCAGAAATTATCTATTTTCTCAGGCAAGATTACCCTAAATTTTCTACTTATTGGACAGTCAAATTGCATTTGACACACCTGAGCAGAGGTGTAAAGAGATCCCTAGAATTGTTCTGGAGACTTTTTGCCCTGCCACCTAGAACCCTCATTTCAAACATACTGAAAAGCTGACCCCAGTGGACAGTCTTCTCACAGGATGGTTTTTCTGGAACTGGTAGTATGTCAGGAGAACTGTACTTTTATTCAGGCTTCCAGGTATTTCCAACCAATTCCATAACCCTTTTAACACCTATAACTCAAAGCTTGTTCCTTTTCTCCCAGTATTTAATATATCTTGCATGTTTTTAATTTCTTTCCTGTTTTCTCCTACATATATTTCTCCACATTCATCAAAAGTAAGCAAATATACTGTTTCCTGCACAAATTCTTTCCACAGTCCTTCATATCAGGCAGTGCCTTTGATCACTACCTGAATCATCCAGTCTAGATCTCACCAACATACCTTGGGCTATGTACGTAAAAGAACATCATAAAGGGGAAAAAAATACAGATTAGAACTTGTACTATTTAGCAAGAGAGGGACAAACAGCTCATAGAATTCCAGAAGCCATTTATATACAAAAGAAGAAACTCTTGTTTAATAGGGAGGAAAAGCTAGAAGGCCTACGGTACATAAGACTTTAAAAAAGATACTAAGAAGTCATCTGTGAAATTGATTGGAAACACCTAGAAGCCTGAATAAAAATATCAGCTCTCAGTCAGAGCAGAATATAACACGCTACACTCATGGTAACCCATTTGTGTTGAAACATTTATTGTTTGAACTTGTTTTTTTAACTGGAGATTTTATGGAGGGTGCAAAATGAAGGGTTTTAATGTTGCATTTGTAAAAACAAAAATGTGTATCTCTCATATTCTCTACTGTAAAGGATCTGGTCTGTCTGACTGGCTCCCTCCATCTTTAAAGGAGCTTCACAGATTAGTTTTACAAAGTAATTTGAACACATATTTCTTTCTCAATGCCATCCATGCTTTAAAAACAAATATATATGTAAGTTTCATGTCTACAATAATTGTTTTGTCCAAAATGTTGTTTTTGAGGGGTTAAATTCAGTGGAGCTGAATCAGTCCTTCCATAGGTTTGAAATTATTTTCTCTTTAACATCAATTGAATAGCACTGATTTCCTGGGGCATATTTGCACTTGGCTGTATTTTGGGATATATGCTTGAATAGCAGTCTGTTGTCCACATCTAATGCAGACTCTGGTAGGCCACACCTGGGGCTTGCTGTAGGCTGTGCTAGCATGTGGGCAGGAGGCCCCTATTGTGGAATATATTCCAGAATAATGCCAAGTACAAACAGGCCCATGTTCTATGAAGTGTTTTATGGCAGTGGCTGTAGCTCAGAGGTAAAGCAAACTGCCTGGAAAACAGATCAAAACTGCCAGTTTGATCCCTGGCATCTCCTCAGAAGCAGGCAATGGTGCCCATGAAGTCAACCAGGGTGTTTTCACACTTTGCTTCCCATCCACTGGACAGGAAAGGAACATGATTAATCAACATTGACTAGCACTTACACTTGGCTGTGGCACTTCTGTGACTGTGCACCATGACATCGCTCACGCTCTATGCAGTCGCAGTTGCGTCTATGGTTGTCTGAAGTGCCAGTGTGCTTCTATGGCACCTCAGACTACCCCAGAACACTGGAAGAAGTGCAGATGGTCATGCCATTGGACGCTGCAGTAATGTTCTGGTAAACGTTGGTTAAGCTGTGGAGCACAATTTCATGCTCCACCCCTAATCAATAATTTGTGAACATCTGGTGAGGCAGGGCTCTTCACTAGAAGTTCACTAATTGTCCACTAGAGGCCACAGTGTGAATAGGCCTCAGGAATTGGCCGCAACTTTGTGGTACCCAACAGTAGTGACAACAAAGAGTTCCATCTATTACTTAACAACGTTTGTCAAAATAATAAGCATATTTACATTTACTGACATTGTATGAGTGTGTGTTTTCAAATTGTTCCAACTATTCAGAAGTTATTGACTGTTTGCTTTGTTTGATAGATGTAAAACAAACCAAATTATGTAGCTAGTTCCTTCTTGTAGTGCATCCTAAAATTAACTAGCGGTGTTGAAACCTGCCATGTAAAAAGTGAGTTGTATAACTCTTATGTTTTTATTTTGAATCCCACTGATGGGTAGCTGTTGTTTGCAAAGATGCGTGAATATATTGTATTTATTGAGTTCAATTCCTCTCTAGTTTCTCTTTGTTACAATAAAATCACACCTTCAGTAGTTTTGTGGAGCAGATCAATGGACTGCAGACACCAGGACTGTTAAGAAGAGACAAAACTCCCTTGTTTGTAAGGCCCCCAGAGAACAGGATTTGTTTCTTTAGAGCAACATCACTGATTACAGTGCTTCATTTTCTTCTATCTTAGAGTATAGTTGCCTGTAGCACTTCATCTATTGTGAAGGACCATATAGAGCACAACATTGATGTGTTCTGTGTATGGAGAGTCCTGAAACTCCCCAGATAACCTACTTCAGTGATTCCTCTTCCCCGCTTCTCCACTCCCAGCACAGTGATGTGCATTTCTGCTAATGTCCTCTTCCTTGGCAAGAAGGTATTCAAGCCTTACAATCAGTTGTTCCCTGAGTCAAAGTAGTGTAGGTCAATGCTTAGCATCGATATCCATTCTTTTCACATCATGCCTCTGGAGGCTTGAGTAGTAGCTGTTTAGTATGTGTAGCCTTAATAAAAGACATTTCTACCTTTTAAATAATCTGTGATTAACTACTTTTTGTGAAAATGGTTGTTGTAATTTCACACATTTTGTTTAAATCAAAGAGTATTTTACCATTAGCTTCTGTGGGATGTGGCTTGTAACCTCAAAGTATTCAACTATGTCATAAAAAACCAAGATAATTCTAGGAAATTTTATCTTAGCTCAAAGGAAGACTAATATAAAATAAATTAGAGCTGGCCAAACATTACTTCCTCTGTCCAATAAAACTGATCTGTTTCAGACACCAATAAAAATCTGAATTTTCTTATCCCTGTGGATTACTAAAAAGTCTTTGTTAGTAGCAATGAAAAATTCTTGTAAAAAGTCCAAAGTACTAACTGATACACCAGAGCAAACTGTGTTTTGATTTTAAAAACAACTTTAAATTGTTTCCTGAAATGTTTCCTTGGTTCTGGCCCTGAGCACTTGAGAGACCTTTCAGTTTATGAGAAAATTTTTTCATTGGATTATAATATTTAAAGTTAATTAAAGATATAATTTGCTCTTTAATAAACAATATGTTTTGTAACTTCATTAAAGGGATGCTTCCTTCCTTTAATTGTAATGGTCCAAAAGGTTGTCAGCGAAGTGTACATTAACTGCTGAGATAATAATGTTTTTATATGCTAATAATTTTTAAATGAATAACTTGTGTGGTTCAGCAGCCACATGGGGGAAATAATTTACATTGCTAAAGCTTACTGTCATGTTAACCTCTTTTTCTGAGGAAGAGTATCAGCTGGGCTTGGTATAAAATTTTCTGTTGTTTTACATCAGTGTTGATAGTGGGCATGTCCAACCTAGCAATGTAAAAGCATTAAAAGCTTCAGCCACTGTAGTAGACAGGCATGAACATTTCCCTAAGAAATCCTTGTTAAGAAATCCTTGACCTTTGGGAGCATGTAACTTGCTTTTCTATTTATTAGATGCTTCTTACTTTGCTGTTTTCATGTGGATCTTCACAGAGACAGGCACATCCTGAGTTGAAAAATAGAGTGGGGCCACTGGAAGCACAATAAGGTTATGTCCACATGTTAGTTTTAATCCTGCTTTAGTCCACTTTTGGAGTGAGAAGACACATCAGAAAATTGACCAATCACTTTCTTTCCACATGTATCTATCCCAAAGGTGAATTTTCTCAGTTAGATCATGCCAAAAGAAAATAGCTTGTCATTTTGCTGATGTGTTCTCTCACTCTGAAAACAGATTAAAATTTACATGTGGTTGCCGTTGAAGAGAAGAATAAAAATGGAGTGCTAATCAAGTCATACATCTCATTAAACTTTGTGACTTGCTCCAGCTCATGGTTTATGGCTTACCTAAAATACAGGCAAACAGTCAGAAAGCAGCTCACTCAGTGGAGCCCTGTTTGCAAGCTACATTGTGTAAGGCAATCCTGAAGGGTCTCTGATCTGGGAGTTTCTTGGGTCACAACTCAGCCATGGAAACTCATTGAGTGACCCTGGACCAGTTGCATCCTCTCAGCCTAATGGTCACTGTCTTCAGTGCCTTTGTACAGACAAAGGAATATACTGAAAATATAACCAAATAAATGCTAGGTGTGAATGTCCTTTATGTAGACTTCCACACAGAGGCAAATATGACACATAATCCCCAAGGAAAGAAATTACCAGGGTTTTCTTATATTTAATTGCCAGTCTGAAGTCCTGGAAGTGAACAGAATATTCTCATCCGGGTTCTGAGATGGTTAAAGAGGGTGATATGCCTGTTCCCTGAGTAGTATCTGTTTTTAATTACTTTACTTACTTACTTATCAATGTCAAAATGGGGGTTACGGACCTAGGAAAAACTGCTTTCAGCAGGTGGGAAAGTGTCCTACTGATCTATTTCTTCTAAAATTGCACTATGTGTGTGTGTGGGGGGGGGGATCAACAGAAGCTGTGCATAGGCTGTGTTAAAAAAATGTATTCTTACTGATATTCCAGTTTTTTAGAAACTCCCACTATTTTGAATGTGACTTGAGGATTTTGATAATTATTCTAATGGTTACGTAAAAGGAGGAGGATCTGAACATTATATTTTTTGAATAACCTAAAAGGAAATAAAAGCGGAATGCGAGGGAATGACATTAATACATAAATGTTGCAGCAAATTTAATGACTTCAAACCATTTTCACTAGTAATTGGAGACAGACATTTCCTAACTACAAGCCTAGATGCCACAAGACATGACACTGGCATGTTTGTCATTTTCTGCTAATTATGAACACTCTGATTGGCTAAGATGGATGGGGCTTGGGTGGGTATCATTGCTATCCTTTACTTAGCCAAAGGCTAGGGTGAAGAGGTGCATCTTCACAGCCTGATGCACCTCAGGAGGGAGCCTGTTCCACAGTCTGGGAGCAATCACTGAAAAGGCCCTATCCCAGGTGCCCATCCCTTTTACTGTTGAGGGTGGTAGCATTGAGGCCATTTGGTGCCCTTTGAATATCCATTGTTTGTGACACAAAATATCCCACTATGATGACAGACAGACTAATCATGGATAGGCAACTGTGAGCCTGTCACATGTAAGAAGGAAAGAGAGTTCTGATTTTCACCTATCACTGTGTATTTTTCTGTATTTAATACTGTCAACTGAAGGCTTAAATATTACCAAGGGTAATGAGAAGAAATGATAGTTTAGATGCATTATTTCCTTAGCCCCCTCGTTGAATTAAATCTTTCATTCTCTCAGCAGACATACAAATCTATAGCATCCTTTTGAAATGAATTCAGAAACAGGAGCCTGTGTTCTTTTATTCCTGGACCACAGATTAAAATTGATCACAGAAGGCACAAGGGAGCAGGTTGCAGTATCACAGCTCAATGTGGTTAACGAGGATAGTACATGGCTTCTGTTCTACTTAACTCTGCACTTACAGGTTACAAATATTATTGATTGCAAGGGTCATTGGAGGCTGAAGGCAGGTTATGTCACTTGATGGTATTTGGCAATTTTTAAGGGACAAGAGCAATGAGCCCTTGTAGCGGGTGGGACAGGTATAGTTTAAAGCTGACAAATGGAGATTTATATATGTGTGAACTGGCAAAGCCCTTCAAGTAGAAATAATGAATGGAAATTTGATAGGCTGTTTTATCATAGGTCAAATGATGTGCAGTAGAAGGAGGGGAGTTAAAAGACTTTAATTATTACCTTTTTGTCAAAACGAACTGATGATGGGCTTTTCAGTCCTACATCCATGCTTCTAGACAAATGAACTTTGCTTAAAATCCTTTTCACAGGGCATCATTGTTAATGTATGTTAGAGGTGGTTTACCTAAAGCAATTTGAGCAGTGTGGCATAGAAGGAATAATATATGGGGAAAATATTACTGGAAAGCCTTTAATGTCTGCTTTTTCTTTTCTTTTCTTTTCTTTTCTTTTCTTTTCTTTTCTTTTCTTTTCCTTTCTTTCCTTCCTTTTTTCTCTTTTCTCCCCTCCTCCTCTTCTTTTACAAATAATTCAGGTAACGAAGGGATAGTAACCTACCATACCAGCAAACCAAGGACTGAGTCCCTTTTCCATTTTTTGTTATATATATTTCAATTTGTTCTTGGCTAAGGTGTGCAAAAGTCTACGTTCAGTGAGTTCAGTTATCGTGTCTTTCTGAACAAAACAGAATCAGTATAGTGTTCCATCTAACATTAGTTATCTCTGTTCAGATCGTTGATACTCCTTCCATTTAGCTGCTTTGTTTTCTGCCCACCAGACCCAATGGACACTAATCACCAAAGTTAAAACTGATCTAGAGTTTTCAAAGTTTTGCAAATCGTTCCAGGAGCTAGAGGAGGGGAGGGGAATCTGCAAAACTTAGATTCTATCAGAAACCAAACCTCCTGGACATTATTTATTTAGTCAGTTAGGTTTAACTAAATAACTGAACAAGACTTTTAGTTTGTTTTTATTTGCAGCAATACATTAAATATTATTTATTTCCATATAAGAAGATATTATCTATCTGCCATTAGATATAATCTATTTTTCAATTAACCGCACACACACACACACACACTCAAATATCCTTTCATTAACTTATAGTGAGAGTTTCAAGACTATACTGTACATAGGGAAGGTAAAAGGGAAGTATCTGTTATGTGCAAATAGTAAATTAACTCTTGTCATCTGTCATGAAAGGAATGTTTTAGTTTAGTTCTAGTCATACTTTGGGTTTGGTGTGAAATTAGAGCAAATACTGTGTATTGTCCTAACTAGTACCCTATACCATAAATTAAATGACAGTTGTTAATTTTTGAGCTCTGCACAGTCATTTGTTCTACAGTATGGATGTGCATGAAGACGATTTTTGGCATTCAATTAATAAAGAATCGAATGTTAAAACATCCATATTCGCACAAATGTGCAATTTCAAATGGCTGGGCAATTGATTTGATACAAATGTATTTGAAATTTTCGTTCAAATGCTCGATATGTACGGATGCATATCCAATGATACACATCCATACATATCCCTACGTATCCACATGTATCCCATACGTATTCCATATTCATCCCATATGTATCTGTACAGATATGTATGGAATATGTACAGATATGCATGGGATGCGTACATATCTGTACTATTAATCAAATGTCCAAACTATTTGTTCAAATGTCCAAAACATTAATATTCATACGAATGTTAAAGTATTTATGTCTGGACATTCGATTCATTTATGAATTTCCAAATTTGTGCAAATTTGCACAAAAAACTAATAGTACAAATATCTGTGCGCATCTGTACGCAGTTCATCAAAAATATGTTTCTTATAGTTTTGTTTTCATTATGATATATACATGCCGTGTATACAAAAGCTCAAGTATAAAATTATACACTGAGTTTAAAATCTTCAAACTGCATCAGATAGCATTCAGAACACTGCTTTGCACACTACTGATACATAGTTGTCAATTTCTTGTCTACAGAACCATTCCCAATATTAATAATATTGATTTTGATTTTAAAAAAGGGGAAAAAAATATTGGGCTTTGTCTCCATCCTTAACTGAAACACACTGATTATGCAAATGATAAAGTGCTTGTATGCAACTTGTCAATTATAACTGCAACTCATGTGGGTTAATGTAGTTTTTTTGATTCCAGCAAATGACCTGCCAGAAGCAGTGTACTGGAACTGAAACTAAAGATCAACTATCACAATAAGTATTCAGTGCTACCGACAAAATGAGTTACCAAATTTATATTCTAACCTTCCAGAACAAAGTTTCCAACCAGTAGAACAAAAAAGCTAGAGTGGTTAAAACTCAAATCATCAATAATTTTTGAGAGTCTTCTAGCCAACCAAAGATGTAGTCATTTTCAAAAATATGAATTGTGTTTACACAGTTTTTTTAAAGCCAGTTTAATAGCATTTTAGAGGTGCTAGCATGAAGCACTGGTGTTCTGGTCCCATCTCATTCCATCTCATTTGTGGGATGAGAATACAATAACAAAACATTTCAGAGGATCAGAACACATATTTGTGATAGTATCATTTCAGAACTATCTCTGAGCTTCCTTTGAGGATTTTTTTTTGTCCTCGTGAGAACATAATTGTCTATCAAAACCCATAACATCTTAAAGTCATGAGTGAGGATTTATGAGGTTTTCTTATTTTTCACAATGAAAAAGCCTATAGTAATTTTCACAATTTCTGCAAGATGCACATATCATAAACAAGCAAACTAACAAGCTCAGACTGGTTGGGCAGAACACAAGCAAGATCCTTGTGTTGTTGTTCTGAACTAACACAGGAATTGACTCTTATAATTGAATCCTAGGATTACTAGGTATGTGCTAGTGTTTTTATTGACTACCGATGGATTGGCATTGCAGAAGACACAGCCAGCTTGTTCAGCTCACTCAAATAAGCTTCAATAATAACATGCCACGTGAGATTCATCATCTAGAATCAAGTCATAGATTGCAGATACCTTATTGGGACTGACCAGACATCTAAAGGCAGCTCTACCAAAGCAGCCAGCATGCTACCATCAGAAAGAGCTATAAAGGTAGACGGGGAGGAGGTCTTTATGGCTACCTGGATATAATTAATTATCCCCATCCCCACACTTACCACACCTTTCCATACTCACTATCCCAGGTTGTAGGTATTCCTTAAAATGGTAATGGTGCTCGTTTTTCCACTGGCAGAAAGTACCCATTAAGGACCCATCTGAGTGTGAGCTGGATGACCCCATTTCTACCATGGCACTCATTTGGGACCCGATTGTTTCCACTGCCAGTCGGGAAATCTGGATCAAATGGGTAATTTCTGGCCTTTAATCTGGATTTTCTGTAGACCCCATTAATGGGGTCTACAATGGGGTCTTCAGGCAGAAAATCTGGATTAAAGGGAGCCTGTTTCCACACTTGTGTGGCAATGGGGTCTAGAGGAGGCTAGGGGGAGGGGATGCACCCATGGGGGGGAGGAGCCCCGAAATCCCAGCTTCGGAGTGACTTCAGAGTCATTTCGAAATCATTCTGAAATGACTCTGAAGGCCCTCCGAAGAGATTGCCAGAGACATCTAAGATCCGGATCTAAGGAGCATAGTGGAAAAACACCCATAGTTGAAGCTGCAAAGGATAGGGTGTGTCATTACTTTAGTCAGTTTTTTTTAGGTAGGGCTGGGCAAGATGGAACATACTAATGGGGGTGAAACTTCCTTGAAACTGTACCAGCATGCAAAAGTGATGCTCCTAATATTCTTGATAGTCCAGTCTACCAGCCAGTACAGAATTGCCTAATCTTTCCTATTTAGGGAGGGCAAGAAGCCAGAACTTGGCCTCCAGCCCAGCCTTTATTGTTGCAGCAACAATAATAAAGCAAGGTCATTAGTCCTGAGTTAAAAGCCAGGGACAGGATAAACAAAGTGTGGGTCAAATAGTCCAAAGTCAAAAGCCAGAACAAGGATGAACACAGTAAGTGTTGAGTAGGCCAAAATCAAAAGCCAGATCTTATTGTGCAGGTTCAGGGATAATGGAAAAACAGTGGTACCTTGACATACGAGTTTAATTCATTCCGTAACCTTGCTCTTATGTCAAATCGCTCGTATCTCAAAGCAATTTTCCCATTAATCCATTCCAGCTCCCAAAACACCACCTCAGTTGTTTTTGTTATGTACTGTACTGTATTTACATACTCGTATCTCAAATCTTGCTCTCATCTCAAAGCAAAATATCACTTGCTTGGCGGCTTGTTTCTCAAAACACTTGTATGTCAGGGCACTTGTATGTCGAGGTACCACTGTAGTGGCATGAACAGAAGGTTGCACTCATCCTGTCCATGTCACTATTTCCAGAATGATTGCCAGCAAGTTTGCCTAGAAAGGTGCTACTGTTTTTTATGCCTTCAAATCAGAACTCAGGTGGCCAGTGGGATAGAGCTTGATTGCTTGGCATTTCCTGCACAGCCTTTCTGATCTACACAGAACTGATATCTTCCTTTGTTGTTGGTGTTTTCTGCCAAGGAAGGTCTCTCACAAGTTTCACTGGCTGTATGGGGTTGAGTGGTGAGCAGCCTCTGTGACATTTATGTTTGTCTGGCCTTGAGCTTCTGACTCTTTGATCTCTGGTCATCTCTGCTACAGAGACCATCTCTGAGCAAACAGATTCATCATGGGAGTCAGATACAGTCATTTTAGCTATTTCTGAACTTGTGGAGGGTAGAGCAGTTCAGCTGGAACTGCTCCAGTGGATCAGCTAGCCCAGAGCAAGGCTATCCACACCTGGATAGACTATTCTGAGAGGGTCCATGCTGACCCCAGTGCTTCAAAGCTTTGTCAGCATTTTCTCTGTCCAGTGACCTTGCTCCCCAGCCGGCTACATCACAACCTGAGACCCAGAACTCCCTAGCCACAATGTTAGCATGACTAAGTGTACCAGCTGTACTACAAATGTAGCATTCTTCTTGGTGCTCTTAATGCACTTCCAGGAAGAACACTTGGCAGATCTTGCTTTTGTTTTACCTTTGGTGTACTGTAAATGTTAATTACTTAATAGATTAGAAAAATATTGCAAGTCTACAGCTGAATCATTGGTTGATGTAATTGGGTAAAGCCTCTGCTTGATCTCATTGACTTATCCCAATGCAGGATGGGGGGACTATATAAAACAATTGACTTGGCCATTTATAATTTTGTTAGGAACAGCAAGCATTGAATGAATATCCACTTTGCCTCTCAGTGCCACTTTGCATTGATCTTGTCTTCCTCCCATCACATTTAGCTATATGGAAAATTGATTTTTTTAAAAGAGATTGTTGAGAAAAACACAAGGTCTTTCCTTTCCCATTTACTGTATATTCAACTATGTATCTGCTCTAAATACATAAATACATAGATTATCTGTGCTATCTTATTTCAAGGCTGCATCTACACCATGCATAAAGGTCACTCCTTCAGCAGCCCTGGAGACCAGCAGGCAAGTGTGCCCACCTGCAGGTCACCCTGGGGCACAATTTATGATTCATACAGCAGTGGCAACTGGCAGAGGTGAAGTCCCTTCCCTTCCGAAAGCTTTCAGTACCACATGGCTTTCAAAAGAACCTGTACTTCACGGACTTGACAAATTGACTTTCAATAAGGGGAGGACTTCTAGCTAGTGTGACCAGCAGCTTTTGTTACCATGCTAGGGGGAACCTTGGTTCTCATATATGATACTACAGATAAGAGCCAGGTTTAGTGTCACCAAGCATATTTCAAATTCCTTCCTGGCTGTCAGAGCTTGTAAGAGGCCAGCTCCAAACCCAGTACGAGTTTCATGGCTAGTACAGAAGCTAGACCTGAAAAGCCATGTTATGCTCCAAGCCTTTACTTGATTTGTCTAGCTGATCTGGATCTAAACAGGTAAATGCAGAAATGCCCTGTAACTTGCATTTCCTACCTTTTGCTTTCTCAGAATCAAATGCATGCACCATGCATGTTAAAGCACTAAATGGCTGGGATCCTGGTCATCTAAGCAAGCACCTTCATATAGTATCAAGTAGGGCCTTATCTATGGTGGCTTCCAGACTTTATAACAGCCTCTCTTTTTTTTTAGGAAGGGAGGTTCACCAGTCCCCTGCCTAACATGGGCTTTATTGCCTGGTTAAAACACAGCTTCTTCTGAGTGCTGATCCATCAGGCTGAGAGTGAGGGTTATATTTTAAATATGTTCTAAGTTTTGTGTATTTTATAGGGATGTGCATGAATATTTGTAACTTTCAGAATTCTTATGAATTTGGCCAAATTCGGACATTTGAATTTGAATTGAATGGGGGCACATTCAAAGATTGACGCTCAAATTCCAATTGAATGTTTTGATATAGGTTGTTTTTCCACTGTCACTAGAAGTACCCATTAACTACCCATTAATGGGTACAAAATGCCATTATGTACCCATTAATGGGTACTTCTAGTGACAGTGGAAAAACACCCATATTCATACAAAGCTTTGTTATGGATTCATATGGGATTTATATCTAACATTTGTATCGAATTCATATGGAATATTTGTATCAAATTTGAATCCTACCACATTCAAAGGGATTTATTCGGACAAATATGAATTTTCTTGCATTCAAATTATTGTATACGAATCAAATACAAAAAACAGATTTGTGCGCATCCCTTCGAAATATACATGCTCAGGGAACATTACAGTGTATAAATTGACCAGATATAACCCACCACCAGCAGAATAGATTTTCTCCTCTTGGAATCAGGGGCAAATTGTACACTTACTTGGGCCTGAGATGGAGCGAAAATTTGCTACCTATAAAAGAGACCTGCTCAAATATTAGTTTTTCTTGCATCATTTCAGCTTAGAAAGGAGTGAAAAGAAGAAAGCCTATCTCACCTGGTCAACCATTGTAAAATATGAAGGGTAATTATTCTTTGTTCCTCTTGTGTGAAGCATGATTCTACACTGGGCTGCTGGGCTTTCTTTTAGGATCTCCTGGTGGCAATGAGTAAACAATTTTCGAAGCTGTATCAAGGAAGAGCAGATAGCTATTGTACATTAAGATAAATGCAGCACCCTATGCTGTCAGTGTTGGGACAGTGGCAAGCATTGCCCATTTGGACCCAATTGTGTGAAGTGACCCGTTTCCTAATAGTGGAAATGTGGTCCTGGTGTGAGAATGGTCCTACTTTATTGACTCCACTGAAATTTCACATGCTCCATAAAGGCTGGCTTTGGCCCCAGGCTGAGATCACTAAACTCATTTTCCCTTGTGACCTTTTCAGATTTGTAGCTGAGATGACAACAGAGAAAGAATGAAAGAGAAAGTGTGTGCTCTGAAGCAATATTTCACCTTCTTTACCCCTCCTCTCAAACACTTTTACAGAAGCTGTTTCTTTGGTTATTGTGCAAAATAAGCACAGAAGTCTTAAGTCTAACGAACCATGATGTGTGGCTAACATTGTTGGTGTACTCCAGCCTGAAAGAATTGAACAGAGGTAGACGGAAATGTACTAACAAGGAAAAAGTCTGTGCTGCCCTTCTCTTCCCATGAAGTCTCTGGTTACATCATACCATTCTACCTACAAATCTTACTACTTTCCAATATGATCTCAGAATTTGGGCTGCTTCTTACTAAGCTTATCTTGCCTCTCATTTAACCAATGTTGGGTCTGCTTAGAGCTTTGAGGTGGGGCTGTCTGGGAATAATGGCCACGATGGGATAAATTATGAAGATGGAAAACATACATGAAAAAGAGAAGTGCAAAGCACTTCAGTTTCTTGTCAAGCAAACAGTACACCTCCCTTATGAAATCAGAGGCCTTTTTGCAATACAGCCGAACAGCTGTAATGCACTTAGGCTAAGACAGTTTGGGACCTTTTCCTCATCTGAACGTAGGCAGGAAAGGAATGTGTTTACACACGTTCCTACCTACCTACGTGTGAATGGGGAAAGCATCCCAGACTGTCTTTGCCTGAAAATGCCGGAGAGGGGCTGGGAAGCCCCTCCGAGGCCTGCCCGCCATTGGGTGAGAACACCCAGGGGCGGACAGACCTGTCAGGGGCCTTCCCCGCATTCCTGCACATTGTAGGGGACCTGATCGGGTCCCCTACAGCAGGCAGAAACCCACCTGGGCACCCACCCACCCACCCTGAGGCCTGGGGAGGAGCGCGCACACAGGCACCTACCTGCTGCCTGTGCTGGGTCCAAATGATCTGGCTCAAGTGGCGCCATGCACATGGTGCGGCCTCTGATTGGCCGCCCAGCCCATGTGGGCTGGCCAGCCAATCAAAGGCTGTGCGGCACCGCCCGAGCTGGGTCATTCGGACCCAGCCCAGTCAGCAGGTAGTTGCACGCGCGTGCATCCCCAGGCCCTGGGGTCAGTGCCCAGGGTGAGGTGGGGGGTCCCAAGGGCCATCTGCGAGGCTGTGCCACCTAGATCCAGGCAGCTGAGCCCCAAAGAGGCCGGCATTCTGCCCCGATGGGCTGGGGGATATAAGGCCCTTGGTAGACCGTGACCACGTGGTCCCAGTCCACTGATGGGTCCCACATCCCCCTGTCCATAAACAGCCAGCAGTCCGACCTCCCCCCGCCCTGGAAAGAGGCGAGGGGAAGCCAAACTGGGTTGTCTCCCCCTCTGCTTCAGTCCCGGTGGGACTGAAGGAGCCGGGAGCGAGCCACCCTCTCCCCCCACACGTGTAATCACTTACCTTGCCAGCCCTGAGGTTGCCATCTGCCACGGTCTGTGCAGGCCCGTGCGCTCCTTGTAGACAGGACCCACACAATCAGCCTGGGTCCCTTCTACCAGAGTGCAGACTGTGGCAGATGGCCACCCCAGAGCTGGCAAGGTAAGTGATTGAGCAGCCCTGCCACCTGTTGATTTTCAGCCAATCGTGGCAGGGGTGTGTCCCGCAACTGTCAGGGAGGGAGGTGTGTGCGAATGCTTCCCTCCCTGGATGGCCAGGGATGGCTGGAATGCTCTAAGACACTTGTAGAGCACTTTTTAGTGCTCTACGTTTCAAACGCGTCTAGGACACACTGGGATGCTTGGTGGGGCCTGGAATGGATCTGTCTGCCCCAAGCGTGCAAATGCAGCGTCCCAGGGTGTCCTAGATGCATTCCGGACCCCCTTGTCTAGACCATTGCAGTCTTGAAATACAGTGTTTACTATGGGACCTTTGCGTGGTGTAGAAAAAGTTGATACAGAAAAAAAAATGACTCTTTTGTTCAACGCTAGAACCAGGAGGCACTCTGTGAAGCTGATGGGTAGAAAAGTTTAAAGTATTTTTTTTTTCACGAAGAGGATCTTTGATCTATGGAAATGGCTAGAAATTCATGGAAGTGAGGTATATCAATTGCTGGTAGAATCTGCATACTGGTGAAAGAGGCAGACAGGATGCCTCTAAAGACCATTTTGCAGAGAGATCAAAACAGGTGAAGGTTTTGCCTTTGTCTTTTGTGTCTGAGAATCTCAGAAGCAATTGGTGGGCCACTGTGTGAGATGGGATGCTGGACTACGTGGGCTGTGGCCCAATCTAAAAGGGCTCATCTTATCTTCTAAACAACATGAATTTAAGGTTCCCCAGGAGTCAAGTTCCAGGAATTGTCATCAGAGTTGCCAGAAATAAATTCAGCTTACATGTATAGTTGATGCAACAGTTTATTCATCTGAGGTTGGCAGCTCATCCTAATTTTGATTGAAGCAACTTCCTCTGTCCAATTCCACACAAGTATGTACATGATGAATACAGTTGAACCAATGAGAGTGTTTCCCTCTGCATCTTAACTATGTGCTTAGTGGCACCACTGGGCAATTTCACTCCTTCCTGCCTGTATATAACAATTCGTCAAGGTAGAGCCACCAGGTACTCACACTCTATAAGATACATTTCAAATTACAAGTCCTGTATACAGTTTCTATTTACGTTGGGAAGCAATGCCTTACACAGCCCTCATATTTGCTTACTGTGTGATGCATCAATGTCCAGTTATCACATACATTATGTCCACTGTATATATCCATCCAGAGGTCTGGTCAGAAAATGGTCAAGTGTATGGCTGACACTTTATCAAGACTTCCCACCATCCCCGTGTGGCTACTTTTCAGTGTTTTATATAACTGCAATGCAAGCAAAATTGCATCTGAACCCTTCCCACACAGTAAATAAATAATACAAAGCATCTTGCATATTGAACAGGTTCATGATGAGCAACGTAAGTTTCTGTATTGTAATGGGAAGATATTGGGTTTCTTGTAGCAGCTGGCGATCTTTAGGAATCTTAGTATTCAGACTTCTTGAGAGCTATGAATGGTCTGAAAAAAGAAGGTCAAGCTTATGTTCTTTTCCACAATTTTTCTGCATAATTAGCATAAAGCTTTATTTGTGTATTTTTTTCACTAGAAGATTCAAGCAGTTAAATCATATTTGATTGATTATGAGTCTCTTTTGACTGATCAATCAGTTATTTGAACTGGATGCAAATTTTAATTGGTGTGGAAGGCAGATTTGATTTTAGTTGTTAATACAATAGAGACAATATTTAATTTCCTGAACATTCTATGTAACCAAATGTTTGTGTTTCTTTTATTTATTTACCTCTTCAATATTCTCTAAAAGGCATTGCATTTACATTTTTGTCATGCAGCAATTCTTGTAATTGCATAATTTGTAACGTAAAAGCAGATTCCTGTGTGACTAAAATGAATTGATTGATAACCCAGAATATAATGGTACATAGCACACCCACAAATTTACAACTTGTTCACTCTGGAGTTAATTTTGAAAATAAAAGATGAACTTTCTGTGTGATCCTAAGGTTGTTTATGCTGGTTTGGGAGGAGTTTGTATACTTGCATCTCCACTGTACTTCTGTGGAGATAAGCAGTTACTAAGGCTGCTGTTGACACTAGGGTGGCATTCAGCCACTCTTAGTAAACAACTTTCAAAGTGCTTCCTTCAGGCAGTTTTTGCATTCTAAATTTGTTGTCTCTTGACCATAAATACAGATTGGAAGAGGGTGAGAGAAAGATGAGAGAATAAATAATATTCTACTCTCTTCCTTATCCCTTCTTCTTTCTGCTGATTAAAACAATACTGGCTAGAAGGGGAGCTCAGCAAGGAGGCATAGTGTATGTAACCCCCCCCCCCCATTCCCAAGATTGTGGACATTTCCACATGTGACATTGTCTTGTGCTTGGAAAGATTCCAAGGACCTCTTCTCTTAAGCTGGTGCAGGAGGGGAAAAGCCATCCCAGTTTACTAGTAGGCCTTGATAACGAGGTCTAACAAGATGCTAGGGCCCTGCCCCTCAAGAACTCTGAAGACCAGGAACATTCATTCCTGGTCTTTGGAGGCTCCAGAACCAGCTTCAAAGCTGACATAGCCTTTGGAGATGGAATCTGTGATGAAGACTGGTGAGGAACTGGCTGTCCCAGTGGACATCCCTATTTTATGCCAGTGCCAACCTATCTTAGCCTTGGATGGATTGCATCTCCTGGGCCTGGATGGTCACACTGGTCCAGGATATCACAAGTAAGTATGAATATGGGATGGGAATAAAAACATAGAAAATACCCTACTGGATCAAACTAATTGTTCATCTGGTTCTACAGTCTTTTCTCACTCTATGAAGCTGATGGGTAGGAGAGTTGGATCTAACAAGGGGAAGTATTTCTTCACCCAGAGAGTCATTGGTTTATGGAATTTGCTGCTGGAAGAGGTGGTATCAGCTACCAGTCTAGATTGCTTAAGGTAGGGTTAGACAAATTTATGGATGACAGATGTATCAATGGCTACTAGAATGAATGCCTAGGTACATCTTTCAGGTGAGGGGGGGCGGAAGGAGGACACTTCTAATGCCATTTGCTGGGGTTTGAGAGCAGGAATAGGTTTGGCCTTGTCTCTGTTTGAGATGCCCATGAGCATTTGGCGGGCCACTGAGTGCAGCCTAGATGGGCTGTAGCCTGATCCAGCAGGGCCTCTCTTATGTTCCTATGTTCTTAGGAGTAACTGATTGTTTATGAATGCTCACAGACAAGTTATGCTAACAATGCTCCTGCATAATCTACATCAGAGAAAGTCAAACTGGACAGATTGAAACAAAGAACTAGGCTTTGCACAGTTTGGTGTTAGCTAACCCAAACCAGAACCCTTTGAAACTGTTTTTTCTCTAGACTGATTTGTGTTCAGATACCAAGAGCCCCCATAGTGCCCTGAGTTCTTCCCTTCTTTGTTCACTTCCCTGTGCCCTTCTCTTTTCTTTTATTCCCACACACCTTTGGCCTCTTCCCTTTATCGCTTTATTACACTGGACCTGAGAGCAAGGTTGGGGGCAGCCAGGTCAGGCCACCACTACCAGCCGCGTTCTCCCATTGTCCCAAAGACAAACACCTCATGCTTCCCTGAGAATTCTGGCAATGGATGACTACGGGTTGTCCCAGAAGGCCAATATGCAGGGGCATGGGGGTCTGCTTCCTAATAGGCCTTGTACATGATTTGTCTATTCTGTATCCTGTGATCTCAAAATGGTTTACAATATGTAAAATACATAAAACCATTATTTGAACAAATTAAAAACAATACAGTTCACAGAAAAAGAGGATAAGTGCCTCTTTAGTTAAAAGCCTGGGTAAAAAGGAGTTTTGCTTGATGACACACTTGACAATTGACCAAGTTAGCAGGGCTTGATTGGAAAAGAAGACAAAATCTTAAGAACAATAGAGCCTCTGTCTTCTTCCTTTTTTAAGGTGAAAAAGTCATTACATTACTGATAGTCCACTCCATAACCTGAGGTCCTGGTCGGATTTACAACCATTAAAATATATTAAATCACAATATAACAGTTAGCAGCGAACACAGGAGGAGGATTGGAACTTATTCAGCTAGACTATATAGCGTACCTCAGAAGGAAGGGAATTCCATGGACTTGGGGCTCTTCTTCTCAGGGATGCCCACAGTATCATATGTAAGTGAGGATGCCTCCAGACAGTACAGAGTCTGATATTAAAAAGGGTTACTGTTACCCCACAACAGAAAAACAAATGGCCACCAGATATGTACAGGCCCATCTAGGACCTTGCTGGGCAACCCCCTTTCTTTTGTCATTTTCAGCTACATGGCAAGTTCCTGGGTGGATGGAGAATTTGGTGTTATGCTAGTCTCAGGCTGAGTCTTTTGGGTGGATGCTGATACTTCAAAGATAGTGCAGGAAATCTATTGTTATCTTTAATCCAGCCTTTCAGGGTAATGTGCTGGCAATAGATTGACATGGTGTTGGCTCCGTCTGCTAGCCTGGATGAATGCCTACAGGATGTCAAAGTTACACACACATTTGGCAAATCCCTAACTCCCTGCTGCCTGGAAAGAAACACCTGTGAATCATAAAGAACTGGGGAATTTGAATTCATTGAATTGATCAGTAACAAGGAAGGTATAGGACATTTTTTTAAAAAAAAAAAAAGTTACACACAAACAATATCCATTTGTTCTGTTTAAAATAACAGAAGAGAAAAGTAACAAGCAAAAGTCATGCAGAAAACACCAAACTCCACGGTCACCTTCACTTTTCTTTTATATTTTGGAGATTCAGATTTGAAAATTACATTGATGGGTTTAAATAGAAAATACCTGTTGACTTTATTTTTATAATCTTATAAGATTCTGTACACTGACCGAAGGTCCTTTCAGGGAAAGAGTGCCGTATTAATAAGATAGGTTAAATAGATAAATATAGAAAATATAAAATGAGAACAACTATGTTACAGAATGTATCTGCTCAGACTTCTGTGGGAGGGAGGGAAGGAAAAATTCAAACTGCCACCTGCTGAGGAGATGATGCATTAATCCCAACAGAAGGAAATAAATAGGAGAGAGGAGGCAAAATACAAAAGCATTGGCATTAAAGAAGTAATTAAAACACTTATCTCCATCAGCATACACAACAAACCAACAAAATAGAACACCCCCCCTAAAAAATCATGGGGAGAACCTACTTCAGAATTGGAAGTTAGCGAGAAACTGATACAGAAATGCAGTCTTCATAGGAAAGAAAAGCGCTTTAACATACAGAAAAGTCTAGAATGCTAATTGCTGTCAACCTGACCTTGAAAAACTCTTGTTACCTGAACTTCCCTTGATGTTTCTTACTGGTCCATAATGAAGCTACACCACATAGGTAGTTAGATATACGAGTGCTGTTTTATTTTCCTTTTGCTTTAATTGATCGACATTTTAACAGGCATGGAATGATTTTTCTTTCTTTTTCTTTCTTTCTGTTATCGCTTGCTTTGTTTATTGTAGCAGAGTTTTCTCTGTGAAATTCTCCCAATAACTGACATGATGCACCTTCCCTATGAAGTATTCCCATTTGCAGAAGAAATGCATAAATATTCATTTTTCGGCACTTAAAGCAAACTTTACCTGTAATTCTTTTTCATGCACTTCCCATCAGAGGACATCCTGCAGGCATTAGCTGTCACATCCAGTGGCCCACGCTATCTGTCACTGACATCAGCCTTCCATAGCTTGCCAAGTGGTGACATTGCGAGTCCTAGGGCTTTTCCTTACAAAGTATTCAATCAAAAAGATTTGTTCTCAAATAAATATATTTAATGAATGAGTGGGATGAGACTGTGTCTTCCAGCATGAATAAATATTTTATGTTTAAATTGCAAAATGTCTACAATGTACTCTGAAGCCTTTGGATCTTTAGTCCGTTTTTCAGCCCAGAGGGACTGGGTGGAAGAATCTAGCTAACAGCATCTTAGAATGATAAGGAATGCACATTGGATGTGTTTGGTATTTTAATACTTGTTTGCTGTTACTAAAATACAGGGGGGAATGTTTCTGCACTTTTGGACTTAAGTGGCTATGAGGCTGTCATTTATTTGAGTGTAAACCCTTATCTTAATCACTTTGAGACAGGTTAGATTGTGCCTTTGCTCCAGATTAAAAAGCTTGTTGCAGCTCTGAAATAGGTCCCATGTGGTATACCAGGTCAAGGAAGTGTGTTATCCGCATGCCTCTGTGTTCCAATATTTCACCCCTGATACTTTTGTAGACCTCAAAATTGAAGTCTACAGGTAGCCCAGACCAGGACCCTATTTGCATTTGGCTGTATTTGGGGATATATCTCAGGACAAGAGTCTGTTGTCTGCATCCTGATCAGAGATGTGAACGAATATTCATAGGCATTCGAAATCCAATTGAATGTGTCTAATTTTGACACTCAAACTCAAATAGAATGTCCCTAAAATTGAATGTAAGCATCTGAATCAAATTTTGAACTCCGGATCTTTTTGTTCGAATTATCAGGGCATTCATATATGTACGGGTTCATACACAATGGGTACTTGAAGATCCGGATCTTTCCTGCATCCATACGCATTTGCATGGCTCTGTACGGGATGAAAACAGGTTGCATATGGGATAACTATGGGATGTATATGGATTTGTACAGGTGTACGGATGTGGGGAAGATGCGTACGTCCACATACTAATGTTGACATTTGTATGTGCAGATTTGAATAAAAAATTTGAGCGAATAGATTTGGATTTGGTAAATACAAATCGAATCTTGTTAAATTCAAATTTAAAAGATTTGAATCAAATTGGATTTTTGGGTATTAGATTAGATTTGAATAGAATGTCAAAAAATGTTTGTGCTCATCTCTAATGCTAATGCAGACACTGGCGGGCCTCACCCAGGGGCCTGTTGTAGCCTGCACTAGCATATTGATGGCAGGTCCCCATTTCAGACATATTCCAGAATAAAAACAAGTGTGAATAGGCCCCAGGACTTCATTCTATGCACCCTAACCTGGCTGTAGTCCATCCTGTGAAGATGGAGCATACTAGGAGGGGTTGGGCCTCTTTTAAACCAGACAAGTGTGTGAAAGAAAGGGTCGTAGACCCCTTCTTGCTCTGCACTAGAGGGATGTGCAGAAACTAATATTGTATGTTCACTTTGCCATTGGACTGGTTATTTGAACAAATGGTTGTTCATATTTTATTTTGAACTTGTTCAAAAACAAGATATATTTTTCCCATTAGAAAGCTCCTTTCAAGGGCAAAAAGTACACCAAGAGGAACTATTTGCATTTGCAAATGGACAGCTGGTTTGATTTGATTGAATTTTGTTATATGAACAACTAAATGTTCAGCTTGATGCTAACATTAGCGAACTAGCTGGTTTGCTGCAAACCGCAAACCAACTAAACCAGTTTGGCACACATCTGTTCTGCTATAATGGCATCTGCAGAAAGGCCCTTATTCACTATCTAATAATCAGTTAACTCCAGAAAAAGATAGTTGCAATGAAGGTGTTGGTTATTCAGCTCCTCCCACACTTGCATAAGTAAGTTTAGCACAGCTCTACAGTCACTGTTTTATTTGAAACTACAGAATACAAAACTGTTTTAAATTGTAAATACCATCTTATAAATCACCTGTAGTGCCCTATGCAGATAATATATGTGTTAACAGTCTCATTTTGCTTGACACTTTTTTGCCAAGAAAGTACAGTAGATGCTTTTAAAACTGCAGATGCATCCTTTCTTAGAAATGAAACAGCCTCTTTTGTACATAATTATCATCTTAGTTTTTCCCAAACTGCTTGCTGAAGAAATCTGAGCTTACAAGAACATTATGCGATACTTAGGCAAACAGAACTTACAATAAGCATTTTCTGCACGTTCGGTGTTTCAATACATTCAAAGTATATACCATCATCTCTGTTTCTAGCAAACCCATGAATGTTAACAATTATCATGTTATATCTGAAATGGAAGTGCAAGAAGCCATTGAAAGGCTTGGTGTACAATGGCATAGCTTAAAGGGACTCTTTTCTGCAGATAAAATAGGCTATTCTTACACTAGAATTTGCCTGAAGGCTTTGAGAAATGAAAAGAAAATTATTCTTCTGCCTCCCATCTTGTGCTTCAATATTTTATTTTATTTTGTTGATGGTGATGGTGAAGTATTTATGCGGCTTATAAAAATTATTTCTAAAAATCCAGATTTTGAGCGTTCTGCAGTAAGATACATTCAGTGGCATCTTTTTAGAATCTCATAGAAGAAGAAGAGTTGGTTTTTCTACCCCACTTCCCTCACCCCTTTAAGGGGACTCAAAGCAGCTGGCAAAGCTTTCTATTCTTCTCCCCACAACAGAACACCCTGTGAGGTAGGTGGGGCTGTGAGAGCTCAGGAGAGAGCTGTGACTAGCCCAAGGTCACCCAGCTGGCTTTATGGGGGAGTGCAGAATCAAATCTGGTATTTCTAGATAAGAGTCCAGCTCCCTAACCAGTAGTCCAAACTAGAGTCACATTGTCTCCCTAAGTAAGAGATCAGCCATCCCTGGATAATAATGAGGTACCTTAAATGATTGATGTAAGATTTGTAAATAAATGTAAATGAATACTGATTTGGAATGATGTGCCATTTGTATCCTGATGAGCAGTAACCTGGGCAGCTAGTGTGACTTCAAAATGAGGGGTAATCAATGCATACAGTAGTGCACTCTGTTGGTATTGCCCCTGCATCCGCTGGTTCGGTACCTGAGGTCAACTGGACCAGCCTCCCTCCACCTGGAATAGATAATGTGGGCAGAAAACTCCTTGTCACTTTGCTGATATGTTTCCTCACTCTGAAGGTGGATCAAATGTAGATTCAAACATAGGTTTACTGCCCTTATATACTGGAAGAAGAAAATTAACACGTCAACATAGGTTTAGCTGGGTCCAAGCACAGCCAAATCCACTGAGAAATTCACCTCTGGTTTCAGTTCTGGTTAGTATCTAGTTTATTGCTACATATTAAACAGCCAATTATGTGAATACAACTGAGAGTCTAATAGAAGGAAGAACAAAAACTAGATTAATATTTGCATTGGCAACTGTTCAGTGTGCCTTTACCATCAACCTGTCAATTAACTGGGTAGCTTCTACTCTAGAAATATAAACTGTTGAAAATTCTTTGGTCTAAAAACCTATCATAACTTTTAAGAGTGCTACCCCCGGGTAGGGAACTGCACACACAGAACCAGAAGGCCTCTGAAATGAAATGAACATTAAAAAAATCATGCACATCCATATGGTTAATCAGTGAAGGCCCTAGATTCTAGCTTTGGATCCAGCAGGTTAAACTCCTGTGAGAATACCTTAGACATGCATATGGAAAAGGAAAGGAGGGAGAAAGAGAAAGAACGGGAGTGAAGGTTGAAATGAAGGTGGGAGTGAATGACTCTGATGACAGTAAGTAAAACAGCAATACAATTTTAGCCTTGCTGATCCAGTCGGGAATTCACATTATTTTATGAATAATAATTTCAGTTCTTGGCTTGTCAGAAACTGGGTGGTTTTGATTTATGAATTTGACTGAACAGGAACTGGTGTACTTACATAATAACTTTGATCTTGTTCAAGATTAATGTAAAAGCTGGATTACGTTGTAATGTGTGATGATTTCATATCAGCAGGAATTCAAAACCTTTTCAGCCACTCATCATAACACACCACCAACAAACAATCCCCAAATTCCTGAGACTAGGAACCTTCAATCATAGCCTTCAGAGGAGTGGGTGGGGCAGCCACAAAACTCCTTGGGCTCCACAGCCATGGGAAGATGTGGGACAGATCAACATTGTCAGTATAGAAGGTGATGGTATGGCCCATGTCTCCACTAGGGATGTGCACTAATGTTTTTTTGACATTCTATTTGAATCGAATTGAATACCCTGTGGTCTTATGGCAACAGTAGTTGGAGCTTCCACTTCCAGCCACAAGAATCAGTGCCCAGAATCACTTTGGAGCATTGGATATTGGCCATTTTTGTCCTCCTCACAGTAATTCTGGGTGGAATCCTTGCCCACTGAATCGCTTCTTCTCTTATTCAAGTATCCACACAATGGATACAAACTACCCTGAAAAAGTGCTGCAATGGTACCTGGAATAGGTCTTTTCTTCTTAGCCCTTGATTGTGTGAGGGTGTGGCTGTGAAGCTTTTCAAAGCTTTGTAGCCACAGCATGGGTGACCTGGATCAGTTCCATTGGTGCAGATGGCACTGATCTAGCTCATGCCTTCCCTCAATCAATGAGCTGGGCTATTCTGGACCTACTAATGCAGATTTATTTTCCCCTTCCATTTAATCTACCTGTTGTAATGCTGCTTGACTTTTCTGACAAGATGCCAGCTACACCATTACCATATAGAGTAATTAATCTCTAAACCTACAGTGCTTGCAGCAAGAAGATGCATTGTAGACAGATGCATGTATGTGGTTTTTAAAAGATGTTATTGTACCTTTGCTTTCACTCGCCTTCTATGCAGAAACCCTTCCAGCTTGTTATTTCATTCCATTTACCCCCCTAAAAATGCACACTTCAGCCTGGCAACCGAGCAGCCATCAAATTCTCAAGAATCCATTTTACTCTACAAGTAAAGTCAACTTACTAAGGATAAGAAAACTTGACCACGTCAGTACCCCCCCCCCCAAGAATTAATAAGTCACACTTTGTTAGGTGCAGTTGTTGTTGTTGCTTTTCTGAGTTCTCTATAGGTGTGATGCCCTGTCTTCACGCTGTCATTCCGAGACAAAGATCCCTTCAGCTGAGTGTTTTGCATTCATTTTGTGCTAGACATGCTGCTGTCACCAGTGGTATGTGTATAGGTGAAACCCTTAGCAACTTGTCAGGTGAGTTCTCTGTCACCTGTAATGATTAGGGATTGAGGGAAAGAACCTTCCACTGCCATGACAACTGCACGAAGTAAGAAGTACCTATACAGCTCCTCCCTGAAGCTGTGCTGAAGAACTCTTAACTGCAACTCAGGATCTGGGCCATTACTTTCTTAATTGTACATAGTTACTTCTGCTTATTTTTCCTTGTTAAAAACTGATTTAAAAGGGCTGCTTAATAGCTTTGCCATTTAAAAACCATCATTTTTATTTTCTTCCTAATTTATTAATAAGCCTTCTTTCCCTCTAGAATTGCTTTTCCCAAGGGCTTACTAATGCTCTGTGTTAACAAGCCTCTAGTTAAATATACCTACACACATTGAAAAACAAAGGGAAAAGGACAGACGTTGAAAGTCAGTATTTTCTTGGCCAGACTGACCTGTTGGCAGGTTCTGCTTTTTCTTCCTAGAAGTAGCTCCTGTGCAAGATTTGCCAAGGTAGGAAGGAAGAAAGATTGTCACTGGCCATGTGGTATAGGAAAGAGGAGCAACCAGGAGATCCTTCTTCAAGACCTACTAGGACTTCTTATACTGAGGTCTAAAGTCCTTCCAGAAAGCGTAGCAGCTATGACCACTTCCTAAAAAGGCTGCAAAGAGACATCAGGATGTGATCCAGGGGAAGACTGAGGGTACTGGAGTTGTTGGAAGCTAGTTCTAAGGATCAGATGATCTTTGGGGACAATTCAGCAGTTGTACTAGAGCAGCCATCTTAATGTAGAAGCCCCTGTCCCAGTACATCTGCAAGCCTTCAGCTGTTGGATGCTCCAGGCTTGCTGGAGTGTTCCAGATAAGGTAAGTGCAGAAACATCCTAGGGCCCTTTCTGCACAGATGGTTAATCTACATTAAGGGTCTGTGCTAGTGCTTATCTGGGGCTCCATATCTTAATGAAACTGTAGGAGGCACCACCCTTTCCTCCATCTCTGTCTCCACAAGACAGAATGAGATCTGGATTAAGAGAGGCCTGTCTGTATTTCTGGTGGACCCATTTAATCAGGCCCATCAGAGGGACTAGAGCAGCCTGATCTGGAACACAAGAGGTGAGTTTAGACTACCACCTGCATTTGGGACTACCTTCATCAGCACATTGAAAAGCAAACCCCAGAGGCCCCTAGCCTTCAGAGTTGTTGAGGTGTAGCAAGTTTTCTAGATAAAGCATGGGCTAATCCGGATCAGTGTATTTGGTGCAGATGGTACTGATCCTGCCCAACACCTACTCATGATCCAGATCAGTGAGTTGAGTTAATCCAGACTCACTTATCCGGATCACTGGTAGGAACATGCAGAAAGGGTTTAAGTGTCATTGTTTATTCTCCAGAGTATCAGACAGTTAGGAATTATGGCTTTTGTTAGGGCAACTGTTATGGTATGCAAAGCAAGTTGATTATGAATTGTTATCAACAACATAATTGATCTTAAAAATTCATAGAATTGAGTACTTGGTTTTTCTAGAATGTCCGTTTCTATTTTGTTACTGTTAGTAATTGGTTGCTTTGTAGAATATTGCATTTTTATAGTGTTACATTTTTATTACTCTATATTGCTTAAATGTTTATATTAATAAATAAACTCAAACTTTTCTGGTTTAATTATTTAAATGTAAAGGTTCATAATTTCTGATTTATTTTAATATTTGATGTCTGTTGTGCTCATAGCCTATTTAAACTTTTTTTGGTTTCTTTTTCAACTTGTGAATTAGGTCTACCAGAACCAAAGAAAGATCCTGTTTTCCAAAATTTGGGAATGAAGGAAGGATTTTACACATCTAAAGACTTTCTGCCATTGGTGGCTATGGCAAGCAAGCCAGGTATGGAGTTTTGTTTGTTTGATATTTGTTACATTTTCAGGCAGTTTATTCAGAAATATTCTCTTATTTTTTATTTATTTAATCCTACCCCCATCCTATACCTGGAGGTGTCTGTCTGTCTGCCTGCCTGCCTGCCTGCCTGCCTGTCATCATCAGTCATTTAATCGGTCTGCCATATTAAAGCTGCAATTTAAATTCATATTCAAAACATAAGGAATACTTTATATATTGTATACATTTTATTCGCTAAAGTAAAGATGGATGGGGGCCAGTAAGCTGGAGGTGAATCCAGACAGGATGAAGGTTCTGTGGATCACAGGGTCTCAGGTTCATGTAACTGGGAGACATTCTCTTTTTGATGGAGTTGTTTTGCCCAGGAAAGAGCAGGTTGCAAATGTGGGAGTGTTCTTGGATTTTCTGCTGACACTTGAACCCCAGGTAGAGCCGGTAGCCAAGAGTGCTAACGTCCAGTTCCTGCTAGCTTAACAATTACAGAAAAGGTTTGGGTACAGTGGTGTGGCAATAATACATACAATAATGACATACAACAATACATGTGTTTTTCTTATCTTTCAGCATATGGAAATAATCTTAGTGTCACATTTTTATAGTCATGAAAACCTAGATTCAGTACCAGTTACTTCCAGTCCTAGAATGGTCCATTTGCACCAAGCAAAAAGAGCAGCTCAGAGGTACATCAGAGACAGTAGCATGTGGCTATAGTATTCTCATCCCATCTTTTTAGGCTAGAATGACCATGAGAAAGGGAAGGGCAGACTTCCACCTGCCGCCCATCCAACCATCTCCAGGCAGACTCTAAGATGGGTTAGAGTCTGTGTTGTTGTTTTTTACTGCATATGGATGCAGTCCTAGTATATTGTGTAGCAAGAAAGACATCTATGGAAAGTGGCAGCCTTTGAGAATAGAAGTTGATTTTATTATTTTAAACAGAATCTAGCTATTGCGGAGCAAATCAGTTCCATATAACTATAATGTCTTGGCCACAGTGACTTAGTGGCCTGGTTTACATGTCATCACTGACTGTAAGATTCTTAAAACTCAAGCCCATCCTACATTGGGGGCTAATCCATAAACATTTTGGAGTAAGGTTGCTGCCTAACAACTAGGTAAACTACCTAAGGCTCATCTACCTAAACACTGGGGCCAGCTAGGGCAGCCCCCATTACATTTTGTCTGCAGAATGGTTTTTGAAATCCACATAAAATGTGTATTTATGACCCCATGGATCATAGTACATCAGGCACTTGTGTTCTGTGCTGTCTCCTAAAGTTTGTCCAGGCTCATGGTTGTTACTTCCATGGCACTTTCTTAACATCTCATCCTCTGTTATTCCCTCTTCCTTTTGACTTCAAATTTTCCCAGCATCAAGATCTTTTCTAGTGAATCTTGTATTCTCATTATGTGCCCCAAATATGTGAGTTTCTATCCTTTCATTGAGCAGTTGTTCAGTAGTTTGAACATTCTTTGACATTGCCCTTCTTTGCTATTGGAATATAAATTGACCATTTCCAATCCAGTGCCCACCACTGAGTTTTCATAGTTTGCAGGTATACTGAGTGCAGCACTTTGACAGCATCTTCTTTTACAATATTAAATAGTGCATCTGGAATTCTACCATCTGCTAGCTTTGTTAGCAATGATTCTCAAGGCCCATTTCGCTCTCCACGATGTCTGGCTCTAGGTCAGAGACCACACTATCAGGATTAAAAATGATGTTAAGATTTTTCTTAGGGTGCATCCCCATGCAATTTAAAGTCCACTAAAAATCCTCTTTTGTCGCTGAGCACCCCCATGCACGGCTTTTATCTGGGCTTCCAGTGCCACAAATTAGGAAAATGCGCAGCAAAAAAGTGCCCTTTAAAGAAGACTACCAGCGCACTTTCCAGGAAGACACGGGTATTTAGAGCAACATTTTGCATGGAGACGCTCCGTGGCAAAAGGGGCGGGGGTTCTCTCCGATGTGGCAAGCTCTCTCTCTCTCTCTCTTTTTTTTTTTTGCCTCTCATCCACAGCCAGCATTCACGATATGAAAACAGTAGGCAGGCATTCCAATCACAAAGAGAAACAGCAAAGATACATTGTAATGAATTGCTTCCACCCGCCTGCAAGTGAAAGTGTATGAGCAAGATCGCTGGCTGGGGGAGGCATTTTGGGGCCGGAGATCTTGTAAACTGCCTTCGCAAGCAGGGGAGACGAACAGAGAACTTGTAAATTTTTCTTTTGGACTTGTGAATGAGTGCACGATCGCACGATTGCTGGCTTGGGGAGGCGTTTTGGCAGCTGGAGAACTTGTACATAGCGTAATGAATTGCCCGAGTACCCAATGAAACAGCGAGGGACGGGGAGAAAAAGTTGCGGGTAAGCAAAAGACGCTTCCTTGGGGACAGTCAGTGCATTTAAAAT
>MTQE01001134.1:26620707-26637674 GCA_014337955.1 Aspidoscelis marmoratus | reverse complement strand
CATTTGTTAGATCCGCTGCAGTAGAGGGACAATAGCGACACAAAAAAGTATCATGGGGATTCACCCTTATATAGGTCTTCCATGCCACCTTTTCTTAATCTCTTCTAGTTCTGTTATGTTCCTACCATTTCACCTTTTATCATGCTTATTTCAGCATGCAATATTCCCTTGATATTTCCAGTTTTTGTGAAGAGATTCCTTGTCTTTCCCATTCTATTGTTTTCTTATTTTTCCTTGCATTGCTCATTTAAGGAGGCCTTATAATCCCTCGTTATTCTCTGGAAATCTGCATTCCATCCCTTTCATTTTCTTTCTTTCCTCAGCTATTTACAAAGCCACATTAGACAGGAACTTTTGCCTTCTTCTTCTTTTTTTAATTTGGGATTCTTTTGTTGCGTCCTCTTGTACAATGTTATGAACCTCTGTTCATAGTTCTTTAGGTACTATGTCTATCAGATCTAATCCATTAAATCTTTTCATCACTTCTACTGCATATTCATAAGGGATATTATTTAGGTGATTTCCCCTACTTTCTTCAATTTAAATCTGAATTTTGCAATAAGAAGCTCATTACCAGAGTCATAGCTCCAGGTCTTGTTTTTACTGACTGTATAAATCTTCTCCATCCTGGCAAAATATATTCTGGCTGATTTCAGTACTGAGCACCTGATGGTTCCATGTGTTGAGCTCTGGGGTTATCTTGACAAAACTGTATTAGTCTCTGCCCTGCTTTATTTTCTACTCCAAGGCCGAACTTCCCTGTTATTCTGATTATCTTTTGGCTTCCTACTTTGCATTCCAGTTCTCTATGATGAAAGGTGTTTTGTGTGTGTGTTAGTTCTAGAAGGTATTGTAGGTCTTCATAGAACTGGCCAACTTCAGCATTTTTGTCATCAGAGGCTGGAACATAGATTTGGAGAATGCAGAATGGTTTTCCTTGGATTTGACCAAAAATCATTCCCTTGTTTCGAGTAGTATTCTGGTACTGACTATGAGGGTTGCTCCATTTCTTCTAAGGGGCTTTTGCTCACACTGGTAGGTTTAATGGTCATCTGATATAATGATCATCTTGTCCATTTTAGTTCCCTTGCTCCAGGATTTCAATGTTTAATCTTGCCATCTCATGTTTGACTAATCTAGTTTATCTTGGTTCATAGATCTTACATTCCCAGTTCCTATGCAATATTCTTCTTTACAGCATCTGACTTTTTTTTTCACTACCAGACACATGCACAGCTGAGAATCCTTTCGGCTTTGACCAATGGCTTCAATTTCTGGAGCTACTTGTACTTACCCTCCACTCTCCCCCAGTAAGAGTAGAGGGTAAGTACTTTTAGATACTGTCCATGGGGTTTTCTTTTGTCCATACTCTCCGCTATGACCTGTCCATCTTGACTAGCCCTGCTCAGCCTAGCTCATAGCTTCATTGAACTATGAAAGCCCCTCCACAATAATAAGGCAGTGATCCATGAAGGGGGCCTTATGATATAGGGTAGGATATAAATGAAAATAATTTATTGTGTATTTTACCCTATGTCTATTTTTTATTGTTGTTCTTAAAAAATGATACTTGCAATTCTGTACTCCTGCTGCGTAAATTCACAAGCCACATTGGGAAAAGTTAAGAATTACACTCCATTGATGATATAGTAAAAAACCATACTCGTCTGTATGAAACGATTACAGAGCCCTTTAGATTATAGGTTTTACTATTTATTGCATAATTTTAAAAAAAAGAATACTGTGATTTATTTAATCAGTGGTTAGCTGCATTCTTTCTGTTAAAGTGCAGCCTGCTGTATAGGTTATGTGCCATTTGGGATGTTTGTGATCTTTCTTAATATCCCATGCAAAATCAGACCCTACAAATAGGGACACGGTACAGCTCTGAACCCATATTAAGCTATGTCTGCTGGATTCATCCATGGAAATCCTGTTCGTATTCAAGATCCAATCATAGTTCTTCTGCTCAGGTGTAAATTAAACAGAGAGACTTGTTTACATTGCACAGAGGAATGTGCAGTCATAATTGGGGTGTCACTCATCATAGTGTCACATTATCTGATCATTGCTGGGCACTTACCTTAATGCTGATCTAAGGACACTCGCTGCACAGTATAAAGAAAATTTGAATTTTCCTGCCAGTCCGGGCAGAATGGCGAGAGCAGCACAAAAAAGCAGGAGTGAAGCTCAAAAGTGACTGGCTGTCTCAATCCATGTGATGGCATGTGCCAACTCAGCTCTCGCAGCTTCTGATGGGAAGCTAGGGAGCTGTGTTTCAGGTTGGGCAGGGCAGTCATTGCTGCACTTTTACCTTTAACTGTGTATTTGTTCTGCAAGTCTGGAGGCAGCCAGAGAGAGAATTACTGCCAAGACTGGTGGTTGACTTGCTATCCAAATTAGGACTGGGACATACTGTGTACTTGGTGTGTACTAAACACTTTGTGAACAGGGATGAAAAAACTCAGCTTTGATTCTACTTAAAACATTTCCTCATCCCTGTGTACAGGTGATCCTTACACGGTATAAATGAGTGGGTGTGAGAAGATTCCTGTCACTTTATTATGAGCAGTAATATGCTTTGCTAAGTCAGACAATTGGTCCAACCATTTCAGTGCTGTCTAGAGGTGATACTCAGAGGACTAAGCTAGAGGTCATTTCCAGCCCTAATAACTGAATTCATTTAAATAAAGCTGTCAAGGACTAGACCTTGAAAATTATGCATGAAATCATGTCCTTTGCTGTTCAGGCACAGTGTGGGATGTTGCTTAGAACAGCTGCTACAAGCAGTATCTTATAACACATGACTGGTTCTAATCTGCTGGGGGGAAGATATCTCTTTTATCAAGAAGGCTTTCTATGTGGAGTTTGAAGAACACATAGAATAACATTCCAGAACTAGGAAAGGTGGAAGTAGATTCAACATATACACACACGGAAAATAGGGAAAGTAAAGCTTAAATATTACAGGGCTGAAGGAATAGGTTTGACAGACTAACTACCATATCGCTGTTACAGGCATTTTTAGTGATTTGTCTATATTACTTTTTTCATTTCCACAACAGCCAACGAGAGTAGATTTGAGTATGAAACGTGATTTAGGAATGTTTCAATCATAAGGCAAGTGGCAGCACAGCCATTTTACTTATTGGTCTTGCTATGTTTTACATTTCACATTTTTTAAGAATTCAAAGGGATCTCCCATCAAGGCAGTGATTTCAGGTATCTGAAGGTCACATCCTGTCACTTGACCTACCATCTATTACTTTTAGTTTTGTGCCACATGATTCTAATTTGTACAGACACACATGACACATATGGCTCTTGCTTTAACAGTTATTTGTATTTTGCCCATAGGGAAGAGCAATGAAACACTGGCCCTATTTAATGTATCGGCCAACTAATCACAGTTTTTAATATTGCTCCATTCTGAATTCCATTGGCCCATTCCAGGTTTCTGTTTTAACTCAGATAATCAGCATTCTTTTGCCATTAAGCCAGCTTGATACTTATTGGGGTTTCCTTCCTTCCTTCCTTCCTTCCTTCCTTCCTTCCTTCCTTCCTTCCTTCCTTCCTTCCTTCCTTCCTTCCTTCCTTCCTTCCTTCCTTCCTTCCTTCCTTCCTTCCTTCCTTCCTTCCTTCCTTCCTTCCTTCCTTCCTTCCTTCCTTCCTTCCTTCCTTCCTTCCTTCCTTCCTTCCTTCCTTCCTTCCTTCCTTCCTTCCTTCCTTCCTTCCTTCCTTCCGAGGAGGGAAAATGTCCCCTGGTTTCAATAATTAATAAGTAAGTAGAGATTTTCAAACATAAGCTGGTATATCCCTCTTGCATTGTAACAATTCTGATTTTCCTGTATAATATTCATACTTTATAACATAAATTTATTACTAAGATATGAAGGTGAATCAGTGAGAAATCAAAATTGGTATAGATATGGTATAGATATGTGTTCTCTTCTTCTTAAAGACTTCCAATGTGATGCAATACCTAGAAAATTGGACCTACGGCCTGGAAGATCAGGTGGCCATGAAAATTGATTGGTTGACCCTGGTTTCTCAACCTTACAGGTTTGCTGTAAGGATATAATGGAGGGAAGATGCATGATATTCAGTGTCTTGGGCTTCATGGCGAAAAGTAGGCAAATTCTCCAGTGGGCTGCTACCCTTGCTAACAATCCATATGGATTGCCATTCGGGGGGAGGGGGGGCTGGCCAACTCACTGGGAGACTAGGTCTTCTAGGAAACAATCTGTCCAGGTTGAAAAATCTCACTGTCTTTGAATATGGATTCCATATCTATAGCATTTCCTATAGTGGACCAGCTTGCTGGTTTCTCAAAAATGACTCTAAAAGTGGGGCACTTTGGGGTGCCTGGTGAAAATAGCCCCTGCCAACAAGTTTTGTTCTAAGCCCCCAAACCTGGGCTGGGCATTGTGGATTACTTGCGGCATGTGCTTCAGGGAACCAATTCCCTTTTGGCCCATAGTGCTCAATGTGGGCTGTATGGTGCACAGGTTGCATGCCGTGCGTGCACAAGTGTGCACCATATAGACATTTGCTTACTAAGTCACTAAATGAAAAAAAAACCCTCTCTCTCTCAAGTTGGGTGGGTTTGTTTGTTTGTTTGTTTGTTGTTCTTTAATAAGTTGATGAGGTCCAGAGTTGAGTTTGTTTTGGAATGCATATCTGCACAGCCTGCAAAACTAGTGATTTATCATAAACCTTGAAACATACTCTCACCCACCACCCAATCCTCCCTGTTTTTAGCTTGTATTTGTGGATGTCTTCCAGGTATCTACCCCCTCTTGGCACTTAAGCTATATATTCTATGCATGTAGAACAAAATGCACTATGTCTCTGCCTTCTGCTTGCTGTCACTTTTATTTTCTTCCCCCCCTCTCCCTCTTTTTAAAATAGAACTCAACACACATTATGTAAATAATGAAATTATACTGTGATGCGTTAGTGAGCTTGGTGCTGTACTTGAAGGATTTACCACTTCTGGGGGGTCTTTCTGCATTTATTGTTGTACCAGTCCAGCAAAAGTATCCAGGGGCCTCCCTGCTGCATGTTGGTACCTTATAAGGAAGGCCAGACTCCTTTCTAGAGTGCTCTGTCTGCATTAGATGGGACACAGCACTTCTGTCTTGTCTGGATTCAACTTAAATTTACTGGCCCTCATCCAGCCCATTACCACCTCCAGACACCTGTCAAGCACTTCAACCACCTCTCCTGGTTCAGATGTCACAGAGAGATAGAGCTGGGTATCATCTGCATATTGATGACACCTCACTCCAAATCTCCTGATGACCTCTCCCAATGCCTTCATATAGAGATAAGATTGACCCCTGAGGAACCCCACAAGTGAGTTCCCAGGGCATCAAATCAGTGTCTCCCACAGCCACTATGTGAAATATACTCTGGAGATAAGAGCAGAACCAATGCCGAGCATTGCCTCCCACTCCTAAACTTCGTAGTCTCTCCAAAAGGATATCGTGGTCAGTAGTATCAAAATCCCCTGTCTCTCTCCCAGAGGAGGTCATCAACCAGGGTGACCAAGACAGTTTCCATGCCTACCCAGGCCTGAAGCCAGATTGAAATTGGTCCAGATAAACAGCTTCTTCCAAGCATGCCTGCAGTTGAGCAGTGACAGCCCTCTCTAGAACCTGGCCTAAAAAAAATGTACTGGTATGTTAACCACCAGGTGATAGTTATTTAAATCTTCTGGGTCCAAGGAAGTCCGCTTCAGGAGGGGGTGCACCACAGCCTGTTTCAGAGAGGCATTCACTACCTGCTGGATCCACCCGGTCATACCTTGTTGGCTAGTATTTATCAGCCAGGAGGGGCAGAGATCCAGAGAGCACTTTGTCGGTTGCACTCCCACAAGCAGCTTGTCCTATCATATGATTCCTATATTCCCCTCTCCCCTGAAAAGGTACTGGTGCTTAAAAAAATGCATCCATAATTAACACTGTTTAATATTTTAGTTAGGAACTTCAGTCACTTGTTCTCAATATTTCTGTGCTCTTCCTCTCCTTTTCCCTTACAAAGCTTATTTCCTGCCAGGACAGGAAGGTAGGGTTGCTAAAGGGTACTGACTATGAAATTACATGTATGAGCATATCTTAAAAGTGGGAATAAAACTGTCTTTCAATGAAGCAGAATAATTTGATAGTGACTCTCCATGCTCAGAAATGGCAAGATGCAATTTTACACTATTTCGAGTACAAGTGTCGTTTGAGCTGTCATGCAGAAATAGTTTTTCTCCTTGAAAATGGGGTTTTCCTTTCATCATTCAGGAATGTGTGCCTGTCGCTCTCCATTGCCATCAATACAAGGAACGGTGATTGTTCTCGGAGCAGGCGACACTGCTTTTGACTGTGCAACATCAGCTTTGCGCTGTGGAGCTCGTCATGTTTTTGTGGTCTTCAGAAAAGGATTTACTAATATACGAGCTGTCCCTGAGGAGGTAAATCTTAAGAAATTGAAACGTTGGGATGTAATAATCAAAAACACCTTAAGGAGTCAAAGAATGATTTATGGTTATTGCCCAGGGCCAAACTACACATTACACATAGTCTTGTGTAACATTCTCACAATTTGAAAAGAGCAATACCTGAAAGAAACTGAAACAAAACAAAATATAGTTTAGCCTTCAGAGTTTGTAATCTTGAGCAGTGAATACTCATTTAACTCTTTCACCTCTGGTGAGTCATTCCATTCAAAATGTAGCTTCCTTTTCACTTCATTGTGTTTTATTTTCCTTGCAAGAGAGAAGTTACTAGAATTTGTTATCTTTCCTTCCCCTAGGAAAAGCAATAGCTCTGAGGCAGGCTAACAAGGTAAAGGAAGGATTGAATAACTTTTTGCTAGCAACCATTCTTATGATCTCTGTTCCGATTTCCAGATAATATTGAAGAAGGTGTAAGATACAGAGCTGGGCCAAATGAGTAGCAAAGGAAGGGACTTCCCACAGTTCCCATTATTGCAGAACAAGAAAGGAATAGATAAATTCATGGAGAATAAGTTTCTCAGTGGATATTAGAATGAACGACTAGGTACTGCCTCCAGGTTGGAGGCATGGGCAGGATACCTCTAAAGACCATTTGCAGGGATTTAAGAACAGGTGAAGGTTTTGTCTTTGTCTTCTATTTGAGGATGCCTTGAAGCAATCGGTGGGCCACTGTGTAAGACAGGATGTTGGACTAAATGGATGTTGGCCTGATCCACCATGGCTCAGCTTAGGTTCTTATATAAGAAAGAGTTTACCAGCCTCCCTTCCACACACTACTGTGATTTAGGGGAGCTCCCCTTCTAGTATGTTCTATCCACACATAAGAGTACAGAGCATGCTAGAGCAACCAAAATGGTGCCCTTGACCAGTCCACTGGTAGACCTCAATGTCAAAGTCTATCAGTATACGAGGTGATGGTATACCAGATCATTTTACAATTTGGAGTTCTTTGAATTTAAAGGCAATGGTAGATTAAATAATCTTCTGTTAATTAAATATCTGAGTGGTATTTTATTTCAGTATATATGTAACCATACCTATACCAAAAAGCCTTTGAATGAGTTATGAGGTACTATAAAAATATAATGTAATATGTATAAACTAAAATAAATACAGTGGTCTCTCATATTCTATGTTTTCATACAGCACTACCTTTCCATTACAAAATTCATAACACAGGGCTTCTTTTGTCTAATGTCCTCCCAGATACATTATAATAATATGACTTGGGAGCTTCAGCAGCAGATACCTATACTGCAAGACAGAGGTACCTCTTCTCTCCACTGTGCAAATTTTGATTGAGAGCAGATACCCAGTGGGTATGGAGCACAATATTCACTGAAGAAGAGTGCTCCGTACCCGCTGCGTATCTGCTCCCAATCAAAATATTTCTGCCCCACCTGTATTAGTGATTCCACATTCACTCATACCTGTAACATTGATGTGCCAAACTGGTTTTGTTGGTTTGTGATTTACAGTAAAATGGAGTGTTCACATGGTCCACATGTGAATGAAAAAAAAACCCTGTTGATCAAAAAACCTAGTTCAGATCAAACGTGAACAAAGGATAGTTGGTTTGAATCCAGAGGCCTTTTCACAGTACAGCCAAATGGCTGTAGTGAACGAAGGCTAGGACACGCAGGGACGGATTCCCCTTTCGTATCCAGGCAGGTAAGGAACATGTGGGGATGCATTCCTTCCTGCCTAGGTGTGAAAGGGGAACCTGTCCCTGAAAAGGCCAGTGCGGGGGTGGGACGCTCCTCCCAGGCCTGCCACCATTGGGCCGAAATCGACCCAGGGGCAGGCAGGCAGGTCCCGTTCCTTCCCCAGGTTCCTGCGGGCTTGAGCTGACTCAATTGGGTAAGCTAGAGCCTGCAGGATCCCCCACCCCAGGCAACCCCCACCCTGGGTTGGGGCCTAGCAGGGGCCCGCACACGTCCACGCAACTTACCTTGTTGCAGGCAGGTTCGAAGTGGCAGGCTCAGCCGGTGGCATTGTGCATCTGCTCTGATTGGCCAATTACCCATGTCTGCAGAGAACAGCTGGGGGTCCCTGTGTCCAGCCTGGGGAGGGGGTTGCCCGGGGTGAGTTCCTGGAGGCCATCCAGATCGGGCTGCCTCAGCTGCCAGGGCACCCCTAGGTGCCCACCAGCACCCAGGGGGATGCCGCCTCCACCCCCAGTCATGTGACCACTTACCTTGTTGTGGTCATGTGGCCGGCCAGGATGATTTGCCACTCCCTGTGGTACACCGGCCCTACGCTGTCAACACCTCCGGTCCAAAGCACTGACAGCTTGGGCCCCGTCTATCATTAACGGCAGCTGTGGGCGGGGCCTGCAGCTGTTCAATAGGGAGAGTGCAAATGCTCTCCCTCCCGTACAGCTGTGGGACAGACCAGGACAGCTGGGAACGCCCTGGGCTGGGTGTAGAGTGTGATTTCATCCTCTATACCTGTAACGCGAGTGGGTGCACTGGGATGGGCCGGGGTGGTTCTGAATGGAACCGCTGGCCCAGCAGAGTGAATGCTCTGTCCCAGAGTGTTCTACTCGTGTTTGAGAGGCCCTCGTGCAAATAGGCCTCAGATCACTGCATTTCAGTTTGTGCACATCCCTCGATACCACCCATTTGATGGATATGACTGTTTTAGGTTTTGTTATAAACATAATCTTCTCTGGCTTCACATCTTTCTAACAAAGATATTCACTGCAAATTAATTCTTGGCCAGTAAACAAACTATTTACCCCTGCTAAGGCAATTGTTAATGTCTGATGTTACATGGATATTTTGTGGATGACCTTAAGGCTAAAAAATGCAACCAATTCTTGGCATCATCCTTGATTTGGACATATGATTCTGCTTCTGATGTTATTCTGTGGAAGTCTGCAGTGGCAACTGAATATCAATAAGTTTTTCCATGTTGTTAAAATTCTTAGTTGTGCAGAAAATAGTGCAGCACATTGATGGATCCAGCATCTGGGCCCTCCTTCGTACTTCCAGTGTCTGTGTAAGCCTTGTTGCGGACTTTTTCCCCTCCTGATTTTAATAACCAGTACAGACCCTTTTCAAACATAATGCTATACGTGCATGCTGTGGGTTCACAGTTGTCTCTTTTGCCTCCTTTAATGTCCTTTAATCAATAAGCATCAGCTCACGGCAACAAAATATTAACAGAAATGAAAGTGAAAAGTGAAAAAAAAAGGCAAAGATGTTTTAAAATCCCATTGCTTTTGAATTCATATTTCATTGTCAGCTATTGAAATTAAGAACAGCCTTCTGACCAGTGACTGAATAATAATGTAGCTGTTTGATATGTAAGATACTACTTCACATGCATGTAATATATGCCAAGTAAATGGAAGTAGAAGTATAAGCCATACTTTGAAATAGCAAAGACTACAGCTCTGCCCAGGATTTTAGGATTATTTTACCATGTTAGACTTACCTGTTTGTTCTTGTAAACTATTGCAGGGTTAAAAATTTGGGTTAGGGCTTACTTACAATGGATTATGTATGTATGTAACTGCTATCGCAAATACAGACAGCATGAATTGGTGTGGTGGTTGTGGTGGTAGTAGTAGTAGTAGTAGTAATGCTCTTTTAATAAAATGATGGAACAACAAACATATACAATCAACAGACAAACAACCAAAATATACTCATATAAAAATTAAATTCTAACTTATAGAATTTTGGTCTAGTGGTTTGGGAGCTGGTCTCTTATTTGGGAATACTGGGTTTGATTCCACTCGCCTCCACAAAGCCAGCTGGATGACCTTGGGCTCTCAAAGTCCCACCCACCTCACAGGGTGTTCTGTTGTGGGGAGAATATGAAGCTTTGTCAGCCACTTTGAGTCCCCTTGAATGGGTGAGAAAAGTGGGATAGAAAAGCCAACTCTTCTTCTTCTATATAAAATCAACACCAGCTCCTCACCAGATGCTTCACACCTAATTCCATGCCTAGATGGCTCACTATGGTGAATCAAAAAGGAAGAGATCATCCTTCAGCCAAAGGTCTACAGGAAAATTGTCCCACCAGTGTGGGGGAGGTCTTGAAAGGCTTGCAATCTTGAGGCGGCTGTACACATTGGTGGAACAGCCAGGTTCCTGGATAGCACATACCATGTCAGCTGAACACCAGAACCAGCAATTTTAAAATGGGCCTTGGCTCAGATTGGCAACCAGTGGGGGGCTTCTTCAAGGGGCAAAGACTTGGGCATCTTTAGGAAGATTTAAAATCATGCAAACAGCACTATTCTGTACTAAAGTCAGAGGAAGGAGAGCCAACTATTATCTAGTCAGTAAACTGTGCAGTAATCCAGATGTGGCATCACCAGAGCTAGGTCAAGCAAGTGGGTAGTCTCTGCTGTTAGAAACCTCTGGATGCACTTTACAATAAGAATCTTTTAGAAAGACGAAGCTTCCTCAGTTTATGTCATAAAATCAAGTGTCCCTACCAGACACCATTAATTAAAAATACTATAATAGAATTTTGGAATTAATGTGAAGGAAGGAAGGAAGGAAGGAAGGAAGGAAGGAAGGAAGGAAGGAAGGAAGGAAGGAAGGAAGGTTAATACTGTAGTGTATGTGTGTTTGGAATTCATAGAAAAATCCATATATATCAATGGGCACAGTAGAATAATTAAAAAATGAAACACTTAAGTAACATCCTCCCAATACATACAGTCTGTGCCGGAGAGAGCAGCTGGATATGTACATAATCCATTATGAACTATTTTCCATGGTGCCTAATTGCTAAATTCTCTTCTTCCTCTCCTCCTTGTAAGTTACCTTTTAGGAGCAAACCTTCAGATAGATTCCAGAATCTCCAACCTAAATCTGGAAAAATCTGAGTGAAAAAAGTATTTCCTATTTAAAGTTGTGTGATTTTTTAAAAGCAAGTAAATTTAGGTGACTGACAGTTTGCTTAAAGAGGAGAGGGAAACACAACTGTGAAGCTGCAACTGTAGCCAGGCCAGCAAAGGAGATGAAACACCTCTTGGGATTAAAGCCGTCTTTCTTGGCTACAGCTGTGGCAGCTTTCCCAATTATTACTAAGCAGGCAATTGTTTTTTGCCTGTCCCCCTCCCCCCGTCCCCTACAGATTGGAGGGCATGAGGCTCCATCATATTCACTCAAAATTAAAGCACTAACCTTTATTTTCCTTTGTACCTCAAGATGGAACTTGCTAAGGAAGAAAAGTGTGAATTCCTCCCTTTCCTTTCTCCTCGGAAAGTTGTAATGAAAGGAGGGAAGATTGCTGCTGTGGAATTTGTGCGAACTGAGCAAGATGAAGATGGAAACTGGCATGAAGACCAGGATCAGATTCTACGCCTGAAAGCAGATGTGGTGATCAGTGCTTTTGGTTCAATCCTGAATGACCCCAAAGGTATTGCTTAGCCATAAGCAACGTGTGACAATCACAGATAAATATTGTTCATATTGATTTTGGTTCATATTGATTTTGTCAAACTGCAAGCTAGACCCATGTGTTAAATGGTGAACCTGTTCCCCACAAGATGCTCCCCGCTTCTCTCCTTCCCCTCTCATACTTGGCATGCCCTCAAATCACGCACTACCTTTCTTCTTTCTACAGGATCATGTCTGACCAGGCTTTCTTCTCTTTGACTGTGCCCTTCCATCAACTCTTTTCATGTCCTCCCATCCCTCATCATGTCTTCAAGTCTTATCTGCTTCCCTTTGGTTTATACTGTCCTGCTGCCCCCAGCTATGCTATTTTTGGAAGACTGCTGTCTCCTGGATGCATGGACAAGCAATGTCTGCAAGGCCTTCAGATGTGATTGATTATATTTGAAGCTTTGGAGGAAATGGGCACGCATGTATGTCCATACATTAGACCTTCTGGGAGGATTTGTAATAGTGGGCCAGGAAGACAGCATATTAGCTGGGCTATGGAGAAACCACATAGGCCATTGGATAACAAGTAGAACCCATGGATATGGTAGGAGGAATAACAGGAAACAACAGTGAGAAGGCACAAAGGAACAAAACTGGCAACCCATTTTCTTAATTCGTCTTTAATTTGGTTCACTTTTAGTGTGCCACACTGTGCATTGCTCAAACCTTGCTGCCACCCCTGCCTCCAGCTCCAATCCCCCATATCCCCACCCCCCTGCTGCCCCATGCACCTCCCATAGCCCCATGCTGTCCCCTACCCTTTCCCCATCACCCCATTGTCCCTGCCTCATCATGCCACTCTGTGTTCAGGGCTGTGGGGGAGCATTTTCAGCAGTGTACCAAATTGTCCCCTGAAATGCCCTTCCCCAGAGGCTCCCAGGGTACTTTGAGGCTGTGGTGCAGAGGCATGTGTTTATCCCACCTATGCCATTCTGTGGTTAGAAAAGTAGACTGGACTATTTTGGAGCCCCTAGTTCCAACTGGAGCCAGTTAAGAGCAGTAAGGACCTTAGTTCCTAGCACTCGTGAATCTGGAGTTCCCACGATGTCCAGAGCCACTGCACAGCATGCACTGGGCCAGCCTTCTGAATGTGGAAGGCTGATCCTGGTACTTTGGAGCCATTCCTGCCCATGAAGATAAGAACAAAAAAGTCCATGTTAAAATGCTGTTTTTACAGTAGTGGATCAAGCCACTACTATACTAACAATAATTGCATTTATACTTTTCAAGCAACTGTGGAGTTACCTTGTGTAGGTTTGAAAGTTGGCAAATCCATAAAATAAACCATTTTGTGATCATCTATTAAAAACAAAAGCTTTCTGCTGCAGAATTCCTCAGAACGTGTAGGAAGCCAGCAGGAGGCATTTAATAATGGTAGTAGGACTAAAGAAAGTAGTCTTGAAATACTTTTCTATCTGAATTTCTTTCTTCTTTACATGAATAGGGGTGTTCCTGCTCCCTCAGCAAACAATTTAGATTATAGAATAATGTGCATGCCCTCAGAGTAGAATATCTCCCAGAAGATACATCTGTTAGAAAGATTCTAGGTAAGAAAACAGGCAAAGAAAGAAAGTCAACCTTTCGTTGAAAAAGAAGAAATCCTTGATGGAGTTGTGTGGGAGTTGTAAAATGTTTCTGGAAACCATATGTGAGTGCAGGATATTATCTCTAAAATTCTTAACAGCTTCAGTTTGCGTTATTAAAGAGGATGGTCTGATTTTGCAGGACGTCTGCATCCTTGCTGCTGGAAACTGCTTGCTTGGTTGGCAGTGTTGGGTTTCTGTGGTATCTCAGGAGCTGCTCCTCACGTGTGAAATACTCTCTCTGCACACGTAGAACGTTGACACCTCAATTTTTTTTCCCAGTGGGGATTTTTTAAAACCTTCCATAAAAACCAGTTATTGCTTTGAGCAAGTTAGCATTCAGCTTGATTAGTCTGTGTTTTATGCTTTCATTTTGATTGTGCATCGCATCTACAACCACATTAACTGGTATGGTTAAAAGAACCCGCAAGGAACAGTCAGGGAAATGATATCAGGCATTCACTTACAGTTTGCAAAAAATCCCTTTCTGTACTACAGCTCCAGTGGACCATTGTTAAACATGACTCACGATCGTGGGTATTCCACAGTGATCTAAAAAAGGATGTTTTCTGAATTCTGCCCTACTTTTTGAAAGGCAGCATCCAGTCCAACACTAGTGGGAACAAATAGGACTTCCATGTTTAGCCACTTCATTGTAAACGATCTGGAATAGAGATGTGCACAATTTTTATTTTTATTTTTTATTGGATTCATCTGAATTGAATGCAAGAAAATTTGTATTCGTTCGAACAATCCCTTTCTAATGTAGTGGGATTTGAATTCGATACGAATGTTCAATCCTGTACGAATACATACAAATCCCTTACAAATCCCATATGAAGCTTAATATGAACGTCTGAACTCAGCCAAATTCACATGAATTATGAATGTTACAAATATTCATGCACATCCCTAGTTTGGAATGAATGAATCTGAAGTCTGTCACAGCGTGTTTTTCCACTGTCACTATAAGTACCCATTAAGTACCCATTAATGGGTACTTCTAGTGACAGTGGAAAAACACCCACAGTTTTCATTAAATGCACAAATGCACAACCTAATAGTGGATCAGAAGGTAGTTTCAAAACGTCTTGGTTTTTTTTCCCCTTTCCATATGTTTTTAAATGTTTTTTCTACTTTTTCACCAAACATTTTTTTTGTTTTGTTGCTTAGCCTTTGTACGAAAATGAAACAAGCAACGATCTTCAAAACAGTAATGAAGTCCTGAATCCTGAAGTTAACTTTAATTAAATCTCATAAAAGCCTATTTGAGAAGCTAGACAAGCTGACTATAGATCCACAAAATCACACTGGTAGTGTCTGTCATTTCATCCCACTGTAATGCAATATCAATCAGTTTAGTGGTCTTATTCTGTTTATTCTCTTTTATTGTAGCCCAGGGGTTACAGCAACCAGAGCTGAATCTAGCAGCATGATTAAATATCAGCTTTCATTAATATCTATATGAGGATTGCTAGTTGTTGCAAGAATGAAAAGAATGCCTTGGCTGGTCTAAATCAATAGAGGAATGTAGACTGGAAGTGAGGGCAGTGATGATGTAAAAATACATATAGGACAGAGTATGGAACCTCTACATCTAACTAAAGGTGGTGGTCATCTGGACAGAGGTGGGAGACAATGATTTTGTCCCCTTTTGAGTCTTCTGTTGCTAGACTTTCTACGTGCCAGCAGTTTAGAGCACAGACTCCAGACAAATTATGCACTTTCCAGAGTGATGTTGTGGTGTACTTTGTGTGGCAAAAACACAGAAAAGTGTTCTTTTTGTTAAAAAACTATGTTCTCCCTGTGTAATTATAATAATAGAGTAATTTCTTCACACTCGTGCAGAAAGAATAGGATGCTATGGGATAAAAGTGAGTACAATTCAGATGCACAAAAAAGGATAGAACTGAATTGTCAATGACAGCAAAAGTTAAAAAGGATAGATTTAGGCTATGTAGCCCATCAATAGCTCAGTTGTATAACGTCCTCTGGCATAAAAGGCATTCTTCTTCTGCTGGCTGCATGAGAAAAATAAGGTGGGTACTTATGTCCTGGACTTCCATTCACGCTATCACCAGGGTGAGAAATGGCTGTAGAACTAGGTGGTAAAAAGTTGTGATAACTGAATTTCTACTACCCTAGTGCACTCACAACCGGAGGTAATTTTATGTTCAGTGCAGTAGACATTGTGTTAATATTCTTTAGTTCCTTTTCCCCAGTTTTTTTGTATAAAGTAGTCCACTGAATCCTGCTATATTTAACAGTAAATCTTCTCAGTTAGACATACATTTGCAGGGCTTCAGTTTCAAGTTTTAATGTCAGGGAAAGAGATAAAAAGTTTAGGCCTTTTCTGCACTTACATCCACTTGTCTGGATCAGTTAGTCCAGGGGCATTTCTGCATTTAGCTTCCTGTCCGTTGGATGGGGAAAGTGCACAACAGACTAACATGTACTAGGGTCCATATTTCTTAACGCTAATACACGCTAGCCTCCACACACACGCACACTCACCTTCATCCAGTCATATGTCTGATTGCTGGCAGAGCACCCCATTTTGATTGCAGTGCCTCATGTGACTGCATGTGTGCCAGTGACAGTGACACTTGCACATGTGCAGTCATATTTGGGGGTCATCTGAGGTGCCAGTGCTCTTGTCCGGCACCTCAGATAACCCCTTGCACCGGAAATAGTGTGAATGGTCTCTGGCTGGATGCATCAAGTAAGTTTCAGGGAAGTGCTAGTTTGCATCTCACCATTAGCATCCAGTACATTAACATCTGGGGAGGCAGGAGGCATTTCTAGGTTGTAAATACTTCCTGCTAGTGCAATAGTTAGCCTATTGCAAACTACAAGGCCTATTGCAAACTATGGGTATTTTTCCACGGTCAGTTAGTACCCATTAAGGACCCATTTGGTGTGTGAGCCAGATGACCCCATTTCCACCATGGCATCCATTTGGGACACATTTGTTTCCACCGCCACTCAGGAAATCCGGATCATATGGGTACATCTCAGCCTTTAATCTGGATTTTCTGTAGACCCCATTAATGGGGTCTACAATGGGGTCTACAGCCAGAAAACCCGGATTAAAGGGAGCCTGTTTCCACAAGAAACAAGCAATGGGGTCTAGAGGAGGTTAGGAGGAGGGGATGCACCCATGGGGGGGGGGGAGCCCCGAAATCCCAGCTTTGAAGTGATTTCAGAGTTATTTTGAAATCATTCAGAAATGACTCTGAAGTCACTCCGAAGAGATTGGCAAAGGCTTCGGAGGCGCTCTGGAGCGATTTCCCTCTGACATCGCGGATGCTCTGGGGCCGTTTTGCGCTGACTTTGAAGACTTAGGGACTCTGGAGCAGCTTCAAAGTCTGGGCTGGTCTCTTCGAAAAGACTTCAGAGATCACACCCTCGTCCCCCGAAACTCCTGGGGTGATGGACAGACCCCTTGGGGGTCGATCCGGA
>MTQE01001134.1:26608883-26620697 GCA_014337955.1 Aspidoscelis marmoratus | reverse complement strand
CTTAATCTGGATCTACTAGATCTACTAGATCTGAATTAAGGAATGTCCCCATTCCTTAGATCCAGATCTTCTTAGTTCCTTTAGATCTGGATCTAAGGAGCGTGGTGGAAAAACACCTTATGACTCCAACAGTTAACCTATTGCAAACTATGAGGCCAAGTATTTGGACTGGAACAAGACTCTCCACATTGTGATAGCTGTTCTGGTCTACCCCTCAAATTGGCCCCAATATTTATAAGAGCTTCACTGTCAGCCTCTGAAAGCTCTAATGACCAGGAATGAATATTCTTGGCCTTGGAGTCTCCAGGGTATCCATTTTGGCAACACAGCTTGTTGTGTAGCCAAAATGTGTCCCATGGTAAACTAGACCACAAAGTTATGAGCCTTCAGCATCCTTCCTTTGTCTAGTTTACCACTGATTAGCTATCTTTGACCTCCTGATCTGAATTATGTTCCTTCTGGTGCTGGTGTACTGTGCAAAAGGAGGCTCCAAAACCTCTTTGTAAACCGATTTAAGGGTAAGTGCCGACCCTTGGAACAGTTTTGAGCATATTCCAGTTTTAATTGTGAGCACTACAAAATATTATATACGACCATATTCTCAGCTAAACAGAAGTGCTTACAAGGAATAATAAAATAAAGGCCCTGGAATTATTTTTTCCACAACTCTACCCTTCTCAAAATAGTGTTTCAATAACATTTTATTGTAATTTGATTCACAATGGCATGTTGTTGTTCCACAACACTGAACCTCTTCCTGATCCAATATCAGCAGTGCTCAAGAAGCATGTATTGTTTACAGATTAGTGGGGTGATGCTAAATCATGCCTTGTTAAAAGATTTAAAAAATGAATTGTTTAAAAGGTTTTTTAAATAGATGGTGGAAAGAAGAAACGAGAAAACTACAATAATAATTCTAAATATACATAGTTTGTACCCTTGTCCCTGTTTTCTTCTGGGTTGCAAGAAGTTTTTGTTTTCTCTGTGTTTGAGCTCCATAGTTTTGCTTTGAGAATTGCATTTGTTTTTAAGGAAATTGTTTGTAGCTTTGGCAACACTTTCTGCTTAATGGAAGAAGCTGAGCTACTTCCTAACTCCATAATTATGCATAATTCTCCTCTCCATTTTCACTGTCAAAGTCATTCAGCTAAGAACTTTTCAACTATACAAGGAATCCTTCAATATTAGTTTTCACTCCCAGAACTGTCTACATCTAAATTTCCTTCTGTGAGACTTTTGATTACAACCAGGGTCATGACACAACCTGAAAAAGACCAAGACTGCAACTGGGACTATATTTGAAACGCTCAGGGCAGGTCACAATAAACCAATATAAAAAGAAATAAAATAAGTCATTTAAAATTGTGAAATGTAGTTTTAGGATGGGGAGCTATTCTTTCGGCAAAAAGCCAAGATAAAAGTGGTGTGTCTTTAGCAAACATCTAAATACTGTATATACAAGGAAGGCAGTTGTCACTCCCAAGATGGAAGACTTTTATAACACCTGTGCTCTCCAGTGAAGTATGGCTACTCTCCAAAATGTCAATGTGCTTTAGATATAACACTGAGTTCTTTCTTAATGGATGGGAATAGTTGATAATGCCGCTGCTCTCACTTCTCCAGATAAACTAAGTAGGCATTGCTCTCAGTCCAAAATTAATTCTTGATTTTTCTTTTTTTTATCAACAACCAACCACCTTGGCAATAGGAATGGCCGACAAATGTTCATCAGCTTTGAATTCAAAACTTTGACGCTTTGCGTACAAATTGAAAGAGACTCACATTTGTAACACCCTTCACATGTGAAGCAAACGTATCTGGCCTTTGTAGAAGCTTCAACGTGGCCAGCTCTGCCCACCCATTACCTCACATCCTCAATGGCTGCACCCGCTTACCTTCAAATCTGGTTGCCGCCCCCACTGCAACTACCATCATGCCCTTGGGAATCATGAGAGCAGCCACTCCAGCTGTGTGTGCATCTCTGGGCAGCCTAGGTTGAGCCTCTGAGGAGAGTGTGATGGCGGCAAAAGGAGACAAATATTTACATGAGAAGGTGAAACACTCTACATTCATGGGAGGGGGGGGGGCTTCACATGAATCTTAACATTTCCCCCCTTCAATTTGAATTGAATCAAAGGGAAAAAGTGCACATCCCTACTTGGCACATTTTGGTACAAGGTGGTATATAAACCTAAATTTAAATTTTCCAGGTCTTCTCTTTTTCCTTGTCTACCCAATCCCCCTAAAAACCACCTCCTTAACTGCTACTTAACACAAGGTCACATTATGGAAAAATATCAATACTGAGTCAGTATTATGTCTTTTGATGAGAAACATACTATACAGTGCTTGATACAATCCAGTGTTACCAAAGGTCTGTTATGGTAGCCATTTGCAGATCTTAGTTCTTTTGAAATAAGTGTCATGGCAACTGAAGGCCTATGGATTGATCCAACTACCAATTCGGAAAGATGAGGTCAAGGTATATGTCCATTTGCATCACCTGTGGCTACCATGCAGTCTTCACTCCAGCAGCTGTATGGAGGGACTGAAAAGATGAATAACATGTCCATGCAGAAAATGCTTGTATCATTTATGAGGAATTTCTGTGAAAACTTATAGAAGGTGTATATTTTCCACTAAAATTATTTTAAGAGTTAAAAGAGGAGTTGCTTTTGAGGGCTATTTTAAGCCTAGGCATCACATTGCTAAATGTTGCCTTAGACAGTTGCCGTGAAGCACAACGTGATCGTTCTGTAATTATTTTTTTCCTTCCCCCAATGACTGCACAGGAATAGTTTTCCCTCCCTTGTGAATAGATAGGCTGAGAGTTGCTGCTTATCATTTTTTGCCAGGTTTGACTAGGAGTTCATATCAAATAGGCTCTTACTAGGAGACTATTGATAAATCTTAAGTTTGGCATCAAACCTAAGCCTTAAAAACTGTATTATATTTCTGCAGGAACTACAGTAAAGAATAAAATATAATTAGGATTGAATAGGGTTAGGGATTTTTGTGTGGGGGATAGGTACAGAAGCAGACAGCTTGAAATGCTGCACCATCTTTAAATAATGCAAAGATAGATCTCGTTGAACAACTGCAATTTGTTTTATAAATAAATCTCAAAAATGGTCCAAACTGAATTCAAAGAAAATATGTTATTTTCAGTTTGTTAGATAGTGAGGTAGTAGCAGTAGTAATAGTAGTAGTGAGCACCTGAAGTATAATAGACTGAGAGCATCTGTGGGTTCAAAACCCTACTCTGTCATGAAAGCTTACTGGGTCTTAGACAAGTCATAACAAAGGAGCCCTCCCAAGGCTGGGGCAGATCATTCTATGCTGGAACAATGTCATCTGCACAGTTCCAACTGTTCCAGCCCAGAGCTCATGTGAGCTTCAGGGGTGACCTCTGCAAGCTCTGACCAAGAACTAAAGTTCCTGGCCTCAGAGCCCTGAGCAGTCCATTTCAGCAGTGCAATAAAGGACACTGCCAAAATAGGTTCCCCTGTAAAACCAAACATGTTGGCATGCACTTTCTGCATGTCTGTGTGATCTGGATTATGCCCCTCTAGTATACTAGTACACCTTAATATCAAGGTCTACCGTTGATGCAGATTGTAGCCCTTTGATCTGGATTACATTTCATTCTATGAGGATGAAACATGCTAGCAGTGGATGCCTTCCAAATTCTGCAAAATTGTGCAGAATGGAGGCGGCCCAAGTAGCCATGGGCCTGATGGCACGCGCCCGGCTCTCCCTCGCATCCCGCTGATCGCCACTTTGCACATGCCAGGCGGCCACCGCAGCAGCAGCCAAGGCCCACCACCCGAGCTGCACGGCCGGCAGAGCGCGCCCTTGGTAACCGCTGCGCCCGAACTACCCGCGAGGGCCTCCAATGGGGCGACAGCTGTCAAATGCTGCCTTGGTGCCCCGCCGCGCGCCCACTGCACCTGGCCTGCACGTGATTGATGGACAAGCCGCCGATTGGTCCGCAGCTGCTCGCCGCCGAGGCTGCGGGTGCCCGGAAAGGCGTGGTGAGTGACGGCTAGGAGGACCAATTGCCAAGCCCCGGGCGCGGCGGGCAATCTTATGTGTGCTTGCCTGTCCTCGGTAGCCCCCGGTCCCCGCATGTGCGGACGTAAGTGGCGTGTGGCGATCCGCATCTGGCGGATCTGGATCTACCGGGAAATGGACCACTGCAAACCGGATCCGCAGAAACCGGCTTTCATTGATCCACATCTACTCCCAACCCTGTCTTTGTAGATCCGGATCTATTACAAACCGGTTCTACGGAATCCCCCTCTTTTATGAACCGGTTTTACTAAATCCGGGTGTCATAAAACCAGTTTTATTTGCCCCTGTGCGGAAGCACCCTTGGTGTACTTTCTGGTGCAGAACACCAACAAGGGGAATAAATGTCCACAATCTCACAGGTAATCTCTGCTATTGCCAGTCCCAAGCCCAGATAAAAAAGGAGGAAGGTGTCCAGCATCAGGCATATAAGAGAAGCCCCACAGCCCATCTAGTCTTGGATCTTGTTTCACACAGTGCCCTACCAGTTGCTTTTAGAAATTCTCAAACAGAAGATAAGGACAAAACCCTTTTGACTCCTTGTAAATGGCCTTTATAGGCATCCTGCCTTTCTCTCCAACCTGAAGTCAATATCAAGGCATCCATTCTAGTAGGCATTGTTATATCTGTTCTTCATGAATTTTTCTAACTTTTCTTAAAGCTGTCCAGTCTAGGTAGTTTCACTACCTCTTCTGATAGTAAATTCCAAGGACTAGTGATTCTGTGGATGAAGAAAATAAGTTTGCAAATAGACAGCATCTCTCTCTGTACCTGTTTAATTTGTGCAATATTTCCTGGTTCATTTGGATCTCCTTGAATACTCATCACATCTAGCTTCACTTTGGTTGCCTGTTTCTACCCTTTGTTTTTGCATTGAATATTATCAGACTCTTCCCTAAGCAATGAGTGATCCTTCCTGAACGGGATGCTCTTCTGCTCCTGTCATCTTTTCTCCTGTTATCAGTTTAAAAGCTGCACCTTTTTTATTTTAAATGCCAGCAGTTTGCCCCCATTTTGGTTCAGGTAGAGCTCATCCATCATGTTCAGGCCCAACTTCTCTCAGAATGTTTCCCAGTAACTAACAAATAGGTGACCCTCCACTTGCTTCCATCATCTCATTCATTCAGTAAGACATTTAAACTTTCCCTGCCCGTGAAACAAACAGCATTTCAGAGAAAGCTACTTTGGAGGTCTTGGCTTTCAGCTTTCTGCCTAGCAATCTAAGCTTAGATTGTAGGACTTGCCTACTACATTTCAAGATGTCATTGGTGTCCTATGTAGCAGCCTGTCACTATCCAACAGCTACAACAGACAGGCTTAGTGCACTTATAGGCAGTCAGGGCCACCTCCAGACATCACTTTAAATTCTGCAATTTATCAATTTATCAATATAAAGTACATATGGAATTATCACATCCACTGTTCAAGGGTTAGAGCGATACTCTGCATTTTAGCATTTGCTGCAGCAGTGGAGTGTAGTTACAGCTGTAAGGTTTTCTTTCCACGTGACCTAACCCTCCTGTTGCACCATACTGGTGACAAGTAGTTTCCCATAACGTAATTCTAGTGACAGCTCACACTGAACTCTCATTGTTTTTCTTGCACAGGAATCCAGACAGTGCTGCAGTTATGGAATAACAGAATACTGGGCTGTGATAGTTAATTTTACAGGAATAACAGTAACCTGGGAAATCAGGTCTTTGTCTGGGACTGTGTCAGGAGCACTATTATTATGTCTGGCAAATAAGTACAATTACGAAATAATTGCAGGGGTTGGATCCAGTCCAGATCAAAATGTTGTCAGAATGCTAAACCAGATGCAAACATTTATTAGACTCTATGATAATGATGATGAAACATACTGACAAAATCTCCATTGGTCAACTACAAAAGGTCACACTGCTCAAACCCACACACAACCTATGCCAATACCTTATGTCATCCTAACGTTCATGGAGAGAACTTGATGGAAAATGAAGGCTAACACCAGCTGTGGTATCATGTTGCATGATAATGAAATGATGATGATGATGATGCATTAGTACCTCTGGTAATCCTGTGTCTTTGGGAACAATCTAATTATCAGAGTATCAAACTGGTAGTTAGTTAACATCTACCAAACTGTGTGATGATTAGATAGATAGATAGATAGATAGATAGATAGATAGATAGATAGATAGATAGATAGATAGATAGATAGGCAGGCAGGCAGGCAGGCAGGCAGGCAGGCAGGCAGGCAGGCAGGCAGGCAGGCAGGCAGGCTCCATAACTGATTGCAATATATCAACCAATCTCAGTATGTGACGGCCTTAAATCATCCCTTGACTTTTTGATAAAGTAAATTGAAATATATAATTCAGTTCTTCTCTATTATAGTGTGGTTATATTCAGAGGTAACTTTCTTTTCTCTGTGAATTATTCAGAATGCTTGTAATTTGATACTGCAGTATGATGTTTAATATTTTTACATGGAGTTTTACTTAAAAAAAAAGATAACAGCAACAATAATACAACTAATAACTGGAAGTCAAATATTTCATAAGGTAAGTTTACATTGAGTTGAGGTAGCTTCAAAATAGCTGAGAAGTGTTTTCATTTTGTTTCATTAGTGACATTTTTCAGTTGAAAAACATTGTAAAAGCCTAATGTGCTACAAGAGTTATTAGGATCAGCAGACTCCAGGAGGTGTCCAAAAAGGGCAGAGTCATGGTGATGCATTCTATACATGATGAGAGGGGGAAAGTGTTGAAAAGAACTAACAAAAGAACACTGAATAAGCTCATGATCGTTTGCATTAGCAGTTGGATTCTTGAAATAGATTAGACTTCCTGCAGATTGCATCAGCATTGCTGTTTCTGGCTTTTTCTTAGTCTTTTCATTTGTTGTGCAATTGGTGTTATTTGAATAGTTGTCCAACATTGTCTGTGTGCAATTAAACTTATTTTCAGCTTACAGAATACTTAGAATAATGTCAGGAGGAGTAAGGTCATGACTGGGAGTATTTCGTCAAACCTCTAGAACTTATTTTGACCCATAATGGGTCTACCAGGTCTGAAAGCCATAGACTTTGTTGCCTTGACGAGATCATGCATCATCTTGCTTGGTAGTATCTTTGCCAGTTTCCAGAAAGCAGCACGTAGTGCCAGTGACTCTGCTTGGTGGCACCCACTTTTAGTCAGCTTAAGAAACCAAACCTGCTATTGCCTCCCTCCTATGAAAAGGACGGTCTTCCACCTGATAGCTGCAGGAGACAGCACCTACTTCCCACCAGCCTGAAAAGCAGTACCCACTGGGTTAGGAAATGTGGCAAAGAATTTTCCCTCAGCTGTTCCAGTCAGCACAAGGAGCCGTTCTGAAGTTAGTGATCATGGATCAAAATTATTCAGAGGTTGTGTTCTGTTAAAGACAACAGGATTATAAATGTGTCTTAGTAAGTTCAGACTGCATTGCAGCTGACTAGCCAGGTTTTCTCCATAATAAACTCGCCAGAAAGTGTGTCTTCACAACTCAGAAACTCAGTGTAAAGGTACTGCCATTATTTTCTTGTGTGTACTCATTTAAGCAGAAGTCACTACATTTTCCAGCTGCATCCAAGAGTACAGTGCCAGTTTTACAGTGAAAGAGCTTTGTAAGATGTATATCAAAAATAACATTAATGAGCTGCAAACACCAAAATTACAGGAACTTATGAAATTGGTTAAACATAAAATACCATTAAACTGTTTACTGAGGCTTCACAGAAATACTGCAGCTAATGAGCATTTCTGCTATTTAAATAACCCCAAATTGAACACACATTACATGGATACGTAATTAGTAATGGCAGTGAAGCACACACTGTGTCACTTTTAGAGCTTTATTTGAGGAATCTTTTCCATTTGATTTGTTTTGCTAATTAAAATATTTTCTAGCTTTCCAATATATCTTAATTTTACTGGTGCGTCCCCCTCCCCAAAGTGGTGTATAATTGGTTGATGCTTTTCCATTTGTGTGTATTTGCTCAATGAACTCAGTGGTTTGAACTATAATGTATGATACAAAAGTAAATTTTTGTTTCTGCACATGAACGTGTACCTCTTGGTGGCCTTCATGTATTGGCACATGGTTTGAATGATCTCTACAGTTGGTATTTCTGGTGTTTAACCTTCATATACACATTTGTAAGAGTGCAGGCATCTCTAAAAAGAGGAGGAGGAGACCCATTTGAGGGGACTCAAAGTAGCTGACAAAGCTTTCTGTTCTCCCCACAACAGACACTCTGTGGAATAGGTGGGGCTGTGAGAGCTCAGAAGAGAGCAGTGACTAGCCCAAGGTCACCCAACTGGCTTTGTGGAGGAGTGCGGAATGAAACCTGGTATTCCCAGATTGTCCAGCTCCCTAACCACTGAAATAGTGGTTCCAAAACATGGGGGGAAGATCATGTAAAAGAGAATACATAAGCATAAGATCTAGGAGATCTTAGTGACTGGTTATTTCAGCATCTGCACATCATCTTAAAGGAAGGTACATGTTGATTACCTTTCCTGCCTTTAAAATGTTGCCTATACAGCTGCATGGCACACTTACATGGTTACTGGTATTGATTTTGCAATTAAAATATTCTATCCATTCACAAGAGTTGTTATGAGCAAGGACCTTCTTCTCCTTCTCAAAAATAGAGTTCCAAAATAAAACACTTCTTTCTTTATTAAAAAGACAAGAATGAAAGAAAGATTTCATAAGCTGCCGGAAGGAAATGCTGTTTGAACAGCTGATTGTCAAGCACCAGCATAGCAGATCGATATAATGTATCTGCACTAAGCAGTTGCTAAAAGGATTAACTCTAAACGTTCTTTGTTAAGCGATGATTGACAGACGCTCACTGCAGTTAGGCTGGACTAGGTAAAGTCAAAGGGAAGGAGGATATTTTGGTAGGGATATCTAACTCCAGCTATCCCATAGGAACTGGAAGACAGGGGTCAAAACCTTAGTGCTCTCTGATAAGGGGATACTAAAACTAAAGGTACCCAATGACTTCTCTCACTTTCTGGCATATTGCTGGCAGAGCTAAACTAGGTCTTTGCAAGGAGACTGAAAACACTTACAAAGCTGCAGAAGCACTGGAGTGAGGATCAGAGCTGACAGCACAGTTGGGATAAATATACAAAAGTACTTGGCTGCAGGGAGTTTGGTGAACTGGGTTGTCACATAGCAAGAGATCCAGCACTAGAAAACTGACTAATGATGGATTGCCCATCAGGAAGTTGGGTACAGAAGACATGTTGTGCCCTATCCACCTTAATTTTGGCATGGGGTTGTCACTCCAAGGAAGGAGACACTTCTGAACAGGTCAAAATGTGACTCCCATAGACTGTAATGCCAAGTTAAAAATGGAACCAATGTGTTTTGAGGGCCACATTAAAATTTGTGTCAGAGTTAGGGGTGTGCACGAATGCAATTTTCAGGATTTGATTCGAATAAAATATCTGAAAATTCTATTCGATTTGAATCTTTAAATTCAATACAAATTAAGCACATTTGAATATTCATTCAAATTTTCAGTTTGAATTTGCACTTATGAATGTCGACAACATTCATATGTGCCTGTACGCATCCCGTACATGACTGTATGTATCTCATATTTATCCCATATGCAACCCGTTTTCATCCCATGTGGATCTGTAAAATGAGGGAAAGATGCATACATCCCATGTGGATGCGGGAAAGATGCGTAATATGCAAGTATACATCGTGTCCAAACCCGTACGAATGTCTGAATAATTCAAATAAATAGATTTGAAAATTCAAAATCCATTTGAATGTTTAAATTCAAATTTAAGGACATTCAATTCAAATTCAAATGTTGAAGTTTGGATAAATTTGATTGAATTTCTAATGTCTTTGAATATCCGTGCTCATCCCTAGTCAGGGTGCAAGGTTTAATAATGTGTGCATAGGGCAGACATTGTGCGCCAGTTGCAAGCAACCTATCTGGATTGCTATATTCCTACGATAACGTTGAAATATTCGGACATCATCCCCTCTGCAGATCAAATCACTGTAAGACAACATTCCTGATGTTTGCATTTAAGATTCATAGCTGTCTTTTGGTTAAAGGAAGTTGTCAAAAGTTACTCATTGATAGGATGCATTTTGACAGCTTTTAGGCATTTTGATTAGAATGTACTAACTCTGGCTAGATTTTAAGCATTGCCTAATCACCCTGCAAAAATATTATGTTGACCATTGGTAGCCCTTTTGCAACAGGATATTTCTTTGTAGGGAAAAGGAGGGGGTCTTATACAAAAGTCATACTTGTTACATTTTAAAATGGAATTTTCTGGTTCCAGTGTGAAGATTGTCAGGATTTTCATGCACTTTGGTCAAGCCCTGGCCTGGGCTTTCAGCATTTCATATCAGTCCAATAATTTATACGCCTTGGCACAAATTAGCTTGATGCCTCATGTATTAAGCCTGATTAATTTCAGAAGTAATGAGCACATCTGGTAACAAGGTCCTGAGGAAATTCTGCAACTGTAGAAATGTATGTGGATATGTGTACAAACAGATAGGGAAAGAATAATAACATCAAGACATCTCAGCAATGACTTGCACATGCTCAGGTTTTGTGGAGTCTTGTACTTTGGAGAAAACAGAATTACCAGAAAATGAAAGAAGCAGCTGAACTGGATTACACTGAAAGATGGCATGGCTGGTTGTCTGCAGTTCTGAAGATGAGTATTTCACAGAGTAGTAGAAGTAGAATCAAACCCGGTATTCCCAGATAAGAGTCCAACTCCCTAACCACTAGACCAAACTGGCTCACATTCATTGTTGTAGCAAATCATCTGCATGACTAGGGATACTTTCTTTGACCCCTGCAGACAATAAATGAATTCAGCTGAGATTTCAGATGCCAGGAGAAAACAAATTTAGTCTTGACACTTTGCAAATTATTATAACATACTTAACCAAATTCATGCTTTATTTCAGCTTAGCTTAGTTTTCTGCAAGCGGTGGACTTTAAAGGAGACTAATCACTTCTGACCCTGAAAGTGACAAAGTACTTCCAGTTTCAAAATTAGCTGCTGAAACGTGCAAAACAGTAAATTTTACGTGTAATTTATTTATTTAGTTAGTTAGTTAGTTAGTTAGTTTTGTCTCAGCCATTAGTATCATAGCATTCAGGGTTTTAAAATATCTTGTGCTTGGCATTAGCAGCATTAGCAGCTCTATGTGGTATTCATATTAATTTGTCACAATAACATTTTGTTGACTGTATCAAAAATTAGATACAGAGCATAATTATTGCTTTATTTCAGTGTGTTCCGAGATATTGCCTCTGCGATTGAATTCAGTCGGTAGCTCTTTCTTTTCCCGCTAGGGCTGTGCACGAATGTTCTAAACATTCAAAATTCAATCAAATGCGGACATTCAAATTCAAATAGAATGTCTTCACATTCAAATTTAGACATTCAAATGAATTTTGAATGTTCCAGAGCTTTCATTTGAATGATTTGAATGATTAGAAAGTACAGATACATATGTATTACATATGTACCTGTACGAATCTCATACATAACTGTATGCATTTGCGCTTATAATATGGGATGAAAGCAGGATGCATACAGGATAAAACAGGATGCGTACGAAGCACGTACAGATATGTATAACACATACAAATGTTGTCCACATTCATAGCTTTAAATACAAATGTTGACATTTGTATCTTCAGATTTGAATCTAACATTCAAATGAATAGAT
>MTQE01001134.1:26583856-26604849 GCA_014337955.1 Aspidoscelis marmoratus | reverse complement strand
ACAGCATTTTGAATGCATGGAAATATTTTTGTGCTGCCCACTTTTTTTTTTAAATGTTTTCAGCACTTCCAACACTTTAAAAGAATACATATACATATAAAACAAGGGTATCACACAAAGAAAGCAGCTTATCTGGCAGTAAAGACAGGAGACCACAGGGGTAAGACAAGAGAGTCTTTGCTTGTGGACAGAAATTTATACAAGTTAAAGATATATAAGGAATAAGCCAAGCAGGTGAATGAACAGTTCTTCCCACTGGTGCTGAGAGACTCATATTTTCTTCTCTTCACTTGTTCTTGCTGTCTCAGATAGGCTTTCCTGTGGTGGTAAACAAGTCATAAGACAAATGCAGTGTGTAGAACTCAGCAGATTGTAAAAATGGGGCTGTTGTTAAGCAAAGAGAAGAAAAATGTGGCCTTCTCACGTAACTACAGTTAAAGTGGTATTGAACATTTAATTTTAAACTATTTAAACTGAGAAGTTTTCATATATAAATAAAGTTGAGCTTCACTACTCAACTTTATTTGTACAGTCACAGACCAAAATCAGCAAATGTTAAAAAGTATAAAATTTATGGAAAGTTATTTAAAATAACTTTGATATTCATTGTGTGCAGCAAATAATTTTTGGATCTGATGTGAAAGGCTGCATCCACATGCATTTTTTTTAAAAAAGGAGCTCCTAAAAGCGGCTTAGAAATGGTAGCAGGTTTCAGCCAATATCATCTCATCTCTAACCCACATTAAGACCCTTTCTGCACTAGACCCTATTTTAGTTTATATCTAGGACTAGGAACCTGCCATCCTCATGCTGGTGCAGACTACAACAGGCCTATAGATTTTCAAAATAACTACTGCCCTCTGGGATATATAGCATGAGCTATCCACTGATTTTAGAGGTGGTGATTAAAAGTTTGTAGATCAGTAATTTAATGAGAGTTGCCATATTGCCAGCAGTGCTGGATAGAGTGGTGACTACTATTCTAGAACAATTTCATTCTGGATTCAGGCAGCATTATGCCACTTGAGACAGCCTTGATCATTCTATAGATGGCTTTTCTTGATTTCTCGGTGGTTTTTGATGCCATTAACCATGGTATCTTGTTGGAGCAATTAAAAACTGGGACTTGGGGGATGGTTCTACAGCATTTATCTTCCTGTTTCTGAGGTGGACTCCAAACAGTAGCAATGTGGAGTTTTTCAGGCACTTTTCTGTGTCAGGAGCTTTCAGTATACTGTTGATACCAAACTCTTGTTTTTCAATTTCTTTTGGGTTGTCAAAACTAATTAAAATGCCTGGTTAATTCCTGGAGGCAATAATGGCTTGAACGTGGACCAATAAATGGAAGCTCAATCCAGACAAGATGGAGGTACTATGTGACATGGGGACCCGTGTTAGGGAACACACAATTTTAGATGGGATCATTTTGCCTCCGAAAGAATGTTAATGTGATTTGGGGTGCTTCTGATTCATTGCTGATTCATTACTAGAGAATTAAGTTCTGGTGGTAGCTAGGAGTGCCTATCTTCATTCCTGACTTAATCCTTACTTGGATGGGAACAGCAAGGCCATGGTGATCCATGCTCTGGTAACCACCATACTAGACTACTGCTTTGTGCTGTACATGGGGCTGGTCTTTGAGGAGCTGAAACTATTGCAGAATGCAGCAGCTCAACTGCTGAGGGAATTTCCAGTTGGATGCACATCACACCAGTCTTGTAAGATCTGTATTGATTACCTATTTGTTACTGTTTGGAAAGCCCAATTCAAGATATTGATGTTAACATATTAAGCCTTAAATGACTTGGGTTCTCTCATATGGACCTCCTTGGTCATTACCACCATAAGGGGAAGCTCTTCTTGTAGATTCACTGCCTTCACAGGTGCAAGGCGTGGTGGCACATAAGAGGCCCTTTTCTGTTGCTGTCTCACAGAAAGGGCCTCCAAGTGGAGGTGGGCAGAGTCCAGCATTATATGGTTTTCAATGCCTGGGTTAGACATATATCTTCATTCAGGCCTTTGATGCTTAGCTTCCCCTAAAAGTAATTCTGCCTAGGTGAGGGGATTATATTTTAAGCATGTTTTATTCTTTTTTGTTGATTGGTTGTTTTTATTGACTTGTAGCCTGCAGTGAATGAACAAATGAACGAATGAAAATAGATTGCACAACTAACCAGACCTGGGAACTGGACAAGGAGGGTTGATAAGGAGTATTTGGAACAAGAGTAAATTGCTAATCTTCATATAAATATGGCTTCAATCTGTTGGTATTCAATGTAAAACAAATGTTAAAAACTGAAGTCTTGATCTGCAAAGAAAAGATCAATGCTGGGGCAACATTTTTGCAGTCAGATATTGTTGGCTGTCAATCCAATTCTACCTCCAGATTCAAGCGTCTCTCTCAACTTGGGGGAAGAAAACTAATGCTTTCTATTCCTCAGAAAAACTCAGTAAAGGCTTAGACCCAAAGAATGAGGAAAAGGAAGCAGAACCCTGCTCTGCTCTTTAAAAGATATAGAATAAGAAAGATAGAAAGATTGTTTGATTGATGAGTCATTCCATAGAAAATAGATGTCAAACTCAGGCCTTTGGGCCAAGTCTGTCTTACAGTGTTATCATATTTAGCCCACAAGAAAATACCAAATGCCTAGAGCTGACCTTCCAGTAGACAGTGCATGCACCAGTAACACTACAAATCTTAGAATGCTCTGCTGGTGCATCAGTAAAGACCCACAAGTGCCCCTCCCCTGTTGACATTCATTAGTGACCTCATGCTACCAGTCACATCAGGCCACCCCACCCAAAGGTGGTAAAATGAAAGGTGGAAAACAGAACCTTTCTACAAAAGTGAATACTAAAGATGTGTCTTTTAATTTACATTTTATTTCACATGTCTTTATAGTATTAAGCTTTGCTTGTTCCAGATTCAATGTTGAAGCAAAACTTAAGGTTCATCATTATATCTGATAAGGAAAAGCTTCCTCAATTATAGACATTTTTGGCCCACAATATCAAGGTTGGCCCACAACTTTGTTCAAGATTTTGACCTACTATGTATTTGAGTTTGACACCCCTGTCATAGAAGAACAAATGAGTGGCATAGGAGACTGCTAATTAATGTTAATTTAGCCGTACTCCCTCCTATGTGGTAGCTTTGTGCCACTGAAACTGTGGCAGAGCAAGGAACCAATGTGTTTAACAGAACTGCTCCAATATACCACTTTGTGGGCTTTTTGTTGTTGTTGTTTGTTTTTGTTTCTTTGCTGTAGAGCAGTGGTTCTCAACCTGGGGGTCGGGACCCCTCTGGGGGTCAAACTACCCTTTCAAAGGGGTCACGACGAGTCTCCCGCTGCCCTTCCCTCCCACCTCCCAGCTGCTCCGTCGCTGTGGTTGGGGGTCTCCACAACATGAGGAACTCCATTAAGGGGTCGCGGCATTAGGAAGGTTGAGAACCACTGCAGTAGAGAAACAAAGACATAAACTTGGGAGGTAAAAAATAAGGACACAGGAGTGAAAATTCTGTGTGTTTCTGGGGGGGGGGGGGAATCATGTCCCTTCACCACTCTGCCAGGCCCAAGGTGCCAAGAGGCTGGTGGAGTCTTGGGCAGGTGGTGGATGACAGGCATAGTATGATAAGGCTGTCCTCTGCCATTATTTTGGTTCAGATATGTGCTTACAAGAAAGTTAAAAGCCTGGTGTCAACAAGCAGTGACCCATCTATCTTTCTGTATATAATCATCTGTTTTAAAACCATTTAAGAGTATTGTGGCCATTGAGCATTTATACTGTAATCTTTTCCCACAAAACTCTGATCAGTCTTAATGAAATATTTGATATACATGTGATGTGAGTCCTAAAAAACTTTAACCCTAAAGGAATTTGGTTAGAGAGCTATAATATTTTTGACCATGTAAGAGAAATATGAGATTTACAGTATAGTTCTCCGACCAGGTGTAAAAAGTTTCCCATTCTATGTGATATCACTTGGCATAGACCATAGAAAAAAAAGGCAGGTACTGCCATTTTATCATAGCTAAAAGCTTGGAAGGCAGATGGGGAATAGGTAGAAGGGAAGAAATCAATTTGTATTCAGCTAGGGTAGAAGAAGGAGCTGGATTTAAAGCTGCAGCAAGAAGATGGCAATGTTATTTTGTTAAAAATGTTTAGAATGCTTCAGCCTTGGTTATCACTCACAGGGTAATTTACAGCATCTAGATCATGATCTCTAAATTTCTCCACTGGCTCTAGCTCTACTCATTTCAGTGGGGATTGCACTGAGTGCTTTGAGGTAAAATACTTATGTGGAATTAGACGCAATTGCCTATATGCCATCAGCCTGTGTGCAAGATTTAAAAAAAAATTAAAAAAGAATTCTCTATAAAAGCCTTTATCTACAGTACTTTAATCCAATGACTTTAAGGGAAAGTAAATTTAAAAAAGGTAAGAAAGGTACAATAAATACTGCTGGGGTTTTGTTAAGATAGAGATATTTTTATATATATGTGGTGGAATTTGCTTCAAATTGTAGCTTTTTTTGAGGAGGGGAATAACTGTCAGAATATTCCAAATTACAGAAATTGAAGCTTCGGGAAATACAAAGATGTTTCTTTTGACACTTAATTCAAATTAGATAAAAAGGTTTTTGTTGTTGTTGTTGTTAGGGAAGAGTGGAAGACAGCCATTAATATGTCCTCTGGGTTTACTAGCTAAGTATTTTGCTGTAATAGGTGTAGAGAAGCGCAGAAGGGACTAAGAAAAATGAATTCAGATTATATCAGTAATTGCAGTAAAGTAATTATTTGTAACATATATGTTACTAATGTAAGCAGTGTCACAATGGTGGTAACTGGCCAGATGTTATTGTATTTAGTTTATTTAGGCAATGATATATAATGTGAAAGCTCAGAGCTGGAGCTGTGAGTCAAAGAAGTTATAAGGCATAAAGGTCTCAAAAGAAAGGCCACAAGAAAGCAAGACTTTGCTCTGATTTAGGAAGTATCCAGATTAGTGGATTAAATCCACAGTTATAACAAGATACGCACCTTACCTGCTGTGAAGCCATGACGTGCCATCCAGATTCAAGCAGCCTCCCCACAGCTTTCTCAGAGAAAGCTGCTATACTTCCATGGCACACCTGGTAAGGTGTGCTTCTCATGGGATGAGGCAGCCAATGGGAGCTGAGTTGCAGGCTCAGCTCTCGTTCACTGTTCTCGCCATCCTGTCCAGATTGGCAGGAAAATTCTTTAAAAAATTTTTTTTTTTTTTTTACAATTGCTTTAAATCCCCCCTCCCCCCAAGGGTAATACATAATTCCAAGCTTTTATACCATTCATTGAAAAGGCTACACAATTCATAATACTACACTGAGAAAATTAAATGCAACTTCAATTTCTCACTTTCACTCCTAAGTTCATTATCTAAATATATTTTAATTATCCTTCATTTTTGTTTACATATTCTAACCCTATCCAAATTACTTATATAATTCATACAACTATCCAATATTTCTACTGCTATCACATTAATTATATTTACTAATAGACTATTCCGTTCTGTCCTTCCATCCACTCACTAGGACTATTTGAGCACATGTTAACAATTCTTCTATTTCCTTCAGTTGGATAGTCGGAAGATTGTTTAACTCCATATGTAATACTCCCATTCTCCCTGTTATTATACATTGTATATTCAGCATATCACTGATTTCTTTCTCTATCTTCTTCCAAAATTCAAATTTACTTGAAACTGCAGAGCAAGTGCTCATCATTCCACAGTAGGTAAGACTGAAGTAGTGCTGGCATAATGTGCTGCTGCTATGCGGTATTGGGCATAAGGTCTGATGCACACGCCCCAACTTTACACGCACAGTAACTTTAGGGCTGGACACACCCAAATAAAGTGTATCATTAGGCCTCTTTGAAGTTATGATGAAGCATTGAGGGAGCCACCTGCACTTCAGATGCTGGTGCAGACCCCAGCAGCATGCCCAGATGCTGCCATGGCTATTGGCCAGTGGCTCAAGATGCACAGTCACAGCTGTGCCACCACATCCAGTCACAGCAGTGCTCTCAGAAGAGAGTGCAAATGCTAACTGGGAGCTCGCTGGCTGCTCTCTAACAAACTGCGGACAAGATTTTACTTGGCCACAGCTAGTGAAGACCTGAGATAGCTTGGTGAGCTCCAGGTGGGGCATGTGAATGTGTCTCCTCAGGAGCAGCTGGAACTGCTCCATGGATATAAGTATAAACAGGCCTGTTGTCTAGTTAATCCCAACTTCTTTCTATGTGTAGTATATTGATTTCTGGGAGTCCCTGGATGATATCATAGTTTGCAATTCATTCAGAATTCTGATTGGGCTGTCAAAAGTAGGCAGCACACAATGCATAAAGCGCGGGATGTTGTTGGTGGCTCTAGATGTAACTCTTGGCCCAAACACAAAGGTGTGGTTTGGAGGCAGAGGCCTATAATGGTTCTGACTTGGAACAAATTCTAGTCCTTTTAAAAGTGGATAATGGATAATCTCCCCTTCCATGTGGGTTTCTTCTTCCCCTGTGGCGATGCTTTTTGAAATGTCAATGTAGGGAGTGAGATGTTTGCACAATAGCCTTTTGTCCAGTCCTGCGATTGCCTTTTACGACTCTCTGCTGTGGTATTTGTATATTAAGGACAGAGGTCTTCCAATAATAAATCGATATAATCTTTGGACTCATAGATCACTGCTTTATTTTTGGTGATCAGATATCAAACGAAATAGGAGTGGGCTTCACCTGCAGTCAGTCCCCTTGTGGACCTCTGCACACCACAACTTTCCCAGTCCCAGGAAATGCTGGTACTGCTTCTTGTTACTAGAAGGTTAGAGGTGGGGTCTTCATGAATGTTGTGTCCGGATAGAGTTCATAGCATGTAACATTAGAAAAAAACAAATGAAGAAACAAAATCTAAGCTTAAGCTGAGTTGCTGCATCCAGACCAACCCCACCAGCTCCCTGGGCAGATCCATGTGCAATGGGATGGATTAAGACCCAGTTTGGGGGCCAAAATTGTCACCGGGGGACATATGTCAATGGCACACTATACTGAAATGTGTCCCTAGGGCAACTGAGGCTAGGAACTTCAGTTCCTAGTGCTTGGCAGACAAAGAAATGTCTCGGGAGATTATGTGGGGAGGGAGAAGGACTGCACTAGAGCAGCTTTCCAAATACAAAAGATTTATTGCCAGATTTTAGAGTTGTTCCTGCCACTGGAACGTCTCCTGGCTGCACTGGTCCTCCTCAACTGGCCCCACAAGATAAGTATGGAAATGGCCATAGTTGGTAGTTGGAGAATATTGTAAAGCCTCATCTTATACTTCAACCGATTTGTTTCATAATGCCAACTGATAAGCAATAGTCATAGCTAATCTGCATTCATACAGCCAAAAAAGCTGAGACCCAGAGAAAGATAGCTGATGCTTCTTGTGAACATTATTCAATGTACTCTTTAATAGGGGTGTGCACGCATGCAATTTTAGGCAATCAATTCGATTTGAATTGAATATCTGAAGATTCAAATTGATTCAAATGTTTAAAATTCAAATGTATTCACATTCCATTTGATTTGAATACATCCGTATCTGTTTGTATAAATAATCCATTCATATTTGAAGATACGAATGTTGGCAACATTCATATGTGCTGGTATGCATCCGTAAGCATCCCGTCGTATGCGTCCCATTTTCATCCCATACATATCCATACAAATGCATATGGGTACAAATAAGATGTGTATGGATACATATGTAATGCCTACGTATCGTACACATATGAATTTTCCAAATAATTTGTAGGAATTATTCAAAAAAATTAAAATTTGTTTGAACCTTTAAATTCAAATTTATAGACATTTGATTCGAATTTGAATGTACAAATTCAAACACATTTGATCAAATTTTAAATGGTTCAAATATTCATGTACATACCTAGTCTTTTACTGTTGTCCTCTAGACTGCTGTTTTATTGCACCAAATTACTTCATTACTCCATATCACAGACGGAGTGGGAAATGTCTACAAACTTCAACACTGATATTTCTGCTGTACCTCGTGATGTCATGGCACAAGTTAGTGCACTCACATTGGAACAAAACTATCTGTATATTTAACAAGTGTAATATTAGACAAAGTCAGGCTGATTCATGCTACATCTGACAGATGTGCCTGGCAAATGTATTTATCTCTTCTGTTCACAACCACAAAATGTACAGAATGTTAGAAGGACTTACTTGGAAATATGCTGAGAATAGGTTCTATTCCTTTCTTCCATGAAGGATTCACACTCATCACAAACTTTGATATTCTCAGAATTCCTGGGCTGTTTCCCGTCCACACATTTTCTAGGGTCAATTTTCCTTATTTTCAGTGTCCAATCTGCATGATTTGTCTTTGGAACATTTTCTGGGTAACACAAATTTGTACTTATTAATGTTGACCACAGCTAAGCAAGGTATGAAGTAACTTTCTGTTTCCATGCCCTTATTCCTAAAATGCCACCTTGGACCTCGATTTGCACAATAAAAACATTTCCCCTGGAATGTACTGAAACACTGAAGAAAAATCTGAGAATTTGTCAGTCGTCAGTTGGAATTCTTAGATCAAGCGGGCTTAATATCAGTGTTTCTGTTACCCTTTACAGGCTTTGAGGGAACTTACTCGACCTTACCATCTCACTATGAAGCTAATGGGGAAAGCCTTGAAGCAATCTTCACAGGAAAGTTTCCAAATGTCAAGTGTCATCTTTCCAGCTGCTAGATGAATGGGTAGCCACAAGGCATTTAGTTGGGTGTGCAGACGGAGTTAAATCTGGTTGCTGTGGCTGCGATTACTATAATTTGGCAATTGCTTTACCAGCATTTGTACCACTTGCAATTTTCAGTTGTTGGGTTTGGAGCATTATTTTTAGAAAGTTGTAATTTTGAGGCACATCATGGTATCACAGTTCTCCCCCACCCCACCAGTTTGACTGATGTATCATTTTCTTTCGTTATTTATCCCCACCCCCATCTCTATGTGTACATTCTTCGGTATAGTTCTGAATCGTAGCCACTCCAACCTATGGTTAAATATATATTGATATTTTTTTTCCTTTTTTTTAATATACAAAATGTAGAATAAGCTTTCTCTCAAACAGTACAGATAATGCATGTCATTATTGGAAATTGCCACTAACTGTTCTAACTCCTGCTCCCCCCCCAAAAAAAAATATATAGTTATAGAAGCAAAGAATTGTTTACTTAGGAATGGTCCAAAGGCATCAAAACCTGTGCCTGAAGTTCAGTTAAGGGCTTTTCTGCACTGAATGGTAGACCGGACCTTGGTCCAATCTAGGTTTTTGCCATCTACACAGTAGTGCAGAATAGCAAAGTAAATGGAGCAGAAACCAGACTAGGAGGTCCTTTTTTTCTTTTTTCTTTTTCTTTTTCTTTTTTTTTTTTGAGTTCTATTGAAATACTAGATGGTGCTATACCAGACTATGGAGACTTGCAGATGGCACATCTTTGATGTCCAGTATAACAAGGGGACCTATTTCCGCAACATAAGACAGAAATGACCCCCCCCCATAGTTCTGAAGGCCAGGAGTGTGTGTGCCTATGTCAGTCATTATACCTGATAGCCATGTGACACTTGGTCAGCTCCTCACTCCACCTTTCCTCTGGGTATCATGTAATATCTTGGTGCACCTAAGGTTCTATGCTTTTAATCTTTGCTCCAGCTGTATCATCCATGTGATCCTATCTTTGCTGCATTATAACTTAAGAGTGCTGCATTTTTTTTCTTCCTACTGAATTCAAAACCTGCCAATAAATACCCACCCATTTTTGCTTACTGCTGATAATCTTTGTTTTATTCCTGTAGGTTGTTTTTCGGTACTAGAGTACTTAGCAAATAATGAAGGGGTCATATTCATTGTTAGTGTGTATAAGGTCCTATTGAGAATTCGCCTTAGAAAAACTTTTAAGAGCTCTTTCTTTCTGTTTATTACATAAAATGTGGCTTCATTTTTCACTTTCATTGAGCAAAGAATATGTGAAGTTTTGTATCTAGTTTGTCAAAGTTTTTTATGTTATGTTATCTTAACATTTCCCCTTTCAGGCATTCTGGAGATAATTTGAGCATCATTTTCTCTATCTACAAACTTGCATTAGATGGAATGCAAGCAGAGGAGAAAGAGAGATTGGGGGGGGGGATATGGTGTTAATTCATATTCCTATGTCTGTGCATTGTATTTCCAGAAAGTGAATAAATGGGGCTTGTAAGAAAACATTGTTGAATCATTAGAAGAGACCAGAACTAGAATACAATGCAATTACAACTGTCATTTGAATAGTGACTTTCATGCAAAATATATCCCTGATTAACTGTAAATAATGCAATTATAGAATTAAGTGATAAATAATTGATGAACGGCAACAAGGGAAGAACAAGGAAACAAGGCCAGAAATCCTTAGGAATAGGAATTAGAATGGGAGTGGGTCAGTAACGTGCAGAAACTGTAAAAGGATTTTGTTGCTGAAGGTATAGAGAACTGCAGAAGAGTATCAGTGAAAATGTTCCAATTTTAGAAAACCGTAGGAGGCAGAAGCATCAAGTCATTGTGCCACAAGACATACTTGTAAGAACAATGAGCAAACTGTAGGTAGAAAGTAGTCAAGGCTGTGGCCTAAACTTGTTCTGTGAGCAGTATATGAGTAAATGTATCACAGGAAAAACAAAATGCTTACATATTGAGAAGAGCAGGTAATTAAGGAGGAAGTGCAGTCTTCGGGTTTTGAAGAGCGATTGAGTATGGTGCCTTCATCGTGGGCCTTTGTTCCTTCTGCTGGAATACTGAAGGAAAGCAGTCATACTAAAACTACAGACCAAGGTAGCAGTATTGTTCTTGCTGCTGCTGCTGCTGCTGCTGCTGCTGCTGTTAATAATAATAATTCCTCAAAGTTTTAATCAGTCAGCATAACTGAAAACATTATTCAGGATCCAAAACAAATTACCTTAGTTGAAAACAGGACTCACTGAGGAATCAGTGTGTGGCTATGAAGCCAGGTGGACACAAAGGTGATATCTACACGATGTGCATTGGTGTGTGATGTGGAGGCTAGTGAGATGCAAGTAGACCCAGAGGGAGGGAGGAAGAGACACAACAGCCAAATTGAGACAGGCTGTATAGTATAGGTACTAGGTAGCCTAATATTTTTTAATGTTCTAGAATTATAAACAGACAAAAATAAGAGCCTCTTCTAGCTGATCTAGATCCTGTTTGCACTTGGCTTTATTCTGGATTATATCCTGAAATAGGGGCCTGCTGTCCAGATGCTAGTGTTGGCTACAGCAGGACACAAGTGAGGCCTGTCAGAGTCTGCAGTAGCATGCGGACAACAGACCCCTATCCTGAGTTATATTCCAGAATACAGCCAAGTGCGAACAGGCCCCTAATCTGGATGTCTCAGGTGAAGGACTATAGTACACATTAATGCAACATTTTTGCTGTTTTTTGTATTTTCTGCAGTCTTTATATGGTGCTGCTGTTCCTGATACACCACAACTTCCCCTTTTCTATACACCTGTTGACTTAGTAGACATCAGTGTAGAAGTGGCTGGACTCAAGTTTCTAAATCCCTTTGGCCTTGCCAGTGCAACTCCGACGACAAGCTCACCCATGATCCGCAGAGCTTTTGAAGCTGGATGGGGGTTTGCATTGACCAAAACATTTTCTCTGGACAAGGTAATAATGGACACTTATTTGTTTTGTAGATTCATCTTTTGTTTTCATGTGTTGCTTCATGTGGGCTGCTATAATTAAGGACCTCTCTTCACTTGCTGCCATTCCTTACCAGAAAGTATGCTAAGTTCTGCAATACAAAAGGCCCCACCCACCACCAGTATGTTTCATTCAGCAGAGGACAGAGTTTAATCGAGAACAGAGAGGCCCTAATGTGGATTATTGGCAGGTCTGGACATTGAACACTACTGTCATATCAGTTTCTTAGAACTAAATGAAAGTGCTTTAAAAATAACCTATATTCAAAGAAATGATCACTTTTTGAAGAGTTAACTAACAAAATTTAATGGCATTTAAAACACACTTTTCATTTGGCAGGAGATATTTAGGAAGAAATGAAATGAAAAACTGGATGAAAGGTGAATTCCTTTTTTAAGAAATGGGTCCTACATGGTAAAAAATACAGTACTAATCTTAGCCTGCTTTCTTAAGTGGAATTCAGCCCCTTAATATTTAAGATAAAGTTAACATGCATTATCTTGTTTCAGCTTTTTCATCTATTCCATAAGGAAGATTAATCAATACTTTCCCTCCTTCACATGACGGGTTGAGTCTTGAATGAATGATAGAAATAAGATTTAGTTGGGCAAGTATCATAGAAGATATAGTCTTAGGCTGTGATCACACCTTGCTGAAATAGGCTGTCCCGTTAAGAAACTGAACGCAGCTGTCCTAACATCCAATTCCTGATAATTAGTCCTCAGATTGGGCTGCCATGCTCACACCTTTTATGTTATCTCCCCAATTTTGCTTTACAGGATTCTTTAGTTTTCCACCCTTCTTGGTTGCATCAACACCTGTATTCTAATAGGATAAAGTTCTGTCAATCAATAGTGTCAATGAGGTGTGTTTGGAGTTGTCTACTGCTGATGGCAAACCTAATGCTAACACAGGTTACTGCTGGGGTAAGGGGACTGTGCCCTCAAACAGATGGAGCCGAGCTATATCCCATGTAGCATGCTCCTCCATCTCCACAGCCATTCCTGTATAAAAATGAGTGGCTGTAATCTGCCATTTGCCCTAAAGCTGCTAAAGCATTTTCACTTCTCAATAAAAGTCCCAGTTCTACATTTGACTGAAACAAAACATTGTTTCCCTTGCACAATGCTGAAGGAAAATGGAAGATGTTCTTAGAATTATATCATTTATACTCTTGCTCCACTCTTCCCTCACTCCCCCTCCCCACAGTGCTTATCTGGCCATTTATTTTTTAAAAAATCCCTCCATGTTTTCCACAAAAGCAGTAGAGAATAATTAAAGAAATATGATCTATTGCATTATCAGTCTAGCACAAAATAGTTTTCTATTTTTTTAAAATGATGACAGAGTCTGCAAGCTTGCGATCAGAACAAAAGGGAATGGGGGGGGGGGAGAATGGGAGAGGGATCATTAGTCTGTGGACTTTGCTGCCAGAAGCTTTGGTAACAGCAACCAGCCTGGATAGCTTTCAGGAGGGGGGTAGACAAATTCATGGATGATAGGTGCATTGATGGCTACTAGAATGGATGCGGGGCTGGAGAAATAGGCAGAATGTCTCTAGAAGCAAATTGCAGGAATTCAAGTGGATGTTTTGCTTTGTCTTCTGTTTAAGATGAAATTGGTGAGCATACTAATTATGTTTTTATGGGGCATACTAATTATGTTTTAAGACTATGGGTCCCAAATGAGAGGGTGAAAATATGTTTATTGTGAACAGGAACTGGATGTGATTGGTATTTGTTTCTAAAATAGTTATGTAGATCTTGAAATTCTTCAGTGGGAGTTAAGACTAGCAATGAGTGGGATCACTACTGCCTTCTTGAAATGTGTAGATTGTTTTTCTTCTTGTTAAAACAGATTTTTTTTTTATGTTGCACAAGCAATGTTCTATGTGGAACAAGATAAAACTACCGCCACGCCTCTGAAACTAGTGTGCTCATGTAGCTAGTGTGTTCTGTACCTAGCATGCTTCATGAACCAGCTGGGCTACCTTGGGTTAATCACAGCTATCTTTCTGTGCTCTCACAGCACCACCTACCTCACAGGATGACTGTTGTGGGGAGAAGAACAAAAGCTTTGTCACCTTCTTTGAGTCCCCTTAAATGGTCAAGAAAAGTGGGGTATAAAAGACAGATTCTTGTTCTTCAATATAAGCGGAACTGAGGTGAATTTGGTAAACTTGAGAGGTTGAATTTAACTGACCTGTTCCTCAGTGATCGCTCTTTCTGCTACTGATAAGCTTTATGTATTGTTTATACTTTAGATGTATTAATAAAAGTTTCTCTCGGCATTTCTTCTGACCGTAATATTTTACTCAGCAATATTAACACTATTTGCACATTCTAGAATCAGAGCAACATAACTCAAGGGACAGTTCAGTTCATTACATCTCTGATTATTCTTGTACATTTTATAAGCTCTTGTTTGTTGATAACAAGAAAAAAGCCTGCATGAGTCTTTAATGAAGTTATTAATATTTGGCCAGTTGGAAATGTGGGATTGACATAGGAGCCAAGTTTTTAATGAGTAAATTAAATAAAACTCCTAGACTCTGGAACTCAGTTGTCTCATTGTTAGTCTCAGGCTGATGTTTGAAAGTTCTAGCTTTCATCTCAGGATGTCAAGGAGGAGATTTAAAGCCTAGTTTTCCTCTCTAGGTTGAGAAGCTTTGTTTATATGAAGCTTTCCTTATAACATTGAAAGGTATAACAGCAGTCTTAGGCTGATGTTGTATCTGATTTTTCTGATTGGAGCATCTTACTGAAGGCCATTTACATTGGCATATTATAGAGCTTTGCCAACTACCACTTTATTTGGGAAGTATACCAAAATAACATATTATACCTTCCCTTTTAATAGATTATAAGTGAAATCAATAGAACACACGTTGCTTCACTGATGTTTTTATTCAAAACCACTTGATAAATTGATCACACTGTTAATTTTCCAAGATGCTCTGAACAGTTTCTTTAGGTTAATTCCAAAATATCTCTGGGGGTACCTTGCTCAGCTGTTTGTATGAAGAGGATGAAAAAACTAAATGTGTTCGTTTTGTTATGTTGGTTTGCTTTTGCAATTTTGTTAGTTCATTGACTGAAATAAATTATAACATCAGACATGGGACATGATTAAGTCTTCATAAATATTTCCTTTTTAGTAGGCCATAGAGTGAATTAGTATGAAGAAAGATACAGGTTTTGAAATTTGCAAAATATTAAAATTAGAATAAATAAAGATTTGAATGAAATCTTGGTACATTTGAAGATCGACATTCAAATTCAAATCAAATGCTTTGTAACATTCATATGAAGTTTTGTTACCTTTGTGAAGTGGCTGCAATCTAGAGTGGATTCAAAGTGAATTGAGAATGGATTCAAAGTGGATTCAGGGTGGATTTGACTCGTTCAGAGTGGATACCTAGGGGATACATATGCCACCAGTCACATCTCCAAACCTACAGTACTCCAAACATTTCAGACATTTCAGCTACAAGTGTTTTTGAAAGGAACTTACCAACTAGTTCCATCTAGTCTGAATGCTAACCCTGAACTGTCTCTTGCTTGATCATGTCTTGACCATGTATTCTTGGTGAAAGCAGCTTCACAAGTTGAAGTACAGCAGCATTGGGTGTTCCACATAACCTCATTCCGTTCAAAATGGTCTTTAACAATTCTTTGAGTTGCTGTGATAACAAATGGCACTCAATATGCCATATTGTACCTGAATTGGGAGTGACTCTGCAGCTCAGATGAATTTCTGAACATAATGATGTGTTGCATGGGGACCAGTAAGGCAGTAACTGGGGAGGCTTTCTACATTGCCTCACCATTGAACCGGTGGGTCTGGACCAATGAGGCTACTGATTTGGATCATGGGAAGTTGTGGTTCTAGGCCAGCACTATCTGCATGTTACTGTTGGTGCAGCCCCGCCCCTGCAGATGTCCAAAAAATGAAAATTTGTAACCGTGGAGCCCACTGCTTACCTGTTCTTAATACTTTCTATGTAAAAAGCCCTACATCAATAAATACATTTGAATACAACACAAATGATTTACAATAAATATATTAAAAAATGGGCATGGGAAATGAAAAAGCAAACTTGGATCCTAGTTTCCTTGCCTTTATTTTGTACAGATTTACGTTAGCATTTCAGTCTTACCATGTTTTGTTTTGTTTTTCCTGGGGACTTCATTCTTAAGTGAGATCTTCCAGGTTGAACTAGAACTATTATAGTTGTATAGATGGAAGTCTACTGAAAGAAGCTGATGTATGTTGAAATAAGACACATGCCAACTCTGTTAAAATTGCCATGCTTGATCAAAACCACTTGTGGGGCAGCAGGGGAAGGGGTGACACTGATTGTACCCCAACATTTCACCTGTCTGAACAGCTTGTTGTTCCACAGTTCAGTGCCACCCTTGCTTCTCCGTTCCTGCTTTGCCTATTGGGCTGTAAAAATTCCCACTGCTAAAAACACACTCAAGCTTTTCCTAGTTCATGATACCTGTGGTGTTCACTGGGATATTCTTGTTCAGATTTGATCTGAATTTTGGTTTCTCTCTTTTTGTAATTAAAACTCAGGATTATGCTTAATTCAGTTGTTCTAAATAGCATTTGTAAACTATCCTGAAATTTTGATGAAATATGTTACGGAATAGTTTTAAACCCAATAAAAAGTTTAAACAGGCTTGACATGGCATAAAGGGAAAATAATTAATTGAAGGATTTTGGAGAACAAATATTGGCAGATGATCAATATAGCTATTTTGATTTAAAAAATTGGAATCCATGTAGAGACATAAACAGCTTTGAGAGCTTTTTTATATATAAATCTTTTCATGTGTTTGTAAAACAGAGAGAAAGAGCCAAAACAAAATACATTTTCAGACTTTTTAAAAAAAATTCTAATTTGAGCTTTGCTGCTTTCTTTATGCACAATATTGGAGGAACGGAGGATGAAGAATAAAACAGCAGGAACAGCTGAAATATTTGCTTTGATTTTGGCTGTTTTCTCCAATCGTAAAAATATAATTCTGATTAATCAGACACATCTGTCTTTACTTTACAGTTGACATGCATTGATTTGTGATGCTGTCACTTTCAATCACCCAAAAGCTGTTGCCTTTATTAAGTCTTACCACAGAAATAAACATGTGAAGACACTTCATCTGAAATCTAAAATCATGGTTGATCAAAACTAGCTCATGCTTTGGTATTAGGAGAAAGCAGGCTCATGGCATCTTTGTTATCAGATCCCATCCTTACCCAGCAACTTTTCCTAGCATAGTTGCAAAGAATGACTTGCTTCTGTTGTGCTTTAAATGGAGCTTCTTATGTCATCAGCTCTTCAATAACCTGGTTGAGTTGCAGCTGAAATATCAAACTACAGTTTATTGCCACGGTTTGACTAGCCAGAGATAAGGTTAAACTATGTTCTAGTTATATAGCCTGCAGCTACACTTAAGGAAACTGAGTGGTAATCTGAGTGCCAAATAAATGTAAGAAGCTGACCTTGCAGAATGAACTCAAGAAATGTAGAAGCTTGGCTCACTTCAGGATGAAACATGGGAAGAGTCGTTATGGTGGGTGTACAGCAATGTGGGCATTTGTAGATTTGACCCATTTTATCTCATCACTCCCAGTTGACCAGTCGCTTGCTCAAACTGTAGTCTTGTTTTTGTGGAGCAAGATATTTCTGGTTGAGTGCATTACTCCTGATTGCCCCTATCCTCCTCCAAATTTTTTTCTGTGTCTTGAATATCGATTGACTGGTAATTTAAATTACAACTATACTTCTCTTCCCCAAATGTGAGGTTTCTGTTGGTTCTCCATCCCCAAAAGCAGATACTGAAAACAAATCCATATATTTTCAGGCTGGTTTTTGATCCCAAATGTTTCCCTTGACTGTAATACTTGTGTATCAATGGTTTCCTCTTCTCTTCCATCACTTCCACTACAGCAGGCAAACCCATATTCATACAGAGGGAGCTGGTGGCAGCATGTGGTGTCCCTATCACACTCAGTGCCATAAAGGGACCCTCCTTATCTCCCCTGAAAAAGGCCACTTACATAGATCTCTAGGATGGATTTAGGTTGTGATGTGGTGGCTGTATGGAATGCCCTCTGGTTGCTCCACTGTCATGATAGTTCTCATGCTAGGATGTAGCATAAGTGAACAACAATGAACATGTTTTCAGCATGTAGACACATGTTCTTCATACAAAGGTTCATGCTCTCCTGATTTTTGTGGTTTAAGAAAAATGAACTGAGCAGGCTGCTGTCATCTCATTTCAAATTTTCCAAAGGCCTTCCTTGGAGTTTCATGCATATTTGGAATGGCATTGGTGAGAGGATAATACCTTGATATACCTAACAGCCCACCTGCCAGGGCACATTCAGTCTACATGAATGGTTTTGTTTTTTTTTGGCATTCTATTAAAAATGAAACAAATGTTTGAAAATCCGTATTCGTATGAATCAAAGGCATTCGAATGTGGTAAAATTCTATTCGATACAAATCTATTCGTACATACTTGTACGAACATTCAATACGTATCTGATACGAAAGGATACGTATCTGATACATTTCCCCAGTTTTACGAATGTCCCAACTATTCATATGAATGTATGATAACATTCGTATTTGTTCGAGTATTAGCATATGAATATTGTAACATTCAATTTGAGTTCGAATGTCCGCATTTGGCTGCATTTGGCTTCATTTCGAATGTTACGAATATCCATGTACATCCCTAGTCAACCCTGCTTTCTGAGCTCATCTGTGCAGGTATTAGCTCAACCACTGTAACTCAGCGTCCCACTCCCAACCCATGAAATTCATTGAGAGGGATTTTGTAATCATGGTATCAAAAGCCTCTGAAAGGTCAAGCACCATCTGTGGAGCTGTACTATTTCTGCCATATCCTTTCCAAAAGGAGTGGTGCCCTGGATTTGAAATGCAATGAGCTGGCCATTTCTGAAAACATTATTCCCTGGAGCTGCCCAGTCACATTTTCTTTCAGTGAAAGTTGTTAAGAGGGTGGTAGCTGTACAGCTACACACATTCTTGGAAGAAATAAATGACCATAGCACATGTTAGCATGGCCTCTTCCACAGGTACATACTCATTCCTTCCTTACACCTGCAGTGTTTTAATAGCATTAAACTAGAGTTTGCAGCCATGCTCAAACACTAATTCACTTATGATTAAATTCTGATTTAGCATGAAGAAATAGAGAATGTTATGAAAATATCAAAGTAGTATGTATCTGATATGCATAACGGGATCTCATAATAGGGATGGTGGTATAGTATAATGGAAGATGTTTCTCGCCAATTTGAACCCTTGCATCTATGAATTTACTAACTGTTCTAAGAAACAGCATTCATCCATAGTATCAGACATGCCAATTCACACTACAACGGGTCATGTTTCCATAGGGACAGATATGGGAAGTACATGCCTCTCTTCATAATTACCAGCACTGGAACACAATGGCTTATATTGTCCTCTGTAATGTCAGTATATTTGTTTGTTTCTTGAACCACAGCGCAGTAATTTACAACATATTTGCAATGTCTAGTTACAATCCCGCGTAAGCTTTCCCTTTCCAAAAAGCTACATAAAATAACATTAAAATTCAGAACTCTGCTTTTAATATGGCAAAGTTTGTTCTATAGAGTTTTGTTAGAATATGAAATATTAATATTTTACAATTCAGTTGCGATGATGAAGTGCAATTTGCCTAGCCTGCATGTGATAAAGTAACTATATGCTTATCAAGGGAGTTGCATGAGAATTAGAGCCTTAGCTTGAACATCTGCTTGAAATTTTATTATCCTGTCCTACTCAACAGTGTTTCCCTTGTTGTTTTTCCTAGATTGACAGCTGAATATTGCACTAGGTTTTTTTAATACACTTGCATGCCACAAATCTGTTTAAGTAAAAAAAATTTGTCCTTTTTTAGGGAAGAAAGAAAAAAACAATTCTGAATTTAGAACCTGCTTTTGATTTTCATCTTATATTTTGTGTGTATGTGTTTGAGCACATACATTCTCTTGACATTTATAGATGCCAGACTGAAGTGTAGTATGCTAGGGCTGAGAAGGACCAATGCCTTGCAGTGAAAATGCCAGTTGATATCTCAGTAAACAGAAATATTCTATCCTTTATTGTCTAGACCATATGAAGGCTGTACAAGCTTTCTTTGGAGAGACAAATGATCAGATAGTTAATGTCAAATGGGGAAAAAAGAAGCCTGTTTGCCTTTCTGCTGAATAACATCAAAGACATTTTTTATTAGTACTAATCCTTACGGAGGAGAGAGCATTCTACATGATTTCTGATCTCATTCAGCTTTTGTCCAGTTATTTAAATCTTTTATTGTTTTACACATGAATGATACACTGTCCCGTTCATAGTGATATGTGAGTAGTAGAGTCTTACAATTAGGGGCAAAATGTAAAGAAATTTTTTTTTGCATTTATAAAACTTTACTTGCATTTGAAATATTGCTTAATTCTAAAACTTTGAATTTGTAAAGTAGAACTGCACATTTTTAAAAAATTATATGATCCAGAGCTGTATTATGACTTTTTTCGTATTAGTATGCCAAAGAGTCCTCACTGTGATATCCCCCAGACTGTTTGAGCCATTTCATGCCATGAAGGACAGTTTGAGAATTTAAAAACAAACAAATAAATAAATAAATCTGGAGCTTTGTGCATCTCTGGCCATATTAGTGGTGGTATTATGATTATGATGATTATGATTACGATTATGATTACAATTATGTAAAAACATCAGTTACACATAGCAAACGAGATCACTATTCTGGATTTTGTATTATATCACTAGTTGGGGACTTCCCAAGCACCTAGGACTGCATGATGTATCGGCGAATTATGTGAGCAGACCCCAGTAAAGTGGCTTTTTGTAGTTGGCAGATGGATATGGTTTTTAGATGTCCACTGAGATCCTTTGACACCATGCCCAGTGTGCCAAGGATGACTGGGAACACTTTCACTGGTTTTCGCCAGAGTCACTAAAGTTCAGTTCTCAGGTCTTCATATCTGGTGAGCTTCTCCAACTGTTTCTCCTCAATTCTGCAGTCACCTGGAATAGCAACATCGATGATCCACACCTTCTCTGAAGGCTGAAGTCCCAAAGTAGTTTTGCCTGTTCATTTTCAACAACTTTTTCTGG
>MTQE01001134.1:26549590-26579436 GCA_014337955.1 Aspidoscelis marmoratus | reverse complement strand
ACATCCTCTTAGGATGCATCCACACATGCACAAGTGTGCTTAAGTAGGCCATCCCCTGGCCTCCATGATTGGCTCCTCTGGAGCCAAGTATGGCAAGCCAGGGGCCTCCTATCTCGGGGCTCCCCATTACCCCAGAAGCCATGGATTGTGGATGCTTGGACCAGGGGGAGCTTCACCTACACCCACCCACCCACCCCGGGGCGGGCAAGCACGATCCCCTCCTTACCTGCAGGCAGCCAGGCCGATTCTAGCTGCCGAGGCCCCCATTGGCCAGCCATGCGTCCAGCGTCAGCAGGCCCTCTGCCCATGTACGTGTGGCTGGCCAATGGGGAGGCACGCTGCACAAATGTGCAAAGCATTCTGGGGCAGCCAGAATCGACCTGGCTGCCTGCAGGTAAGGAGGGGATCACACGCCCCCAACTGGGGGTGGGTAGTGGGGGTGTAGGGTGAAGCACCCCTGGCTCCAGAAGCAGCTTCTGGGGCAAGGGGGAGCCCAGAGAATGGAGGCCCCTGGCTCGCCATGGCTGGCTTCAGAGAAGGCCTTGGCTGGCTTCAGGGGGAGGGCATCTGCACAGCATCCACCTCAAATCTGTGTCTAAATCTGTCCTTCCCTTGCGGGTGCGGACAGAAGGGATGTAAGTAGATCCGAGTCTACTAGATACGGATCTTTCCAAACGTGGATTTCTGAAATATGGATCTAAAAGATCCGTATTTCAGAGGGCCAGTGCAGAACCACCCTGAAGTTTCTCACTGGGAAGAGGAGCAATGTCTCTTTGAATACAAAGACCAAAATGCTTAATGTCATGGTTTTAGTGCTTGTGTTATGGATTCAAAAGTTAGACAATGACAAAGTAAAACTGAAATGCGGTATCTCAGTACTTTGGTAATTCTTTCATCCATGTCTGATAGGTCTGCTGTTTTTCAGATGAAGGCAACTTCCATGAGTTCTGGTGCAGTTCATCCAAACATTTTTGAAAATGCCAAGGAACAGAATACTCCAGTGCTTCAGTTCCTCATTCCTTGTTCCTGAAAAATGATAATCCAGTCATATATTTTTCATCTCCTCCAGTGAAAGCTGGTGCAGATCCTTCATCTATTTAATTTTTTCCCACTGATCTTCTTTTCTTCCTTTAGCACACTTGTAGTTCCTTTGTTTGTTTAGCTTCGCCCTCCAATCTCCTTTTCCTTCTTTAGCACATTCTTAGGGCCTTTCTATATAGACCCTTAGTATCTTCATGTCAATATACATCTACAAAACCATATCTCAAGGTGTTCTGACTGCTTTAGTCAGAGCATGATCCAGATTAAGGCAAGTGTGGCCTGTGTGGCCCAAATCTTGGAGTCATGCAGATGGTATGCTACCCAGGTTTGGGACTTCTGGGGGTTGCTTCTAGAGGCGCATCATAGACACTACCAAAAAGCACCCCTTAAATGCTCTGAGGCTAGGAATATTGTTCTTAGCCATCAGATGAATGTGTGTGCAAAGCTCATGTGAACTTTGTGACCATGGTGTGTGCTGATCCAGATCTGGTGCAGCTCTCAACTCCCCATGGTCCAGATCAGTGAGCCAGACTATTCCAGATCTACCGATTGGAATTAAAGCAGGTAGGTACAGAAATACCCTTGTTCTTTTGTTCTCTAGTGCTGCAACCACACCTCTAGTTTCCCTCTTCATTTAAATGCCTCCCTCTGGAAAGAGCTGAAGTTATCAACACTTCTCAGGAATACCCTAATTTATTTCTGTATTTTTTTAGGTTTTTTTTTTCTTTTTTCATTTTTTCAGTTGAGCTGAACTGGATGCTGCTTAATTGCCTGTTCCCAATCAATTTTGGGTGTAGAAAATTTAACATTTTTGTTATTGTCAGGATATGAGTTCATTCAGTAACTTTGTACTGATTTTCAGATATCCCTTATGGCACCATTTATTTGGAGTCCTCTCAGATTTTATTCTCATTCTCAGCCACCTTTGATGTTAAACTAAATTTCAAGATATGACCTTTTGGCTGACTCTTGGTTGGCTACATGGCACCTCAGTACAGTTTTCTTGGTAGATATATAGGAGTATTTATTTGGAGACAATAAGGAAGCCCTCTGTTCTCCACTTCCTCTAACACTGAACTACAGCCACTGTCCTGTGATCTTGGGTGGTTTTGTTTACTTTAAGTAGAAGGGTGTACAAATGCAATTTTTGGCATTCAGTTCTATTTGGGCTGAATATCCAAAGATGTGAATCGATTCCAATGTTTAACATTCAAATGTATTCACATTCGATTCAAATTGAATATATTCATATCTATCTGTAGGAATATTCAATTCATATTTGAAGATACAAATGTCGACAACATTCGTTTGTGTCTGTACACATCCGTACGCATCCCGTATTTATCCCATATGGATCCTGTTTTCATCCCATACATATCTGTACAAATGAGTATGGATGCGAATAAGATGCTTACAGATACGTATGTAATGCATACATATCCATACACATATGAATGTCCAAATACTCCATATGAATGATTTGATTCAAAAATCATTGGAATGTTTAAATTCAAATGTAGAGATATTTGATTTGAATTCAAACGCCCAAATTTGAAAGAATTTTGAATGTTTCAAATATTTGCGGACATCCCTACTTCTGAGTAGATATGTGGATTCTTAAATCTCAGTGTTCTTAAAGGTATGTTACAAATTAAATGCACATTATTTGTTTCTTTATTATATTAAGTTAGAAAAAGATAACTAATGTTAGGATCTGTTAAAAAAAAAGTGTTTCCAAAGGTCTCTGTCAATTTAGCTTTTATTTGTTTTCTTCCTTCTGCTCTCCTTTTAAACCTTGCATTCAGTTAGACATTATGTGTATGAAAGACAAAGAGAGAGGGAGATGGGTTGTTTGCAATGCTGTTAGGCTTTTCTATTTTTATTAGTAACTGAAATTTACTGATGTCATATGAAATCTTTTATTATCAGCTCATCTGGCATCTGTCAACTTTTCTATTTCATTGTGCAATTCAATGCAAAATTGCAAACTTAGAAGCTGAGAATGAGTTGTAGACCCAGTAAAGCTTTGAAAGTTTACACAGATTCAGTTATAGCACAGACATATTGATCATTTGTTTAAAAAAGAAGGATATTAAAGACGGAAGCAACCATTGTCATATAAGTAAAGCATCACAGGAAAATCAGTAAGTATTGATTTAGCTGATATATTTCGGTCATTATCGTTGGATTCTTTTTTCCCCTTCTTATCAACCACCTTTAGCTAACTAAATAGAAATGAAATTGACCAGAACAAATTCAGAGTTGTCTATGGAATAAGAATAAAAAGTAACATGTTGGTGGACACAAACTATTTTGGGAGAGCAAGTACTGATATTAGAAGGGTGAATTGGGAATTATGATTAATGGAGAAATAATAGTTTATCTTTTTAAAAAATCTTGCTAAAGGATTCAGAAGTAGTCTAAAGTCCATTTTAAACCACATTTCCCTTTGATCTTTGTTTCAGATTTATAGCAGCCCATATTTAACAATTTTGCAAATGAGGTTCTTCATTCCTTACATCAACAAAGGGAAATACTATGTTTGCACATCTTTTTAAAAATTACTTAAAAGACAAGAACTGAGCAAATATATTTAATATTCCCAACTATACCCAAAACCATTCCTTCCAATTTGCATTGTGCTAGAGTCCATCTTTCTCAATCATTATGATTTGTGCAGGACACGGTGTCTGACTGGGGCTAATTGTTTACAGGGTATATGTTGCCTTATAATTTATTTAAAACTGTACCTATATATTGGGACAAGTTTTGCATATACGATATTCTATGAAACAAGGATAAATAGAGAAACTTAAAAATAGAAAAAGTCAACAAGTGTGCTAAAACTGAAAATATTTGTCTCTCTTACTCTAGAGCGTAGGGACATAAAAGAAGCCCTGCTGGATTGGGCCATAGTCCATCTAATCCAGCATGCTGTTTCTGGGCATTCTCAAGCAAAAGACAAAAGCAAAACCTTCACCTGCTCTTGATTCCCTGCAAATGACTTTTAAAGGCATCCTGCTTGTCCCTTCAACATAGATGCAGTACCTAGGCATCCATTATAGTAGCTAATGATATACCTATCCACAAATGTGTCTAACACTGGAACCTCATAGAAAGATTATGTATTTTGGCTAGAAGATCAGCAATTTAACATTTGAGTTGTTTAAAAACCCTTCAATAAATGTCATCTGGTCTCAGTGATGCAGTTAACTTATTAAGGCATGGGAGGGCACCCTCCCTGGTTACCTCTATCCAGTTTAATTTTTAGGACTCTCTCTCTGAAATGAGTGACTCAGCTGCAGGCATACGCCCCTTATCTTCCTCAGTGAATACAGTGGCAAGGGATCCATTTAACCTCTTTGCAATTTCTGTGGGCCTTTTTGCACTTACCTGTAGGAACATCCCACACTGTCTGCTGGAATGCTACATCTGCGTCTGGATGCCTTTGCAGCAGTTTTGAAGCAGATTGAGTTCTTCCCAGGCTGTTCCAGTTTGTCCACAGGCTTACCTGAAGCATAGGGAACAGCCCAGGAACAGTGTCTTCACACTTCTTTTGGGTACTGTGACCAGACATGGACTATGGCTGCGTAGTTATCTGCAGTTTCTTGATTACCCCACAGAGTCCAAACCTGAGTCTCGGACTCTGCAATGACAATCCATTCCAGCCATTCACATTTTAGTGCTGCTGAAACAGAACAGGAATGTTCCAGCACGCAAAATGTAAATGGGCCCAAATGTATCCAAACCATCCAGCCTGGAATTGTATTCACAAGGAATTCAGTGGTGCTAAGTCTGATCATGGCCTATGTTCTCTATAATTATCCATTTCTGTCATCTAAAGGCCCAAAACCTTTCTTGCTAGTTTCTTACTTCTGATTAGGGATGTGCACGAATATTCATAACATTAAAAATTTGGCCAAATTCGACCAAATTCAGACATTCGAACTCAAATTGAATATTACAATATCCGTATACTAACATTCAAACAAACATGAATGTTTCTGGACATTCATTAAGCTGAGGAAACATATCAAATACATATCTATTTGTATCAGATACATATCTGTTCATATAAGATATGTATCAAATGTTTGTACAAATACATACCAATAGATTTGTATTGAATAGAAGTTTACCGCATTCAAATGTGATCTATTCGTATGAATATGGATTTTTGAACATTCAATTCATTTCAAATTGAATTCCAAAAAAAAATTTGTGCACATCCCTACTTCTGATGAACTTAAGAAAGTTCTTTTTCTTTTAAATATTTTTGGCACTGTGCTATGTATCTTTTTGCTGCCTTAAATTGTTTTTACCACAATTTTGACACCTCATTTATAACTCCACTTTTCTTTTTGGATCTATATTTTCCTCCTTCTCAAAATGCCAGTTGCTTTCAGGTTAGGAAGGTGATAGCATGTCCCTAATATTTTACTTGGATTTTTACCTAGTATTCTGACCCATGATGCTTCTGTGGATGGGCCCAGTTGTTAAGATTCTATCTCTTCTTTAACGTATAAGGTTACACAGCGTCCAGTTTGCCCCTTCCTGTACACAATATAAGCTGGGATTGGTTTTGTTCATCTACCAGGTTTCAGTTATGTCAATAATATCTTTTTTTTTTATCTATAATTAAAAAACCTTATTTTTGGTTGAAAGCTTCTGGCATTTGCATATAGACATTTGTATACACTTCTCTGGTGTTAGCTCAGTCCCATAAGACCATGTGCATTCTTAGACTGCCTCTTACATTTTCCTTCCATGCATGTTATTTACTAATCTCCCATTTAGTACTCTGTGCATAATTCCAAACAACATAATAAATTTTGTTACTCTTTTTGTGAATAAAGTTATTAGAAATTAGGTGATTAAGAAAAAATATAAATATGTTTCATTTGTAAACTTTCAAGTAGTGGAAAAATAAGGTAAGGAAAAATTATGTGTGTTCTCTCAAAAATAGACCTATTTATGTACCACTGATGAAGCAATCACTATGAAAATGCTCATAATCATGATCAATTAGCACAGGTGTTTTGCATGAACAGGTCCAAGGTTGAAGCACCAATATCCTCAGGTATGGCTGGGAGAAGATCTTAGCTGATGGAGAATGTTGCTAATCAGAGTTAGCACTTACAAGCCAGGTAAAGATATGGTCTACCTTGGTATAAGTCATTTTCCTCAATTCATGCTATATGAAGAATTAGGCCTCCAGTTCCAAGTCACAGACTTATCTCCTCTATATCATTTTCCCTTTAAGAGCGTCCCAAATGGGTACTGATGACTATGTAGAAACAGCATTCTGTAGTTTTCCTGCCTCAGCAGCTACTTAAGGTCCAGAAAAGGTTCAATACAAGGACAGACCACGCATCAATTTCTGTCTTCCCCTTTCCTGTCCCCAGTTTGCTGTGTTATATCATTCTTTGCTTATTGCGTGTTACAGGGATAGAAGAGTACTAGAAATGTAGTAGTGGGTGTGTATTGGAATGTGTAGAGTAGAGAAGGCTGTCACAGCAGTCAATAAGATCTGAGAGGTGTTGACTAATTGCCTGCTAATTACACAGTAAATTGTCTAATTAAGCTGATGGTTAATTAGGGTGCGCTTGCACAGCAGTCTTGTGGAATTTTTGTCTGATGTCTAGGAAGCAGCTTGTGTAATTGGCAAACTGGTAAAGTCTGGCAGAAAACATGAGTAGAAAGCACACTGCCGGTAGATGACAGAGTAACGATGCATTGAAAATAAGGTTTGTCATGTGTACATTGGTATATTTGTTAGGGTTCCATGACTCTGCTAGAGAACAGTTGGGTAATGTAACTACTCAAAACGTGGAATAAATTAAGGATGAAAAACCTTTCATTACACTTTTTTGAAAAGATGTTCAAAAGGATACTATAGAGAATTGAGATTAGGTTTTCCTTAAATTGATTAGTATGGACAAAATCCCTAAACACACACTGCAAGGTGTCTGAGGCTGAATCCAGGTCAGGTATTCAGGTATTGGTGCTGGTTAAGGTTCCAGATTTTTAGCAACATCCACAATATATCATGCTCATCAAATTGCCATGAAACTCTTCTTAAACTATGTCTGGATGATCCCCTTCTCCTTAAATTCCTATTATGGTGTGGTGGTGTTTTTTGTCTGCTAGTTTTGTCTTTACATTATAGTATGTCTTTCCCATTCTCCCCCTGCCACCCCCAAACTCAAATTTTCCTCTTAAACAAACAAACAAACAAAAATCATTTAAGGCAAAGATACATTTACTTCCCCAGAAACACAAGCCAAGCTTTGAATAGATAAGATCAAGTATTCCTTTTAGTAGCTTATGTGAGGACAGCAGGAACTGCAACGAGATTTATCCTTTATGTCATGTCAGAACTGAATAAGTCAAGTTCTCCTATGCAGTATGTAGTTTTACACCCTTGAATCTATTTATTAAGTAGTAAATTCAACTAGACTCTATAAGAGGCATGATTAGAAACAGCATTCTTTATGTCCCTTCTAGGACATCTGCCAAACAGTATAGCCCAAGGATTTTAGGTGTTCCTGGATCACAGTCCCAGCCTTCAGTGTCAGTGTACTGGCATTAAGATCTGGAGGGGAGGCCCTCCTGGTTGTCCCCCCACCTTCAGCTGTGAGGCGGGTGGCCACCAGGGAGAGGGCCTTCTCAGTGATGCCCCCCAGGCTATGGAATAGTCTCCCCCTCGAGGTGTGTTGGGCTCCTTCTCTGTTTATGTTCAGGAAGGAAGTGAAGACACACCTCTTTGCCCAGGCCTTTGGCTAAATGTTGGTCATGTTTCTCCCACTGCCATTATTATTTTCATTGACATGGTTCTGTTTTTAACGTGATGGATTTTAAATGTTGTTGTAGTTTTTATTGTTTAAATATATATTGGTTCTTGATATGCTGGATTTTAAAAGTTACCCACCCTGAGGCCTTTGGGTATAGGGTAGAATAGAAATATAAATAAATAAATGTTGAGGACTATAATCCAAAAACATCTGGAAATCCAGGATTTGAAAACCAAAACCTAGAGCAATAAGAACTATTATGAAGCAGGCACTTGGTTGCAACTTAAATTTAGATTAAAAAAATAAAATAAATCTGTGCTACATCCTAAGTTATTATTGTGTTTTTCTGTGGGTCCCTAGGTTCATCCTTATTCATTCTTGTCACACAGGCACAGTTTTTCCCTTTGAATTACCCAAAGGAACCAGATGTCACCAAGGCAAAAACTCTGCATAGGGAAAACACCAGAAGGAATTTGCTAAATTTCTGCTCCTATGTACTGACAAAATTGTACAGAAGTTGCATTCTAGCCTAAAAGCTTATTCGTATGAAAATTCAAACACACTGCATCTCCTGGGAAGCTTCATATAAGGGACTAAAGAAATCTTCCCAATAAGCAAGACTTAGGAGTTCTTCATAAATGCAGAAACACTGTATACACAAACACCGTGTACTATATCTTGGCCACTGTTCATCAACTCATCCTGTGGATGGAGTTATATACAGCAATAAATAAATGCATTCAAATATTGTCACCAATTCCCCATATCAGTACAACAGTTATAACACTTCAAATGGTCCCCAGAAATTTACATTTTTTTAAACTAAATTGCTTCCATTCATTCCCATGGGACATGGAGTACATAAATACATAAACCCTGTAATTTTACAGCAAAGAAAAGTTAAAAAAAATCCAGGCTGTTGCTTAGTGTATCTCAAAGAAGTGCTAAAAAGAGGTCAACAAAGATCAGAGAACAACTTCAGAAAGTGGATATGTTTAAGGAATAATATGAATAACAGAATACGGAGAAGAAGATAATTTTAGGGGGGAAAAATTTAGGACAGACAGAGTCTCAGCTCCCATTTTTGAATTTGAGTTGAGCCAAATTCTGTGAAGTCCAAACTTTCAAATTAAAAAAAAAATAGATTTTTTTTGGGGGGTGGGGTGGGGGAATATCCTTCCTTTATTCCCTTTTGAAAATGCTTGCTTGTTTTCCTGTTTAATTCTAAGCTTGAAAAATATAGAGCAATTTGATTACACTAGGGTCTAAATTACCAATGAGTTACTTTATTTTTAGACTTTTTTTATATTATAGAATGTTAAAATGAAACCTTTATCTCCACATATTTACAGTATATTACGAGGTCACACCACATCTTTAGCCAAAAATGGCCACTCCCCTGCCCACAGCTTACAAGTGAGCTATTACATCTGTGGAGGACAAAGTAGATAACTGCTAAAAAGTGTCACATTGCAAATAATGTGTTCTAAGGGAGTAGATATTAAGTTATGTTCTCAAATCTAAGAATCTGGAAGAGCAGACATGCAGAGAGCAATAGAAAGTATTCGAAGGGAGGAAGGAAGGAAGGAAGGAAGGAAGGAAGGAAGGAAGGAAGGAAGGAAGGAAGGAAGGAAGGAAGGAAGGAAGGAAGGAGGTAGTGTACTTACCAAACCTCAAAGTCAATATAAATTAAAATGCCTACTAGATTCTTGAATAAAACATAGGTACTGAAGGAATATTAAAAAACTGGTTTGTCATTTAGATTTTCTTATAGTGTCTTTTACTTACACTCAAAGGGTAATTTACAGGAACAGTGAAGCAATTAAAATGTAAATATAAAACATTTAATAAACTAAAATTACATCTGAAAAGGTCAGAAGAAAAACAAGAACTTGCATAGGACAGAAAGGACAGTGGAATAGGTGGTTTGAAAAAAACTTTATTAATGTAAAATTAATCATTCATAACACTTTTCACATAGATGCACATAATAAAAGCCGAGGCAATCAATGTGAAATCATATGAAATATAATACATTAGTAAAGGAACAAGCTATCTTCCTTTTGCATTATCCAACTCAAAAAACCTACATTAGAATATGATCATTTGAAAGAACAGTTTGTTACCTTGCTTATGTGAGCTCTCATTCTGAAGGTGGGCCAAAGGTGGATTAAAGTTTAGATATAGTTAGGTCCTCAGTGATAGAAAATGTCTTTATAAGCAAAAGATCTAGGCCTTTGTCCTTGTTCAAAGACTTGGATAACATCTGGATAAGATAGCAATTTGTGAGATTACCAAAAGGTCTGACTCTGCTGGACAGCATCTTAAATTGTTCCTATGTTTCCTATGCTTAATATGTTATTAGTTTTAACCTGTCCTGAGACTATTGGGTATAGGGCGGGATGAATAAATAAATAGATAAACCTTCATTCCTGGGCTTCAGAACACTTGAAAAACCCCTGCACCAGCTCTGAAGATGGTACAGACTTTGAAGTGGGTACAGGGGCTGTTCAATGCCAGGAACAATCTGTCCCAGCTGGGGATGGATTGCATATCCTAATACAGGGTTGCCCACAGACAACCTCCATAACTGTGGAAAGGTCACACAAGATATACAGAGCCAGATCCATCTGCAAAATTAGATTAGCATGAAAAATATCAGTCTATTTTTTGATCAGTGACAATTGTTGCATGATCATTCATAAGTTTAACTACATTTTTTTTAAAAAAGTAAACATACTATTTTTAATACTTTCTTTTAACATAAACATTTTTCTCTAAGTTTTAAAAAGGTTGTTGTGTTTTTGTTTTGTTTGATTTTTAAGCAAAACATTTGTTAAAATCTTTTGGGATAAATAAGGTACCTCCTAACAGTGAGGAGACTTTATTGATTATTTAAGAAAATAAAGGTATATTTTAAATTGATTTTCTCAGTTCGGAGTTAATCTCAAAATAGAAAGGTTGTTTACTGTAAAGAAATTTAGTATGTGTTCTTTCCAATATTGAATTGATAGTTGAAAAATAATTAGTTGTGAATTACAGAAAGTTCAAGTAAGAAACCCACATAACTAAATCATGTATTTAATAAATACATTGGAATATTTTGAATTAATAGGTATCAGGCACAAAAATATTCTAAGGCCTTGTTTGGACTTGGCTTTATTTTGGAATATATCCCAGACTAAGGACTTGCTGTCCACGTGGTACTGCAAGAGCAGGCCCCAGATAAGTTGTCCCAAATTCTGCATGAGCATGTTGACAACAGACCCCTGGCTTGAGATATATTCCAGAATACAGCCAAGTGCAAACAACCCCTAAATTCCTAATAAGTAGGATTTTTTTGAATATTTGAAATGATCTACTCCCACTGAATAGAGATGTCCCTAAGTATTTTGGTTGTGAATTTCACAACTGAATATTTGGTTGCTTGAAAATCCAAAAATTCTGTCAAATCAAAACAGCCCCTCATTTGACTTTTGTCCTTGGAAAGGGCTTTTTTTTTCTTTAATACAAAACATGGTATTTCTTATTTTTGAACCAGTTTGAAGTTAAATGTATTGAACTGTTTATTATTATTATTATTTGTTTTTTGTTAGCCAGTTTACCATCAAACCAATCAAGTGACTGGTGATGATGTCTCTTTATCAAGACCTTTAGCTAAAACGTTTGCTCTCATCCATGTTGATTGTATGGGATTATACTCTATATTTTTATTTTTTCTAAGTACTATTTTATTCTATTTTATTTTTTAGTCTTTATACACTTTTTATGTTTTCAGTTAAATGCATTTTAACTGTTGCAATCCAACCTGACACCGTTGGTGTATGACAAGATTTTGTAATGTAATTTTTAGGGTCTGTGTACCGTATTTTCCGGCATATAAGACGACTGGGGATATAAGACGACCCCCAACTTTCCAGTTAAAATATAGAGTTTGGGATATACTCGCCATATAAGAAGACGACACTCGGCGTATAAGACGACCCCTGACTTTTGAAAAGATTTTCCTGGGTTAAAAAGTAGTCTTATACACCAGAAAATACAGTAGTTACATCACCCTGGTTGCTTTGTTCATCCAGACACCCATAGAAAGCTCAAGGCAGCTGATGAATCCCTTGGATGTCACGTTTGGATACCCTTCTTTGCGACATGGTAGCTTTAATGCTAAGCTAGGTTTGGTCTATACACTATTCAAATTTCAATCTTATTTTTTTAAAAAATGAATACAGTGTAGCATGAGGTATATGGTTTCACCTTTTTGTTTAAAGATGACATTGGAAACTAAGGCACAGGGTTGGCGTAAAGTCTGTTTCTTTTAAATGCATTACGTTTTGATAAGTTTAAATTCCACAGAACACGGACCCTCCCCCCTTTGCTTATTGTTCAGGAACATTGATTGTGCTATATTTAAAATCCATGTAAGCAAGAAGAAGAAAAGCAGCACCTTGAATCACTTTTGCTTTCTTTGTTGCTGTATGCTTATATCACCAAAGGTCAGCGCCAGATAGTCTTCAAGAAGCTTAAGTGGATTTTGCTTTGCCTTGGCTTTGGGGGGAAAGGCTCATATTGAATAAAACAGAAATCTGAGCGATACTTTCAAGGTGATATGTAGTACAGCAGATAGTTTTAGAATAATTGGAAATAGTTGATTTTTTTATTTTTGTTTTTTAAAAAAAATAAGGCACAAAGACTTCTGTTGTGCTGTTTTGGAGTCAGGATTGCAGATTAAGGTGAACAAGTTATTGTAAACCTTCTTGCTTTAGCAAGCAGCTTTCTGTTTGAACAGGAAACATTATGAGAAGAATCAGTGTTGGCTGAACAGCTTATGTGCAGGTAGTTTACGATTCTCAGCATGCATCTACTTGAGGAAAGGAACTACTTAAGAAGAAATTGCATTGCCACACAAGGGGGCTTGCAATCACTTCATGACTAAAATGTACATGACAGTTAATTGGAGTTTGGAATGTGGGGTGCATAGAGATGTAAAGAAATGTCACACTGCTAGTGTAATAAACCAATCATCCCTCCTACAACCAGGCACTTTGTGTGTACTAGTTTGAACTGGAGATTCTCCTTACTTTGATGGTTTGTTTTTCAAGTCAACACATACTTTTTCTCCTGGGCTGCATCATAGAATTTTATTTTGAAATCAGCTTGAAGATTGAAATAAAGGTAGTTAATGACCTACATATGAAGGAAGCAGTACAGCAAGATCAGGAAATAATCATAATAGTAATGATAATGGTGATAATATAGTTAATGAGGAAAAAAAAGAAACAGAAGGTTATTATGTGAAGCCCAAGAGCAGACCTTGCAAATGAAAATTATGAAAGTAAAGACTGAGAAGATTGCAAAGAACATAGAATAAAATTGAAATGGTAGACTACCTCATTAGTTCATGTGCTAAGATTGCACTTAATAAATATAAGAGTGTGATCAGACATGGTTGAAGAGGCATCTTCTGAGCAACTTTGAGTCTGTAATGACAGAAAATTTTCCCCTGCATTTTTCTAACCTCATCTTGAAGGCTCAGAAAAGTTGCCTCTACGTCATTTTAAGATTTCATAGCTTTGAAAGTGCCCCTTTCTTTAAGCCAGGTTGACCAAAAAACTACAAAATCAAAGAGGTGTGTGTGTGGGATGTTCACACCAAGTGACCAATCAGTGAGTAGCACCTGTAGTCAGGATAATTGTTGCCTGACTTTAATTTGAATATAGGCTGGAGGGTAGAAAAATAAGTTATCAGGCATATATTTGAACAACTGTTTGTACAGCAATGTTTATCTGGGGATGGGATGCTTTCTTCTAAAGGGATGACTGAAAAAAATCACTGTCGTATTCCAGATTATATCTCAGAATATGAACCTACCATCTATACGCTGGTGTAGATTATAACAGCTCCTGCCTGAGTCCTACTGCAATTTGCACTAGCATTTGGATATCAGGTATTTCTTGTTTTTGAGCTAGTTTAAAGTCAGATAGAAACAGCCATTTGTTTGATTAACCGGTTTGCTATCAAACCAAACAAGTGGGTTAAAAAACTGCTCTATTTAGCAACTGGTGAAGATGTCACTTTCTTTAGCTATGATGTTTGTCCTCTTCCATGATGATGGTATGAAGAAGAAGAAGAAGAGTTGGTTTTTCTACCCCGCTTTTCTATTCTTCCACCCACAGCAGACACCCTGTGAGGTCAGTGGGGCTGTGAGAGCTCAAAAGAGAGCTGTGACTAGCCCAGGGTCACCCAGCTGGCTTCATGGGGGAGGGCGGAGTTGAACCTGGTATTCCCAGATAAGAGTCTGGCTCCCTAACCACTAGACCAGGGGTCCTCAAACTACGGCCTGTGGGCCACATGCGGCCCTCCGGGTGTTTTTGCCGCTGCTGCCTGTCCTGCTATGAATTTATTCATAGTTTTTAAAAAAACTATATTCCGGCCCTCTAATGGTCTGAGGGACAGTGAACTGGCCCCCTGTTTAAAAAGTGTGAGGACCCCTGCACTAGACCAAAATTACAGTCTATATTTTTAATTTTTCTAAATCATTCTAATGCTTATTTTTAGTTGCTTTAATGATTTGATGTTTCCAATTAATGGGTGCTTAATGGGTACTTCTAGTGACAATGTAAAAACACCCTAAATGCATTTATTTTAACTGTTGTAATCCAAGCTGACACCATTGGTGGATGTCATGATCGAAGGATCCAAGATAGGGACACTTTGGAACAGTTGTGGTCTGGATAGCACAAATCCAGTACAGATTGAGCGTACTACAAATCCACTTGGTTCGATTTGCCAACCAAGGTGGGAAGGACCTTTGTTTCTTTGGGGTGAGGGTTCCACAAACAGGGAGCAAACACAGGTAAAGTCATGTCTAATGTTTTCACTTCATTTAGATGGAATAGATACTGGTTATATTTATATGTTTTAGATGGAATAGATACTGGTTATATTTATATGAGTTTACTTTCTTCCTCTTGGTGCAGAGAGTTCAAAATATGTAAAAGTCCAGAAAAACACATGGAAATAAAAAGGGCTACTTCAGGAGGATAATATCAGGTGTGTGTTTCTATATCAGTCACTCTTAATTTAAAACCCTATGGTATGTTTGGAGAAACAAAAAGTAACATTAAGTTAACAGCAAAATTCCTCAGTGTTCTATTGATACAGTAATTGTATTTCATAGGTTTACAAAGCGGAGCTATAAGCCCTTTCTGCTTTTCCCATGTCATGAACTGTCCAATGACTTTGGTCCAAACCGGCCCGTGCACTGCTCCCAAAGCTTACAAGAACTTTGAGCCTGGCACCCAAGGACTCAGAATGCTAGGAATTAAAGTTTCTAGGTTTGGAGCCCCTGGGAGACCTATTTTGGTGGTATATTTTGATGTGCCACTGCAATGGGTGCCCTAATAGTCCAGAAAATGGAGATGTGCCTTCTCCAAAACTCTGTGATCCTGACTGAATTGATATAGTATGCTGGTAATCCTTGATGTTAAGACTACCAATAATCCAGATCAGGGGTCTTGTGATATGAGTCCTGTAAGGACAGAGTGTATCAGAAGCTGGAAGGCAGGTCTTTAGTCCACTTGCTAGTGCAGAACACTGGCAAGTGTAGAAAGGTCCATCTTTCTTGTATCTCTCAGTGTAATATTATTCATCTGGAGCTCACCATTGCATGTAAAATAAATTCTAGGAACTCCTGGATTCAGTTTGCACCAGAACTGTGGATCTCTCTTTTTGTGCAGACTGTACCATACTTTGATTCTTCTACAGTTCATATTAAAATTACATAGATAGGAATTATATCCCTCATGAAATAGTGAAATGTGCATTAGAGGCATTATTCTTCTTTCAACATGAAATATTAAATATTAAAGAAGTATACCTTATTTACTGTTTCTGTTTTTCTTTTGTCTCTCCTTCCTCTCTCTTTCTACGTTTCTGAAGATATTGAATCCACTTCCTAGTATTTGTTTTTTATCATCTAAACTCTTAAGCTTCTGTATATTTATAAGGAGGCTGCAGAAGTATCCAGTTAGTTAATGAACAAGTCTGTTTTAACTCTGCCTTGTATGTTATGACCAGTGCTTCAGGGAAAACATTTGGCTTTTTCATAGATTTTCAAGTAGATAAGGTCTCAAGCTATGATCAAGATCTATAATAAAGGTCCCAGTAAAGGCAAGTATTGACCTGAATTGGTTTGAATCTAACACATGCTGTAGAAGTGCTGGATTAGCATCAATGATTGAATTAGGTGAAATTGACTGTTTTATGGTTTATTTCCTGCACAATTTTTTGTCAATTGTCAAGCCATATCCATATTATATCTCTCCCCACTCCCTCCTTTAAATACTAACTAACAGTACCATTTGGCAGTTTTGGTGTAGGGAGCAACCCTGTGGTTGTGTATCTGACTAGCACCCTGAAATACATTCTCATGTATGCAACCTGCACTATATCCAAATAAGAAGTCTTATATGCTATTTCAGGTGCATGACATGCACAAATCCATAGCTAGCAACTAGATTTGCTTGCGCAAATGACATTGTTATTTTATTTTATTTGCCTTTTTTATTTCGTCCAGTACCAGAAGGTCTAAGGGCAGGTTACAGTAATTAAAATAAAATATAAAACAATCACACTAAAAGCAATAATGGTGTCTGAAAGTGAAGAGGGAATGCTGTTTCCTCAGCCAAAAGTCATGATGAATAGGTACATCTTCACTGATCTCCTGAATGTATAAAATGAAGGTGACTAGTTCCACTACCTCTTTAAACATATTTCACGAGTCCAACCAAAAAAAATCAGATAAAAAGATGGAAAACTACTTGGGCAAAGTAAAGTGGCTGAATGGAAACAGCTGGGGATAGTCTGCTGTCCTTGCCTATAGTTTCATTCCTTTTCTTGTTTCCATGCCCTCTTCAGGTACTATAATTGTCTAGAGATGAGCTCAGTTTGAAAGGAATTCTGATTTAGTTATATTTTGCAAAATTTTAAAGTCTGAACTTCACATATTTGTAGGGTATTTAATTCAGAAAACTTCCAAACAGTTTATTTAAAAGTATTTCTTCAGCAAGTCTACACTGATCATGGCCCTATGTGCAAATTTGGAATAAGTAGAAATCAGTGTTTGCCTTTTTTAAAAAAAAACACTTCATTGAAGATTTCTGATCACTTCAATAGATTGGTGAACCAAGTGACTAATCATGAACCTGGACACTTATTTGATATATTGTTTGGGTCACATTGACTACTTGTGCAGGCTGAGGAATGACATTATTAGGTCTATTCTAAGTGATACATTTAAGGGGAGTCCACACACCTCACTTCTGAGAAGACAAGTCCAAATCTCTTTTTCAAAGGGAAAAAATAATCTCAGCATAGATGTTGGATAAAGAATGTGGTGGTGTAGTGGTTAGTGTAGCATTGTGGCTAGAGTGCTGGGAGTTTCTGGCATTGAATCCCCACTCTACTGTGAGAACACTCTAAGGAGCTTTAGGGCACTCACCTGCTTTATAGTACTGTTGTGGAGATAAAATGGGGATTTGGAAAGTGGCATGCAATGTTTAGACTCTATGAAGGAAAGCCAGGACATAAATGCCACAAGTAAAAAATAAGTAAAATGTGCCTAAGGATGATAACACAGGGTACTTCCTCTGATGACTGCTTTGGTGGTTTCATGTAGATGTTTACAATGCTGATTACAAGATAGGCCCCCACATTAAATGCCATATGTCACAGTACATAAGGTAAAATGGTCACTCCCCTAATATGACAACTGTGGTAGTATGTGGACCACTGATACAATAGGTCCTTTCTGCACTTCCTGTTGATTTGGATTAAGGAGCTTCTTAATCTGGACCATGAGCCTCCTTATCCATATGTAAATATGGACTGACCCTGACAAGCTGGTCCAGCTCTGTTTGCACTGGATGGAACCAAAGTCAGTTTAAAGAGGCTTTTAATCAGGATCTCTTGTGGACCCATTTAATTGAGTCCTCAAGGGAACCAAGGGCCATGTTCCAGAACATGGGATGCATGCAGACTGCATGCCCCTATGTTTCGGAACCATCATTGCATGCTTTTCAGTGGTGCACCATAGCACTGCAAATGGCCCTGATCTGTCCAATGCGCCATACGATCTGGATTAGTGGGCCCAGTTATTCCAGACACATAGGTAAGTGCAGAAAGGCTCATAGTGCCATCTACTAACTTACACAGGTGCTTTAGGTGAGCATTATAGCTGAAGGAACTGAAAACCACTTAGATGTCCAGGAGAATCAACAGGGTCACACTTTTCTTACTCCTCTTCTGATGGAGGTCATGATGCAGGTTGGACAATGTTGCCTTTGCGCTCAAGCGAGGCCAAAACTCTGATTGAAATTAATCTTAAAAAATCAGTATTGTTAAATAGCCCTTGGCTACCATCTGCATCAATATCTTGCCTTTGGAAAAAGGATCCAATTAGGAATCCTGTAACGGATTTAAGGTATCAAACTTTTATTGACAGTTCAATCAAATTAGATTCCTACTTCATTTCTGTTTGAAATTACCATGATATAGTTTTTGTTTATTATACAGACATATCTAAGATTGTACTGTAAGCCTTGTTAAAGTCAATATATCAAAAAATAATATTGTGCAGCATTTTCAGCTTGCTAAATAGATGCGTTTTAGATTATTCATGTTGAAGATTAATGCAGGGAAAGTACAGAATTAACCGAAGTCACCACAAATTGATTTTAGTAGCTAGTTCTATTCAAGCTACAAAATGCTGGCTTCATTTAAGCAACAAATAAGTTTTTACTTTGTTTAAAGAGAAACTAGTCTCTTTTAATTTTCCCTCCTCTTAGGAGAGTTTAATAGGGCTGATTTTCTAACAGCAATCCAGAGGAAAATATTGCAATGATGGATCACAATTTGAATTACAAAATAGCCTCTAGGAACAGCTCTAAATACATAGATTATGTGGCTATCCTAAGAGACAACAGTAATTAAAATTATGCCACAGATTGGATCAAGACATGTTAATATTTAATTAGGCAATAAGTGAGTCTTGAACAGGTGTCCATTGTTGTTAAGGGCTTTACTATTGTGTGAGTAAATGCTGCCTTAAAGCAAAATAGTTGCCTCTTTGGTTGTATGTACATCTAGATTTTGATGTATAATTGGCAAGCATTGAAGCCTTAATCTTTGAAAATGCATTGCATATGTTCACATGTGTGTGTATGTGAATGCACATGTATGTATCTTTTTATTTATTACAACTTCTCTACGTTAACATACTTTATCCTTTGGGAGCGTGTGGTGAAATTGGGATGTCTATACGTTTAAAAGTGTTGTCAAAGTGTGTTTTTTAGAAATGGTAAGTTGGTAAAGGGAGGGGCTATTCCAGCTCTCCAGGAGAGAGGGTGAAATAGAATCCTGGAGGAACATCATCCAATCAGGTTGCAGCTCACCAGCCAGGCCCATATTTAAGGGAGCCTGAGGGAATTGTTAGTGTTCTCTGCCTGGGGTTAACTGACCAGAGAGGGTTGTTAACAGGAGAGAAACGGGCCCTTAGCTTAGGGAAGCAGGAAGAAGGGTACTGAGTCATTAGTGAATATATGGTGTTTGGAAAGTAAAAGAATTGAAATGGTTATACGTTACTGCTGCTGCTGGCATTAATCTGAATAACTTTGGGAGTCCTTGTGCTTGAGGGGAAAGCAAGGGACAATACAGTTTGCTGAACTGAAGTACAAAGTGTAACACAAAGAAGATATTGCTGAACAACTTAAGCTGTACACAATAAACTTGTTTTCTTGGCGAGATGCATTTCAGCAGCGTGCTATGCCATGTCACAGAAATGTGTCTTCTGGTAGTCCTGAACACAGGAGGCATGCCTTTTACACATCTCCTTTGTTCTGGATCAGGGCTACCTGTCCTGCTGGTAGATCTGATTAAATGAATCTACCAGTGATACCAAACAGTGGGGGGTGTGGCAGATCTAGAGACCTAGATGCTTACTATGTGTATCCAAACTTAAGAGCCAATGCAGAAAGAGGAAACAGTTCAAAGGGAGGGTGGAAAGTCCACAACTAAAATGGTTAGGAATGAAAAGGTATAGTCCCAATCATGGAGGAATGCTGACTACATAGCATGCCTTCCTGTTCAGGATTAGAGCCTGTTGATCAGGACCTTAAACGTGTCTACCAATGAACTTGATGAGGACTCCAATGACTGGCATTTCACTCTGTGTAAAGCAGAATAATTCTACCAGGGGGAGGTGTGGCCTCACAGTCTCTGTTCAGGCATAACAAAAGGGAAAACTGGGAAATACCCAGAGAGACTGTGTGGTACTTGCATTCCTAAGCCTTCTCTAATCTATATTTTTTAGCATAGAGTGACCATGGGGAAAGGGCAAACTGGGTTGTGAAGATTCCCATCTCTAAGTGTCTCTGGGCTGCCTCAAATATTTATTTTTATTTTTTATTTTTGCTATGTCTGAACACAGCCCCAGGTAGGGACTACAAAGCCCTTAATTCTGGATAGGGATGTTCACAAAGTTGTGTTTTTTTGTATTTTATTTGTATCGAGTTAAATACAAGAAAATTTGTATTTGTTCAAATAGATCCCCTTCAGATGTGGTAGGATTCATATTCTATACAATGTTCAACCCCATACAAATCTCATATGAATCGCATATGAAGCTTCATATGAAGCATCATACGAAGTATCAAAATATTTGATTCAAATTTGAATGTCAATCTTCGAATGTGCCAACATTCGATTCATATTCAGATGTCCAAATTTGGCCAAATTCATATGAATTTTGAATGTTATCAATATCCATTCTGGATTAAGGCTTCATGCAGAAAGAGCCATAATCTGATTTGTCAATAATATTTTCTTTTACATTTTAGGCAGCAATCAAAAGGAAGAACCACACTAGTACATAACTTTTTGTTCTGCTTGTTTTTGATGCCCAGTGATTTTCCTTTTTGCCAGGTTAAAATCGTCAAGGGAGTGCTTTAATGCTTGTCAAGTGCACTGAATCTATATTTGAAGTAGTTTTGCGTTTAATGTTATTGTAAATCAAAGTCATAATGAATTTTCTATAATTAGTTCATCCTACCTTGTTTTGTAGGCTTCTGAGTCTGTGAATCATACTTCCTTATGCTTGTATGAGACTCATAGAAACTGAGAGATTACTTTCTTTTTATTTTCTATAAAAATCTGAAAACATAAGTAGGTATAGATACACAGATATACTGCTAAACTACAGATGATGACTTAAGAGTATATATAAATGGGTGTATATGTTGAAAAAAACAACCAGAACTAGTTGCTGGTCAGTTTAGTATTTTCACTCTGATGGACATAGATACAGAGGGCCTTTCTACATTTTACCATCATTGTTCCAGAACAGGGTGGAACAACCAACTTCTCCCATGCTGTAATGGGTTTGTAGCTGGAGTGGTAGAGGACTGTCCACATTTGGATAGCCTGTTCCACTCTGGCCTCAGTCATTGCCTCCAGAGTAGGAATGTGCACAATTTTTGGGGGGGAGATTCGATTCATAATGAATTGAATGTTAGAAAATTTGTATTTGTTCAAATATATTCCCTTCAAATGTGGTAGGATTCTATCCAATATGAATGTATATGGATCCTGGATATGGATCCTGGATATGGATCCCATACAAATGCATACATATATGTTTCAGATATGTCTCCTATATGAATGCATACATATCAACACATATTGAATTCATTCAGATAATGAATGTTATGAATATTCATGCACATCCCTACTCCAGAGAGAACTCAGAGGCAGTGCCAAAGGTTTGAAGACTAGGAACAACATTTTCCAGTCAATGCAGTGGCCAGGCTGCCCATTTTTGAGCTAGTCCAATGGTATATTGGACCATGGGGACATGCTGTCTGCATGCCTCAATGGTCAGGTATGCTAGCCCTAAGCTGGTTACTGTCATCCATGTTGTTCTAGCCCAATCCCTGCTTCACCTAATGTGAATTAAGTATAACCGGGGGGGGGCATTAGGATAACAGCGCTGGCATGAGGAGGTCAGGCCCTTGTCCCAGGATTTATTCAGAACCCCAAGTATGGAAAGGGCAAAGTTTCTGGCTGTGGGATATGATTGGGCTAAGGATGGAAAATGCTGGTTGTGGAACCAAAACACATATTCTCTTGTTCCTTTCATGTCAGGTAGAATACAACAGCATTCTATTATTAAAACTCAGCAGAACAATGAAGCATAGCATTAAAACAGTCATGTTCTTTTTGCCACTATGCTGTTGAATTTTCAGAGGAGAGAGCTTTCTGTGTCAATACCATAGGCTGATCAGAGGATTATACTGAGTGAACAAAACTCAGCCTTTGCCAGGTGATATGTTTAGTGAATAGAAGTTCTTTTGGTCTTATCACGCTGCTTAATAATAGCTTGAGTCCTCAGGTCTGATCAACACAATGAACATTCCACTCACTTCCTTATTCTGATTTTCCTCTTGACTTTCTATCAGCTCCGGCAATGGTATTTTAAACTATATTGCTTTATTACAAGAGTGCATTCATTTACTAACTAGTTTATTAAACTGCTGGTCGTATAATAAAAGAAGTAGCAGCAGAAGCAGCTATGTGTAGACCACAGTAAAACACTAACATTTCCTATATTCTTGAGTTAAATAAATATTTGAAAAAAAACCCTCTGTATCAAAACAACTTAATCTAATAGGCCTCCTGTGCCTGGCCAAGCAGTGTTATCTACATGGTTAAAAGGTCTGCAATAATGAAAAGGTAAATGTTCTCTTGGTTCTGTTACTCAGTCCTTAATTCACACTGTTAGTTACGGGACTCTGTGCCTCTGTACTTTTTCTAAAACCAGCCTGTTACTGGGGTGCTTCTCTTTCCATGTATGTCTCTGGCTTAAGAAATAATTACTTTCCTTGGGGATTAGCAGTGGTATATTAATTTGAACTTTCCCTGGTCCCCCCTTTTTTATGAGTATGTGAGAACCCATCAAATCTCTCTATTTTTGAATGGTTTAGTAGGTATTTGATTTATCCCTAGAATTTTCTGGTTTAGCAGCTGCTCTAATATCCATCATGCCACACTTTCTAATGGGATCAGCTTCTGAATATATTTTTTTCTTTCCCTTTCCTGTTAGCAAGTTTAGTCTAGTGGTTAGGGAGCTGGACTTTTATCTGGGAATACTGGGTTTGATTCCTCTGTCCTCCGTGAAGCCAGCTGGGTGACCTTGGGCTAGTCACAGCTCTCCTCTGAGTTCTCACAACCCCACCCACCTCACAGGTGTTTTGTTTTGGGGAGAAGAATACAAACCTTTTTCAGCTGCTTTGAGTTTTCTTTAATGGGTGGGAAAAGTCAACTCCTACTCCTCCTACTCCTACTCCTTTTCTTCTTCTTCTTCAATTCCTCTGTTTGCAAACATTCTGAATAAGACACCTTGCTCGACACTGGAAGCCTGCATTAAGTTGCCATGCAACCCACATGTTCCACAAAGTCTTTATCCTTTGTCCTTCTCTGACGCTCTGGTCACACCTTTATTTTAAACCTTCTTCAGTCCATCTTTAAGTCTGACTGCTCACACCTTTTCATTTCTATCCATTTTATTTTTAGACTTTCCATTCAGGAAAATCCAAATGGAAGGTAGAACATCCATAAATAAAATGGATAGAAATGAAAAGGTGTGAGCAGTCAGATCTGAAGATGGGCTGAAGAAGGTTTAAAATGAAAGTGCGACTACAGTCAAAATACTCTCTTTCTCTTCCAACATACGTCCCCTCAGGAAGTTGTATTGCCGAACAAGCATATCTGTAAATTGGCCACCAAATTCAAAGTTTTACAATAGCGTCAACAAATTGTGTATAAAGTGTTCTCTTTGTGCAAGTATCACACAAACTGCAAAAGTGCCTGTAAGCAATTGTTCAGTCCACCTTTCAAAATACAGGATGTGAACATTAGCTTCACCTTGCTGGCTACATATCGAATATTTGTATGAAAAGATACAAATGTATTTGTATCTGTTCAAATGTCCCGACATTCATTTTTCTTTATTCGTACAAATATGGATGTTTGAATATTCGATTCAAATTGAATCAGGTGTCGAAAATTGCATTTGTGCACACCCCCTAAGACGGAAGGCTGAGCAATAAAGAGTTGTTGCCTAAGAATTCATTTTGTCTTTTCATTCAGGGTCATTAAATTGTTTATGCATAGAAAATTGATAATCCTCTAGTCAGTTTCTAGTGATTTCTAGGTTAGGTTCCTGTGTCAGTTCTGTTATTGTGCAAGGGAGACAATAAAATTTCTTGTCTGACTTCCTGCTGATCGCTTTCTCTAAGCTCTTTCATGAGAGATGTCCTTCAATTTGCTTTTTCTCCTTTTTTTCCTACAAAAAGCAGCCTAGAGTTTGGAATTGGTCCACAAGCACCTATTTTAACCTTGTCATAAAACATACTTTTTGTATGCTATTGAATGTGATATGTTATCCTTGTTTGCCAAGGCTAAGTGCAGTGGCACATAATAGCTCCTTAAAACAATATTTTTGTAGCAGCAGAATATTCATTCCAAAGACCTATAAAATGCAATTGAATAAAGATGTCACAAATGTAGGAAAGTTTTTTTAAAACTCCCTCCTCCTGCTTTGGCAACATTAAATGCTCACTAATACTAATAGGATGTTAATTTTTAAAATGGGTATTTAGAGACAAGTAGCACTTCCTGTTTAAAATATAACCTTGTACAGAATTGTAAATCAGAATCAGAATAGTTTCTATTGCTAGAATGTACAGTAGTTTACTTTGGATCAAGCAATTTGCTTTACTTTTCTTGCTTCCTTTGTTTGTATAGATCTGAACAATATGTGAATTTCTGTTTTAGAAGAAAGAGGTAATTGATCAATTTTGCTCATGAACAATTATTATTTATTAGCAAACCTTAATGGCTCAGAAGTCAGTCTTAGAGATTGTACCAAACTGGTTTGCTTAGTCCATGTTTTGCAGCAGTCCAGCTAATTTGTCCATGTTCTCATCCAACTGAACCTCCAATTGTTTGGATATCCAAAACAGTGATCACACCAAACCATTCTCCCAGTTATGAACACAATTTGTTCAAGCAGTTTGCGTTCATTGTGGTTTTGCCTTGAAAATGACTTTTTTCAGTGAAAAAGATAGTGTTTCTTGTTTTTGACCTGGTTTGAACATGAACAACTGTGTATTTAATTAACCAGTTTTCTGTTGAACTGAACCAACGGCAGTTTGGTTTTGCTGGTTTACCCAATGCACAATTTTAGGTCATACACATATCTAGTCTCTCTCAAACCTCTGCCAAGACAGAAGATCTTCCATGCCTTTTTACCCAAGAGCAGGTGTGATGTTGCAATTTCCACATCTGTCTCTACAAATAGATAGCTGAAGTAATCCTTGTTGTGCATATTAATTGCAGGTAAGTTTATTTTATTCTATCCATGTATACATGTATAATTTTATCCTGCCCTAGATCTCTGGGCTGGTTAGAACAATAAAAATATATCTATATAATATGAATCCATGAAAAAAACAATAAAAGTGTCTGAAAGTGGGGAGGGGGAGCTACCTCGTCACTGGTATTTTAAATATATATATAGAAGGCACCTGGCAGAAAGGCTGCTCCATACCATCAAGGCTACCACCCCTTTAACTACTAAAGGTGGTGACAAAATGTATATCAACAACAGGTCTGCTCACTCTTTTATATATTTATTCTGCCATTCACCCAAAGGTACCAGAAATTTAAAAAAATATAAAACATTGAAACATATTCATAGAACCATAGTGTTGGAAGGGACCTGTAGGGTCATTAAGTCCAACCCCCTGTTCAATTCAGGATTGCCTAAACCATCCCAAACAGATGTAGGTCCTGTCTCTGCTTGAAGACCTCCAGCGAAGGGGAATTTACTACCTCCCGTGGCGAACTATTCCACTGACTGATTGCTCTCGCTTTCAGGAAGTTTTTCCTAATATCTAATCTATATTGACTCCCTTGAAGTTTCATATTGTTGTTTCTGGTCCTCCAATCTTGTGCAAGTGAGAGGGACTAGAGATGTGTATGTATGACCTAAAATTGTGCATTTGGTTAACCAGAAAACCAAACCCCATTGGTTACCCACATTTCAACAGACCTCTGGGGCTGGAAATATCTCATGTATGAGACATTCTACTGATCATGCCACCAGATTTAACTTTCTCTTATTTCCCCAGAAAATGCCACCTGCAGTAAGAGGAGGGCCTCTTCTCGGTTGATACATACAGGTAGCTGATGAGATAATCAGGAAAGGGTTTACATTGGAATAGTGGGCTGAGATGAGAATTTCAAGCCTTTTCTATTATGTTTTCAGAGCAGTAGCTGTAGCTCACTGGTATATGGAAAGCAGGCCACTAATTCAGTCCTTAGCCTGGAGGCAGGCAGTTGCAAACCATTTCTGTCTGCCAGTAAAACTGTATAGAGGTGCTGAGTTAGCCGTGATTTGGTGATAGCAAACAGCAACATTTTAAATATATATTTTCCTGCTAGTACACCCCATGTTTGGTAAGAAGAAGAAGAAGAATAGTTAGCTTTTCTACCCTGCTTTTCTCACCCATTTAAGGTGACTCAGAGCGGCTGACAAAGCTTTCTATTCTTCTCCACAGAACAGACACCCTGTGAGGTAGGTGGGGCTATGAGAGCTCAGAAGAGAGCTATGACTAGCCAGAAGTCACCCAGCTGGCTTCTTGGAGGAGAGCAGAATCGAACGGTATTCCCAGACAAGACCTTGGCTCACTAACCACTAGACCTTGGGGGAACCACAGAAAAACAATAATCTCTTAGAAATCCTGAACAATTTTGCAGTATGGGAGAGTTACCTATTCCTATTCCAGCTTTACATTTGATTGATAGAGCTTATTTGGTTACTACCATAAAAGAAATAAAGTAATTTTTCTATGAGAGTCGGTTTCCTTGGATGAAGACTCATTTATACATAAGGAGTTTGGAAGCCACATTTCCATTAAGTCTTGTTTTGTAATAGGAAAACAACAATGAATAAAACCCTAACGTTATTTTATACAGATACTGGGAATTCCTTTTTAATTATGACACAAGCTCTAGGGAAGCTCACTGAAAGAATGAGCAAATTATCCAAGCTACGTGAACAGTTGTTACATTCCCTGTAGACTAGTGGATTTAGTTTCTCTCACAAGTATATGTGAGTGATCCTAGAATGATACTGAAATATTGATTAAGTGTTTTCTTTAACTGCACTTTTTCCTGGCACGGCACAAAGGAGGCTGTCTTAAAAAAAGGAACAAAAAGGATTTAAAACCCATACAATTGACTATGTTCTATATTTATTTATTTACTACCATCATTACATTGCTCCTTATCCTTCTGGTTTTCAGTACACTTCACACACAGTTACTCTTTGTCTGATATAATTTGTTTATATAAAAATTGGTGCTTCTGTTTTTATGCAGTGGCAAAATGTGACTTACTTTCTATACATTTTTAACAGCATGCTTTGCTTTTACATTGTGGTAAAATGGAACTTTTAAAAATACAATCCAAGCCTCTTTCTGCTTGGGCCCTTAATCTGGAGAAAAGGTCTGGGTAGTTTCATGAAAGCATTCTCTCATTCTACCACTAAAGTACTGTTCTAGTAGAATGTGTGGCATATGTTCTCAATAAGTGAAATAATGTACAATCCCTGAGAATTACCACAACAGTATTTTGGTATTATGTGGATCCTGTCTTAGGCCTTGTCCCCATGGGCTGCCAATACCTCAGGGTGGATTCAGGCCAGCCTTAATATGAATTTTAGTTTGCATTAAGGAGTCCCCATGGCAATTGAGGATAGCATGGGTTCCACTTGAACCCACCCATCCCCATGCAAACCATGGTAAATCCCTGCATTGGGATGCCGCGGTTTTCTCCACCCCCTCCCCCTTGCCTGATGGTGCAATCGCCTAGGTAGGGGCTTGATTTACCCCAAACGACCACCTGACAGCTTCCCTGCAGTCGGCTGAACAGCTGTCAGACAGGTATAGGGGATGTGAAGTGCATGAGCAGAGCTCCAGTAAAATAATTAAAACAGCCACGGCTTGCTTTACCTAGGCAATTGCGCTGTCAGGCAAGGGGGGACAGTTGCAATCGCAGCATAAATGGCAGGGGCAGCAAAACTCCACCTGTAAATGCTGTGATCGATCAGCAATAATCCGGGAGCATCCCCGTCCTCCCTGGATAATCCGTTCTTCCCTCCTAATTTGGGTCAAGAACAGTTACAAAGGGTGTTTTTCTGCTCTGGGTTTTTGCTTTTTGTCCCGCATGTAGCCCGAAATAGGGCTTTGCATGGGGACTCTCCTGAGGTGAACTCACGTTCGCCTCAGAGTATCCTGATCATGGGGACGAGCCCTTAGTCTGCATACAAATAGCCTAAAAGGACAACATCTTGAGACTTCCGGGATTTGGGGGACACATAAGTCCTCCCCTGTTATAGGCCATCTTTTAAACTGCCTCCAGAACTATACCAACTATAAACCTGGATAAATGATCTCCAGGCAGTTCTCCCGCCGCCCTTGTCCTTATGAAATGATATAGTGGAGAGGAAGCAAATTAGTGGTCTGATTTCTACCAATGCCTTTTTTCATCAGATCGAAAATCATTAGCTTCCAGGGCTACTTCTGGTCTGCCATCAAAACAGTCTGAAACCTTGCTGCTGTGGAACCATTTCACAGATGTGAGGATTATAGAGGCTGTGGTCGGCCAGCAGACTTTTGACTAGGGTAACTCCCTCCTCTGTGGTGGATTCTGTGCCCTCTGCCCCTGAGAGACCCAAATAGGTGGCTGTCTAGATGCTGCAATGGGTTGCAATGAAATCCAGATGAAACAAACACGAACAGTTGATCTTTTTAAATATACTCTGCAGTTTTTGGCCATATATTAAATGTAATCATGTTCGAAACATAAAGTTTGCTCTTGCACCCTACATGTGAGTGTTTAAATTGTATCTGCAATTATGTTGTACTGGGGTTTGAGGGTTTTTCTTCACCCCACCCCTCCAGAATAGTTTTGTGAGACATCTCTTTCGAATGGTTTACAACGAGGCCATCGTGACTGTCTTTATTCCAGCACTGACATTTAGTAAGTAGTAGCCACAGTTATATTCTGGAAGTTACTTCACTTAATGAACATAGCATCAAAGCACCAAAGCACTCTGGATAAGGAAAGGTCATCTAAATTAACTTCTGAAGAAGAAGTAATGTGATCATTTTGTTTAAACCTTTACATCATTTATAATGAAGGGAAACTGACAAAGGTCACACAGTTCACAAAATACAACTATTTCATATGCCAAAGTTGACAAAAGCTCTGGTTTAAACATTTAATCCTGTCTCATTAATGGTCCTTCACGGTGGTTGCAGACTTGCCATGTAAAAGCAATGTATATCCTTGGTAGATTTCCTGGACTTCCATTCTCTACTACCTCTATTGAAGCTTTCTGGATGGTTGATTTCTGATTTGTTTTCATCTAATACACACACAAAAAAAGACATACAGTAAAGAGACTGCAGGTGACTATTATGGCAGGATTTCGTTATGCTAAATACTTGAGAAATGCTTAATATTTGAGAAATGTTCAAATGCCCTATAATAGCATGCAAATCAAGGATATGAAATCATGTCATTATGGCAAAACAAACAAGCCACCATACTTAAGGACAAAGCAAAAACCTGACAGATCAGGTAAAAAGGGGTAACGTTACAACAAAATATATGCTTCACAATCTGACATTCTTGTTCCTCAATAGGTTTAAGAAAAAATATTTTTATGTAACTGTGGAGCTTTTAAAAAAAGTACTTACCTTTTGTTTTGTTTGCTTGTTATAACATTTTATTTCAAAAACAATGTTGTTAATGTTGTTTCAAGGGCATTTGTTTTACTCTTCTGATACCAGTTCCAATATCGCTCCAGTCTAGACTGTAAGCGAATAT
>MTQE01001134.1:26526621-26537557 GCA_014337955.1 Aspidoscelis marmoratus | reverse complement strand
TTTTTTTAATTCCAGGAATTTTATGTTAATGGAAAACTTTGCTTATAAAATCAACTACAGTATCATTTATTCTGTTAAGAAAAACAATAATGAAGGGACTTAGTAAGATTTTAATATATGCATATTAAAATAAAATAAATAGACTAACAGCCTTTAAAGAATAGAGAAATGAGAACTCTTTCTCTTATGCATATTTGTGTAAAAAAAATTCTGTAAAATAGGAAATAGAAAAGAAAGAATTCAGCATAGGGCATAGAAGGCATGCATGGAAAAGGGAGTGTCTTTCTATCTGTGAATACATAGTTTAGATTACAATTAATCTACACTTGTTCCAAATATTCAACTGTCAACTTGTAAAGCTGCAAACCACTTTGTATTTTCACTTTTTGTAGAAAGGGGCAAATGAATTTTGGCAGACTCTGGAAGGTCAGCAAATTCAGTTCCATGAGAAAGTTTGTTCTTTGCACAGCTTATTAACATTATGAGATGGCAGAGTCCTGGCTATTGATTATAAACTTAGAAAACTGAAACTTCCTTCCAGATTTTGCAGCTGTGTGGGGTGTATCATCAGGGAACATCTTTCCATGGATTTACCTTGGGAGTAACAAGCCTAATGTAGAAGATCTGGGGAATTTCCCCATCTCTAAACTTGTTTAATGCCAAATATGAGCAAAGTTTGCTTAAAATCAGAGCAGCCACTAAACAAGACATGACACATTAGAGCAACAGGGGAAATCATCTCCTGGAACAAGTTGTCAAAACACTCTGCGTGTGTGCATTCATTTGTGCACACGCATGTGCAGTTCAATATCTTCTTTCTCTGGTGTAGCCCTGTCACCTTCAAAGAACTTGCACCAATGTATGTGGTCACTGAATTAGCTCATAATGTCAGTCAATCAATTTTTGTTCGTGGGTTTCCACCAGGCAGTCCTCATAATGTATGAAGTACAAGAAAGGGCTTTAGGAGATTGATTATTAATAAAGACATCCAAAATGAACACAGCTTTAAAAATATCACAGAAAGTGAGTGACAAGTTTCCCTGGGTGTACAAAGGCACTTAGTGACCCTGATTCCGTAGCTGACAGAGTGTGTGCGGCAGTATTTAATAGAACATTTGATAAATTAAGCTGTCCTGGAAATAGGGATTTGCTTAGCCAAACAGGTCCTTGAGTAAAGTATATTAGTGAAGTTTGACTGACAATTAAATCCTTTCTCCATTGGCTGAGGAAATATATTTATTTTCAGTAAACAATTACTATCCTAAGCAAACTGAAAGCCACACCATACAAGAACTGCATATTTTAGGAAACAGTTTAGACTATACAGCTGGTGCTTATGACAGCCTAAATTTGAGTATACCTCATGGTAATTTCTAGTTCTGTACAGAGTCATGAAACCTGAAGGAACATATTGTTGCTAGACTTTGTACAATCCAGACATAGGTAATTGGTGTGCATCCACCTTCTTCATATATAGGCATCTAGTATGCACGTAAGCTTATGCAAAGTGTAAAGTGGAAATTTTATTTATTATTTATATCTTTATCCTGCCCCAAACCCTGAAGTCTACGGGCAGGTAAGAACATCTAAAATCAATCATCATTAAAACAATAAAAGAATAACAGCATCTGCTGGTGGGAAAAGTATAACCCCATTTAATTGAAGACCAGGGCAAAGAGGTGCATCTTTACTGGCTTCCTAAACAGTGAAGGTGATAGATGAACATCAAGGAGGAGACTATTCCATAGCCTAGGGGGCATCAGTGAGATGGTCTTCTCCTGGGTCCCCATTCCTGGGACAACCAGGAGGGCATCTCCTACATATCTTAAGGTATAGGCAGGTTGATATAGGAATAGACATTCCTTCAGTTAAAGTTAATACCTTGAATTGGGCTCAGTAGTGAATTGGCAGCCAGTGCAACTCTTTTAAGACAGAATATGCACAGAACATATACACTATGTTCACTATGAACCTTTGAGGAAGTTTATTCTAGTAAAGAAGTAATTTAATTTAGACAGAAACTTAACTTACGTGTTGATCGCAGTATGCACCAGTTTTAATCACTAGAGTTTTGATACATCCTTAGGCCCTTTCTGCCTGAAATTGTACCAGACTAATGAATTTACTGTTGTAATTTTTAAAAAATACCATGGTGGTGGTGGTGGTGAATCTGTCCATATGTATACGTATTCACTTGTAATTCGTGAAGGACTGTGAGCATAGCTACTTTACATATTCTTTTATCCACATACTGTACTTGCCTTTTGCGGCAAAGTTAAAGTTGTATGAACTTTCAAAATTAATTAAGCCAGCAATACAGTACTGGAGGATGAATCCAGAGAGATATATCTATGTTCATTTTATATTCAAAGAATTGTGAGAACTATGGACTTTTCAAATTAATGTTCACAAAGGGATACCATATAGACATTCTTCTTAGTGTGCCATGTTTAGTTCATTTACATATAGGCAGTGTGTTAATGGCTTCACTGAATCCTAAGGACTTCATTTCTGTGTGCACACATTAAAGAGCATAGACAGAGAGAGAGGATCTTTGACTGAAGTGGTAAAATGGAAAGAGTGCTTCTGTAGTACAGGTGAGAAAGTGTCTTCTGGATTTCTTAACATTTGAGAAACCATACTTTAATATTTTTTATTGTAGTTCCATGGGTATATAATAAAAATAATAATGGCAGAATGCAGCTGCTAGATTGGTGACTGGAACATCTGGCTGGATGCACATCATGCATTGTTGCATTGGCTGCCGTTTCACCACTGAGCCCAATTCAAGGAGTTCACTTTGACTTATAAGGCCCTATATGACTTGGGCCCCAAATTTCTAAAGGAGCGCCTTCTTCCATATTGACTATACCTTAAAATCTGGAGAAGAGGCCCTCCTGGTTGTCCCGCCACCCTCAGTAGTAAAAGGGGTGGGCACCCGGGAGAGAGCCTTCTTAGTGATGGCCCCTAGGCTATCTTCCCCCTTGAGGTTCATTAGGCTACTTCACTGTATATGTTTAGGAAGGCAGTGAAGATGCACCTCTTTGCCCTGGTCTTTGGTTAAATGGGAATACACTGTTTCTTCCCACTTTACAGGCACTATTACAATTTTAGTATGTAGTCCTGTTGTTTTAGTATATGCCTGATTTTAAATGTTGTTACACACCCTGAGACCTTGAGGTATAAGACGGGATAGAAACAACACCAACACCAATAACAATAGCAGCATATATAGTGCCTTTTCCCCCAAAAGGCAGTACAAAATGTAAAATACAATGTCCCTATGGCAGTGTCATACAATAATAAAATATTTTGCATTAGTACAAACAGAAACAATACTAAAATTAGAATGTACGTCTTAATAAAAGTATATTAAGAAAAGCTCAGGTTTAATAGTCATCTCATCCACCTTTTCAAAGCCATTGGTGCTCATTCTAAATGATCAACACACATAATTGGATATTTACTTGTCTTTTGCTCAGTGTAGGATGAGAGTACAACTTCAGAATTACTCAAGCGTGGACCAAATGTGTTGATAAATATCTACTTAAAAGCTGTGTTGCTTTGCATTTAGTAACTCTGTGAAATAGCAATAATAAAGCCTGAAATGTGTGTTACTTTTATGGGAAAGAAAAAAATGCTTTGAAATCTCAGAAAGTGCCATTTTCCAACACACATAAAAAAAACAGTGCTTTGGGAAAATGTTTATGATACTTTTAGCACAGCTGGCTGTTGTGTGTATGTTTGGCTGTCTATTTTCCTTGAGGTAATACTTAGACGAAGGCCTCTATTGGATTGGTTCAAGACCCCACCCTGAATGAATGTTTTCTGAAATTGCAAGTTTTCCTACCTTTCTGTGTTGTTTGAACAGTTTTAATGAAAAACGATAGGCCGTGGACTGAAACAGCAAGGTATATTGGAGACGTATAGCTTTAGTAAGAATCATCTTTTGCTCAAAGCACAAGACATTGGTCCTATTAAAAAGGAACACATTTCACAACTTTATGAGGACAATAAGCACATCTTGAAGATGTTGCCTCCAGGTGTAAAGCAGGAGAAAATTAAAGTTGTTTCTGCCAGACCTCTTCTGGAAAATGAGCAGAGAGGTTCTTGTGATTATAGGGAAAAACAAATCCTTAATAGCTAGAGATAGCTTTAGTACTCGGGTACAACCAATATTAAGCATTCAGTTAATGCCTACATTGAGCATTTATATATGAAGGAACCCAACAATAACTCAGTGTAAGAAGTGCATAATCTTGGGATATACATCTCTCCTGCAATGTGAGAGCTGAAAGATTTTTAAAAGCTTTGTGTATGTGTATAAACATAATTGCACCTGTTTGATTATTGTAGCATTTTGCTTAAATTTCATACAGCTTGTGAAAACAGTCCTGTGAGTTTTTTATTTTGAAATATATCCCCTAACACTTATTGAGTAATATTCCCAAATAAAGTAGTGTTGAATGGTAGCTTAGCTGGGCAGACTTAACCCATACCTAGGCAGAAGAACACCAGTTCAAATAGAAGATGGAGTGGTGGTTGATGACTTACTTGTCTTCTGTATTCATATGGACAGGATCCAAGCAGCACCTTTATGATAAATGTTACTCGATGTGAGGTGCCATTAATATGTAGTCTGGTTAAAATGAATTGTGGGGAGATGATACTCATGAGTTCCACACTACGGTCCATGTGGGGTGTTGGTGAGCATTTGAGAATACCCTTTATAGAAAGTGCTTATTTGGGGTAGGACACAGACCTCTTATAGCTTTAGTAGTGTGGGAAACCATACCACTTGTAATTAGAAATATTGTTTTGTTGGGCTCCAGCAATGCTAAAGCTGGCCTTGCATGGATTGATTGACTAGAATATTTGTGTATCTTCACAAGCAGGGGGGGGAAAGTGCTGCAGAAAATCTGTAGCAAAGAGAGACAAACCTAGCAATTTGTTTGCTTTCCACCTACCTTGTTTTTCAATGTGTGGTCTTAAGAATCAATAAGGTGTCAGCACCCTATTGTTAAGTTTTTGCTGCAGGTTATAGTTTAGGTGTTTGAAATATTGTAAAACTACATATAGCCACTTTCCATTAGCTCTTTTGATTGTGTTTTGGTCTCTCCTGCTCCCCCGATACCAAAGCAATATCTTAAAAAGTAAGCTATTCTGCTACAGTTGGCAAATTGAGATGGCTGGTTCTTAGACACTTGCAGAAATCCATTTGAATTTCCCATGGTTGATCAAGTGAGGAATGTGGCTAAGCAGAAAATGCTTCCAAATTTTTATTCTGTGTCCTACCCCAAATAAGCACTATAATATAATTTACTCCAGCTGATATGGCTTTTTTCCTGCACTACCTGTTTACACCTCAAGCCTGTTCGCACTTGATCCTTTTTTGGAGTATATCTCAAATACAGGGATCTGTAGTTCTCCTGAATCCAGCCTCCTCACGCTGTGGTTGAAGTGACGTTACCCAGCGTGAGTCGGCTGGATTCCAGAGAATGAACGCTCACGTAAGTGACAACGTTACATTCTCCTGAATCCAGCCGACTCACGCTGGGTAACGTCACTTCAACCACAGCGTGAGGAGGCTGGATTCCAGAGAATGAACGCTCACGTAAGTGACAACGTTACATTCACATGCTAATGCACTCTGGTAGGCTTCACCTGGGGCCTGCTGTAATCTGCTCTAGCATGTGGACAGCAGGTCCCTATGGGATATATTCCAAAATAAATCCAACTGCAAATAGGCCCCTAGTCTTCTGGTTTACGATGACAGGAATGTGGAACCAGAAAATAGTTCAGAAGTAGCTCAAGAAATGTAGACTCTGTCATCTTTTTGCCCTTGCTTCTTCTTGGTTGATGCTTTGATGCAGTAAATCTTGACATGAAACCGTAAGTTTCTCCATAATGTCATAATGAACAATTGTCATTTAAAGTAACCAGAATAAGCAGAACACTATCGGTCAAGGAAGCAGGAAGGCCATATGGGCCCAATATACTTTTCAGGTTTTTGAGCTATGCATTAGCAAGAGAGCTCCTTCCTGGCAGGAGAAAGCCTTTCTGACAATGTGAATGTGCCATTAGGGCACTGGGTACACTGGATGAATGTGGTCTCTGGATGGTCCCGATGAATACCACTGTGTGCCATTAGTGTTCCATAGAGCAAGTAAGCAGCAGAGTGACAGGAGGAGGTTATCAGTTTTTCCCACCAGTTTGGCAGTCCTGTTGCAGTTTCACTGCCACCTTCTACAGTTTTCAGAACTGCAGGCCAGCTGGATGGTCAGGGCTGGATGACCTCCCACCTTCTATCAACATCAAAGCTGGGAGGCTCAAACAACATAGATTAAACAAAGACAGAAGGGGGTTTAATGGAAGGGAAAGAGATATTTTCTCAATTAAACCAAGAATTTTGTGAATGTTGTTGGTTATCACCAAGTTGTGGCCAACTCCTAGTTGACTGCATAGGCACCTCTGTGGGCTTCTGCATGCAGCTTTTTTGGCAGAGATATTTATTATTTATATTTCTATTCCACCCTTTACCCGAAGGTCTCAGGATGGTTAACAACATCTAAAATCCAATACATTAGAATTAGAAACACTCTGTATTAAAACAATGGTGTTTATAAAGAACTACTAGAGGCATTTATTTATGTTAATGGAAAATTTTGCTTAAAAAAACAACTACAGTATCATAGAAGTGGCTTACTATTTCCTACTTCTGAGGAGAGGCTGGGGATTGAACTGGCAACCCTCTGCTTCCCAAACAGTTTGCTCTGTCGCTGAGATACAGTCATTCTCATTCTGGTGGTGCTAGATACATTTAAGATAGTCTGAAGCCCATAGAAGCTTACTGCATGATATGTTTGTTAATCTTTTAAGAGTTATTTGTTATTACAGCTCCAGAACTGTTTGCAGAAATGGATGAAATATATTACATTATTTATGGCATGAAGTGGGAAACTGTGTTTTTATTATCCTTTTTTGCACTATATTTCAAATATAGGAGTCTGTAGTTCACATCTTAAGTGACCATAGGATTTTGAGACTAAGACACCAATGTTACGTTGTACTTCCATGCAATTGTCACTTTCCATCGCTTCTATATTTAATTTAATTTCACTTCACTTCTTGCCATTTATTGAGTTTGTGGCATGAATCTTTAGCTAACCTGTCATACATCTGTTGCCAAAAGCATATCAGACTAGTATTAATTTGTCTTAATTGTGTGACACAATTCTTGGTCACTTCCATCTTTCTTTTTCAGTTCCTTCCCTACAGCGCAATCACACCCCGTGGAATAATTAGCACTCTTTCCTTCAGCAATCAAACAGTGGAATACTTTGCTTTTCAGTCAGATTGAAATTTACATTGCTTTATTTTCTTTTCACACTCACATAGTGTGTGCATGCATGCTTTCACTTGCACACACACACACACACACACACACACACACACACACACACACACATGTGAGAGGGATTCAATTCAAGGAGAGGAATTGTAAAATATTGCAGCCTCAACACTTCCAGCTCCTAAATTGAAACATCTCTGCTTTGTTCATTACTAGTTCTGTTCACTGTTTCACTGTGAAAGAATGACAACATACTTGTATTCAGTACTGTTACTTTCTGAAATTATTTACCTGCACAAAGAGTATTTGCTTTATTAAAAGGAAACAACAGCCACAAAAAAATAGTCTGTGTCTGAATTTGGATGGACAGGCAGTGAACAGTATCACAAAGCAACAGACAGGCAAGAAGAAAAAGAAAAGAAATACTTCTAGATAAAAACAGATTAGAAATTGTTACCGTAGAATCTAACATCCATGTCCTTATTCAATTATTGAAGTTTTGTTTGCATGTGGAATGGCCTGTTGAAGAAATTGTATTTAGAAAAATTCCATGTTAAAAGAGAAAGTTACAAATGGTTAAAAAGCTCAGCAGCCTGGTTCTGAGTTTATTGTATTTTTGCTTTCCTTCCAAAAGTGAAGGAGATTATAAGTCAGCAAGTAATGTAAAGACAACTGGTATTACTTGTCTATCGCTATGCAGAATCTCTCCCCCCCACACACACCCCAAGTTAAGCAGCATTGAAAGAATAGATTTATGGACTAAAGGTACATTGTTTAATATGTCCATATCCATCAAGATTGACAGTTTCTACAGACTTGAATTTCCCCAGGGACCACCGTGTTACTGGTGTCAGTGGATGGCATCATTTACTTCAATGCTCCATTATTAAATTGATAACAAGATAATTCCTCTGCTTCTCCCAGACATGACAGGGTTTACAACTGTTAACTCTCTTATTGCATGGGATTTGATGCTGTAAGAGGTTTTTAATAAGAAGCTTATTTTTATTTCAATCCAGTGACAAATCAGCATTTCAAGGGGGGAGGGTGTAGAGGGGAAACAGAATACATTTTTGAAGGCCAAGAGGCGCCAATAGTTAGTGTAGAATCTAGCGTATGGATCTTTCAGACTTATATAATGTATTTCCTTCATCTGAATATTTTTCTAACACTTATGGACAGTCCTACTGACCTACTTTGGAATCTGAGGGTGAGTTAGTGTACACAGTGTTCAATGCTAAATGTACAGATGCTAGGATAGTCTATTGGGCCACCATTCATCAATAAAGGAGGATTTTTTTTTCACACTGTGTGCTCACCTTCTATGAATAACTACCGATAAGAAAAGGGTGTTGAAAACTGTGCTTAGTCATCAGTCTTTTTTGCACCCTGTTGGAACACCTTGCTTATCACCTCCCTATGAACAGAGAAACCATCCATTGTTAACTGCCTCTTTGAAGGCTGAAAACCTAAAGGGAAAGTACAGCATTCTAAAGAAGCTTGTGGTTGCATTGGATGCTTTAAACCAGATTGAGTTTATGGTCTGAGCAGTCAAATGAATTGGAGTGATGGTGTTTGAAATTTCAATGCGATGTTGTTTCAACAGAAAAATGTCAAAGTAGGTAACTTTGTTCAAAACATGTTCTTTATTCCTTCATCCTCTTCCTCCCTTATGTACTTTTGGCTTTCATGATATATTTTGCAATTCTTTGTAATGAATTCGTTTCAAAGCGAGCATTTTCAAAGAAAATTGCTTTTTTTCTTTTTCACAAAAACAAACCAGCCTCACAATATTTATAATGCAAGTGGATATACGTAATGAAAGGAAAACAGTATCAGTTGGGAATCAAGCTCAGAGGAAGTCATAAAATAGCATATATCATGGCTTATATCTTGGCAATGTCTCTCCGAGAACAACAAGTACTATAGTAATTGTGAGTTAAGATTCTGGGGTCTAATGCCAAGCTTACTGTCTCATTGTAGTGTATGGAACAGGCATGCTTCTAAAGTTCTCTGTATGCAATAAAAATATTCAGCATGCTTTATAAGATTCTCATTTTTTATCATTTTATATGCATTTTGAACAAGAAGCCATTATATTACTTTGATTCTTTTTCCAAGTACCATATATAATAGAAAAAAATATTCTTTGCTCCTTGTTCACTGTGGTGTGAGTTAGTACCAGTTCATAGTGGATATCTCATAAATGGGCAACAAAAGGTGGAGCTTTAGGGGTGGAGATGTACCCCTCCATCACAGCAAATAGTATGGTAGGCAAATGTTCTTTACTCCAGCTTGGGTCCATGGGACTGCAGCTGTCAGCTGAACTTCCCTCATAACCTGGGCCTGCTCCAGGGGATTGGAAACCCAGACAGGAATCATTTATTGAGGGAGTCCAAGCAGAAATCCTGCTCAGTGAGTCACCACTTCCCTCAATCTCTACTATCCTTAGAGTAGGTTTTCATGGCCTAGGATTAGGCCATTCTAGGGCTGGCAGAGGAGGCTCAAAGTATTGTTATGTGTGCACATTTGTATTGATTGTTGTGTTCACATCCATCTTCGGCAGTGACTTGTACAGCTATGGCATAGCTTCCTCCTCTTGCCCCTTAATTCCTATTCTACAATATATGAAAGTTGCTTGTATGATACAGTGACTAGATGACAATTAAAATGATATCTCATTGTTCATGAACTGAAGACTGTAGTCAAATATAGAAGAGTCTAGAACCCAATACAATGTTCTAGTGCAGGGTACTGTTGTTTTTGCAAGAAACTCACCAGAAGCAGAAAAGGACCCTGTTATACACATAGGAAGAATTGGAAGGGTGCTTGAAGTCAACAAATGTTGCTATAATATTTTTGTTCTAGTTTATCTACTGTTTGTAAAGACACAAGGGCTGACCCTAAGGATTGTTATATATTTTTCACATGTTTATCTGAATGCAACCCTTCATCTTTGCTGTAGTGAATTGACTTAACACTCAACATTATACTTCTTTATATGAACAACTTGGATTTTCATTGGAATTTGCACACGGCACATTAATTCTAGCAGGAGACATTAGCACTATAATCAATACCAACAAGGACTGCCTATTAAAAAAAGAAGAAAAAGAAAAGGCTTCTGCTAGACAGTAGGAAGAGAAACAAATCATTCCTTTTTAAACAAAATACGGTCTGTAGATGTGCATATGTCTAAATCCTTCTTTCAGGGAATTCATATTCTGTTCATGCAAACATGGGTGGATTTGTGCCGGCAAGGTTAGATTATGTTTAAATTACCAAAGGTCATGTTAGCCAGCACTACTGGAGATCTTACTGCAGTATCAGATCACACAACAGTTTTTGATAAATTTTCATTAGATCAGAGAAGGACAACATTTAAATCCTAGGCCGCATCCCCATGGCATGCGTTAATTCAGTTTAACAAATCCGAAACAACTGATCTGCATTAAATCTGGCTACACGTTTTGCAGTTTAACCTGGTTTGGAGGGCATACGATTCCAGCGTTAACTCGGATTGAGTCTTCGGGGGCTCCACGGGCAGCCCATTGCGAGTCAATTGGGCCCACCCCCTCTCTTTGA
>MTQE01001134.1:26487846-26501506 GCA_014337955.1 Aspidoscelis marmoratus | reverse complement strand
TCTGAATGTTGTAATACAGATTTTGGCTTAAAACAATTATGCATTTTTATATTTGAGGTTGTTTGTAGAAAATAAAAATCCATACCTTGGAACAAAATAGATATAAACAGGGATTCTGTTGCAGAAATATGTATTTGTCTTTTTTTAAAAAATGGGAATGTCCTATCACATGTCCTTTTCCTGGAAACTCAGGAGGCTATAGCCCTACTAGCCATGAAATTAAAGATGCTTGTTCTTTGGGAGAAAAGATATGGGAAATTGGGACAGTGTATTAAAAGGCAAAGACTTTACCTTGCCAATAAAGGTCTGTATAGTCAAAGCTATCATTTTTTCCAGCAGCAATGAATGGCAGTGATAGATGGACTGTAAAAAGAAAGCTGAGTGCTAAAGAATTGGGGTTTTCAAATTGTGGTCCTGGAGAAGACTTTTGAGAGTCCTTTTGATTGCAAGAAGATCCCTGATAATGTATTAGAAGGATAAATACTTTGGCCACATAATGAGAAGACAGCAGTCATTGGAAAAGACGCTGATGCTGGGAAAATCAAAAGAAAATGAGGATACAGAAGATGAGATGGATAAAGAGTGTCATGGAAGGAATGAACATGAACTTGGGCAAACTTTAGGAGGTAGTGGAGGGCAGAAAGTCCTGGTGTCCTAGGGTTCCTGGAGACACAAAGTGTGCTTCCGCACAGCACCTCCGAAATCCGGATCTAATAGATCTGGATTTCAGAGATGTGTGTTAATGGTAGATCTGGATCTATTAATCTGGGTTAAGATAGATCTGGATCTAATAGATCCGGATCTACCACCACTCCTTCCATCTGCACACGGGATGGAAGGATGGATTTAGATCTGGATTCTGGAGGCCCTCCCCCAGCCCACCATGATTGGCTCATCGGAGCCGAGCATAGTGAGCTGGGGGACTCCAATTTTGTGGCTCCCTGCAAAGAGAGCCTCCTGAAGCCAGGCGCTGCCCTGGCCAATCAGGAGGCGCGCAGGATGCAGGTGTGGAGGCTACTGGAACCTCGCATCCAGAATCAGGGTGGCTGCGATAAGGTAAGGAGGGGTTTTCGGCCGGTCGCCCCAGGGTGGGCTAGGGGCGGTTTCGGTGAAGCTCCCCTTGGCTGAAAAAGTGCCAATATGCCACTTCTGGGGTGAGGGGAAGCCCGAAATCAGAGTCCCCCAGCTCGCCATACTCCACTCCGGAGGAGCCAATCATGGTGGGCCGGAGGATGGCCTAGTTAGGGACCCTTTTCACTGTGCGAACATGTCCATTTTGGATGTGTCCTAACAGTGAAAACACCCATTAAAACCTACTTTTATGTGGTCTTCCAGAAAGCCAGTTTAAGCACCCATTAGAGACAGATAAATGTGGAAGCGGATTTCTCGATCTGTCTCTAATGGGTGCTGCTGTGCAGACGCGGTTTTCCGGAAGTGCCCTTAATGGGTGCCACTGTGCGGACGCAGCTTTCCCATTCTGTGCTTAATGGGTGTTAAAGGGTCAATGCAGAAGCACCGAAAGAGTCAGACATGAGAGAACAACAGAAAAACAAAAAGTAGTAGATAAATCAAGTATAAAACTCTTTTCTCTTTCATATTAGTGACCTAGTGATCATTAGACAAGCTATTGAAATTAAAGCAAAAATTCAGTTTTTGAGAACCTTTTCAGAATCTGTAGATGAATCTGTAGGCATTTTCACACTACCCATCCCATCCACTGGATGGGAAAGAAGCACAATAACCCAACGTTGACTAGCACTCGCACTTGAGTGCTAGTCAGTTTTACCCACCCCCTCCCTCCAGGATTGGATATTCACCTTATTTGATCCTGGGACCTGATCCTCCTCTGGGCACCGCCGTTTTAGAAATGGTGCCTCCACGAATGTGCGTGCGTCAGTGCCATCACCTTGATGATGCTGATGCTCCATGCTCTGTGTACACACAGTCGCATCTATGGTCGTCTGAGGTCCCAGTGTGCTTGCATGGGACCTCAAACGACTCTGAAGCGCCAGCAAGAGCAAATGGTCATTTTGCTGGATGCTTCAGAGAAGTAATTTGGTAACAATTTCATTTTCCACACCTTATCGACGATTAGTGCACTTCTGGGGAGGGAGGGCTCACTTGTGGGCTGTAACAACCTACTGAACATGTGTATGCTCTTTCCCAGAGATGCACTAATGATTAACTAAAGGCTGTTTAGTGTGAGAAGGCCTTGAGTTATCCTTATTCATGTGTTAATTCCCTAAAAATAGAGGTGGGGCTAAGGTTTGTTTGTCTTTATAGGAAAAAATAGCAAAACATCTCAGAAGTATGCCATATACAGAGCATAGTAATGCGTTTACGTAAACCTGGCCCTTCCTCGTTTTGACACCTTCCAAAACAAGACTACTTATTCTTTTTAAGTACTTAAACTGTTCCCCTTCTCATTACCTGCTTCAAATATTTGAATTTTATTTTACATTAATATAATAATCTGTTTTGTATATACCGTTATGAAAAGTTTGTTGAATGTTGGGCTCTCTAAGGAAGGTACACCTTTAAATATATAAACCATGCTTAAATCTGTAATAGATACATTTTTAAAAAATCCATGAACACAGGCCTTAGTGGTCAAAGATCAGTATTGTGTAGTACACCGTGCAATATAATTATATATACATCTGAATTGGCAGCAAATTGGGGATTCAGAGACATTTCATGCATACATAACCTTTTTATAATACCAGAACATGGAATCTTTCAAGAAACTTTAATGGTATAGGTTAAGATTCTAGACAATAAAAGAAGTATACTATTTCTTTATGCTGTGTGTATGCTAAATTATTGGGTAGGTAGTCACCACCTTTAAGAATTTTTTTTTTAAATAATAGATTGAGGGAGGATAAAGATAAGTCTGCCAATTACTACAGTTTGTCTCCAAACACTAGACCACCATCATGTCTTGTTGCAAACACATGGTTAGAGATTTTCATGAAATTTAATGTTTCAGTTCAAATTTAATGAAAAACCTTAGGCCAATTCGCTCTTGGCCTCTTAGTTTGCAATTAGTTAACATCTGTGCAGGTGCATCTGCACTTGCAGGAGGCATTTATAGCCTAAAAGCCTGCCCACATGCTAACTAATTGTAAACTAGCTGTGGTGCACAAAATTATGCATCACAAGCAACCTAACCCTTCCCAATCCTGACCCAAAGCTTACCCTTCCAGTGCAAAGGGTCATCTGAGGTTCCTCAGATGACCCCTGATGTGACTGCACTCGCACAGAGTGTCATCGTTGCCATAGCAATGGTGATGGTGCACATGCAGTGTGCTGCAATCAAAATGGTGGTGCCCTGTGGAGGGGCAGACTTGGGCCCAGATGGAGGTAAGTATCTAGGTGTTGGGGGGGGCTAGGTTATTGTGTACTAGTGCTCCCTAGTGTGAACACTAGTACACATTAGCCGCTTATGCACTCTTCCCGTCCAACAGATGGGAAGGCAAATGCAGAAACGCCCTTGTTTCAGGTTTGTTTCAAACCAGGTTTTTTTTAAAAAAGAATACACTAAGTGGTATGTTTTGCATGTGAACCTTTCAAGTACCCAGGTTCACTGTAAACTGTGAACTGACCAAACAAGTCTGGCATATCTCTACATCTGTTTGATTAATATAGGATGTGACGCTGGACTAGTTTTCAGGCTTCCTTCAAATATTTGGTTGACTACAATAGGACATGATGCTGACTAGTTGAGACATTGTCCTGAATCAGCAGTGGTATTCCTATACTATTGGGTGCACAAATGTCAGCTTAGCCCCAGGACAAGACTTTAGTACAAAAGCATTAGATTGAGGCAACTAACTGTGTTGCCTCCTTAAGCAGACAAAAGAACATTTTAAAAAAAAGAGAAGCTTAGTTAGATTGACTATTGAAATTACCAGATTAAACAGATTGAGGTTTTAAAATTATTTTCCCTATCGTTAATATCTGTGTTGAAACAAGTCAGATATTGGCATCTACTTATGCTGCTCCAAAACCAAGTTTTTAAAAAATGTTTAACCAAACCATAGTCATAATGCTCTCAAATAAGCTCCTTGATCATCATACCAGAGAGATTTATTTTCTTTTCATTCTGTAACACTTACTATTTTCTCCATACGTGTAATAAGAAAAGGACTAAAAGCTTGTCATACCTTGCAACAAAAAAAAGTCATTTCTAGGTGCAGAGCTCATATATTAGAAAAGGTGTATGGTTTTTCTTAGAAATATCTCATGTCCGACATAAACCTAATCAAACCCTCATGCCCTCTGGCAGGTAACCCCTGCATGAACTAAAGAGTTGAAATATTGTTTAATCATACTGCATACCACCTTTTTGAACAGTGATAGAAGAAGTACTATTTTGTTTCTCTCAAAATGACCAAAGTCATATATCTTTCCTTGTAAGAATCGGGGCAGTTCCCCTTTCCCCACTGTTGTTAATTATGTTGCATTTATCAGTTGGATAACAGAGGCCAAAGTCATTTGATTTTGAGGTGGATTGGCACCTCACCCTTTTATACAGTGGTGCATGAAGTGAAGAACGAGGAGAGAATGGGATGACATGGATCAGCCTCTCTGAGTCCACTTTGGAACTGGTATCTCTCACAAGCTGAAATGGATTTGTGTTGGCTTCCATTTCCAGCAAAAATTCCATGGACTCAATCTGATTTCTCCCTTTTGTTAGCCATAGTGGAGACAAGACTCTGGAACCTGTTGGCAGCTTGATAAAAGCCTGGGAAATGGCAAACATTGATCAAGCAGATACAATTCAATTCTCCTACTTGATATAATTTAAATGGAATTTCTGAAGAGTACTGCTCTACTTCTGTGTAAGAGAACTCCTTTATGAAGGAAGAAGGAGCTAATAAAATTGTAAAATAAATAAACTGGATATTCAGGGCAGAACAATCTAGTGTTTAGCAGCAAAGACTAAAAAGAACACTTTAGCATAGCAACTGGAGAATTGGAGGTCCCAAGAGGGAGGCGTTGTCCGTTACTTTTACCTTTCCCCTAGAGCTATGCTAAAATCAGCCACTTAGAGGGGGGGGGGAGAATATTGACTTTGCTTCAGAAAGAAACAATTTGCTTCTTTTCACCTGGCAATGTTTGCCTTGTTCTTTCAGTCCAAAATTCAGCCATTATTAACCTTTGACAACTAAAGAGAATAATGATTGAATTTAGTCCTTTAATGTCACTAGGAAATCAATAGCGTAAATGGCGGCTGCTAGAGTCTTAACTGGTCCGTCATGGTTTTTAAAAAGCACCATCTGCATTTCTGGCCTTACATTTTGTCACGGGAGCCTGTCATTAGAATTGCTTTATAATTAACAACATTTAATTTTATTGAATGTTTTCAATAAAGAGGAACAACAAAAATTGGGGGAAAGGAATTGAGGAAAGTCCAAATGTCAAAGTAAACTGAATAGACTTTCTGAAAAAGAAATAAATGTAATCTGTATGAGCAAGAAATTGAAAGAATCGGAAAACTGGCTTAAGAAAACCTCTCAAAACATTTTCAAACCAAGGTTGCAATTGCCTCTGGTGGATATTTCATCAGTCTTAGCTAACATAACAACAGCAACAGCAAAACTCTGCACTTCACATTTGTGTATACATACTAGTTTACAATAAAACTTTCATTATTTTCTTTTATATTCTTATTTGAGAGTGGGAGATGCCCTTTCTACACTGGGCTTTGTTCTGGTTTATATCCCAGAATAGGGGCTTGCCAGCCACATGCTAGTGTAGATGGCAGATCTGTATAGTAGGTTTTCTTCTAGATCCATTGTGTATGGTAAGTTGAATGGTACCTTCAAAATGACATTTTTAAAAAAATGAATCAACAAAGATTCATCCCTTCCTTCCTTTGCAGTGTTACTTCCTACTAGACATCCTAGTTCTTCAGACAGAATTAGCTGGCAGAAAATAAAAGTGTATACCATAATTTTACATTTCAGATTTATATTAAGAAGTGGGTTGAAGGCAGATTCACCAAATTACTATCTGTTTTGTTTGGTAAAAAACCAACTCACTCCATTTTTAACATGTCATCAGTACCTTTCTTCACAGCATTTCATAGTACTGTATTGGATTTTATGTCAGTTCTCTAACTTCAAATTGTTTACAAAGCTCCTGATTGTGGGCAAAAACCATCCAGGGGTTTGGAAACACCCATCTGGTCATAGTTCAGTGCTTAAATCTTTTCTCAGTTGGCTGCCACTATTTCTTGTGGTACAGGCAATAATTTTAAGCTCTGATGTCTCAGTCCAGCCATGACAGAAAGCACAGACCTAATTCAGAGTAACTTGATTCTGTCCAAGAACAGTCAGTATGATTGGAAAAAAGGAGGAATCTGTCTCCATTAAGGCACAGCTGAATGGAACTTAAGAGTGAGTGATTTGCAGTACACCTGGGCCAGCTCCTGACACTCAGCTTACAGCTTTACTTATGTGCCATAAAAGCTCATAGATTTCGCAAAGAGAATGAAGCTTATGGTTTTGAATTGTAATAGTTTGTCTGAAAAGGAGTGAAAAATAAGTCCTTCATTTTAATCCACTCTGAGAAGAAGGTGCCACCCTAATTTCTATGTACATTTGAAAAGCTGGATCTGTGGCTGTCTTGCTGATAGCAAAGCATGTATTTTGCACACCCAAGGACTTAGACTGTTCCAGTCATCTCCAGATATCTCCCTTCAAGTAGCATTACTTGAAATACCTTTTGCCAGGTTCCTGAATGGTGTCATCAATCAGCATAGGCAGTAAGTAGGCTAGATGGAGCAACACTAGCTGTGCTGCACTGGGCCTTATTCTGCATTATAGCCTGGAACAGGGATGGACCAACTTCATGCAGAATAGAGTATGGAAAATAAGGAACAGTGCAGAAAGGGCCATTGTCTTGCCTCTGTCTAAGTCATTGCTGGAGTGGGTCCTTGCAGAAATGCCTTCACTTTGGAGTATAATTTTGATGGTGTAGGTCACTGGAAAAGAAAACAAAATGGGGAGCTATGCCATGAGTACTGAAAGAAAAAAACACCAAACTCAGCAGCCAATCGAACAAGACTAGCCAGCCACTATTGTTGTTTCTGAGCTGTCAGCAGGTGTATTGCCTAATTACACTCCTGATCTACATGGAATAGTTAAGGTAAATATGGTAACATACTTAGAATAATACCCAAAGTTCACCTGAAGCTTCTCCTTGCAAAGATCCATCATGACACCCCAAGGTGAACCCTCCTTAATGCTCCATTTGTCATTACCAGATTATAGAGTGGTATATCTCTCAAACTGCATAAAATGTTAGAGCTTCTTTTATATTGAGAACCTAAATGCTGAGAACCACAGAAGAATTTGGAGACCATGAAAGAGTGACCATAGCTCAGTAGTAGACAAACTGCCTAAAAAGCAGTAGGTTGCACATTCAGTCTCCAGAAAAAGCCAAGAGATGCCTATGCAGTCGGCAGGAGTAGACTTCAGTTTGCCGGTACATAAAGAGGGGTCCAAAATCCTTAAGCCAATCACATATAATTCAAGAGTCATCTCCACCTTTTGGATAAGGCCTTTTAAGAAATAAAGTGATGCAGCAGAATCTAATGGGTTTATGAAGACTCCCGACAAGGCTGGAGTAGAAATTACAATAGCCTTTTGTTTGAGTGTGTGTGGGGGGGGGGACACGGGACTCCATGCTTTCTGAATGGTTGCATAGTATGATCTTCTGCGCAGATTCATTTGTATTTCTGGCATTATGTACTATTTTTGCCAAGTGGATTTTATACACTATGGCAGTGGTCACACCTTCACTTTAAACCTTCAGTCCATCTTCAGGTCTGATTGCTCACACCTTTTCATTTCTATCCCTTTTATTTGTGGACTGAAGAAGGTTTAAAGTGAAGGTGTGACCAGGCCTTAGTCCAATTGAAGTTCATATTATTTGCATTGGGAAAGGGTATCCTGATATAGTATGAGACCTAGATACTTTCTATGCCTCTCCTGTACTCTGATGCAAAACAGAAAGGCCATGCCCCCTTCTAGACTGCTCCATCTGTATTGGACAGACAACAGCCTGGTCTAGGCAGCCTCAAATGGCTGCCTGGTCTGGGACAGAGGTAGAGCTTTTAGAAAAGATCTACTAAAGTCTGTTTATGAGTAAACTGGCCCAAGGAGGATTGGGTCACAGCCCACCAATTGCTTTTGGGCACCTCAAGCAGAAAACAAAACCATCACCTGGAGGCAGTACATCTGTTCTAGTAGCCATTGATACACCTGCTGGTTTGGCAGGGAAAAAATTTCCAAAAGATGCACCAAATGGCAACAGTGAAATGTGTCCCCTGGGACTCAGAGGCCAGGAACTTTAGTTCCTAATTGTTGAAGCTAGGGATGTTCATGAAGCACATCCTCCTTCAGTTTGATTTGAATCTAAGGGGGGAATGTTTGGTTTCATGCAAAGCCCATCCTGCAACATCTACCAAATGTTTGTGCACAGAGGGAACCCCCTTGCTCTTCCTCACCCCCTGCCTTAACCCCCACTCACTTTTTGCCACTGCTGCCAACACCACCATGCTTTCTTTAGAGGCTCAACTAGGCCTAAAACTGTGCGTGCATGTGGAGAGGCTACCCCCATCCAGGAATCATTTAGGGATCACAGCAGCTGCCAGGTAAACGGGGGCAGCCAGTGGGGATGGGCAGATCCAGTCTTTGTCAAAGCTTCAGCGAAGCTTCAGTGAAGTCTCCATACATTCAGTTCACAGGCAAAGGGGAGTCTATGAATGTAGGCCCCTTTGATTAGCCCTCAAATGTTCGAATTTGTACAAATTCATACAGTGTGTGAATGCCATGGACATTTTTAATCCCTCCCTTCTTGGAGCTGTCAGAGTGGTGTGGGACAGCATGGGCGCTGTCCCAGAGCATGCTGTCCGTGTGTGGATGGTTTTGTTCTAGGATAGCTGGACTAAGGGTGTGCACAAATGTATTTTTTGCATTCAAATTTGAGTCAAATTGAATATCCGATAATCCAATTCAAATCGATTATCTGAATCTGTTCATTCAAAAATCCAATTTGAATTCAAAAATATAAATGCCAACAACATTCGAATCCATTATACAAAACTGTGCGATTCCATATACATCCCATTTTCATCCCGTATGCATCCCGATTTCGTCCCATATTATATGCGCAAATTTGCATAATTTTCACATGGATTCCTATACAGTACGATATATACCAATTTGTTCAATCAAATTATTTGAATATCTGTATCAAGATTTTCAAAACCCCAAAATCAGTCCGAATGTGCAAATTCAAATGTTTTAAAATCCAGTTAGAGTTTGAATGTCAATATTCATTGAATTCAAATCGGATTTTTGAATATTTGTGCACATCCCTGAGCTGGAATGCTCGAGCTGGGAACTGTTGCAGTATAAACAGTTCCCCCTGAAGCAATCCACCCCAGGTAAGTGCAAAAAGGCTCAGAGGCTGGTTTCAAATTTCAACAGTCAGTTTTACATCCTGGATACATAGTGGATTTTCAAAGATGCAGACACAAAACAGATACACTAATATATGCTATTGATGGTCTAAGTGTTAATGAAAGTTCTTCCTTTATGACTGCAGTTATAAATAATATTGTAAGAAACTGGCTTCAGTCATTAGAAACGAGTGAATGAGTCACAGCCTATTTTCAACATATAAACAGCCGAACCCAATGAACCCAGTAGAAGGACAAAAGGGTGGGAGGATATGAATTCTGACACTTCTGTATATCCTTAGACTAAATGGAGTGTTGGCCTTGACCTTCTGTTCTCAGTTTCTCATGAAAGAAAGATGTCCTCTTCAGGAGCTGCTCTGTATTTGCAAAAGTGTAAGGCATTGGTATGAAAAAAGAAAATAAACCACAAAAAACAATAGGGGTGGGTTGTGCATGTATCCAGAAGTAAGGCAGCACAAGAGACTGTGAAGTTAACTATGATAATGAATCTTCTGGCATTAGGAGCTCTCCTTCTCCATGTCATCTGACAGCTGTCAATGGCAGGAGATACTGGCTGAGTTCTTACTGTCAGGTTTTCTAAGGACTAAGGAAATACATTCTGCAGAACCTAAGCCAAGAGTGATTTTTCTTCCTACCCTGGGAAATTTCCCCCCTTAATTTGACAGGCTTTAAGCAAATTGTTACCTTTAATTAAGTTTGAAATGGGACAAGCACATAGTCTAAAAAGCCCCTTGCTAGGATATGAGCCTGCAATAAGATTAGCTGTGAAATTCACAAATGGTGTCTCTTTTGCTTTAATGATTGATTGCAATTCTGTAATGAGGTACTGTGAAATTTTGGGTAGGATTAAGGCAGATTCAATTTTCTGAAGGTAATTTTGGACATCCCACAGGAGGAGTAGGAAGCGATTATGTTCTTGGTGTATCATCATGAACAAGGCAAAGAATAATCTAAGAGGTAGAACTCAGATAGTGGAAAGGCACTTAGAAAGCATTGATCTGCAATAATTGAAATGGAATCTTTTAGCTTTTCTGCATTGCTTGCAGGTTAGAGAAAGCAAATAACAGTGCTTTTCTCACATCTGATCCAACTAAGGCTGTGATCAAGCAAAACAGAGAGCATCTCTAGAGGTGCCTCAGAGAAGGCCTCGAGGTGGGATTGTTCATACAGTCTGCTCCTCCCCCATCTCATAAACATTCTGTGGTAGAAAACGACTACCATGAGGACCACACGCAGCCTCTCTGAGGTGCCTCTTGTTATATCTGAACACAGCTTCAGACTAAAGTTGGTTAGGTTCCACCCACCCACCCTCTTGCTTCTGTTTTATCTTGAAATTTGTATTGTATACATTTATCAGTTTCATTGAGATGAATATATTATGTGCGGCTTTATGGTCATTTCACAGTCATGAATGTACTTGTGTAGATGCACACAGAGACACCTTCCTGGGACAAAGCGAGATGCTCTGTTCTGGGATAGGTGGCCCATCGCACACTGAGGTCGATTGCAGATGTACCAGGCTAGGGCCCACTGCACTCCAAGGGTTGTTCCCAGCCCAGGCCTAAGTACTGCTTACAAAGGCTAGGTCCATCCCTGAAGCCAGTGCAGGTTCTTTAAAGGCTGGGAATGAAAAGTTCCTGGTTTTCAGAGGTCCTGATTGGACCCTTTTTGGGGATGCAGCCACTTCCTGGCTGCGTCCCCATGGTGGCCAGTTAGCACCCTTTGGGTTCTTTTTGGGCATGCAAGGGCTGGGTGCAATACCAGGCGTGGATTTCATGCGTCCACGTGTCATTCCTGGCAGTGTGGGACAGGCACTGGTTTGGCACTGATGGTGGCATCCCCATGCAAAGTGTGCTGAACCCTGGTAAGGGAGAGCCATGCCACCTCCTCTCTGCCCTCTCTCTCCTCATTGGCAGCCAGATTCTCATGAGCCACAGCTGGATTGTTGTCAGCTCACCGCTGTGCCGCCTCACCCCCTCCCTCACAGATAGCCAGGATTGGGGTGGGAGACACGGAAACAAGCTTCATTCGTAAAAATAACTACACTTTCATTTGTAAAATAACGCTCCATTCATTAAATAAAGCTCCATTGACAAAGCCTATTCATAAAAGACCGATGAAAGCCACTAGCGGCAGTAGGCGCTTGGACACTTTTGCACACCATTGCTCCACCCTGGGACCGAAGGAGTGCCTGTCAGTTTTGAAATCAAGACTCTTTTTATTATTGCCTTCACAATTGGAAAATGGGGGCTGCTAGTGCAGTAAAAATCTAGCCATTATGCAGCCTGCCTTGTCATTTTGAAACAGGGTTGGGATTACTTCTGCTGAAGTGGCAGAAAATTTTAAAAATAGCCGTTCTCCAGCCTGCCTTTGCGATCAGCATTTTTAAAACTCTGGTTGTGATCTTCAACAGATGGGACAGCAAGCGCACCCCACCTCCCAATGACATGTGTGCAAATCTCCTCCCTGTTAGCCTGCAAGTATCCCCATGTGTGATCTCGGCTCACTGAGCAATGCGTTCCGGCTCCCCAAACAGTGCCGAGACACCTTTTATGAGGTATCAAATTTGGCACCCAGTTAGTGCTGTTTGAGGGGACCCAGTATTTTTTTTGTGTGCCAAATCCAAAGCCCATATGGCCGCCCAGCACCAAATGGGCACTTGGCACCGCACCAAAAAGTGTTTGGGGACAGGGCCCCTGGGCTCTTTCCTGTTGTATTGCTGAAATGTTTTCCTCCCAACCCCCCACTGATTTGTTAGTCTGCTGGTAGACATCATTGTGATGGCTAATCATGGTCTCTTGCTGCACCTAGTCTGGTCAAAGCATGATAGGAGGTGGTAGTTTCAATAGGTGGCCTCTGGTTCTAGTATTATGAGGAAGGGAGATAAACTTCTTCCCTATCTACTTCATCCACACCAGATTTAATTTGCATGACCCTTTCTGTAGGCAAAGCATACACTTTGTGGCTCCATTCAGATGTCTACAGAGGATGTCTGCAAACCTAGGATTACAAGCACTCAGGGTGGCACCTTTACACTTCCAGACCTGAAGCCACCCTGGGTAGGGGATATGGCATATTCGCTTCTGAAATAGCCTTGTCCTTTTGCTTCTGACCACAGTGGCCATTTAGCCACTGTGAGCCAAACTGAAATGTGAGGGCACTTTTGTGGCTATCCCATCTGTCATTTAGACCCCAAAAGTAGCCTACCATGCAGATGCTGGCAGCCCTCAAATCACTTCAGGGAATGGCCACATAAAGGCCTAATGCCTAAACAACATCAGGCTGTGATCAGACACAGCAAAAACAAAACAAAACACCAAACACTTGTCTGAGGCAGCTTAGACAAACCTTTGAGGTGAGTTAGTCCACACATCAGTCTGCTTCTCCACCCTCTCATGTACATTCTGCGCTAGAAAAGGTGGAACCCACATATTGTCTCTCTGAGGCATCTCTAAGGTGCCCCTTCTGTTATGGATGAATAGTAGCCTCAGTGGCAAATCTGCTCCGTTTGTCTTGGCAGGATGGAGTGAGGATGTCAGGAGAATGGTGCATGTGGCCAGTAATTTAGCTATAGCCTTCCCCCACAGAGCCAGGCATATTTGCCATCTGAAGTCTGTGTCCAGGGGCAAGAAGTGTTCCTTTTTATCTGGAAGTAACATGTCATCATATAGCTCTTAAGGTTATAGGAAGGGGAGGACATGTGGCATTTGATTTGTAACAATTCTAATGTTAGAAAATTTGTATTCGTTCAAATAGATCCCCTTCAAACATGGTAGGATTCTATTAGATACAAATGTATTTGTACAAATTCTTATGAATATCCGATATGAATGCATACAGATCCTGGATACAGATCCTGGATATGGATACTATACAAACACATACATAGTGAATATGTATCCTATACCAATGCATACGCAACTGATACATATTGGGTATGTATCCTATATGAATGCATACGTATTGATATGTATCCAGTACATATCACCAGTTTAATTAACATACAAACGATTCATACGAATGTTCCAAACATTCGTATTTGTATGAATGTTAATGTATGAATGTCATCACATTTGATTCATGTACTAATTCCTACGAATAACGAATGTAATGAATATTGAGTTCCAGCTTGGGTGAAGTGAAAGCAGGAGCTTTTCTCAGAGC
>MTQE01001134.1:26458875-26482253 GCA_014337955.1 Aspidoscelis marmoratus | reverse complement strand
TGCAGTCTTTTATGGGTTACATTCCCGTCTTCATTCTTCATTATTCCAGTCTTTGTATATTAAAGCCTTGGTTTCTCAGAGATTTACACTATGGAATATAAAGCAGTTTATCAACTCAATAGAATTCTAGCTATTTTATTTTATTTTATTTTATTTGAGCAGTGTGACAATTGCTTCTGATTGGGAAAGACCCGCAATAAAAAGCCATATCCCAATGCACCTAAAAGGCCTTTGATCTGAAATAGATCAAAGATTGGATCAACACAACAAACGGCACTTAAAAGGGTCCTGTCAATCACTACATCCTAACTTCAGAAACACAATATCCCAGGTCGTCCCTGCTTATAACCAGTCGGTGAAGTGGGTTTGACTGTGAGGCAGATACCAGAAGGGCATAAAACTATATGAATACTATACACAACAAAGGTGAACAGGAGCACTGAAGCAACAATTTCTGTTGTTCCAAATGTTCACTGTAATGACAGGTTATTCATCATCATCATCATCATCATCATCATCATTATATGCGGAAACACAACAATATAACACAACAGTAAACATGTCAGCTTTGATATTTCATAATGCATTTTGAGGGTGCAGTTTTGCTGCCTTCAGTAGAGGCCCCATGAGTGCCACTGAAAATGACATCTCCATGCTCAGAAATGGAGGCAAGGTGGCATTCCCTACATGCCGAGGGATGAGCTACTTCTGTTTTAAAATGGTAGCATGGCCTGAGTGCAGGTCCGGGCACTTGCAATCATGTGTTTTGCTCTCTGTGACATCACTGAGTTACACTGTCTTTCTCCTAACCCTCCTTCTCCCCCCCCCCCAGATAATATTAACTTGCATAACATGCTTTGACACCACATGGAGGTCTGTAAGAACCAAACTGCAGCATTGAATGACTGTATCTAAAATGTATTTCTTATATTTATATCCCACCTTTAGTCCAAAGATTTCAAGCAGGTTGTGGAATTGTATCTCCACCCAGATTTTATCTTCATTGCCACGCTGTGATGTAAGTTCTTCATAGGCTGCTTCTGCCTCAGTTTGAGAGCAGAAAGGAAACATGACTTTCACGCATACCTCACATAGCAGTTGCAGGCCTGAATCAGGACCTTGCTCCCTTTGTATAACACTTCTTCCTTCTTCTGAGGGTGCTTTCCTATAAGTCTATATCTAGACATTACTCACTTATTTTGCTGTATGTGCGTATTCAGGAATAATGCATGCATATTCAAGAATAGCCATGCAGCCTAAGTAGAAAGTGGGTAACGTGGCATGCAATTACTGTGCTCTTTAATAGTGGTCACGTCTTCACTTTAAACGTTCTTCAGTCCATTTTCAGGTCTGGCTGCTCACACCTTTCCACTTCTATCTTTACACCCTCCACTTCGACTTTCCTGAATGGAAGTCCATAAATAAAACTGATATAAACATGTGAGCAATCAGACATGAAGATGGACTGAAGAAGGTTTAAAGGGAAGGTGTGACCATCGCCTCTGAGACCTTTTGCCACACCTATTTTGGCTGTGAGGACACATCCATAACTGAGCAAGACTTTAAACCCAGATCAAAGTGCTCCACTGTGTTATATTGATTTGTGAATACTCAAATGCTCTTAAACGTGGCTGATTGTCTCATTGTGATCAGTATGGGCATGTTGGAGACATGCCACACAAAAAGGAAAAAGGTGTTCCTGAGTGGGAAACTGTGATTGATACTTGTATGCAGCACTATCTGTAGTTGCTTTAAGGCTTGCTAAAACACTCCAATTTGTTCATCTTTTTAAAGAAGAACTAGCAACTCTAATCTGTGGACTGGACTTTCACTTAAGTGCATAGAAGTAGATTCGTGGCAGTGTTGCCAAATGATCACTCTGGCAAACATCTCCCCATGCATGCACTGTATTGTTTAGGTTTTTTATCTGTTTTTATTATGATTTTATTGTAACCTGCCCTGAGTCCTTCGGGTATAGGGCAGGACAGAAATATCAACAAACAAACAAAATAGCGTTTTCCTCTTCACCTGCTATGCAACATCTATGCTTATAAAAATTAATATACAAAGTTCCTGGGGGGAAAATTACATTCCACACCATTCTGGACTTGATGAAGTATATCAATTTGCAACAATGTTCTGATGTTTCAGACATTTTTTGCGAGTTGAGGAAAATTTGCTATCATGGGTTCAAGGGCAAATTCACAGCACTTGCCAAAAACTGGTATATGAATGACAGAAATCATTGTAGGGCTGATCTTCCTTTTTGTCAGTCACGTGCAGTGACTTTCATTTCCTTCCTCGGTCTTCTAGCTTTGTTTCATGGACTATTGTCTCTGTGGCATAGGTTGCTTCATTCTGCTGTGAAGCCCTCTTTTTTACTCCCATCAGATGGCTTTACAGGCATACATTCCAGGATCCAAGTAGCTGTGGTCCCCCTCCTTTTGTTTAGTAATCTTAAGCATGCCCAAATACCACTTCTTTATGCAAAGCTATAGTGGAGTAATGAACAGTTTTACATCTTCCAGGTATCCTTTCAGAAGGCTGTCTCGTGCTGGATGACTCATTTTTTATTATTTTTTGCATGCCACATATTACTTTGCCTTTAAAAACACCCAAATATTTTCCACATTTGCATTAAAATGCTTAAGCTGAATTAAATTATCAGAAAGTGTGATTTGTACCTTTTAGAGATTTTATCTCCTCTAAAGTAGGGGGGACCCCATCAGGATATTCATAAATGAGCAGTGCTAGTAGCAAGCATGCAGCTGTTTTCAAAATGCCAATGCACTTCAAATGAATATTTCATGAAAGCTGCGTGTGCAGGGGAGATCACCATTTTTATTAGCTACAAATTTGCAGCACCAGGTTGCTGGGGTTTTATTATTCATGTAAATACACCGTATGCCCTGTGGATCCACCCTGTATGTGTCTTTGAATGTTTATGATTAATTATTAAAGCATTAAAAACACATCAGGAAAAAAATAATAAAACCTTAAGTTTTGCTAAATGGATGCTTCAGAGCAAGAGCAATGGATTACACATTCCCATCTCCATATGCATTTTTTTTCTAAGTATCCAATATATATTTCCTCCTCCTCTTCCAAAACAGATAATTCCTATGCATTATTGCCACATGTACAAACATTTTAGCACTGATAATGGGTCCTCGTGTACCAAGAGGTTGCTGCTGCTTGCTTTTCTACTTTGCTATTTCTCCAGGAAACCCAGGAAGGTGTAAGACCATGATCAAACACAGCACATACACATGCATGCACACGCATGCACACAGACACACACACTGCCTCTCTGAGGTGCCTCTGCAGTGGCTTAGAGGGGCTCCGAGGTAGGATTGTTTACACATGAACATTCTGTGCTAGAAAAGGTGGATTAGAGAAGGCTTGGGAATACAAGGGCCACACTGTCTTCCTGAGGCACAGCTTTTGTTATGTCTGAACAAAGCCTAAGTGTTCCTTGTTTTGGTCTCATAACAATTCTGCCAGATGAATTTGGCCTAAACAAAGAATAGAATTCATTTAGAATCATTCAGGTCATGTCTCCATGTCCCTCCATAGATGCTTCCACAAAATGTCTGGGGTGTGGTGTATCTATATTCAGTGGCACAAAGTTCTTTCCATCATGGAAAGACACATTATCCACCCTAGGCATTTGGAGGTGAGGGTACAAAATCCTATCCTTCCAGCAAGCACCTCCTGAGAGCAGCAAACGTGGAAGGTACCTTTCATGGAAGTGCCCGCTCCTAGATGTATTCCATCATGGCTGTGGAACCATGGCCTAGGAGGAGATTCCCATCCTAGGCTTCCCTGTTGCCAACTTTTAAGAGTGCATTCATTTTCAGTGTATCTCCTCTCAGTAAAAAGGCTATACTGTGATGAAATCTTGGCAGCCAAATGCTTAATTTGCTAAAAATTAGTGCAATGACATAGGCATGTGTAAAGATTAGGGATGTGCACAAAAATTTTGGGGCATTTGATTTGAAAGAAATCGAACGTTCAAAAATCTGTATTCATACGAAGAGATCACATTCAAATGTGGTAAAATTCTATTCAATACAAATCTATTCATACGTATTCGTACAAATGTTCAATACGCATCTAATATGGACAAATACATATCTGATATGAACAGATACATATTTGATACGTTTCCCCAGTTTGTCCAAACTATTCGTATGAATGTCTAGAATAGTCTTAAGATCTGCAGGAGAGGCCCTCCTGGTTGTCCCACCGCCTTCAGCCGTTAGGCGGGTGGGCACCCGTGAGAGGGCCTTCTCAGTAGTGGCCCCCAGGCTATGGAATGGTCTCCCCTTGGAGGTGCATCAGGCACCTTCTTTGTTTACATTCAGAAAGGCGGTAAAGACGCACCTCTTCACTCAGGCCTTTGGCTAAATGCTCTTTATTCTTCCCTCCTTCCAATCACCACTGTTTTAAACTGTTTTTGTATTGTTTTTATTCTTATCCTTATTATCATGTTGGTTTTTAAATCTTACGCTGGTTTTATTATTGTGTGATACAATTTTAGTGTGCTTGTTCTTAAATGTTGTAAGCTGCCCAGAGACCCTCGGGTATGGGGCGGGATATAAATATAAATAAATAAATAAATAAATAAATAAATAAATAAATAAATAAATAAATAAATAAATAAATAGAAACATTTGTATTTATTTGAATGTTAGTTATCAAATATCATAACATTTGATTCAAGTTTGAATGTCCAAATTCAGCCAAATTTGGCCAAATTTCAAATGTTTCAAATATTTGTGCATATCCCTAGCACTGGAGCAACTACATGATGGAAGTACATGATGACAAACATTTCTGTATCTTTGCCAAGAAAATTGCATGGAGGAACCAATGGAGGTACCCGTGCATTCAACCAGCAGTCAGCTGTGACTTCGCTGTACCCAACAGCAGCAGCAGAACAACAGTTGATGTAAACATGTGCATTCTTTCCCTGCTAGAGTATTGTAAGACTAGGCTACACTGTGTTACCAGTGGTGTAGATGTATCAATGGTTACCTCAGGGTTAAGACATTAGTTAATATTCTAAGTGTGGTAGCAGTACTTTGGCATATGAAAACTGCCTTGGGAATGAGTCTTGTTCCTTCAGTTTGCTTCTGCTACACTGAAAATGCTAATCTGTCCACCACAAATGCATTTTTCAATCTGATAAACAATGGTCTATTATACTGAGATTGTTATGTATGAACCTCAGTATCTGCTGTTTGTGTGGTAATGTGTTCCCTTGTGTCTTGTGCCGCTCCTTAGAAGCCCACTTATGGAGACCTTTTCTTCTTGACAGTTTTAAATGCAACAAAGATGTGGGGAAAATTCTTGTAAACAATTGTAGGAAATAGATGTTTTACCCTTGGTTTGGCACTCATTCTTCAGATTTATAGAAGGGAAGGTATTTATCATTATCCTGAGACAATTTAATTCATGAATATCACATTAGTAATGACATAGATATTGCAAATTTAAATGTAACTTATCAAAAGGCATTATCAATAACTGTCACAAGAGGGGAAAGCATATTACAAAGAAGTAAAAAAAAAATTAAAAAGCTGTTCTGCATTCTGGAATCAAAGCGCATTACTGCTACAGAGCCATTATCAATAGAACAGATAGCTGATTGTCCTCCAAAGGATGGCTGTCCCAAGAGAGTACTAAGTGCTTGAAGAGTTCTATTTTGAGCTTTAAAGAACGTGTGGTAGCTTTCTTTTCTTCAGTTAGTTCTTTTTTTAAAAGTCATCCTGAACTGTTATTCAAAGGATATGACTGTTCAGAAAAGCCATTTGACCTCTCTAAAGTAACTGTACTTGAGAGTTATTTGGAGAAGAGGTGGATGAGGAAATGGTTTTATGCTTCTTGGCAGTTTTTTTTCCCCTGGAAGGGCTTATTGTATTCTATCAGGGCATCCTTTATCAAAAATGGTGCTGGCTATATCAAAGATGGTTAGGCACTCTTGTCCGCATCGCCTGCATTCTGTAAGCTTCCCTATCTTTATATTTGTGTGAGCATGCACATGCATCTGTCCAATGCATTTAGATGTCATTTACCTATCCTGCTATAATTGGATATCCTGTCATAAAGTATGGAGATACCAGAATAAACATGCCTTATTCCAGAATATTAAAATATAGCAGAATAAGTAACCATTTTCTGGATATGGCCATTATGTCCCTTATGAACAGGCAGTATTGAAATTGGGCAGTATTGAAATTAGGCACATTCCACAGTGAACCAGACAGGACCAAGGTATGAACTTTGGGAAAATGTAGACATCACAGATGTGCACAAATGTGTTTTTTTGCATTATGATTTGAGTCAAATCGAATGTCAGAACATTCAGTTCTATTTGAATGTTTAGAATTGAATGCAACAAAATCCGATTTGAATCAAATCCATTCAAGACTATTTGTTCAGATGTTAGATTTGAATTTTAAGATATGGATGTCAAAAACATTTGTATGTGTTATATGTATCTGTATGCATTTTGTACTCATCCTGGTTTGTCCTTTAGGCATCCTGTTTTCATCCCATATTATAAGCACAAATGTGTACAGGTACATAAGAGATCTGTACAGGTATGTATGTAATACATACGTATCTGTACATTTGAATCATTCGAATGAACGTTTTGGAACATTCAAAATTTGTTCGAATGTTTAAATTTGAATGTGAAGGCATTCTATTCAAATTCAAATATCCAAATTCAATTGAATATAGTTGAATTTTGAATGTTTAGAACATTCATGCACGTCCCTATTGTAAAGCTTGATTCAATTAAGGGTAGGGCAAGCGCAGGTAATGACACACTGGGCCTCTTCTCACCCAAAACTCCTTTCCATGAAGAACATGAGGGGCTCAGCTATAAGGCTGGTTTGATTTTTATTCCTCCAGGGATCAGTGGGTTTGACTTCATAGCCTCAAGCAACCCCTTTTCACTCCCTGATGGTAGGATCCAAGGGTGACCCAAGGATGTGAATGTCTGATTCAATCAAACTTATTTTTCCACAGAATGCCTATGCAGAAATGTACCTTATATTCCGGTGTATAAGACGACTGGGTGTATAAGACAACCCCCAACTTTCCAGTTAAAATATAGAGTTGGGATATACTTGCCGTATAAGAAGACGACACCCGGCGTATAAGACAACCCCTGACTTTTGAGAAGATTTTTCTGGGTTAAAAAGTAGTCTTATATGCCAGAATATACAGTATGTTTTATATAACAAAATATGTAAATTCATGCAAAAATCAATATTGTGGGTTTTTTTTAAAAAAATGGCATAAAGTAAAAAGGGAATGGATACACCAATGACCGTGGGCCACTTGCAGGCATGATGTGTCTGTTTTATTCCCATATTATCTAGACCCCTTTCAACCTGGCTTCAGACACAGTCGTGGCACAGAAACCTTCTTGTTCACCCTGGTTGATGACCTCCTCCAGGAGAGAGACAAAGGGAATGCCACCCTGTTGGTTCTCCTGGACCTCTTAGTGGCTTTTGATACCAATGACCATGATATCCTTCTGGAAAGGCTACACAGTTTAGGAGTTGGAGGCAATGCTTGACATTGGTTTTGCTCTTATCTCCAAAGCCGATCCCAGATAGTGGCTGTGGGAGATACGGTTTTGACACTCTGAGAACTCACTTGTGGGGTTCCTCAGGGGTCAATCTTATCTCCCATGCTCTTTAATATGTATATGAAGCTGCTGGGATAGGTCATCAAGAGATTTGGAGTGAGATGTCATCAATATGCAGATGATATCCAGCTCTATCTCTCTGTACCATCTGAATCAGGAGGCAGTGGAAGTGCTTAACAGGTGTCTGGAGGCAGTAATGGGCTGGATGAGGGCCAATAAATTTAAACTGAATCCAGACAAGACAGAGGTGCTGTGTGTCACAGCATCTTGGGTCTGTGTAGTTGGGAGGTACCCTGTCCTCGATGGGGTGGCTATGCCCTGGAAGGGACAGGTGCATAATTTGGGGGTACTCCTGGACTCTGTGCTGCCACTTGAAGCTCAGGTGGAGGCCGTGGCCAGGAGCGCCTACTCTCATCTACGGCTGGTATGTCAACTGAAGCCTTTTCTGGATAGAGACGACCTGGCCACAGTTATTCATGCTCTGGTAACCTCTAGATTGAACTATTGCAATGCACTGTACATGGGGCTGCCCTTGAAGATAGTCCAGAAGTTGCAGTTAGTGCAAAATGCAGCCGCCAGAGTGCTGACTGGAATAGCTAGCCGGACACAGATCACACCGGTTCTAAAAGAGTTGTATTGGCTGCTAATTCACTACTGGGCCCAATTCAAGGTGTTAACTCTGATTTATAAGGCCCTAAATGACTTGGGTCCCAAATAACTAAAGGAACGCCTTATCCCGTACTGACCTGTCCGTGCCTTAAGATCTGAGGAAGAGGCCCTCCTGGTTGTCCCACAACCTTCGGTAGTGAGGCTGGTGGGCACCCGGGCATTTTCTGTGGGGGGCCCCAGACTGTGGAATGGTCTCCCCTTTGAGGTGTGCCATGCTCCTTCCATTTAGGAAGACTGTAAAGGCATACCTTTTTGCCGTAGCCTTTGGCTAAGGTGATTCATTCTCCCATCAGTTACAGTTACTATTAATGCACTATTAGTGCACGGCTTAAATCTGTTGAATTTTTTAAGGAGTTTTTAACTGTGTACCTTATTTTAAATTGTATCTTGTTTTTAATATGTTGTTTGATCCATTGTTACTCACCCAGAGACCTTCGGGTATGGGGTGAGATAGAAATGGAGATAAATAAATAAATAAATAAAATGAATATAGCTGTTTTTTCATCGAAACCTTGAAGAATTTTCCCAGTCTCCCATTTCTCTTCCTATCCATGTTATCACTGCTATTACTGTTGTTGTTATTGTTGTTTCACAATTGCTAGAGTGTTTCTTTCTTAGTATTGGCCTTGGAAAGAGAGAATGCATACACGACCTAAGATAATAAGAAAGCCGAGTGATGCTGAATAATAATTTCAACATGCCACAATGCAGCAGATTGTTGGGAAGTTTTGATCACATTACTTTTAATTATGCACTGTATTTATTTGACCTATTTGAACAGGATCCAGAGCTGGTGCACAACATCTGCCGCTGGGTGAGGCAAGCTGTTCGGGTTCCTTTCTTTGCCAAGCTGACCCCAAATGTCACAAATATTGTGAGCATTGCAAAGGCTTCTAAAGAAGGTAATAAACTCTGATGTATACAAGTTATTTCGCTCATATAAGCTCACAGATTAACAAAGACACATAAGTAGCATTGTGCCAACAGAAATATGCTGAGAGGCATAGACGTCTTGCTGTTTTCCTTCTCTTCTGAGTCAGAGGAGTCATATGGAAGAATGCCATTGAATTTGGTTAAAATATTACCTGGGCTTTTACTTTATGAAGTATTTTCATTATTTTTTCTGTTACTCCCTACCATTTTGGTGGCTTATAGTCAAGACACATTCAGCAGAACCTATTTTCTCTGTGGAGCATGCTGCTTCAGTGGGCCGACATTTTCCTGGCTGCTGTTGACACACTTCCAGACAGAATTAGTTCCTATCATCTTCTCATTTCCTTTCTTTCCTCCCTAGCCTCATCTGGACCAAAAGAGAGGGCAGGTGCTAAGAAGAAACAGCCCCTAGAAGCAGGTAGTTTGAAAATGCTCTCTTTGATGCAGTGGTGGTCTCAGGAGCAGTAGTGGTGATGGCAGAAACTCCTTTTCTACCAGGAGCCAGTTCATGAACTTAATTTGAAGTCCACATGGCACTGCTGCTGCATGGAGTACCTTTGCTGCATTTGGAGCCCATGAGCCAGCTTTCAGTGGGGAAGCTACTTGCTGCATTTATTCACACTGGTCCCTACCACTCAGGAGATATCTTCTCATCCCAATCTCTGTCAAGGCTACTGTGCTTTATCATGTAGATGCTCTCACTTCTAAATCAAACCCATCTAGTGAACGATAACATGAGACAACTGTCTCCATTTAATACCCAGTTCCTACATGGTGACAACTGTGTGTTCGAGAATAGGAGAATACTTCTATTTCATATAGCACTACAGTGTAGTAAGTAGGTCATAGTGATTAGGCTTTACATTCCCATGAAGCAGTGGAAACATATCCTGTGACTGTGAACCTATCACTGGCAGAACCCCATGCATTTAAAGAAATGGCTAAAAAGATGTTTAGGAATGGTAGCTCCCACTTCTTAGTAGATTTATGAAAATTTGGTCCAATTTTGAACTGTCCAAATCAAATGGTTCAGTTTCATCCAATTTGATTGAAGAAAAACCCCACTGTTTGAAGGACCAGTTTGATTCAAACAGAACCAATGGTGTCTGGTCAAATGGGGGTGACCTGAACAGTTCAATTCAAACAGTTCTAAATTGACCTTCACCTGGCCTTTTTTCCCTCCACTGTATGTTACTTCTACCTTTCATCTCTTTTTTGAAGTGCAGTTACACAAATCTGCAGCTTTGCAAGTCCCGCGGGGGTGGGAATGTGAACCTGCAAAGCTGCAGATTTCTTTGCTGCCACGAACTGTCATGAACACAGATGTGATAAAGAAGGCTCAAGTTTGGCATATAGATATAGATACAGGTACAACATAAGAGAAACCCTGTGGATTAGGCTACAGTCCATCTGTTCCAGCGTCAATAGTAGTCCATTACTTGCTTCTGGACTCAAGGGCATCCTGCCTTTCTCTCTGGAAGTGGTACCTAGGTCACTCTACTAGCGTCCCCCTTCAGGTGAGTGACCATCAACATCTCCTGTTGCACCAAATTTCATAGTCTGATGACCATATGGATGAAAAATGTCTTCCCCTTGTCAATCTCAACTTTCCTGACTGTCAGCTTCTTAGAGTGACTCCAGGCCCTAGGATTGTGTGATAGAGAAAAAAAAATTTTTTTTTAATTCGCTTTTCCTACACCATACATGATTTTATAAAATTCTGTCAGTCCATCCTCTAAAATGCCCTATTTCCAGGCTGAAGAAGCCTAGATGCATCCTGATTTCATAAGGGAGGTGATCATTCTGGTTGCCCTTTTCTACCTTCTCCCCAGTTCCACAATATCCTTTCTGCAGAACACAGGAAAGCACACCCCTTGCCCCCTTCCATCTACCTCCATGACTTTTTATTCCCTTTTTGCTATTATTTTTATATAAAGAAATATGAGTTTTGTTATTATTTGCCCTTTACACTAACCATACTTTCCCAAGCTGTGAAATGTGACTTCTCCCACTAGCCATCTGAGACAGAAATGCAAGCCCCTCTTCATTCAGACTGTGTGTTCAGGACTGAACTTTGAAACTAACCTTCTTTCGAACAGCTAAACCAACCACATGCCAAATGCCAAAGAGGCTCTCCAAGGCCGCATCCCCATTACAAGCTTATATCGGTTTCAAACCGTTTTCAATCTTCACAAACCCCACGTCAGTTTGGCTTAACACGCTTTCTGCATGTTAAATCGCCCCAAAGCATTGTAAATGTTAACTCTCATTTCAACAGGTCTCACTCCGGATCATGCGCTTGATACTTGTAACATTTTTTACTGTGGGGACCCTACTGTTTTAAGGGATGAGAATCCATGTTTAGGGTTTCCCTCCCCCAATAGCTTGCTTCCAGAGACAGTGATTTCAGTGTAAAAATCCAACCTTCACAGCAGCCGCTACACTGTAGCAATCCAGGCACTTCACACCTGATAACAATGTTGCAGTTTTGCACAATTCTAGCTCTTTGGAATTCTGACCTTCAAAGGGGAAAGAAAAGCAAGGCAGGTTTTGGGAGATGTGTGAATGTTTAAAGCCCCCTTGCTTGAGTTTCCACTGCTCCTGTGTGCCCTGGGCAATGGGGAGAATCGCTGGCTGCCCGCTGCCAGTTTTCCTCCATCCACACAAGTGGCAACCACCCAGCCAGGCTCGGTGAAGGGGTCCGTTATGGGTGGCACATTCACGCCAGGAGGAAGAGGGCAGGGCAGCCCCGAAATGCAGCTTTTAGAAAGTAGCCACTTGAGTCCCCCCTTGAGTCACGTACGCCACCTATGATACTCAGAATCCGGATTGAACGCGATTAAGCTGAAAGTAATGGGAACAGGCAAATTCGCGTTTGCATCCAGTTCTGTTATTTCAGTTTAGGGAAACTGGATTAAGCTTGTAATGGGGATGAGGCCCTAAACTCATAAAATCCACCCCTCAGACTTACCAGAGCACCAGCAGGTATCTCTCCAAATGCCTCCACCAAGCTCCTGTTATCTTTCCTTTCACTTGGTTTCAGGAAAATCTTTCTTCAAAGGAAGACTTCCCGATATATCTGCACACCAGTCCTAAAAGCCACCATGCCGTAGCAAGTCCACATTCAGACCCACCCTTTTTACCATTTTCCAGCCTTATTATCAAATCCATCATGAAAAATGCATCTATTGTAAGAATCATTAATTTCAGATCCCTTGAAATATTTGAAATGCAGTGTGTGTGTGTGTCCATGTCCGAGTCTGTGTGTGAATATTTACTTATGAAAATTAAAAATAATGATATGTTAACAATTAGGTAGTTGGCATATTCTTAGGCCCAGCAAGCAAGCCAGGTTTACTTTGTTAGGCTTATTGCTTCTCCAGTAGTCTGTTGCTATGCCAAAAAAACAAAACAGGGGGGGGGGGAGAGAATAAAAGTGCTTATTAAGGCTATCACTTGAATTGTTCTCAGGTGGTGCAGATGGTGTTACAGCCACCAACACTGTGTCAGGGCTGATGGGACTCAGAGCAGATGGCACACCTTGGCCTGCTGTTGGACTGGGAAAGAAGACCACATATGGGGGAGTATCAGGTAAGTGTTGCCCTTTCCTGTAGCAGTGCTCCGCCTGAGGCCAGCAAAATATCAGGAGGTGCATGTAGTGTGGTGAGGATATTGTCTCTGCTGTCATCTTAAAGCTCACTGCTGGTCAGTGTTTTCTAACAGTCATGACAGATGGAACAGATTGAGTGTGAACGCTCTTGGGTTGCCCTTTCCTTAATAGTGAAACACGCCAGCGGAATGTAGTGATAGGGTCAACCCTGAAGAAAGGGGAAATCTCTTTTCTCTTCCGACCCACACTTTTCCTGGAATTTTTCATTCTGTCAAAGTTGTCAGGCCACATGTTAGACAGAGGCTAATCAAAGGGCATTGCAAGTGGAAAATACAAACATTCCCAGTGCAATCTGCGAGGGGGTTCTTACGTACTACGATTGGTGTCAGTCTTGATCTCAAAGCCAACCTTCTTTCCGTATTTCCGTACGTAGTTTCTCCTGGAATATTATGCCACTTACAAAAACCAGTATTCATCTCTTTTGTGCCACTGCAGTACATGCACTGCACTTTATATAATGGGTGCCTGCCCAGCACATTATGGCTGCTGTGGTGTGTGTGTGTGTGTGTGCTCATGTGTGTGTTGAAGTAAGAGGTTTGGCTCACTAGTGCCATGCCTTATTTTCACTGATGGATTAATCTGTTTGACCCCATGCCCCCAGTTGCTGTGACAACATGAACTTGGTCCTGGAGATACAAAGCTGTGAGCTTCTGGACTATACTGGTATGGAGATTAGTTTCCTTGGAGATATAAACAGTGGTAAATATTCATCGCATAATGGTGTCCCACTGTTCAAGCAAAATGCTGCTGAATCAGGCCAAATCTATTTGGAGGAGGCCAGACAGGCGAAAAAAGAAACAGCTTTCTTTCATGTAGTTCTTTTGTGTGCAGAGAACAAGAGGGCTGTCTTGTGGTAATTAGCTTGTTGGGTCTTTTCTTTTCTTTCTTGCCTTTTAATTGATTTATAAATGTGTAGAAACTTCTCATTTAGTGCTGTAAATTGGACCATAGCCTCTACACAGATAAATACTCTTTTGTGTGTAATAGGTGGTATATTTAAAGTAAATATCAAATGGAAGGGAAAGAATTGGCTTCCTGTATAACTAAAACCTATTCACTTATGACATATGTGGGGTGTCTGTAGGGTAGAGAGAAAAAGGAAGGATATGTTCATGCTTCTGGGGTTTAACTACTTCCTGGGTTTTATTCTCCCAGTTCATTTTTTTTTCAGGCTGCCATGTTGACAGCAAAAGAATAAAAGAGGTCACAGAAGGTGCTGTGCATTAAAAATTAATAAAAGAACTATTGCAGTAGTATTTTATATATGTAATGCTGTTTGGTAGTTCTCTCCCTGCATTTTCTTTTCATTTTAAGGTGCCGTTTCTGAATATTCCTTCATGGCAAAGTCAGGCCAATAAAGCTAAAATTGCTAGATTATGAAAAGCAAGACCTCAAATGACACAAATTTTAAACTTGTGGGCAATACAGATTATAGCAGCTCCTGAAATCCTTGCCCTTTTCCGACCCTCTCCCCATTTCCATGGCAAATCTCTTTTTCATGGTTGACAAATTACTTTTTGGCATGGGAGTGAAGTATCACTCTCAGCTAGAAGTCTCTTGGTATATGAGAAGAATGGGGATTTTTCTCTTTGAAAAACAACTTCTTGTTACTAGGTGCCACTGAGTCAGGTTCAGCTGTTGGTGAATGTATGACTGCTCATCGCTTTCACCTGTATTTATTAATATCTTATGTCTTTTTCAATGACATTCTATTACAGTAGAACCTTGCATAACATGTTTTTGTAGAACGTGGGTTTTTTGATGGTACACAGTCTTGAAATAGAGGCCAGGTCCTGTAGAGGGAACATCTTATTTTTGCTATGGATTTGGCACCTTCTACTTTATGGAAATGGAACTGAGAGCAGAGAGGGGCCAAGAACAGCACTTGCCAAAATAATTGGATAAATGCATGGAGGGAGGTGTTTCAGAGGCTCCTAGAATGGATGCCTAGACCTGCCCCTAGGTTGGAGAGACAGGCAGAATGCTTCTAAAGGCCATTTGCAAGGAGAAAAGCAGGTGAACGTTTTGCATTTGTTTTCTACTTGAGATGCCCAGAAGCAATTGGTTAGCCACTGTGTGAGACAGGATGCTGGACTAGATGGGCTGCGCCTGATCCAGCAGGGTTCCTCTTATGTTCTTAAGAGACATCTGTCTCAGGAGATATTTCATCTTTCAAAAAGTACAGGGAGAGGGAGCAAGTAGGCAAACTGCTTAATTTACAGCATGGAAGAAGCAGCGGCAAAGAGATTGTTAGCCAAAAAGCCTTTCTGCTAGTTCTTACCTTGATTGATTGGAATGTGAAGAAGGGGAGGTTGCAGACAAAAGTGATGGAGGCAGAAATTTATGGTCTGGATCAATGGTTCTCACCCTGGGGGTCGGGACCCCTTTGGGGGTCGAACTACCCTTTCAGACGGGTCGCAACGAGCCTCCCGCCGTCCTTCCCTCCCGCCTTCCAGCTGCTTCGCCCCGTGGCTGGGGGTCTCCACAACATGAGGAACTCCATTAAGGGGTCACGGCATTAGGAAGGTTGGGAACCACTGGTCTGGATGGAGCAGGGACAGAGTTCCCTTGCCAGAACATAAGAGAAGCCCAGCTGGATTAAGCAACACAACCCATCTAGTTCAGCATTCTGACTCACAACAGTGGCCCACCAATTGTTTCTGGGCATTTTCAAGAAGGAGCCACCTTGTATAGCTTCTTCTGCAGAATTCCTCCTTAATCTTCACCTTTTGCTTCAAGTGACTGAGGCAAGAGCTCCCAGAGAGACTTTTTGACAGTGAATTCCATGTTTTCCAGACTGGAAACCACCTGCTTCTCTGGGTTCTTCTGCTTTCTCCTAGCATTTTCCCAAAACTGAGCTCCCTCCTGGGGCGGCTGTCTCTTTTGGTGACTGTCCCTTCATCACCAGGTGCCAAATCTACACCTGCATCTCTTGAACACTTTGGTCTTTGGAAAGTTTCTCTAACTTCCAGATTTCAGTAACTTCCAATAACTCGTGTAGCATTTTTTTTTTACAGAACATACCATTTTGGATGTACTTAACCCTAACCCTGGTGTATGCAAGGTTCTACTGTAGTCTCTTGGGTGCTGTCCAGTGTGCACAAATTTTTGCTTTATGACCTTTGCCAAGGACTCACGTTATATTTGATTCAAGACTTTATTGAATTGTTCTTGTTGCAATCCACGATATCAGTATTATTTAAGGAAAGTCAGATTTTGCCCACAGTCTTTATATTTCATGATCTTGTCATTGTCTTATTTTCCTGAGGATTATCCTTTTCCTAAATTCTCCAGAATGTCCATCATTGTCTGTTTAAAGGGCTTAAAAATCAACACTGTCTATCACTTGCACAAGCAATGCATGTGACTTTTCTTGATCTTAATAGTCTAGATTTTTTATTATCTGTTTCCACGTACAATTATTTCTTCCAAGCCTTCTTTACTACCAGGGAACAATGATGTCTTCTGCATGTCATAAATTGCTAATGTTTTGACCTCAATGTACCTTTTCTCCTATAACCTTAAACAGCTCGGAGAGTAAGCTTAAACACAAACCTTTGTCCTGCTCACAGTCCCCTAACAGCTGGCTTTCTTTATCAGAGAAAGTCACACTGGCATCAGGGCTAGTTAGTAGACATTGGTACCCCTGCCTCTCATGACGTGTTCAAAGTTGGTGGTTTAAAGCTTTCTTATTTGACAGCTGCTATGATTTCTGTTGTATTTCATTGTCTGAAATACCCTTGCCGCAAGTGTTTTCCTTCATTCATTGAAATCCTATATTCATTGCCAGTCCTGATGGAGACTTTGGCTGCCCCCCAAACAGTGTGAAGAAAAGAGGTGTGCCTTGTTTAAATACTGCAAGTGTCTCTTGCCATCTCTGCCAAACAGCAGGGTGATGTTCCATAGCAAGACTGATTCCTTACTGTTCCGGTACTTTCTCCTGTGGTGCTTTGATGGTAAACATAGCCAGAGGTGCAAAAGCGCCAGTGGTGGGCGTTTTCAACAGGAAGAATCCTCCAGAAAAGTTAACTAAAAATACTATCTCAAAGAACAAAACATGATTGGAGTTCTTTTTTCCAAAACAGGGACATCACAATATTTCATCTCTGTAATATTAGGATTGTCACAAATATATGTGGCAATCCCAATATGATCCTATGATAATCCTTGGTTTTAGTCTGTATTTCCTTCCTACAGTGACAAATCTTTTTTCTTTTGCATAAGGTCAATATCACAATAGTTTGTTCTAAAAGCCATTTGGAGCTTAAAGTTTTGTTTCAGGTTTCACATTCGCTTTTTTTTTCCCTTCTCTTTACATAACTCCTAAGGTTCATTCTCGATATTTCTTTCATTGAACTTGTTAGAGCAGTTACTCCGCTGGCTTTTCTAAGTTTAAAGTCTGTGTTTCTGTTACCTGAAGCAATATTGATAGTAAACAAAGAATTCTGTTTGAAAAACTATTGCATGAATTATGTATATCTATTCCAGGTTCCTCTGTTCCTCACCTTCTTCTTGCATTCCAGGAACCAATTAGTAATAGAAAAATTGTGCTACAACTATTCATATATGCAGGCATTAAGTAAATTCATGGAGGATTAATGCCAAGCTTAAACATGAATCTTCCTAACTTTGTTATTGCAGTAGCACATATATGTGGATATCACCTTACCCACTACCAGTTACAGTACCAAAAGAGAGAGAGAGAAAAAAGAATTTAGTTGAATCTAATTGCTTGAGCAGCATGAACAGAAATGCACACAAACACACACACAGTTAAAAGATCTGCTTTTCTCTCTTTGAAAAAGGTTTATCTTACTTTGTATTTTTTAAAGTTAATTAAACTCTAGGGAACCTCATTGTTTAACTATGTGCTTTCTTTTTGAAATCTACTGAAATTGCATACACTTAAAAATTGAATGAAAAAGCTGATCTCTCTTGAATACACTCTCTGTGAAATCAAAAGGACTTTTAAGTGTTTAACTATGGGCATTTCTGCACTTACACTTCAGTAATGCAGATCAGCAGACCTGGAACAAGCAATCCATCTCAAAGGCCCTGGTCACACATTTAGTTTAGGACAACTTCAGGTCATCCCCAGGTCGTGTTACATTATTTTTGTTCAATTTATTTTCCAAGCTGATCTACCCCCTCCCCCTTACATCATTTTAACTGGAATCTTCTTTTCCAGGGGACTCAGCCTGTCCTGGCATGCCAGGTCATCTTCTCTTCCTCAGTATGAGTGGGGCGGGCTAAAAGGGGCTGAACTGTGCTGTGGTGGGTGGGGTCCAGTACTTTTGCCCACTCTTTAGGGGAGGGTGGCACACACATACGTATGGGATATGTAGGGGATTTGTAGGGGATTCGTAAACTTCTCTCCTCAGTTTATTTGTATGATTTTGCTATCTAGCGCTTTTCTGCAAATTTATTTTTTTAAAAAAAAAATTAATCACACGGAGAAGAAAAGTACATAAAAAAGGAAGGGGGTATGGAGGTGGGGGAGCAGGCTCTAAAAAGAACTGCAAACACACACCGTCACCTCCCTTGAGTTACACAACAGCATCTAATGAGGCAGGAGATGGATTTGACACAGCAAAAGGGGTGGAGGAGGCTCAGATCAATTGCAGAGAAAGGTATGTGTAATACAGCCCAGAGTGAGGACAGCCTAAGGACAATCTATAATGATCTATGTGTAAACAGAACTGGTATGACCTCAGTTCAAAATATGAATAGGATGTCCTGTCTCATATAGGTGTGACCAGGGCCACGAAGAGACAGAGTACACATAGACCAGAACAAGGCAGTCTGTTCTGGTTCAGGCCCTGTGCTGGTCCTGAAGCTTGTGCAAACTTTGGAGTCTGCCTACAAAACTCTGACAGCCAGGAATAAATGTTCACCAAGTAAACCAGAACATGGAGGTACAAACCTTCTGGAGAACCACTGGTTAGTACACCAGAGGACCTGTTTAATCAGAGGCTCTGGTGATATGGATCTAGACTGTGTGATCTGGAGTATGCTCCTCCTGGTCTGGAGTATGTTCCATGAACAGATGGAGCATACTAGCAGGGGTGGGACCTCCTTGAAAATGAATTTGTGTGCAGAAGGGAGGGTCCTGGATTTCTTCTTAATTCATAATTGAGGTAAGTGCAGAAAGGCCTTTAACTAGGGATATGCATGAACGTTTTTTTGGGGGGGTTCAAGTCATATCAAATTGAATGCAGGAAAATTCATATTTGCTTGAATAGATCCCCTTCAAATGTGGTAGGGTTTGGATTCAGTAAGAATGATACAAATCGCATACGAATCCCCTAAAAATCCCCAACATATCCCATACGTATCCACTCTGAATGTATCAAATCCTCCCTGAATCTACTTTGAATGTATTCCCAATCCACCTCGAAACCACTCTGGATCTGTCGCAGATGTGATTGGTGCAGCAGCTTTTCCACCTCCCCAGGCTCATGAATGTATGAAAGCTTCGTACAAATGTTCTGAAGCATTTGATTTTAATTTGAATGTCAATCTTTGAATGTGACAACATTCAATTCGAATTTGAATGAATTTATACAAATTCGTACAAATTTTGAATGCTACTAATATTCAGGCACATCTCTACCTTTGACTAAATTGTGGCAATATGCTTTTCTTAATCTGTACCATACATATTGTAGGCATTTTCAACCTCAAAAGGTGGCATTTAAAAGGTGACATTACTGAAGTATATAAAATCATGCACATAATGGAAAAGATGGATAGAGGAAAAATTATAGAGGGAGCACTCTATGAAGCTGATGGGTAGGAGAGTTAGGGCAAACAAGGGAAAGTATCAGTTTATTAAATTTACTACCAAATTAGGTGGTGGCAGCAACCAGTCTGAATGACTTTAAGCAAGGGTTAAATAAATTCATAGAGGACTGGTGTATCACTAACTACCAGGTTAGATATCTAGGTACTGCCTCTGGGTAGGATGCCCCTGAAGGACATTTGCTAGGAATTGAGAGCAAATGAATGTTTTCCCCTTGTCCTCTGCTTGAAGCCCAAAAGCAGTTGGTGGACTACTTAAAAGTAGAAGCTTTCGGGTGGTGGGGAGGAGAGATCCACAAACTAGTATGACACAGATAAAAGCTTCTACCTGTGATATCATTTGCCAACTGCTTTTGTGTGCAATTTCATGGCAGGGCACATCTGACAATGAGGTTGAAAGGAAAGGAGGTTGAAAGGAACTAAGACGAATTCAGACAGAGGGTGAATACAGGTGTGGATTTTCAGGTGTGACCTTTGACTATAGTAGCAGGTTAGATGGTGAAAGCTCAGCAATGGGTTAATGATGTGGTAAACTGCTAGAACACTGCATTCTAGCTGCTTTCTTTGTATTGTACTGGCCTTATGCCATATCAACCTGCCTGTGTCTTAAGATCTGAAGGGGAGGCCCTCTTGGTTGCCCCACCTTTTCAGTAGTAAAAGGAGTGGGCACTCAGGAGAGGACCTTCTCAGTGATGGCCCCTAGGCTATAGAATAGTTTCCCCCTTGAGGTGCATCAGGCTCCTACACTGAATATGTTTAGGAAGGCAGTGAAGATGCAGCTATTTGCCCTGGCCTTTGGTTAAATGGGAATATACTGTCTCTTCTCATTTTACAAACACTGTTATTGGTTTTAATATATGTTTGATTTTAAATGTTGTTACCCGACCTGAGATCTTTGGGTATAGGGCGAGATAGAAATACAAATAATAAATAAATATATCCAAAGATCTCAGGGTGGGTCAAAATAAAATCAGTCTTAAAATGGATAAATAAATTAGTTAAAACAGTGCAAGTGCCTGCATTGGAGGAGAATGCTGTTACATCATCCAAAGGTCAAGGTACTCTTCATTGTCATATGGTTCTTATCAGATATTCTGTTGCTTCTGGCTTGCTGGCTCACATTGTATAGAAGTTATCACATAGATTCACTTATAGACTCAAAAGTCAAGATGGAGACTTTAAAAAAAGAAAGAAAAGCAAACTGAACATATTTCTGTAGCCAAGAAAATTCTATGAACACAGCTGTGCCATTCAGCTGAAAGCTTGGGACCCAGACAATGAGACTACTTAGGTCTGAAGACAATCTTGCAGGTATTGGAGAACAGTGACAAGTTTCCATAAGTAGATTTGGATGGCATGGCACAGCTGCTCCAAAGCCACATAAAGAGCCCTAATTGAAACATAAGTTCTTCATTCACAAGGACTGATACCATCAGGACATGGACTGTGAAAAGCATGAAGAAAGGAAATTGTCAAAGCAGAATTGAAGCATACCAAATACAGTAGAATAACTAACAGAACGGGCTGCTTTAACTTAAGTGCATCCACACCTTGCAGTAATGTCAATTTCACCTTTCTGTTCTCACACGCTGTCCACATCTTGTGTTAGTATTCACATTCCCAATTTGTCAGAAAACAGGTTTCAAGCAGCATCATGTTTCCTCTCATTGTTTCCTGGGTGTCTTTGGGATAGATGAAGATAGTGCCATTTTTCACATGGGTAGTCTGTCCCATGTTCTATGACAAAGAATCTGGGGATCCAGGTACCCTAGTGGGCTTATCATGCTGTGAACTGGAAAGCATTCCAACAACCAGAAGGAAGGCGGGGCACAATCAGGCCACTAAAAGTGGGCACTACGTGGTCACAATGCTGAAGGGTAGCTGTGGTTTATATTATATTAATAGATTATTCAGGGCATGGCTGCTGCACACACACACAAAAAAAAACAGTGTGGTAATATAAGTCAAAAAGAAAAAAAAGGTTTTATCTATAAAATTATTGAATCTATGATAAATCTTGTGCTCATAATAGCAGGCATAGTAGGGATGTACACGAATATTCATAACATTCAAAATTCAAATGAATTTGCCCAAATTCAAGCATTTGTTTTTGAATCAAATGTTGGCACATTCAAACATTGACATTCAAATTTGAATTGAATGTTTTGATACATTTCTATGAAGCTTCATATGGGATATGTATGGGATTTGTATGGGATGGAATATTCATATCAAATTCGAATCCCACTACATTCAAAGGGGATCTATTCGAACAATTACTAATTTTCTTGCATTTGAGTCAATACGAATTGAGTACCAAAAAAAAATGGTACCCTTCCTTAAAGAAGCTGTTTTCAATAAACATATTTTCCCTGTTATAGGTTGAGTAGATCATAATCCGTTAACCAAACAATAGTAATCTGATTATCTATCCTGTATTGAGAGACAAAAGACATTCAGAACACACCCCTCTGGTCTCTGAACTGTCACCCCACTCCCTGCTTTTCACTGGTGATCCTTTACTATGACTGTTTACCGCCAGAAAGGGAGGTGTACTCAAATGTTTTCAATGGAGCAGGAAAACAGTCTAAATTAGTTTGCTTAACTAATCAATACTGGCAGCTCATAGCTTTAAGGTTCCATGCTCTTGTCCTTGATGTGCTGATGCAAGACCTGCCCATATATTTCCATGGATTGCCCAGTCCACACCTGCAACCACCCACCCTTAAAACTTTAAGTTACCACTGCTGATCGACGTTCTTTATTGCTGACTAATGTAGAAGTTGAAAAAGGCAAATTGGCTTGTTGTGTGCATACCGAAATGTGTTGCATACTGCTTGCTCACACAAGGTTTTGTCAATCCTTCTGCAAAATGCTGTTACCCTAGTTCAGTGATGGGCTGTGCGTGCATTTCTATGTAAGTTTAAATATAAATTCACTGCATTTGGCCCATATATGGTGCTAAAAATCTAAAGGGGAGCAGAGCTACTTTTTATTTGGAAGCTTTCCATTTAAAAGGATTTATAATTCAAGCTGTCTTGACTGTGGTTATTTCTGTGCTGTGCAATTGTAGCTACAATTTGTTCTATAGGTGGGCATCCTGCTGTTTGTATTCTGCTATGCTATTTTTGTATTACAGAAATAAATTATTCTAATAGGATTAGTTCTAAATTATAGATTTGTAAGTGTAATATAGTTTGCATTACTGTAATTTTTTTTTAATGGGAAAGTCTATATTCAAGAATGAGTGACAGCAAAGTACATCTATAAATAATTCAACTTATCTGTTCAGATTTTGCTGACCCTATAGTAAATGTTCAGGACAGAATACCATATTTTATAAGAGGAAGCAAGTCCTCTGTCATCAGTAGTGTCATCTTTTCACTTTCTAAACCTTCAGCATAATGAGGGTCTTATTCATAATATTTGTCAATGTCATTTTGATTCACTGTAGAAAACTACTTCATAATAAATAAAGAACTGTTTATGCCTATATCTGGAGAACAAGGGTAGCTTGCTTGCTTGTTGGCTTGGTGTCATCTAGGCTGCACCAAGACATCAGTTACATTTTCTTCTGTATTTGGATATTCTGTTACCAGTTCTGCTCCAGTAATAAACTGGAAGCAACTGTGGAGG
>MTQE01001134.1:26439345-26451753 GCA_014337955.1 Aspidoscelis marmoratus | reverse complement strand
TCCTCCTCCTCCTCCTCCTCCAGGTGAGTTTTCTTAGAAAAGGCCACCTTGCCTACCTAGACAGGGAAACGTTTTTAGTATTAGTGCAATTTTAATGTTATCATTACTAAACTTTTTTAGGTCGAATAACCAGAAATTTTAGAGGAGTTTGAGTAGTTAACAGTGAACAGTGCTTTATATTGAAGCCTTTAGTATCAGCCTTAATCCAATTAATGGATATGATATTAAAATCATAACGCCTGCATATATGAAAGAGAGATCCTTTTGTCTTGTAAAGAGATGGGGATGAACTGGCTGCCACAGAGTTTGGTGACTATGTTACTGTTAGATAATAAAAATCAAAAAGGCAGTTTTCTTTAGTTGAGAGGGATGTAGAATTAATATAGGAATTACACTTTACATCAACTTTTCAAAAGACCAATTATACCAAGTGTCAGAAAATGTACTTGCATAACAAAAAATGAAAATTATATTCATAGCCTTCCAAAGCATCTACACACCATCCCACATGAAACACTTAAAAATGCAAATGATTCACCATGAAAACTTAACAGTATAACAGAAGTAGCTGAAATATCAAGTATATTTCAGTGTTATCTGATTCAAGTGTAGCCGACATGATGTCTGACCATGTTTCCTAGCAGTTTATTGCCTTGTTGGTAGTGTTTTGTTACTACAAGATCTGTTCTACTTGCCCCCTTTTTCCACGCAGATCCAGATCTTTGAGATGGGGTCCTCCTGGAGATCCGGATCTTGAAGATGCCTGAAGACCCCATTGTGGACACCTTTAATCAGGTCCATGTGAAATCTAGATTTAAGGACCTGAATGACCTACTAAATCTGGATTTTCCCTGCCCTTGTGGGGAAATGGGGTCCAGGTGGGGACAAGGCCTTCCCAATTGATACCAATCAGGTACCAGTTGGGTTCTTAATGGGGTCTTAGAAGGATTCTAAGCCCTAGTGGAAAAAGTCACCACATTGCTAAGAAAGGATTTATAATTTCTCTTTTGATAGAATCTTAGAAATCACATCCTGGCCCAGTTCCCATTACAAGCTTAAAACGGTTTTCCTAAGTCAAAATAATAGAACCGGATGCTAACATGAATTTGCCTGATCCCATTACTTTCAACTTAATCACATTCAATCCAGATTCTGAGGATTGTACGTGGCGTACATGACTCAAGGGGGACTCAAGTGGCTACTTTCTAAAAGCCGCTTTTCGGGGCTGCCCTGCCCTCTTCCTCCTGGCGTGACCGCACCACCCATAAGGGACTCCTTCACGAAGCCTAGCTGGGTGGCTGCTGCTTGCATGGATGGATGAAAAACGGCACCGGGCAGCCAGCTATTCTTTCCCCTCCTCTCCCCATTGCCCAGGGCACACAACAGCAGCGGCAACTCAAGCCCCCTTCGCCCGCTCACCTCCACAGTCACCATTCCAGCAGGGGTTCCCTCCGGAAAAAGCACCCTGGCTGGCTAGCTTGCTCTGCTGCCGCTGCCACCTGCACACACAGCCTTAAACATTCACACATCTCCCAGAACCTGCACCTGCTTTCCTTCCTTTCCCTTTCTAAAGGTCAGAACTTTTAAAGAGCCAGAATTGTGCAAATTGCAACATTGTTATCAGGTGCGAAGTGGGTGGATTGCTACAGTCACCACTGCTGTACAGGGTGTGTGGGGGGGTGGATTTTTACAGTGAAATCACTATCTTTGGAAGCAAGCTATTGGGGGAAGGAAACCCTAAACATGCATTCTCATCCCTTAAAATGGTACTGTTCCCACAGTGAGAAATGTAAAATGTTTCAAATGCACGAACTGGAGTGAGACCTGTTGAAATGAGTGTTAACATTTACAATGCTTCAGGGCGATTTAACACGCGGAAAGCGTGTTAAGCCAACCTGACGTGGGGACCGCGAGGATCAAAACCGTTTTGAAACCATTTTTAGCTTGTAATGGGAATGCAGCTTCTTTTTCAAACATGGGTCATTAACTTTCTGGATGCTTGCTCCCAGAATAGTCCAATATGTGTTTCCAAGTATTTCAGTGGTGCGAAATACCTGTAAATTTGCAAATTTCTTCCCCTATGTACACACAGATGCCATTTTCTATAATAGATTCTGGGGAGCAAGCATCCAGACAAGCAAGACTGTATTGCTATCCTGGGAAAACTCAGGTTGGGAGTTGATTTTCTCAGAATAGAAATAACACAGGACTTTGACCCTATATCGTGGGGTTATGTTGGGATTGCCACATGAAAAAGGAAGCTGGACTACATGGACTGTGGCTTGATCCAGCAGGGGTCCTCTTCTGTTCTTAACCACTTCTGAATCTGCTAAAAAATGGTATGGAGATGTACTTGTACTCCCCTGGAGCTGATACCAGCTGAGTGTTAGCAAATAAAATCAACAGAACTGTGGCTTTGACGTATGTTCTGATTTGATAAGCCATTGTTTCTGTAATTGCTTTGTTCTCAAGAAGTGCTGTGTCATGGAGAAAGCAGAGCTTTAAGAAAAACTGAACCCACAGAAGGTTTCATTTTTTGTTAAAGGCGGTCAGTTTTAATTTGTTTGCAATAGATAGGCTTTTGGTGTTGTTTTGTTACTTTTCTGTGGCTGCAGCAGCCCATGTTTGGCAAATGACGGAAATAAGAAGAAATACTAATCGGTTTGAGATTTTTTTATTTTACCAAAAATTATAACAAACAACAGCCACAATGGATTCAAAGAGTACTTTGAATGTACTTCATTAGAACAACTTTCTGTATTCTATTTTATTTATGATGAAAACACAATGGTTTAGACTTGTATACAGAAAATATACAGAAGATACTTAGAATGTATATTCTGGATTTTGTCCAAAGATATCAAGGAAATTGAAATATCTGCAAGAACGTGATACTAATCTTTTTTATTTAGTCAGCCTTCTGAATTCTGGTTTGAAATCAGAAGTTAATCATGTATTATTAATTATGGACTCTATTCTTTTTTTTTCTTTTAAGGATGTTTTATGCTGTTTCAGTTGTGCTGTCTTAGTTCTAGTTTTTTAATTATTACTATACTTTATTATGTGAGTGTCCTGGAAAAGAAGCAACCCTGTACATTAGGCAACCATATATGTTAAATAAATTGCAGATTAATTTCCAACTGTGCAGGTTGAAGTAGGAAAGGAACACCCACAGTCTTCTATCTTACAATAAATGAGGGACTATCCATGGCATGGTTTTTGTAAAAGACAAAAGAACATGTCATTTTTAAGGAAAAAGAATGCCTTTGTGTTATCCTCCTATTTATCTAAAAAAGACTATTGCCAAAAAAAATTATCCTGACCTGAGAGGGCCAGCAAGATGCTTTGTTGCGACAGAGCACACATTTAGAAATGATTGTAATTAATAAGAATCGTATAAGTTAATCATCTGGAAATGGATGAATTCATTGACTTAGTAAAAAAGCCAAAGGAATAATAGTTAGCTCTGAAAGAGCATATTCTCTGTCATATCAGTTTATGAAGACGATGTGGGCTGAAGCAAAGGGAGGAAAGAAAGCCTTTGGTGTTCTGACTCACAAGTTGTTTATTGATTACGTGATGTCAGCTCTAGTCATTAGACATGAATCGAAATCTAGCCATCGTGAGACAGGAAATGTATGTGATATGCATGCGTGTGAGAGCAGAAGGTACAATTCAGTCTGTTAAAATCAATGGGACTTTTACCATTTATTTTAGTAGGAGGTAAATTGCACCTGGAGAGAGAATCAGACAGAACAGGCAAGGCTACATTAAGGTCTACTTCAGAGAGCAGAACCACAAAAAGCCAGCTCAGGGAACAGGACTCCAACACAAATCTGATACAATTTTAATTTAGGGCTATTATTTCTGTTAAGTGTAGCTCACCCATTAGAGTGGCTCATTTACATGCATTATGTACACAGACTTACAAAAAATTCTCTTTATTCCATTATGGCAGTTCTGTGTGCACTCCGTCATTTCTCCCCCGTACTGCCGTCACTGGTTTGTGCAGAAAAAGATCAGAGCCCTAATAATAGATTTTTGACAGTACGCTTGCCTGCTACCTGCCCTACACTAATCCTCACTGTTCATGTTTGCTTCATGGCAACAAAGCAGACAGAAGGAAAATGCCAAATGCCGAGTTTGAGCTACAGCTCTGCCATTGCATGACATTTCAGCAGAATGGCAGCTTATGAGATGCATAATTTTTCAGCTGGGACTTGACTCCCATTTCCATAGGAGGTTGCTTGCAGCTCATCAACTGACTTTAGAACCAGGCCAAAGGTGTACAAAGCATGCCGATCAGGACCTACATTCTTCTCTTGCTGGGTTGTTGTTTCGTTATGGGTGTTTGCTTGCTTTTTAGCTTGCATTTCCTAAAAACAATGAGGAGAAATCCAAGGTGTATTCCACCACCACCACCCCAAAAGGAAATCTGCTTTGTATAGTTCAATGCCACTGCTAGTTTCATTTTCATTTCTTTAGTTTGGAAATTCAGGTGGAGTAAAGCTAACTTAAAGCCCCCAAGTTTCACAGGCAGAGTGTTTTCTGAAATGCTGTATTGCACATGAAAGTATTGTATATTTCATTCATTGCAAGTGTTCAGATGTGAGTGCATGTGTGTAAAGATATACATGTGCTTATTCATTATGTATTTATGTAGTTGAATATGGGATCTGTTTAAAACACATACAGTATTCTTGTACAGTTCCAGGAACACCCCATTACACAAAATGTCAAGCAATTGTCACTTCTACAAACTGATTTCTGTTCCATTGCTGGCAGTGACTCATCTAACACAATTTTGCAGACTGTGGTGGTTTGTATCGCCCTATTATCTGAGGGACACCACAGTTCCTGCCCATGGAGAAGCAAAACTGTGCTATAGAAGGGGTGTCCGTCTTCTTATCACCACATTGCAGCTGAAGTGCTTGGGCTTAAAGCAAGCTAGTGGTATCAATGTAGCAGCCCAGTATGAACTAGGATCTCTTATGTATGCCGTCCATACAATAGGTTTTAATGGGGAGACCAGTCCCCATTTTCCTTTCTCTTCTCCATTTTCAGTAATTTCAAGCAGAAATAAAACAACGGCAACCTTTCATACTTGCCTACTAACAAGCAATACCTTTATATTCGGTGATACCTATTCTAAGTAAATGTGAAAAGATTGCCGTCTGTATTAATTAGGGATCCTCTCCACTGTGTCATTCCCTGGAAGTGGATTTAAATATTCACACTCATCAGGAAAAAGGCATGAAATATGCTGTAGGATGAGATATTGCTGGGCTATGTTTAATTTAGTGTTACACTTCTTTCTGAGGCTGGATAGTTGTTCACTGTGGCAGAGTACTACATAGAACAGTGGCACAGTACATTGGATTAATTAAAGAAGCCTCGCGTTCTGAGTATGTCAAGATTTCAATTTTATGTTAAATATTTTCTAAAAGGCCAGAACCTTAAATCTCGGGGGCTGTACCAAGCAGCGAGCTGTGAATTTAACCATAGGCTAACTGCTAATGATAAGGAAAAGAGTCCAACTGGAGGCAGCTGTAATACAGTCATTGGATTAGGCTATCAATCACTTTATTCCCCAAGGAAAAGGCAAAGAAGAGAAAACAGTGAAAAGGGAAATTAGGAAAGGAAGGCATGACTGGAATGAGATTCCTCACAAAATTTATCTGTGAGTTGGCTTGTATCTCCCAAGTATCAGACAGAAATGTCCGACATTGCTTTCAGGCTAATAGTTAAGGTGTTTTGTTCCAAACCCTTAGAGTTTGCACAAATTTGCCATTGATATTGCCAGTCCTTTAAGAACAGCTCAAAAGAAAGAAAAAGGAAGCATACTGTGCAGATAAATCCCAGTTTCTAGTTATTGCACCAAATACACACATTACATTTTTTAAAAATCATTTTTATACTTTTCTTCATTAAAAACCAAAATAAAAAATGAGGTTGGCTGATAATAGTAGCAATATTGCTGGTGATAAATTATTGAGGATTACACAAAAACACTAATCTGGAATTCTCAACACTTGTAATAAGGTGCATGTCTCCTTCTCCTTCAAGTACATATTCTTCCCATGTCAAATACCTACCCATCTCTACACCAAATTTATGCCCAAATGCGTATGTCTGGGGCCCAGATTGAGGCCATCTGTTGGCAACATTGACATCTTGCCAACCATATCCTGATGACATTCAGGCAGATGGAAAGGTCTACCAAGCAATTTGTGAAACATTCTTTTAAGGAATTTCCAGAAGGATATGCAAGTTTCCCTCTGAGGCACACAACTGGTAAAGGAAATGTATTTGGCCTTGGAGTCAGAATGGTTAACACATGGCCCACCTGCTGCTGGTACTGTTATCTAGCCACCCCCGCCCTGCTGCTGCCACTTCTCCCACCTCTTCCTATCTGGCCCATGCAGTGGGACTCATATCTTCCAAAAGGTTCTACCTTTTATCAGTCCACAGAACATTTCCTAAAAGTCTTCATGAGATCAACAAGGTTTTAAAAACAAGAACAACAAATGAGAGACGACGCTTTATGTTCCTCTTGATTAACTTTGATTTTCACCTTGCAACTTTCCCATAGATACCATAGATTTCCATAATGGAATCATGAACACTGACCTTATCTGAGGCAAGTAAGATCTCCAGGACAAGGAAGAGCTGGAGTTTCTTAGATGTTCATCTGGGCTCTTTTATAACTTCCTGGATTAGTTGGAGAAATTTTGATAGGTCAGCCACTTCTTGGAAGAGTCATCACTGCTCCAGGTGTTCTCCATTTGAAGACAATTATAAACCTTTCCCAACTAATAGATTTCAATAATTGTTGGTATCACCTCTTTTGGAATTTCTTTGGATCACAACATAGTTTATTGCTTATTGAGACCTATTAGTCTACTCCCACTTGTCAGCTTATAACGTAGACTTGCAAAGGAGAAATCCTCTTCCCACATAGTCAGCAATTGGACACTCTGGTTTCATGGGGCAGCCAATTCAAGCCCCATCCCTATATAAACCCACTCCCAGAGATCATGGAGCACCACCTAAAATTGGCCCTCCTGTTTTCCACATCACTGGCAGAGCAGAGCAAGGCAGAATAAAATGGGGGGTTGTGCTGCTGAAGCACTCTGAAGCTGCCAGGAGCTGCTGCTGGGCATGGAGGAGGAGGAGGAGGAGAACGAGAAGGGAAACATTGTCATCATTGGTCTCCATGGTAGGAGCCATTGAGGGAGGAATGGGGCAGGGAAGGCAAGTGGGCAGGCAGCCAGCCTGGTGAGCCCAAGATACAGTGCCAGTTGGAAGCACACAAGGAGGGAGGAGGATGCCCCCACTGCTTTCCCCGCTGAACCACCCACCACTGCTTTCTCAGCTCACCTGCCCACCTGGCTTGCCCTGGAGCTGTCTGGTTCTCTCCTCCTCCTCCTCCTCCTCCTCCCAAGCGACCAACAAGAACTGTGCACGTGGGCTGCTTCAGCTGCCACTAATCTCCAGTTTCCAAACAACAAGAGTATCTCAATAACACTGACTTTCACAATCTTTATTAAACATATTAAACAATCTTTATTAAATCTCACTGATCTCTTGGAACTAAAGGCATTTTACCCTTCACCCTCCCCATTTCAGGTAGGAAATGCCCCCAAAGCATGGTCTCTCCCCTGGAAAAAAAGCCACGTGCATTCCCATTGATAAAAAGTGAGGATTATTTGTAGATCCAGCGGTGAGTCCTCTTTTAATTTGAATAAGGATTCTCCACATTTTGGGACCTTTAGTCCACAGAAACAGGAAATCCCTTAGAATTAATTAATTCTATCCTGTTCCATACCCGAAGGTCTCTGGGCAGGTAACAACCATTGAAAAACAGATTAAAAGCAGAATACAGAATATACATTAAAAGCCCTTTAAAAATTGAACAAATCTAAAACAATACTGTTGGGAAACTGTTAGGACAGAAAGAATTCAAGCTGAATTCAAGCCTGCCTAAATCCTGTTTTGGAATGGGGCCTGGGTGTGTTGTTTAATCTGACTGAACCCAATTATCAGATTTGGTTCAATGGCTGACTGAGTAATTAAGAAGGTAATTAGCAGTAGTCTCCTGATTCCCACCCCATATCCCAGCCGCATACAGTCCCTGTCGGCTGTTTGCTTTGAAAGTGGCAAATGTCTTTAGTTAGATTATTTAGCTTATTTATCGCTTTGGCCATGCATGCACACTATCCTTGCCCAAAGGGATTTGAAAGAGAAATATCTTTCCTCCCACATCCCTTATCCAAACTCACTCAACTTCAGCATGGGGAAGGGTTCATTTGGGCCTCTGTTGATGGCAATCAGTGATCACTTCCAATTGCTGTACTGAAGACTAGAAATTTTATATAATTCTGCTTCCCTTTTTTGGTTTCACGGAGGAGCTCTCTGAATGGCTATCTGGGCATCTGGACGATGCACATAAGTGCCCTATGCTTGGACAACCAATAATCATATCATAACGTGGTCATTATGCATTACACATGCAGAAACAATGTATATTTAAATGTATTTTAAAAATATATTTCTTCTCTGCAGCTTTTAAGACTTTTAAAACAAGAGAGGCCTTTCCCCACACTTCCAGAACACTAGGATGTAGGCACCAGGTTCCTGTTTCAGAAATAATCTGAAATAACACCCAGTGCAGAAAGAGCCATTGATGGAGATATTCAATTTGGGCAAATAGTGGTAATTACTGCCTCCAAAAGGGAAGAGGCAGAATTATCATTTTACATCCTGCCTCAGTTATTACATAAAAATATGTGTCATATAGGACAGGTCACAGCTTTGTGAGAGTAGAAGGAAAGGTTTTTCCCACTTGTTTATAGGGAATGTGGGAATGGATCGTGCCCAAGGATCCACATGAATGAGCCCATCCATCTAGCTCAGTGGTTCTCAACCTGTGGGTCGTGACTTCTTTGAGGGTCAATCTACTCTTTCACAGGGGTCGTTATGAAGTAGCAATGAAAATAATTTTATGGCTGGGGGTTAGGGTTAGGGTTAGGTTGGCGGTCAACACAACATGAGGGTTGTGGCATTAGGAAGGTTGAGGACCACTGATTTAGCTCTTTCCTATGGTATGATGGTTGGTGTATTATATTTTTTCCTAAATCATACTTATTTGTTTGTTTTGTGGAGAAGTGGCTATCTCTGTGTGAGGCATTTTATGAGGAAGGCTACAGGGTGAGTTGTTTCCTGCACATGTCTGTCATCTATTCTTTTGCATGTGTCCCCTATGAGATGTGATTCTGTAATTCTATTTTTGCTATACTTCTTTGAAAGCTTCTGATGAAAGGTGCTTGCTACTTAGTGGGGTCCAGTGCTAAATATTGTCAGATCAAATAAGCCGATTCTTTGTTGGTGCCAGTAACAGAGTTAATTCAACTCAGTTTTGATCAGAACATGGCTCCAAAGAGTAAACCACTGAGCACAGCGAGGCACCCTCTCCTATGATTACCAGCTTTTCTTTTTTTTCTTCATGTAGGCCAGAAGAACCACTGTGTTCAGAAATTGAGGCCCTCTTCTCACCTTCGTGAGATGCCCTTCTTAGATAACAATTAAAATGATCTGACGGAACAGCACATTGGAATTCACTTGCATCTCTTTGTGCTGCTTCTGAATAAATCAAACACAACCGCTAATCCTGTTTAACTTTCATCAATGCAAAACTCAGAACAAAACACGACCTGTGAAACCTGAAACCAGCAGAGAGGAGGAGATATATTAGGCTAATTAAACTGGAAAGATGACTATAAGACCACCTTCCCTTGAGGGGGGAACGGGAGGTGAGGCAGAAGCTATAGTTTTCTGTTAACAATCTATTTAAGTAAAAAAGCAATATAGCTGTGTGAGGCAATTGCTTACAAACCAGGGCAATACAATAAACCATAACATGCCTTCTAACTTGCTAGCTAAATATCAGTGATATAGTCTAAGCACCTGATTCCTACAGCTGGGTTTGTCATGTTGTACAGATTTATGCATATGCTACTTCTGCTGTTAAAGGAGAAGACAGCCCTCACAGGCTAGCAGATATTTCCATGTGCACGGTCAGTAACTTATGGACCTCCGTCTCAAGTATTTCTGTTGAAAGAGAGCAATAGGGAGATTTGTATTTACTTATTGGCTTTATTTATATGCTGCCCTTAAGCCTGAGAAGCTTCTTGAAATGCTTTAAAATACATAACGTCAGGTAGATCCCTGTCCTCAGTCTTAACAATCTAAAAAGACATGAAACACAAGGGAAAATGGATTGGGGAATAATAGGGGGACTTAACAGCAGGGTAGGTTTATTGTAAGGTAGGTGCAGATGCCCTAAAATGCCACCTTATCTCCCTCCTGCAGCCCTGTGATGAGATAACTGCCTGGGTGATAGCTGAGAAGGAAACTCAGCGTGCAGGGCAGATGGAAAGGCCCTTATTCTGTGAGCCCTCTCTTCACATCACTCTATAATATGAAAAATCATATAGTGTGCACACCCCAAGCCAACTACTTGGTCCAAAACTGTTTGTACACAAGTCATAACAACATGAGGACCCCTGTTTGATCAGGCCACAGCCCATCCAGTCCAGCATCCTGTCTCACAGAGTGGCCCACAAATTGCTCCTGGGAATTCTCAAGAAGAGAAAATTTCCACCTGCACTCAGTTTCCTGCAAATGGCCTTTAATGGTATCCTGCCTGTCTCTCCAACCTTGAGACAGTACCCAGGCATTCCTTCTAGTAGCCATGACTTTGTCGAACCCTTTCCTAATGCTATTCAAGCTGGTTGCTATCATCACCTCTTCTGGTAGTAAGCTCCATAGACCGATGACCCTTGCTGCGAAAAAATACTACTCCTTGGGTGCGTTCCCATGGTACTAATTTGTATCTCTATTGCCCCTCCACTGAAGTGGATTAAAGAAAAGCGGGTTCAATCCGGCTTTAAGCGTTCCCAAGGGGGTAAGCAAAACACGCATTTAAAATGAACGGACCGTCCCCAAGGAAGCGTGTTTTGTTTACCTGCATCTTTTTCTCCCCTCCCCTCGCTGTTTCATTGGGTGATTGGGCGGAAAGAATTTCCAGCTGCCAAAACGCCTCCCCCCCAGCCAGCGATCCTGCAATCTTTTCCTTCAAAAAGACCAAAAGAAAAATTTAAAACTTCTCTGTTCGTCTCCCCTGCTTGTGAAGACTGCAGCCGGCACTCTTTACAAGATCTCCACCCAGCCAGCTCTTTTACACTTTCACTTTCGCGGAAGCAATTCATCACAATGTATCTTTGCTGTTTCTCTTTGGGATTGGAAAGAGAAACAGCAAAGAGAAAATGCCTGCCTAGATCGCTGTTTGCATAGATCGCTGGCTGGATGACAGGCAAAAGAGAGACAGAGAGAGAGAGAGAGATGATCTCTCCGGCCAGCAATTCCCACCTGGGAGAGAATCCCCGCCCCTTTTGCCACGGAGCGATCCCATGGAAAATGTTGCGCTGAAAACCCACGTCTTCCAGAAAGTACTGCTTTAAACAGGTATTTTTTTAAAGCGGGTTTTCTCCATTAGCGGCACTGGAAACCCGGATTAAAGCTGTGCATGGGACCGCTCCATGGCAAAAGAAGATTTTCAGCAGACTTATTACTGCATGGGAATGCAGCCCTTGTCAGTCCTAATTCTGCTGCCCAACAGCTTCATAGAGTGCCTCCTGGTTCTAGTGTTATGCAATAGAGTTTTTTTCTCTATTCACCTTTTCCACATAATACATGATTTTATATCCTTGAATCAGGTCACCGTTTATCACTTTGGTTGCCCTTTTCTGCTTGTTTAAATGGCACATTGCAAGATGCCATGAGGAAGCATTGGTTGTAATAGTGCAAACAACATGTGATGGTTGTATACCTTCCATGCCTCCAGAACACCCAGATTTAACTCATCACATCACAATAAAAGAATGAAGGATGACCTTAGATAGTAAAGCATAAGCAATTCAGTGAATTATGACTTGTATTTGAATAATTATTTTGTTTTATTTGATATTTATATACTACCCTGTACATGGTCTCAGGGTGGTTCACAAGCATAATAATAAAAAGAAGAATACAACAGCAAGAAAGTTTTAAAATGTTTTCAAGTATATCACTAAAGCTGGTAAAATGGGAGTATTCCATTGCCTGAGACCTATAACTGAGAAGGCCCTTCTTTGACTCTGCTCTATGGATTTTGTTAAGTGATTGAATGGCAAGGAGAAACTCTCCAGCAGATCTCAATCCCTGGGCCAGTTTTATAAGGGAGGAGGCACTCTTTGGTTGTGTTCGCACCTAAGATTCAATCCAGTTTCAGTCCACCTTAAGACTGAAATAACAAATCAACAAAGGGTGCGTCTTCATGGCATAGTTATCTCGAATTCAAAACGTTTT
>MTQE01001134.1:26386198-26437456 GCA_014337955.1 Aspidoscelis marmoratus | reverse complement strand
CGAATTCTTTAAACTGAAATAACTCATGCCGTGAAGATGCGGCCAAAGTGACTAGGGATTTTTGTCTACTTTATCTAACTCAAATATGTATTTCTGAGTTAAATAATGCTAAAAGAAAACACCTTGACACTCTCCTGATGTGACCTCTCGTTCCGAAAGTGAATTGAACCTGGATTAAAATGTAGCTTTTAATGCAGTCTTTCAGATACATGGATCCCAAGCCATTCAGGGCTTTAAAAGTCAATAACAGCACCCCTAATTGTTGTACAGTAAAGTTGCAAGAATCTTTATGTGCTTACCCCTCCTGCCCTGAATCTGCTGAGGTGTTGATTAAGGAGGTGCTCGTGGCGAAGCCTGTAGCCCAGGGCAGGACTTTACTTCCCTCTCACTAGTGGGTGTTTACAAATAAATTAGTTTTATAATTATTAAAAGTGTTGACCGTTCTTTGCTAACCCCCACAGGCTAAAGAGTCCACCACAGCTTTTCCCTTTCCCTAGGCCCAAGGCCTGTAAGCCTCAAAAGAACACTGTAGGCAGATGGTCTTTAGGAAGTAAACAAGAAAATGGTTTATTGCTTTACAACTTGTGAATAAAACAGGCAAACACTAATGTCTCCTCAGAAATCAGACTACCCAACAACCTATACCCCCAGAGGCTGCTGTCAGGACTCCCTTAAGCTGACACACTAAGCTCTAGGATCCTGTTTCTATCTTGGCATTTTCTGAGGCACAGAACTGTCTCACACATGAGTCCTCCCTCTCTAGAAACCCAAGCATAGAACCCTAGAACTATCTTGGAGTCTCCCACAGGGCAGTTACATACGTCCTCCCTCCCTGAACTCCCAAGCATAGAACCTCCTGGAATGAAAGTTCTTGGTCTCGGGGCTCCCAGGGGCACCCATTTTGGTGCAGCAATAAGGCATGCCACTGAAATGGGTCCCCCATGGCCTAGTACACCAATGGACTTGTTTTATAAAGTCTACCGGTGTTCTGAAATTATACCAGACCAGAATGCCATTTGGGGTCTTCTGATCTAGACTAGACTCTTTCTGGTGCAGGTGGTATATACAAGCAGAGTGGGGTGGGGAGTAAACGTCTCTAGCCAACACCAGCTTGTGGACAAAAAAGTCTCATATGTGATAGACGTCAGTGCAGAAAGGTCCAAAGATTAGGTGGGATGGTTGATAGAATTTGGAACCCACTTACAAGAGACTAAGTCATTCATATAGTTGTGTCTGCAGACTGAGCTCTTTCTGGATTTCCAAAATTCCATTATATTTGTTCCCTTGTAACAATATAACACATTCATATGCAGTAATCCACACTTTCTATCCCATTTATTTTATGCTGCATGCCTTTACTTATTATACTTCAAGTTTTGGAATATCTTCATTTAAAAACAAAAATAAATTGCCGATTAAAATACAACAAGATAGAAAGTGGTTGCATTGTGTATACCTGCTTCATTGATTTCTGTGAATATTTCTTCATTTTTTTTTAAGTAAAACGATATAGATTCCAGTTCAAAACTATAGAAACATTAGGAAAGGGGGGGGGGAGAATAGAGATCATTATAAAACCAAAATTACAAGAAAGTGTTTCTTGTTACACAAGAACACTCCACATCTGTCATCTAGTGTGTTAATGCTTGTGGTGGTTATTAGCTGAATATTTCTGTTATTACCATTCTGCAAGCAAGCAGCATTCTTGAAGCTGATTGATGTTTAGGAATAAAACACATTTATTATATGTTGCCAGCTCCTAAGGACCAATCTTACAAACCAGAATGCCTTCGCAGAAATGATGATACCTCATCTTTCTGGAACTAATCACTGCAGGAGAAAGTTAAAAGGGTAAAAACATGATATCTTCTCATCGAACTCTTTCTAAACAACATTCACTGCATTGGATCACTCTTCAACTCCAAAATGATGATAGCATTTTATCTGCCAAAGGTGACATTGGTGGGAAACATTTTCATTCTGCTGGAGGTACAAACAAATAGCTTTTGTGCTTCTGTATAAGGAGTCTGTATCATGCAAGTAGACCTGCAGATGTATCTATAAGAGACACTTTATACCAGGTCTCACATATGCCCAGTCTTCCTATTTCTTGGATTTGGTTTCCATGTCTCATAGGGCGCATCCCCATTAAAAGCTTATTCCAGTTTCCTTAAACCGAAATAATAGAACCAGATGCAAACGCGAATTTGCCTGTTCCCATTACTTTTAACTTAATCATGTTGGATCCAGATTCTGAGGATCCTATGTGGAGTACGTGACTCAAGGTAGGACTCAAGTGGCTACTTTTTAAAAGCCGCTTTTCGGGGCTGCCCTGCCCTCTTCCTCCTGGCATGGACGCGCCACCCATAATGGACCCCTTCACGGAGCCTAACTGGGTGGCTGGGTGGCTGCCGCTTCCATGGATGGAGGAAAAATGGCAGCAGGCAGCCAGCAATTCTTTCCCCTCCTCTCCCCATTGCTCAGGACACACAGCAGCAGCGGCAAGTAAAGCCCCTTTGCTTTAAACATTCACACAGAACCTCAGCTGCTTTCCTCCCTTTCACTTTCTAAAGATCAGAACTTTTAGAATTGCACAAAATTGCAACATTGTTATTCCAACCATCAAGGTGTGAAGTGTAGCGATTGCTGTTAAGTGGATTTTTACATTGAAATCACTGTCTTTGGAAGCAAGCTATTGGGAGAGGGAAACCCTAAACATGGATTCTCATCCCTTAAAATGGTACAGTCCACACAGTAAAAAATGTTTTTTTTAATATGACATATTTGCTTCTGAAAAATCACAATATAAGGAGCATTCCAGGAGGATATGGACTGCACCATCTACTCTGACCTGCCCACAGATTAAAAAAATATTATCTTGGGGATATTCTAGGTATGTACCTGCGTTAAGCAGTGACACCATTACACACTGGTTGGGTTTCGATGCTATATTTTATTTTACTACAATAGTTTATTTTTAATCTGTCATTTTTATTATGTAGGACATCCTTAAGATTCATAAGACGGTCTATAAGTACAAGAAATAAGTTTCAAACTTCAATACATCTGGAACTAATTCCACATGACACCCAAGTTGCTATAATTGATCAGTTGTATTTTCTTGATTTTATATTATGGTTTGTGTAGATAAGTGGCCAGATCTCCACAGGAGGCTTATTGTGTCAAGAGAGTGCAGGAACTAAAATTACCTGGATCCTTGTGGTCCCATGAGAGTGACCAAGAGTTGTGAGGTCCACATGTCCCCACAACATTCAAGTGTTCTTGGCACTATGCAGCACTTTCTTAAGGGGGACCAACATAGCCTGCTTTTCCAAATGGCTGACTCCCATGGCTATTTCCTGTGTTCAGAAATCCACCCCCATCCAGAAAGCAGCACATTTCTCCTTTTCAAAGAACACCATGCTCTTCTTAGAATGCTGCCTGCAGTACTCATGTGGGTATTTCTTTCGTTAAGGTTTTCAAATTGCTTTGAAATTAAAAATGCCCAGGCCCATTTAGGTGAGCCATAAAAAGACCACCAAAACAGATTATGTGTACAGAAGATTGATTTTTATTACATCAGATCGTTGGTCCATACAGGTTATGTGTTATCTGCTTTGACTGGTAACTGTTCTTTCAGACGTCATACTGTGTAAGTGATGTTTTTAAATGTGATAACATATCTGAACACCAAAACTGCCCTTGATCATAACATGTGGGGACAGAGTTACCTCTCACCCCACTGTCATCATGATGGAAGTCAAGGTATTCCTCAGAGAAATCCCAGGTTCAATATTGACTTAAGGTGGGTTCTTTAAACCACAAGTTTGTTTGTTTGTTTGTTTGTTTTTTAAATGGACCATTTCTTGTGTTGGAATACCAGAATGCCTCCAAGAGGAGGGCCAGCTACCATGTCTCAGCTAGTGGAACACTAAAACCGGAATGGCTGGAAAACTAGGGGTGTTTTTCCTCTGTCACTAAAAGTACCCATTAAGTACACATTAATGGGTATGTAATGGCATTTTTGTACCCATTAATGGGTACTTAATGGATACTTCTAGTGACAGTGGGAAAACACCCTAGAAATGCTGGGGCAATGTATAAAGATCACAGCATGGACAAAATGCAAAAGACAAATGCACTTACAACAAAAGAATCAAAGACAGATACAAGATCACAGATACTTCACCTGTTAACAATACATGTGAAAACAAAGCAGACTTTATTTTTGTGACAGACCAGGAAGGCATAAATAAGAAACAGACAGATATTAATATATCTAGGATTAAATTCTTAAATATGCTAAACAGCAGTCTAAGTTGTTTGACTGTAACTTGAAAATAACAAATCATCAGCTATTACTGTTAGATATTATATCAACTAAATCATGCTCCAGTTAAAGAAATCTAGTTACAAGCACACCCCTGTTCCACTAACTTCCTGTTGAAATGGGATAATGTGAAGCCCATCCCTCTTTGGAAGCCTCTCTTCCACCTGATAGAATAAAAGCAACACTACCTCGTTCCTGGCCTTCTCCCTCTGCCCTGAGTGGGAGTGAGGTTTCATCTAGGTAGCCAAAATGGCAAGCTGTCTTGGGACACCAGGACACCTGGTTCTACAGGTCTGCAGAGTTCCAGGGGCACATTGAACAGAATGGGGAAACCTGTGGAAGAAGAAGAAGAAGAAGAAGAAGAAGAGTTGGCTTTTGTACCCTGCTTTTCTCACCCATTTAAGGGGACTCAAAGCACCTGACAAACCTTCTGTTCTTCTCCCCACAACAGACACCCAGTGAGGTAGGTGAGGCTGTGAGATCTCAGAAGAGAGCTGTGACTAGCCCAAGGTCACCCAGCTGGCTTCATGGTGGAGGGTGGAATTGAACCCAGTATTCCCAGATAAGAGTCCGGCTCCCTAACCACTAGACCAAACTGGCTCACACGCCTCTTTTTCTGGTTTAGCAGGGAGATCCGTTTTGGAAGCAGACCAAATTATGATGCCAAAATGGGTCCCCAGGGGGAAAGGAGGCTAGAATTTCAGTTCCTAGAGCTCAGTGAACCCAGAAGTGACTCAGGAGATTTTGCAGTTTCTGGAGACATTGCAGGGCACTGTCCCAGGACAGCCTTCTGAATACAAAAGGCCTATCACAGGACTGTGGAGCTGTTCCTGCCACCAAAATGGCTCCATGTTGAGCTGGTTTTGCTGGACCACCAGCAAAAATGGTCTTAATTTGGAGTTGGTTAGACCCTGCTGCACAAAATTCTGGGTTCTGTTCTGACTATCTCACTTTCAAAAAGGTACTGGAGATGTTCAGGCGATTGGACCGAAAGCAGAGTAAGACCTAGAAAACTAGCTCTGTTTACCCCAGAGAACAGGGGTATAGTAATATTTTTTGGGGGGATGTCTGAAAGGATGTTGAAGAGAAGAGAGTCGTGACTTTTTCTCTATTATCTCTGAATACAGGACAAGTAAAAAAAATGCACTTTCCGTTTAACTGTGTATGTTAAAGCAAAATCTGGCCAGACTGTTCATGGGATATATTTACTATTTTTCCTTGGAACGGGACATTTGATTGACTGTCCTAAATCCCCACCATTTTATCCTCACAGCAAAACTTCATGGTACAGTGGACTAAAAGGCACATATAATGGTACCACAATAACAGTAGAGATTGATTCTTCCCCTAATTTTCTTTTCATTTGTTTTCAAATTCCAGTTTCCATTTCCCATTCTAGAATTTTAGTGCAGCATTTGCTGTTTTTCTCCATTTTGCCCCCATGTTCTTCATTCCAGCTAATAGGTCCATAGCTCTCTGCATAGAGCTGTTTTTGAAACATGGAAAGAAATGTATCTGATTTGCGCAGTATTTAAATAAACATTTATTTTAACACTGTGTAATGTGATGACCCATTTATTTTAACACCTTTCAAGCACTGAAATAACAACAGGTTTTGTAAAGAGATGTGTCAACCTCTCTGTTTCATGTATCTGTGAATATGGAAATAAATCTCTTTTACCCTGTATTCCCAGATGTAATTCAGGTGAGAAACCCAGGATGGTTTTCTTCCCGTCATGATTAATATCAGTACTAATATTTATAATGTTTCAGTGAGAATCCCATACATTTTGTTGTGGTTTTCCTCATTCTGAAAAAAGAGAACTTATTTAATGCTCACCAAATGCTCAGCAACTCATTTAATGTGCCCTCTGTATAATAGAAGAAAAATAGTAAACAATAGCTGCATTAAAAAACCCCAAAATCCCTACTGGCAACTGGAATAAGTAGTAATTTCTACACATTCAAACATCACCGTAAACTATAGTGTACTGAACCATTAATTAGGGCATCGTCACAAGGGACATGCACAAATGGGTCTTTTGACATTTGATTCATAACGAATGTTAAAAAATCTGTATTTGTTTGAATAGGTCCCCATTGAATGTGGTAGGATTCTATTCAATATGAAAATATCTGATACAAACAAATTGGTATCTGATATGTATCCAATATGAACTAATACTTATCCGCTACAACAAAATACACATCCGATACGAACAAATACGTATCCAATATGTGTCATGTAACACATCCACCTTCTGAAATCATCAAATCTGACCTGAATCCACTTTTAATCCACACTCAATCTATGTCAAATGCAATTTGGATCCATTGCAGATGTGACTGGTGCAGCCACTTTCCCACCTCCCCAGTTTAACAAATGTCTGAACTATTCATACGAATGTCCAAAACGTTCACGTTCAGACGAATGTTAACGTCCAAATATTGTAACATTTGATTTGTGCAGGAATGTACATATTTGGACAAATTCAGACGAATAACGAATGTTACAAATATTCATGCACATCCCTGATAGTCACACAGGCTGTCTTGTAGTACAGTGACCGCATAACTGATTCTGAAGGCTTTCCTGGTAGTCTGCACATGACATGTGAGACACATGCTGTTTCATGTGCAGTTTGTGCAGCAAACAACTACAGTTTTTAGAGGTTCGGCAGCTCTGGACTTGTGTGGGTACCACAAAAACTACAATGTTTCCATTCACACATACCAAAAAGGGGAGGGGCTTAAAAGGACATTAGAGATGCTGGCATGTCGCCCTCATGGTCTCCTCCCATCTGTAATCTTCCTGTTGTAGAATGGAATATTCAAGACAGGGGTGTGTGAAGGATCCCACATGCAAACTATCTCCAGACTGCCTCCAATGTGCCTTAGAAGTAACTTTCTTTTAAGAGTTACTGTATGTGACTGTATGAACAAGCTGTATGAGAATGCAGCCAGAGTGTTGCGAGATGTTTCCTGTGGGAAGATAAGTGTCATTGAGCCTTACAACTAGCCTTTTCCTTGCTTTTGTTCTCACCCACCTCCATTTCCTATGTAGACAGAAGACAGAAGCTTTAATTTCTGTTGTTGGTGATCCCCAGTTTATCCTATCAGTCAGAACAATTTTTATCATAGCTAACAAATACTGTACTTTTCAGCTCGGATTGTAAAGCTTTTTAAAGTCAGCTAGACTGACAATGATTTTGTCTTTGCATTGAGTTATGCATAACCCTTTCCTTATCATAGTATGATATCTAAATGTCTTAAAAATCTAGTTAGACACAAAGTTGATTTAAGGGGGAAAATGAACAAGGGACAAGGAAAATTTTGCATGCTAGAAGTATATTGTGTTTGTTTTAACCATCCATCCAGTTATTCATTTAAATTTATTCATACTACATTTCAGGATTTGTAGTATTTTAAAATTAGGATGGGAAGATGCAATCCGCTAATGCTTTAGCTGATTGCGGATTGAATTTAGTCGAATTGTGATGGCTAAATCTGGACTGCTAATGGAGAAGGAAAAATATCACCTTTTCTTCTAACAATCAGTGGTAGTGTTTGTTTATTAAATTGTTATTTAACCTACACTTTTAATATTCTTTAAATATTTCTACATGGCATCCACTGTATATTGTTGTTCTGATTATATGCATATTTATCTCAATTTAATCAATGTATTAGTAGACAGGCAATCAGCTAGAATCCCTTCTCATCAGTTGGCAACTTTAATTAAAATATGCTTATTTCATATTACTTTCCCACCATGCATATGAAGAAAGGAATGCTAAGCAGAAGTATAGTCTGGCTTTCACTAGTCACACGGACAAAATCTTTTCATCACAGCTCTTGTGAATATAAGGGGACATTTCAGAATCATGTACTCTAAAACAGAATACTGAATATTCAATGTGCACATGTGTTTGAATGGATGTCTTCCAGAAAGTTCAGAATCACTCAATTTACTAAGCCCCTTTCCATATAGGCTACTAGGAAAGGGTTTAGGTGTGGGATAGGGAAGGTTCCTCACCCATCCTAGCACTCTCAGTCCACACAGGACAGGGCATAAACCAGCTATGATCACTCAACACGATGCCCTACACTGAGGTCTAATGGCACGCTTGTGCCCTAACTTAAAACAGTGTGCTGCTCAACTTTCCCTGAAGAATGAAGAATTTTGGTGACTTTCTGTAAAGAATGGACAGTAACAACAGCTAGCACACAGATTTGATTACACCTAAATCACAAAGTCACAAGTTCAGTCTGGCTCTGAAAAATTTGGTTGGAATGACAAGGTAAATTGCCTAAGATATTCCCTTCTTTTCAGAAGACATTTGTCCCAAGGGTAGCTCAAAGATAAGGAAACATAAAAAGAAAGGAAGAAAGAAGGAAGGAAGGAAGGAACACCCTTATAGTTTCCCATACATAGATTGTTATAACCATACCATTTTCTCCTCATGACTATGATTAGACATATTTCTATTTTGGCAATTATTTCTAAAATTTCATCTGTAGCAATAATAATATGGAAAACTGTGTCCTCTTTGGGGGATTTTTTGGCTTGTTTTTTGTTGATGCATTTGTTTTTCTTTTGTGAGGTATTTATAACTTTGCTCTAATCACTTCCCAAATTCTAATCTGTAAGGTTCTGAAAGATCAGCTGTTAAAAGTGGTATGCATGAACCCAGCAGGAGCCTGTAATGCCTGCATCCTCCTTGATGGAGGATAACAAAGTCCCAGGAAACTTTCAGAACAAATAAAACATTTTCAGATTTTGTAATGTGCTTTCAAGGATGCAGTATTCTGAGCTTTTTTGGGGGGGAGGGGGAATACAATATTAATGCTTCAGTGCTATATTTCATTCTGGAATAAAACCGTACCCCCTTTCTTTACAAGGACACGCACACACACCTGTATACTGATTTTCTTCAGCATATAAATGGATTCATTGGCCATTTTGAAAGATGGGCTTGCTGCGGTGTTTCATTAAGCTACTGCGTTACTGGGTAATTGTTTAAACATAAAGCCATAGCACTATCAAAAGGAAAGGTGAACTAATGGCATTTGCAAATGTCAGGGATTATCTTAACACTTTTATTATAGTTTATAAAAAGAAGGTTCAGGGCATTCCATGGCAATTATTTCCACAGAAATTGGTTATTTAAATAAATTGCTAATTATCTGGATATGACAGTATTGAAAACCCTGCTAATGAGTTATGTGATAAGTGCAGCTTTTGAAGGCCACCTACAGGTGGAAAGGAGCAAAAGCAATATTGAATTATTATCCCAAATAAGGTAAAGAATGCAGATGTCTTGTTTATAATATTTATATTGCTCTGTTTTTGGTACTTCCCAAATGTCATGTTGTCTACTTCGAATTTATGAAAATTTTGCCTGTAAATGAAGGTTAGGTGTTTATATGTTTTGCTTGTTTGCCCTAATCCTCAAAATATCTTGCTTTAATTAATATTTACAACAACATGTTTACAGTAAGTGAATAGCAAATGTGCCTAGTAGTTTCATTCTGCCATTTTGTGTGCTGATGTTTACTCTTACTTTTTCTAATCAAAAATCTTCTGCTGTGTTAAGAAGTGGCAAACCCCCCACCCAAAGATTATTGTGGAATTTTAATAAATGCAAATTGTTAAATAGTTCTCAGGGCAGGTAACAACATTTAGAATCAAACCTATTAAAACAATAACAATATATATTAAAACAGCAGTGTCTGCAAGTGGGGAGGGAAAATGTATCCCCATTTAACCTGAAGGCCAGGGCAAAGAGATGTGTCTTTACTCCCTTCCTAAAATGTGTACAGTGAAGGTGATAGATGCACCTCAAGGGGGAGACTATTCTGTAGCCTAGGGCCCATCACTGAGAAGGCCCTTTCCCAGGTGACCACCTCTTTTGCTGCTGAGGGTGGTGGTACAACCAGGAGGGCCTTCCCTCAAAATCTTAAGGCATGGGCAGGTTGATATGGGAGTAGGCATACCTTCAGATATTTGGGACCCAAGTCATTTAGGGTCTTATAAGTTAACAACTTGACTTGGGCTCAGTAGCAAATCAGCAGCCAGTGCAACTCTTTTAAGACCAACATAATGTGCATCTGGCCAGCTGTCCTGGTCAGCAATCTAGCAGCAGCATTCTGTGGTAGCTGCAACTTCTGAACCGTCTTCAAGGGCAGGCCATGTAGAATACATTACAATAGTCTAGTCTGAAGGTTACCAGAGCATGGATAATTGTGGCCAAGTCATCTCTGTCCAGAAAAGTCTTCAAGTACCACTCTCGGCCACGACCTCCACCTGAGCTTCAAGTGTTAGCATAATGTCCAAGAGCACCCCGAAATTTCACACCTGTCCCTTCCAGGGCAATACAACTTCACTGAGGACAGAGTGTCTCCCAACTACATGAACCTGAGATCCTATGATGCACAGCGTCTCTGTCTTGTCTGGATTCAGCTTCAATTTGTGGCCCCCATCCAACCCATTACCTCCTCCAGGCACCTGTATGAGAGAATATGAATGTTGGAAAGTTTCAGTTAAGCTGGAAAGAGCACAGATCTCTCTTGATACATTTTTATGTCCATTAAGGACTCAAACAAGTACAGGTTTCCTCACTATTACAAGGCAAACAAGAAAAAAAGTAGCAGCAGCAGAAGAGTTGGCTTTTCTAACCTACTTTTCTAACCCATTTAAGGGGACTCAAATTGGCTGACAAGGCTTTCTATTCTTCTCCCCACAACAGAACACCCTGTGAGGTGGGTGGGCCTGTGAGAGCTCAGAAGAGAGCTGTAGACTAGCCCAAGGTCACCCAGCTGGCTTTGTGGGAGAGTGTGGAATCAAATCCAGTATTCCCAGATAAGAGTCCAGCTCCCTAACCACTAGACCAAACTGGCTGACTAGAATTGTTAATCGGAACTGTGATAAAATTGTGCCTGTAATCTGGCTGCTGAGTCCAACTGCTATAGACCCCATGTATAGATCTGTTGAGGCCTGGCTACTCCTGTAAGAGCACACAGTAAGCAGCAGTAACATTAGCTCTGGCACCACAACTACAACCACAACAGAGTGGAACAAACTGGGATGGGGAAGGCTGGAGGTTTGCAAAAGGGATTAAGGGGGAAATGGAGATAACTTCATGAGATCTTACTCCAGCAGGAGAAAAAGGATCTGCGGTGAGTTACTAAATTGTGCTTCAGGAAGGCACATAACTTCAGGGTCATGAATCCAGTGCCAGGTGGAGCCCAGATATGCTAGGACTCCTCAGCCAGTAGCTCCTTAAAATGGGAGATTATAGTTGAGCATGCCAAAATCACTTACCAGACGCTGAAGGGTGGGGGCAAGAAGTACAGCTATTGGTGCTTGCAAACACTTTGGAACGTTCATTATAACATAACAAAAATAGTACATGAAATATAGGAATCAGAATGGGGCAGATTGCACCAGAAGCTTTAGGAACACTCTGTATACAGATTAGGATGCTTAGCAGCAATGGTAAAAACAGTTATGGAAGAGACTGGATGTTTTTCATGCAGCAGTAAGCAGGAGTTCACCCCAAGGTTAAAAACTCCTGTAAAGCTACATTAGTTATGTTTGCTAGAATTATCATTAGTCTCCAGACTGAGGGAAATCTATAAACTGCAGGCATCAGGGATGTTATGTAATCAGAGATTCCAATTTCAATTGGACAATCTGAGTGGGAAAAGCTTGGCCTGATTTAAGTTACCAGCTTCCTCAAGAGCCAGTTACTTCAAGGGACTGACGATGTTGGTCAAGGAGGAGAAAGGAGGAGGCCACCTCTGCAGTCAGTAAAGAAGGTGAAGCAATGCTTGGATTAAAACCTTGTCTGCTGGTCTGCCTTTCCTCTCCTTAAGCAAGCTGTCCATAACTTGAAATTGCCTGTTGAGAAAGCAGGTAATTTGAAACAGTCAGTGCTTTCCCCCATGTGGCAAAGTGGTCAGGGTGTGCATGAATCGAATCCTCATGTGTTCAAATGTGAATAGAGAAAAATCGAAAGTATTCAAATTTGAATCCGATTTGAATACATTCATATCTATTTGTACAAATTTTCAATTCATATTTGAAGATACAAATGTCGACAACATTTGTATGTGTCCATACACACTCGTATGCATTGTTACGCATCCCATTTTTATCCCGTATGCATCCCGTTTTCACCCAGTACGTATCTGTACAAATGTGTACGGATACGAATAAGATGCATACGGATACGTATGTAATATGTGCTTATCCGTACACATATGAATGCCTGAATAATCGGTACGAATGATTCAAAACATTTGGATTTGTTCGAATGTTAAAAAATGAACGTATAGACATCTGATTCAAATTCGAATGTCTGAATTCGAACAAATTCAATTGAATTGAATGTTTTGAATGTTCCTGCACTTTCCTACAAAGTGGATGCTTTGGACAATTTCACATGTTCCAGGGCAGAGGCAGGAATTAAGATATTATGAATAATAGTGGGGGCACAACAGGTATCTCAACAGAATCAGATCTGTGACCACTGAAGTTATCCTTGGGTGTTTTTCCATTGTCACTAGAAGTACAGCCATGTCAAAGTATGCAAACTAACATCTAGCACTTTTATGTACTTTAAATTTGAGTTCAACTGTAAAAATAAAAATCTGAATTTTATCTAGAAGAGGGAAGCAAAGAAATCAGTGGAATTGTGTATTCTTAGCAGATTCCTATACTGTGGGTGTAGGTTCACATATATAGGATTGAATCAAATTTACCTTTTAAATCAGTTTTGCGCCCTCCCACATTTTACCTGCAGCTCCTAACTTCAGCTCAAATCAACAATATCGCTATGTAAAATACGAGTGCCATTGCTGTGCACACATCAAGGCAGTTTCCTGTCTCTAGTATGGGTTTCCTCTGGTGATCACCACCAAAAATGTGAATGGTTGATGGTGTCACTATGCCTATGCACTCTCTGTGTTCGGTGAGTGCCAAAATTTCTACTGATTAGAATGATTTGTCTTTCCCCCATTTTGTGCAGCAGGATTTTAATCCCCCCCCCTCCATGAGACAGTAAAGTCTGATATCTGATCTACTTTGGACTTGAGGTTTTGAATGCTCAAGCTTTCTTGCTCCCTTCTCTGCATAAAATTCATGTGCCGTCTCATGAATTCCGGCAAGTATGGAAGATGAGAAACAGAATATGGCTCCCTTCACACATTCACACAATGCACATATCCAGGGACATGTAGGAATAGGGTGGGGAAGGCAAGGCAAGGAGGAGGAGAGAAAGAGAGGCTACTGCCCTCCAAAACCATTTGCTTTAACCCTTTGCTGCTCTGCTTGCTGAAGATATCATGTACTACTGGGAATGATTTTGGTATGTACTTAAAAAAAGAAGACTGCAGCAGTATATAACAGCTGTTGCCATCACTTTTATTTGGAAACTGTATTTGGACTCAGGGTTTTTGTTCCCTCAATGCTCAACAATAAATTAGGGACAAACCTATGGACACACCAAAAAATATTGCCATGAGAAAGGGGAGGGGTGGTGGAGGTAAATTATTTCTCCAAAGTAAAAGAGTTGGTTGTGATTGCATCGCAAGAGCTGCCTAACATTCCATTTGCAGGATCCATTTTTAAAAAGAAGGCAATTTTGTTCACCGTTTCAAAACACCCAGATTAGAATCCACACACCATGTCAAATGGACGCTGCAGAAAAGGCCCATATTCAGACTGCCTCCAGTTCATGGTAGGATATCACGTTAGGAAGTGATGACGAGGAGTATTGCTCCCCTGCCGTATTGCTCCCTGAATAGACAGCACCACCAGAGCAAGTGCTGCCTCTTTGCATTTTAAGTCACAGGCACATCTGGGCATCCAGAATGCCCGGATGTGCATATCCCCACTATTGCACATGTGTGGCTGGCTGTTTTAGCCTCCATGCATGTGTTTTGGATGAAGCAACAATCAGCACTCTATCCAAAACCTGAGTTAAAGTGCTGTTGCTGAAAAACCCATAGACAGTGCTGGGTTTTCCAGCAATAGGGGGGTTGTTTGTTTGTCTGCTTGCTTGCTTGCTTTTTGTTTGCTTTTTAGGAGGGAAAAGAATGGCTATGTTGGGATTGCCACAGATAGGTGTATTAACCCCAGCATAGCAGTGCCGTGTTGGCGCTATATTCCCCCAATCTGGATGAAGCCTCAGTGTTGCTTAAACCCACTCTTTCTGCATTGAAGAATATTGGGTTTTTTTAACCAGCTCATTTATTTTAAGAATATAAAAAAAACCTAGAACCCACTTGAGAACCTTTTATGTATCCGACCTGGGCTCTGTGCCTAGACACTAGCGTGATCAGGCCATTACTGAGTAGCTCCTGGAGCCTGCCTGAGACCACCGCGGGTGTGATAAGCCTGTAATTGGGAATCTCCTTACTCAGTTTGTCATAAGTTGCTTTGTCAAACAGCGCTAGATTGTTGACTTTATCCCTCCCTTTCCCCTTGGATCACTTCCTCTTGGCTTTGCCGCCAGACTCATTGATGGGGTCCTTGTTCTTCTTGGCTGACTTGCCCACATCCTTCTTCTTATCATCCTTGGGTGGCATGGTGTGAGTATGGTGGCAACAGCACCAGCCACAGAATATTGTATTTGAAACCTGGGACAGATTTTAATTACATGTGTAAATGCGTAGTCACCTCCCTAAAATTCGAAATAACCCTTCCTGTTGCTCTTACAATATGTGGAAACACCTTATGTGTTCACCCACCCATATAAGTCCAACACACATTCATACAACTGTCACTTGTTTTTCTTTTAATAACTGCACACTATCCCAAGTTACCCCAAGTTCACTAAAAATAAATTGTATGTTTAATATTATGTTAGATTCTTAGTTTATTCTTAGTTCATGTTTAATATAGTGCTGAATGAATCTTAAATTTAATTTTGCAAGGAAGATCCATGCTGTAATTACTGTAACATAAATAAATTAAAACTAAATTTTGCTTTGCTGAATGTAACAGGCTACTGAGAATTATGATCCAATTTCATTTTTATGCCAGGAACACTATACAATAGATATTGCAGGAAGAGATCTTTTTATTTCATCCCCTGTGGATGTTTTGTTTCTGTTGGTAGAATAAAGGAACCAGACTTTTAAACAACAAACTGTGTGTTGAAGAAAGCTTCTATATTTGTTTAAATATGCTTAAATTTCAAATAAATTAATACCCTTGACCTTATTTCAAAGAAACTCGGGCAGCTGTACAGTGCAGTGTAAAGTGTAAAAATAGACAATACACAAGAACAAATAAAAATAGGAACCTCAAATGCCTCAAACAAATTTAATCACAAATTCAATCCCCAAGGCCTATGTGGAGGTATGGAAGAGTTTGGATTGTAACTCCATTGCAACCCTCTCCTGTGAAGACAGTTTGGCCTTGTGGTTAGAGTGCTGGACTTACATCTCGCAGTCTCAGGGTTTGATTGCACACTCCTCCATGAAGTCAGTTGGGTGACCTTGGGCTCTCTTTCTGAGCTCTCAAAGCCCCACCTACTTTACAGGGTGTCTGTTGTGGGGAGAAGAATAGGAAGCTTTGTCAGACTCTTTGAGGGAGTCCCCTTAAAGGGGTGAAAAAGTGGGGTAGAAAAGCCAAAGCTTCTTATTATTAATTTCTGAGCAGGAGTTGTGAAACCCCTAAAAAAAAAATCACAATTCACAAAGAACAGCAAAAAACTGTTAATGTGCACAACAATTTGGTGTTGAAGTGTTCCTTCACTGGATTCCATGACTTCACTGAGAATATTGGATCTTTGTCACAATCAAAGCCACTGAAGAAGGCCATTGGCTGAGATGCATTTGGTTGGTTTTGTCAGGCTTGAACTACACACTTTTCTTGAACTTATTGGGGTAAGAACAAGAACTTATCTGTCATCTCTTTAAAAAAAATGATTTGAATGTGGGCACCATTGTCTGATAAAACCTCATATATTACATGCGACACAAGTTCTGCCTGGTGGGTTATTACATTGATTTACCAATAGTCTGTATATGTGATGACTCACTACTTTATTTATAGGTCTCTTGCTTGATTTTTTATTTTTATTTTTTACTTATCTATATATTGCTCCATTCTGTGCTTTCATTTATGCAGGATTATAGCTACAAGTAGATTTATTCCACAATTTGTTACTGAATCCTTTTGATTCTCTCTCGTCCCTAAGAATCATACCACTGTAGAGCAAACTAAAAGCTTAACATCTAAGTGCTGGTAGACCAACAGTAACTAAATATTTCTTAATTTTTCCTCACACTAATGATCATAGAAAAAGCTAAAGCTCCACTTTTCCCTGTGGGAGGGGAGGGTCATAAATTTGTGCTGCAGTGCACATCAGAGCCCTCAATTAGAAAATGATATCATGTCAAATCAAGTGAACCGAATCACTCTGTAGACCTTTGCCCACTGACCCCTGGCCTTATTGGCTTAATATGTTCAATTTTTTGCTTTAAAAATGTATATACTCTTTCCCTACCCTGTAACAAAGTGAGTTTCCACATGCCGTAAAAGCAGAAGAAAGAGGTTTTCCGGGTGGTGAATACACATTTGTGCATGAAATTCAAAGCTGTCCAAGGTTTTAGGCAGGATAGCATAAGAGGAGTCCTGCTCAATCAGGCCACAGTCCATCTAGTCCAGCATCCTGTCTCACACAGTGCCTCACCAGTTGCTTCTGGGCATTCTCAGCAGAAGAATGTGTTCAAAGTGATGAATCAGTATGCAACAGTGGCAAAAAAGGCAAAGTCAGTGCTAAGGGTAATTAGGAAGAAATAGAAAATAAGTCTCCAAGAGCTATTGTGCCTCTATAGGTCTATGGTGAGGCTACATTTGGAATATTGTGTACAATTTTGGTCATCATACCTCAGGATGGATATTAGGGGATTGGAAAAAGTTTTTTAAATGGGCAGCCAGAATAATTAAAAGGCTGCAACATATAAGTCTTTTCAGCCTTAAAGGATGTCATTTAAGAGGAGAACTGACTGAGGGATATAAAACCATGCATGGGGTAGAATAGGTGGACAGAGAAAATACTTTTGCTCAGCATTAGAACCAGGGATCAAAGGGAAGTATTTTTTTTTACTCAAAGGGTCATTGGTTTATGAATTTGTTGTCAGAAGACGTGATGACCCCAATGAGCCTGGATAGCTTTAATCCTTTATTAATGGAGGTCATGTGTATTAATGGCTACTAGAATGTACTGTCTCAAGGTTATCGGTGGTGTCCTCAGGCCTATTTTGGCACTCTCTGGAGGCTGAAATAGACCTACTGGAGGCCAAAATAGGCCTTCCAGAGGCTGAAACACGCAGACCCGGAAGGCCTAGAAAGAAGATGCAGTGGCAACAAGTGATGTGACAGGACCCATGGGGGGGGGCTTTTGGGGGCAGGAGGCCCCGGGGGGATCCGGTATCCACCAAAGGTTTGACTGGTACCTGAATATCCGATTGACGGACAAATAGGTCCTATGAATGTAGGCCCAATTTGATTTGTCTGTGAATGTCAGAATTTGTACCAATGTGTACAAATTCCAACTTCGTCAGATATTAGTGCACATCCCTAGTCCCATTGCCTCCATGTTGATTCCTATTCCAGAATATAGGAATGCATGTTGGGATGCAGTCCAACATCCAGGAATGCTTCTTGTTCCTAGCTGACCTGTACCACCAGGGACTTTGTCCTTGTAGGAAAACAAAAATGCGGTGTGTGGGGGACTAGTATACGCCTCTGTGCCAACTGGGAAATAAGCTTGTGCTGTCCTTCAGATGGAGTCTTTATTGAGTTTCCTCATGCTATGGAAATAATTTACATGATTGATATGTTTTATTAATTTTCATGGTGATATTGTTTCTTGTCAACTTGGATAAAACCTGCTGCTTTGAAAGATGGCTTGTACTTTTTATATGCATTTTTTTAAAAAATGGACCCACAGTAAGTTATTAATGTGCAGCTTTGAGGAGCTTTAAACAAGTTTGCCTTTGCAGTATACGGGGGTGGGTGAGAGAGAAAAGGAGCCTGATGCAACATCTCATGACTCTGACTTAGTCTGCCACAGGACTGTAGTCTCAAAAAGGGTGCTTTGAAGTATGGAAGAGCACGTACAGCCAGTATGACTTTAGAAGGATTCTTTGTGTTCCTCCTAGTCTCATTAAGATTGATTTTGTTAAGCTAACTGCAAATATCAAGCCATCCATTAATGCCCAGTGGGAGTTCTTTGCCCTCTCACTTTTCTTTTTGCAGTCTTCTGTTTTGCTATGCTCTTTACTTAACACTCTTTGAGGTCGTTTTGCAGAAATCCACCGCCTCCAAAGTTTGGTCAAACATTCACAGATGCCCGTTAAGGTGCCTAAGAACAGGAGGAAAAAAAGGCTGGGTGAAACCAGTTAATGGGTTCAGCACTGGATTTTTTACTTGTAGATCAGATGCTTAAAGAAAAGCCAGGATGGATCAAACCAATGCTGGGTCCAGGCTAGGATCTGTAATTCACAAAGATGGATCTAATGCTTAAAGAAGGTCCAAAGGCAGGTCACAAAATTAACTGAACTTTCCAGTCCTTTTCCACAGCATCTGGTCTTCAGAGCCCACCTCTGATTCAGAAGAGAGACAACAATTATATCCAGTTTCCAGGGTCTATTGCCCTTTTGCCATAAACAATCCTCTTTCGCAGCAGTTTGGAGTTAGGGTCCTAATTAAATCCCATACCTCTTCCTTTTGCCTTGAACGTCAACATTGATGCCTGAAGTGTGTGTTTTCACTGCACAGTCATGCCTTGTCACTGATGGTTCTGTGTTCCTTGAAGACCTGTGTTGTGATGGCGTACCTGCCGGGCAGCTTAAATATCAGTTCTGGAGCAGATGTTGATGGGGTACAAGTTCATTGTTGAAAATGGAGGAAATGCTGCAGTAGGTGAATAATGAGAGGGAATCTGTGCTGAAGCAGCTGAAGGTGGCACAACCCTAGAGGATAATTCATATGCTGAATCAGGAGCAGATGTCAATAGAGACAGCTTGTCTGAGTATTTGGATGCTGATTCAGTAGCAACGAGCATTGATGGGATAGGCCTGTCAGACATTCTGTTTGTAAAGACCAACATTGACTGTAAAACTGGTGGGCTGTTAGAGGGAGGTGACATTTTGCTAGAGGCAATGAGCACAGAAGAAATATCTTTCAAAAACTGACAACACAACAGATTTTTCTGTGTTCTGTTGGAAAACCGTATCAGCAAACAGATTCCAGCTTTCTAAAAGGGAGAGAGAGGGGTAAAAAACACACAAAAAAACTGCAGTTAAATATCCTGTAAATGCTTGAGATACCTTAATGAGGCCGTATTGCTTCCTCACTAAAAATAGAATGGGGTGGAGTCTGGCATGAGTCACTTGTTTTTTAAGTGCCTCTGTGAATAGACTAAAATAAGTTCTAGGCCCTTTACACACAGGATGTTGGCCTAGACTAGGAAAGGGCCCAAGGGCCTCCCCTATGCATGCTTGTACAGAGAAGAGAAAGCCTCATCCCATCTGAGCAGTTTCATTCCTGGTCTTCAGAGGCTCCAGTACTAGCTCAGGAACTGATGTAGCCTCCTGGCTTGTAGTAAGGGCTGATGTGGGAGGCGCAGTCCCATTGCAGACAGCCCTGTCCTAAGCCTCCAGCAACCCATCTCAAACGGGAGTGGGTTGCATATTCCGGGACAAGGGGCCTATTCACACTTGGCTTTATTTTGGAATATATCCTGTAATAGGGACTTGCTGTCCATATGCTAGTGCAGGCTTCAGCAGGCCCAAAGTGAGGTCTGCCAGAGTCTGCATTAGCATGTGGACCACAAACCCCTATCCTGAGATATACTCCAGAAAAAGGCCAAGTGCGAATAGGCCCAGGGTCTCCCACTTTGTCCCAAAATAATTCAGATAAGTGCAAGAACGGGCTTAGCTTCTTCACTTACTGTATTTGTATCTTAACTAGTGGTACCCAGACTTCAAATACAACAGAGAATTCAGACCTGGAAAAACTCATCTCAGGCTGGCACTCATTTGGCAAAGGCTGACATATTTCTACTGAATTTCTTGTTGCTAGAAGAGAGAATAGGGCTATTTCTGCACTTGCTGGTAGGCTACCAAAAAGTTGTCTCTAAGCTCTGGTCAAGATGCTGATATGATTTAGAAAAGTCCTCTCCCCCTCCTAGTATGCTCCATCCACACAGTACAGAGCACAGACTGGACCAGGATGCTAGTGTATTGAGGAATGGTATATTGGACTATGAGGTAACGTGGGTGACATACTTCGATAGTCTGGTATACAGCAGGGAGCTGAAATGGGTCGGCTAACATTCATTTGTGGACTTCATAGAATTCAAAGACTGGCACAAGCTTTAGAGCTAGTATGGGAGCTGATATGGAACAGGTCATCCCAATGCAGATGACCCTGTTCCATGCCAAATTCATTCGAGCTTGGGTTGAATAAGTTATCCCAGATGCTCTAGTTCAGTCTCCTGCAGTTAAGTGTGGAAACAGCCTAAGAAAAAGACATGAGAATTGCCAGTTTTCTTAACTGCATGTGAAAAGTACAAGGCTAAAACCTTGTTTAATGTGTTGTTGGTTTTATTGTGTTCATTTTATATGTTGTAACCCACCCTGAGACCCTTGGGTATAGGGAAGGATAAAAATACAAATAAATTAATAATAAATAAATAAACTGAGTCAGGTAAACATGTTGAAAAAGAGACACATTTCTAGAGCACGTGCTGGAAAGAAGCTGTTGTGAAAGGAGTGTGTCTTTTACGACTTCCCATGCAAAAGTCAGCTTTCCTTGTTCTGTTTTTACCCCCATAATGTGGCCACACATTCACTTTAATCTTTCTTAAGTCCATTTTCATATACCACCACTCACACTGTTTTAGTCCAATCTATTTTATTTGTGGACTTTCCTCCCTTCAATCATACTTTCTTGTCCTGAATTTTACAGTTCCCAAGCCATTATAGAGTGTTAATTCATTTTCATTTTGGGGATGTGATCAGGGAACTGGACTGTTGTGGGTGGCTACTGCATGAATTTGCCTTCCATTTTGCCTATTTTGCTTCCATTTTAGGAGTCACAGAACTTCTATCCTATCAGAGTGCAGGGAGTGTTGTGATAGCAGAATGGGGTGAAGATCTTTAAAAGTGTCACAAAAGAGTCTCAGGACAGGAACAGCAAGCTGAGAACAAGCAAGGAATGACTTTTCCTCCCCAAATTCTGGCACTGTTATGGTTTAATCTGTTCATTTTGTATGTTCACTGGTTGTTAATGTTGTAACCACTCTGAGACCTTTGGGTATAAAGTGAAACTTTAAATAAATAAATAATTGAAGGATTATCAGGTAATGCCTGAGGTTTAAGTCCAGCTTCTTAATAAGCCAGATTATTTCAGCAAGGTATGTTTTTTATTTAAAATCAAAGCTGGAAATCTAGGCCAGGTGACCATTTATTTATTTATTTACATGTCTATCCCGCCCCATACCCAAAGGTCTCTGGGTGGGTAACAACCATTAAAACAACAGATTAAAAGCAAGATATACATTAAAAGCACTTTTACAATTCAACAAATCTAAAAACAGTACACTCTGTATTTAAAACAATAGTCTCTGTACTGGGGGGGGGGGGATATCATCATGGCACCAGTTCCTCTCAAACTGGATTCAGAGTATCCCAGGAAGTACCGGGGGTGCTTGAGAGGAGAAAAAATTGCCCTGATGATAGGTTGGATTGGCTATTACAATCCAGTAAAGACATACTGTTAAGTCTTGAAAAACAGGTAGGGACGTAGCTAGAAAATATATAAAAAGTTTCCCAGATTTGGAAGGTGGAAAGGGAAGAGGTGGCAGACACAAATCTTTCCATCTGGAATAGCCTCTGGAGGCAGTGGCAGGCCTGCCATCTATTACGGCTCAGCAGGATTAAATCCTATTTACCGATGACATCTTTCCCTTCCCTTTGCACACCATAAAACTGATTTTGATTTGCTCTCCTTCCATAACTATCAACATTGTCATGACTACTTGGGCTGCGATCAAACATAGCTAAAAAAAAAGGGGGAAGATGGGGGCATTTCAGAGGTGCCTCTGAGGTGGCTTAAAGAAGGTTTCAATGTGGGATTGTTCACACACCAGTCTGCCTATCCCCCTTCTCCAAAACATCCTGTGCCAGCAAAGGTGGATTAGAGAAGGACTAGGAACACAAGAGCCACACGCGGTCTCTCTGAGGTGCCCCTTTTGTTATGACTGCACACAGCCTAATGTACATACTCTTTATTTGTATAGGAAATGCTATAAGACCCATAGCACTTCGAGCGGTTTCTGCAATTGCTGATGCTCTCCCAGGGTTTCCTATCCTAGCAACAGGAGGCATTGACTCAGCTGAAGCTGGCTTGCAGTTTCTTCACAGTGGTGCATCAGTTTTACAGGTATTACACTTGTTTTTTTCTTTCTTATTCCTAAAAATACAATAACAACAACAACAGCCTTTATACAGAAGCTGGGACTTTGAAATGAAGTGGGTATAGGTTTTGGAACCAGATAGTTATGAAAGTTCATTGTTAATAGGTGTAGATTAGTTAATAGGTTAATAGGGTACTTATAGGGTCCATCTACACCTAAGTTTTAACCCTGCTTCAGTCCACCTTCAGAGCAGGAAACCTCATCTGCAAAGTGACTAGTCATAGAATTTCCACATTATCTAACCCAAAGGTGGTTTTGCTAAGTTAGAGAATTCTGAAAGAGAACAGCTTGTCACATTGCTGATGGATAAGTAGACATCCCCTTTTCCTTCTTGTTGAGGGTGCCAATCAATTATGACAATGTGGGATTCCATCCTTACATTCATAGATGATTTTAGGAAATTGGGGGGAAGTCCTACCCTAACAACCAGTTATTTTAAGAGGTCAGCTGTGGAAAAAAGTGGCTGCCAATCTCTCCCCCTATTTCTATCTGTATTTCACAAAAAATGCAATACCTGAGCAGGAAGGATCATTCACCACAGAGGAAGAAACTCTCTTCAAGTATGCCAGAACTCTACTAATAGTGTTTGTTTCATTTGTTTATCAGATCAGACAATAAGCTGTCCATCAGAACCCCAAGATCCCTTGCCTGGCCTGTCAAGAAAGTCCCCCCCCCCCAATCATGTTTAGGTATAATGGGAGTTCTTTCCCCGAGTGTAAATCACTTTGCACTTACAAAGATTGAAGCATGTTTTTGCCTTCGTTGCCCATTCACCCAATGTCAAGAGATCCCTCTGCACAGCTCCTCACAATCTGTTCTTCAGTTTTCATTACCCTGAATAAATTGCTATCATCAGCAAATTGGGCTACTTTACTACTTACCTCTACTTCTAGATCATTTCAAATAAATTAAAAAGCACAGATTCCAATACTGAACCTTGGAGGATCCTCTTTGTACTTGCCCCCATTTTGAGAATTGCTTATTTATTACTACTCTCTGGCTGCATCCGCACGGCATGCCTTAATTCGGTTTAACGAAACCGAAATAATTGAACCAGAATGAAACTCTCTCCACGGCTTTCAACTTGATCCGTGTCTGTGGGATCCCAACGTCATCCCGCCGGCAACCTTATCTCGGATTCAATCCTCGGAGGTCCCACGGCAAGTCCTCCCTGCCCATTGCCAGTCATGATGGTGCCCACCCCCTCTCTCTGACTGGTGTTCCCTCAGAGATCAGACCTCTCCCCCCGGCTGCTGGGGATGGTTGAAAGGGGCGGGGAACGAGGTGAAAAATGACCCAGATTTATCGGAAGGGAAATTTAACAAGAGATGTGGGGGCGGGATGTAGCAAAAGTGTGTGATTTTATAGCTGTCATGAAAGCCTGCCTGCTCCCACTCTCCCTTCCGTGTGCCTCTGGATGCCCCTTTCTCACCCCCGCTTCTCTCGTGCCAAGAGGCTGAGCTGGAGGGGACCGAGGGGCTTTTCGTTCACCTCACACATTTCCCAAGGCACACAGCAGCAGCAGCAGCAGCAACTCAAACAGCCACAGCCTCCAGGGCTTTCCTTTCCTTTCCCTTTTTTACAAGTCAGCACTTTCAAAGAGCTAGAATTGCGCAAAGCTGCAACATTGTTATTAAGGTGTGAAGTGCCTATAGCGCTACAGTGTAGCTTTAATGACTGGAGTTTTATAGTGGCTGTTTGAGGGTGGATTTTTTCAATGAAATCACTATCTTTGGAAGCAAGCTATTGGGGGAGGGAAACCCTAAACATGACGTCCCCAGAATATGGACAGCCATTGGATACAGTGCGATTGGGGGAGGGACACCCTGAACATGGAATCTCATCCCTTAACACGGTACTGTCCACACAGTAAAAAATGAAACACGTATCGACCGCACGATTGGAGTGAGACCTGTTGAAATCAGGTTTGAGATTCAAAATGGTTTGGCGTGCTTTAACACGGAAAAAGCGTGTTAAGCCGAACTGCCATCTGGGCAAGGAGAACTTAAAACGTTTTGAATTTGAGATAAGGTTGCCAGTTATTGGTCCAGGACAGAACCTGCCCCCTTACTCCATGTTGAATGCAGAATTTATTCACAAGCCTTTGATGAACTTTGTTAGAAGCCTTTTGAAAGTCCATATACACAATGTCTACTCGATCAGTTTTATCCAAGTGCTTACTGACATTCCCAAAGAATTCTAACAAGTTAGAAAGGAATGTTTTACTCTTGGAAAAGCCATGCTAATTTTCCTTCAGCAATTCCTATTTCTTCATGTTCACACTAATTTTATCCTTAATTATGTTTTCCATCACTTTAGCTGGAACTGATGTTCAGCTGATTAAAAGTATTTAGCTCTAAGTATATTGTGGCAAAGACATGCAAGACAGCCTTTTCTGTGGTGGCCTCCAGACTCTGGAATAGCCTCCCTCTAGAGGTTCACCAGGTGCCTAGATTGTATGGGTTCTGGTGCTTGGTTAAAACATGCCAGTTCACCTAGGCCTTTGACAATTGGCTTCCTCTGGATGTAGCTCTGCTGGAGAGGGTGGGGAGGCAGGGAGAGTTAGCGTGTTTTTCATTTTAGATCCATTTTTCGGCGGCCAATGCGGAAAGGCCCTGTGAGTGCAAACTATGTCTTACATTCTAAATATTTTTATTTAATGTAAATGGTTATTGTGATCCACTGTTAGACCAACAGGAACAGGGCAGAATATAAATACTCTGAAATATATAAAATAATAAAATGTTTTTTAAAAAATGTCTTTAAAGCTTGACTGAGCATTTTAACCCAGCAATAATATTTTCCAAGTCAGAAATCATTTAATTTGGCAGACTTTAGTATAATCATAGGGCTGTAGAGAAAATTGTATTTGTGTGCTGATGCACTATGAGGCAATGTCTGTCTGCATAAAAATGGCAAATGCTGCCTAGGATTTCAGGACTAAACCCTTTGTAAGAAGGGCTTTTGTCTTCCTTCTATGCCTCCCTGAATCAAGAACAGTATTTATATCTGCAGGAAAGTATGATCAACAGGGGAATGTTCCATTGATTTCATTTATGACTGCTAATTAGAGCTGAACCTCAACCAAAGGAGTATATAACTTCCTACAGTTTGTCACAGAGCCTCTGAAGATTTCCATTAAAATGTTATATTAGCTGAAATATATTAACAGCGTTCTTTCCATTTGTACTCAACTTGCTTAAAGACTTTGATTTGACTTCAGAAATTGATGTCTTCTTGATTAGTTTATTAATGAAAGGCAGAAGGGAATTGGTTTAGTCTTGCCTTTTTTCCTTTCCTTTTCTCTAATGATACGCTTTTAAATGTGGCAGAATGGAGACCTAGACTGCATTCAGACATAATAAAAAGAGCGCCTCAGAAGCACCTTAGAGATTGTGCTTGCGTATCCCTCTTGTTACCCCAGTCTTCTCTATCCACAGAATGTTCAGGAGAGTGGGGAGGGAGGGGCAGACTGGTGTGTGAACAATCCCACCTTGAAGCCTTCTGGAAGTCACCCCAGAGATGTCTTTTGTTTTTGCTGTATCTGATCACAAGCCTTTTTTTTTTACATTGAATGGCTCCACACCAGTGGTTCTCAACCTTCCTAAAGCCACAACCCTTTAATACAGCTCCTCATGTTGTGGTGACCCCCAACTTAACCCTAAACCCCAACCATACAATTATTTTTGTTGCTACTTCATAATGACCCCTGTGAAAGAGTAAATCGACCCCCAAAGAGGTTGCGACTCACAGGTTGAGAACCACTGCTCCACACTAACCATGACCAAGGGTCCATTCACTAGCTTCTTCTTGGAGCAAGGTAGGCGGGAAAGGGGGAGAAGACTTACATAGATGAATCCTACTTTTCTCTGTAACCTATTAAAAGGTATTTCTAAATGTTTAAAAAGTCTTCCACAACAGTGTAAACATATTTGAAATGTATAAGTAATATGAAGGCCAGCTCTTCTGTTTCCTTCTTTCTTTCAATTACTGAGGGGCACTCAGCAGCTTTGCAGGGACCAGGGGAGGCCCTTAGGGGTACCACACTATCCATGGACACACTTGTTATAGAGTCAAAAAATACTCGAATGTAAATCTTGATAGGCCAATAGAATTTTATTTGAATTCAAGCCTGAACATAGGGAAGTAAGGTGGCCAATCTGTGAAAATCTAAGTAAGATATCCTCCTATATTCTTGAGTAAGGATGTACAAAATGTCATTCAGATTCACAGATCTCATCATTTGTTCTTGAATTAAAAATCTGGTTGTTCAAATATCCAAAAGTTCAGTCCAAAGTCAACAAAGCTCCCGTTTGCGAAAACAAACATTTCAATTTTGCTATGTTTTTTGGTGATAAAAAGTACTTTTTTAATGGAGAAAAAGTCACAAGAAGTTCACAAACATTCAAATGTGAATGCGAAGATCCAGTTTATTATTTCACAATTTGATTTCTTGGATATTTGATTGTGAAATGAATTTGAATTATTTTTGTGCACATCCCTACTCTTGAGGTGTTCATAGATCACTGTCTCCTTTCTCAAGATAAAAAGACAAAGTCATTTAGCAGTCTCGAGAGTTTTCCCCCTTCTGGAAGAAAGCGTTTATACATTCCAGGGTGCCTGATAAGGCTTTGAAGGCTAGCTTCTGAAGGTTGCGCATAAATTAAGCATCCTGGGGCAACTGTAGCTAACTTATTGATGCATTCACTTGCAAACACATATGAGCAAACTTTACAACATTTCAAAGGCCCTTAAGATAAGGAGTGTGTGTTTTAGGTCAGGGGGTTCTGCTCTACTGTTACAAATTAAAACTCCAGGGGCTTGTTTCCACTCACGCCTCTTAAAATGGTTTAAAACTGGAACAAAAAAAAAGTAATTCAAACACAGATTCTGACAGTCCCCACTTCAGTGGCTTTAAATCGCTTTAAAGCAGGCTCTTTCATCTCCTGATTCTTTCCTTTAGCAACTTCAGATTTCTGATTATTAATTTGGCTTACATGTTAGAAATGCCCTTCCCACCTGTCTGGGCCTATTTGCCACCAAAACTTCAGCAGGACAGCTCTCTGCAAGCTCTCAGCAAAAACTAACTAAAAAACCAGGAAGTTTCTACCGAAAACAAGAGTTTGCTGGGAAGGGGCAAACCAAACCTGGAGAAAGGCTGGGAATTCATTCAACTCCTCCCACAACTAATACAATGAAATATATCCTATACGAAAACCTACTAAAGCCTGAACTAATTCCTAAGGAAAATGCAGGGAGAGATTGAAACAGTCCTGGCTAGACATCACAGGGCATCTTTGCCATCCCGGACTTACCATAACCAACTGCTTCAAACTTGTCTCTTTAGGAAGAAAGTCATTGCATGGCAAAAGCTCCTTGCCACGCAAGATACTACCATCTTTTAGCTATCCATGGGAAGTTTGATGATGTATATGGATGATTCCACTTACTGAGCCAGACTGCTTGTTTTAAGAACTAACACATCTGTCAATGTTATGCTTCATAACAATTGTTGTTGTTGTTGTTGTTGTTGTTGTTGTTAATCATCATAATCCAAAACAGTTCAGCACCAGTCCTGAAATAAGACATACTTGAGCAAAAATGGGAACCAGAGTACATGATTTCCTATGAATTTGCCTTGTGGAAAGCAATTCACCTTAATCGACTTATCCTACCTCCAGTCAATGAGAGGAAACTGTGAAAGCTTGTTTGCATCTGACTTTTGCCTCTCGCTGATCTTGCCAAGTAGCAGGGCAATCTTACAGGGCAAGCATAGGCATTTCTTTGCCCAGGTCTTTCCTCGCACAATGATGTGCTGCATACATCCAGATATTTTGCTGGAGTGAAATGCCTAGAAGTGCAGAATCAAAGTCCCCTGCGTGTGCTCAGAAGCCATTTTTAGCCTGGTTTTGGTTCTGTGCATGCATCCGGACAAGTAAGCCCGCTATCGCTACGTATTTGGGGAAATCCTGCAGTAATAGCTGTTTATCCTGAAGATTTCTAGCGCAAGATTCTACAGCTTTTTCCCATGTGGGAATCCCAGCATGTCCCTGGAGTTATCCTGTGTTTTAAGCCCTGTCTGGAAGGCGCCTTAGATTTTCTATAGGAACCATTTCAACTTCAGTAATGTATGTTTCTACCCGCCTCCTCCATGCACACACATAACCAGAGGATCAGGATCTGAATAAATGCATATAGTGTTCCTTTGAAACTACTAGGCCATTAACTTTGGCACTTTAATTAAAGCAGAATTTGCTGTTTTAATGTAGGAGGAGAGTGAGGCAAAATCCAACCTTTGACTCTTTCTTCATGTTGTTAATTCCTATTTTTTTCCCTAATGTGTAGGATGTGAAAAACTCCTGCAGGATAGTTATTGCTTAGAGAGCTTTGAAATGTATTAAAATTATAGCTTCTTTTGCTGTGTAAATATGACAAAGCCCCCAAGGTAGCCATGTTGTACATATTCAGATCCATCCCAGCATATGATAGTTCTTTGATGAAAAGAAAATTTAGTCCTGACCTGAAGTATATTTATTTATTTTAACAAAGTGCAATCGTTCATTGCAACATATGTTTTCTTTCTTTTTAAGTGGGTTTCTCACCTCCTTAAATCTTTGATTTGACAAATACGATGTTCGTCTCTTTTCTCAAATCTCTTTTTTACTCACGTATGTGCTCCACCAAGTTCACATCTTTTCCTTTGGAAGATTTTTTTAAAAGGCTTTTGAGGCAGAGACATGCATTTTTAGAAGTCATCTCACTGTAGGAAATTAAAAATGGAGACAATTATAGAAAGCTCCAGTTGAAAGAGAAAATGCATTATGGAAAATGCCATAAAAGCACAAAAAATATTAAAGTAAAAATCACTTCACAGCAGCCCGTATGATTCAATTGTAGATCAATAGTGTGTAGTTAATGCATTAGCAGTAGAGCATTAATTTGCAATTACCACAGGTGATCTGATCCTCTATGCGCTGTCCATTGACATAAATGACCTTTTGTGGAGAAGGATTCTGCAGTCATTATTTCTAGCAGTTGTAACCGGAAAAGGAACAGAACAGAGGGCTTGCTTTCAACTGTGTGGGCTTTTTATACAGCAATGGCTCTTGAATATAGAACCTAGCTTGTTGTAGCTTTTGAATCCTTTGAACATTTAGTTGCTGAACTGAAAGAACACTTTTGCCCTTTTTGATAGGGTATCACTAGATGCAGTAAAATGTACCTTCTTGTCTTGTGTACATCTCTGCCTCTTCCAGAATGGATTTCTGAAGTTCACTGAATATAAAGCTGCTCTTGGAAATTTACTGTGATGGGTGTTTCTTCTCTGCTGTCTAAATATGCATTCATTCATTCATTCATTCATTAGTGAAAATGCTGGATCTTGTTGATGTCTTCCTCAGTCTGAGTCCTCGTGCCCAGATGTTGATGTTTACCTGGTTTCTTGTTTCTTATTCTTGTAATATTCTAAAACATGTCTTATGTGCTCACTTGCTGGTTTTGTTTAGCTATTTATTTTTATTTTACTTGTAAACCTATAAAACGCTTTTGAGCAGCTTAAAAATGTCAGCAGTATGTATTAAGTTAATTCTGGTTGTTTTGATTATTTTGTGACCGAAGCAGCCTTGAGATCTTTTAATAAAAGTGCTATAAAAATACTACGAAAAGGAAAACTTTATGTTTTTGAAAAGCTTGGGTTAAAGCACCCCTATGTCTCCAAATAAATAGTGGGAGAAGCAAAGAGAAATTCTAAATTCTTTGGATGACAGTACTGTAGAAGAAAGTAAGCAAATACCTGTATGGCTGTATAGTCAAAGATGGCCGATAGCTAAATGTTTACTTAGACAGGCTGTATTTATAATATCCAGATATAAATGTGGAATAAGTAACTGAAATGTGGATACAGCTAGAAGAAGAAGAAGAAGAAGAAGAAGAAGAAGAAGAAGAAGAAGAAGAAGAAGAAGAAGAAGAAGAAGAAGAAGAAGAAGAAGCTCTTCTGTTTTTGTGTATGGTTCCATTTTACTTTTCCTGCTTGGAAGTTATTATCAGGGCAAGAAGACACGGAGAAGAAAGCAGTCTCTTGGGTAGTGTGAAAGTAGGTTTTCTACTTTATTCCTGTAGGACTCTAGGGGTCAGAGAACTTTTCTCCTTTCATAGATCACAAATAAGTTTCTTTCTTGGACACAAAATTGAGTTCACAAATTCTCACAGCCAAGTTGATGGAGCCCGAAAGCAATTTTAACGGAAAGAAAATATAGCAGCATTGAAGGAAGAGGCTCAAAAGGATGAGAGGTTAATCACTGCAGGACTAAATTGAGGTCCCAAGACAGAAAAATTGTTTTGCTGGCTGGTTTTGATAGACTTGCAGCTTACAAAAATATGGCCCTTTGGGAACATGCCTCAAGGGAACAACAGACTCCTACTTTAATGATATTGTTCATTACAGATCTCTGTCTGCCCACAGGGATGTCTCTGGAGCAAGGAATGACCATCCTAAATGAAGCCAAGAAGAGAGAAATTCTTTCCTTTTTTTCTCCCTCACTCTGCCTATCCCTGGTGTGTCTGGTTTAAATGTTTAAACAACACATACAGAGAAACAGTATCAATGATTTTCAAGTACATTTGGCTTTTAAAAGAATAATTTCAAGCCATAGTCCCATATCTGGCATCATCAGGTAGAAATAAACCTTTTCTTGGACAGTTCTACAAGAAGGTATAAGGGCATAGAGATAGACATACATTCTCCCACTGTCTGACAAACCTACAGTATCGTGTTCTTCCAGCTAGTTGTTCCAGAGTATTGCAGTACAGAGCTATCTGGACTATAGGACACTGCTATACTGCCAAAGTGGGTGGAAATGGAAATGGTCTTGAATAATCTTTTGAAAGACAAGTAGAAGCAGCTTAATTTGATACTTTTAAAGGAACACCTATGAGTTACTGTATCTATTCTTGGTAGTTAAAAAAATAAATAGAGTTAAACCACATAGTTAAAATGCGGGGGTGGGGGGGAAGGCAACGTCATAACAACTTCAGTCCTGGTTTATTTCCAGGTTTGTTTGTTTGATAAAAAAGATTAAAGTCTGATGAATAAAGGGATTGGAAATAAGCAAAACGGCTTACTCGTGGTGGGACCTTTCTAAAACATCTGAGGACAGGAATTTTGTTGGTTATCCATTTGACATAATCGGAACATTAGAAACAGGGAAGTCAAAGGCTGACTTTCTAATAGGATGGCTTTTGGAAAGATCTTTTCAATTGGTGTTGTGCAGTTCAGCCGTAAATCTGAACTAAGATTCCACCTTGGGGGAAAGGAAGATGGCATTCTGGTAAATATTAACATTGAATCAACTTTTACCAAAAAAGGGAGAAAAGTGATGGCAAAAATAACTGTAATCTTCAAAGAATTTTCTGCCTTTGCATATTTATTAATATGCTGTTAGACGTGTGCCAAATACAAGGGATGTGCATGAATTTTTTTTATTTGATTCATATCAAATGAAAGAAAATTAGAATTTGTTTGAATATGGTAGGATTTGTATTCAATATGATTGTTCAATCCTATACAAATTCCATACAAATCCAATACAAATCTGATATGAATTCTGTGCAGAGCTTCATACAAAGCTTCACACAAATGTATCAAAACATTCTATTTGAATTCATCTTCAAATATGCCAACATTCAATTTGAATTTGAAAGTCCAAATTCAGTCAAATTCAGCCAAATTTCAAATGTTATGAATATTCATGCACGTCTCTGCCAAATACACTTGCATTTTCTAGCCTTTAATGTGTATTTGAAAGGGGATGAGAACACTAGCAATCACATGCTACCACTCTTAAGATGCTTTTGAACTGCTTTTTTAATGTTTGTGAATGCAAGCTCCTTCTAACAGCAGAGTCCATTAAGCCATAGACATATATGTACTAATTACTGTTTCAAGAGAAAAGAGATAGGAGTCCAAAAATAATGTCATGCATTCATAATAATGTCACATTGTATTCATCCTATGAATAGAATGGACACTGATATTATTTCAATTTCTACTATCAAAATAGTTATGAAAACCATATCATTGATAAGTTTGGAATTGCACTTCTCTACTTCAGTTGTATGCCTGATGACAAAGCGCTATGAGATTATCTGATTTGTTTAAATTAGCCTTTCTTTCTTTCTTTCTTTCTTTCTTTCTTTCTTTCTTTCTTTCTTTCTTTCTTTCTTTCTTTCTTTCTTTCTTTCTTTCTTTCTTTCTTTTTCTCCTTCCCCTCCCTCCCTTTTCTTTCTTTCTTTCTTTTGCTTTGGAATAGCTAGAAAAAGTGTTACTCGTATATTTAAAAATTAGAAGCCCTTAGTGAACAAAGAAATTTAAATAAAGCATCAGTTGAGTTTTACAGTTAAATAACCTGTGGAGGAAATTATAATGATGTTCTCTATAATTGTTCTGTAGGAAAAAGAGAGAAGGAGTTTAAATCTATGGAAGGCCTAACAGACCTAATTAATGCTCACACTGTTCCTCCAGAGAAGCAGTTTTTGCATAATGTAAATGGGCTTCATAGGAAATGTTCTTGTACATATTTTATATTTATTCTTCTTTTTTCCTGCATAGTTGTAGTATACATCATTTCAAAGTGAAAAATGGCCCTTTTTCTCCACAGCATGGCAGTTTTTTATTCAGTGTGTAGGAAAATGTTGATAATGTTATCAAGGATTTCATCAGTTTGGCCCTCACACATTATGTGTACATTATGTGTTTGATCAGGAGTGGTGAACATAGAGAATCCACCCCACAAGCTGTTTGATCAGGCCTATGACTGATCAGGCAAGAGCTGTTTTTCAGACACCAGGCTCTAAAAAGCAAAGAGAGCGATTCTGCTTTCCAAAGAAGACCCAGGCAGGCAATATAATTTAAAAACTGTCTCCAAATCCCAGTGCTGGGCTGTGGAGATTTGAATCACCAACAGTGCACTAAGCTGGACTGAGAAGTTTAAGCCTCTCTCAGGCCCTGCTTACACCTATATGAGACAGGACGTCCTATTCATAATTTGAACTGAGGTTGTGCCAGCTCTGTTCACACCTAGATCGTTATAGGTCATCCTCAGACCATCCTCGCTTTGGGCTGCATCACTCACCCCTTTCTCCGCAATTAGTCTGAGGTTCCTCAATGGAATTCATGGATCTCCACCACTTTTGCTGTATCAAATCTAACTCCTTTCTTACTGGATGCCATTGTATCACTCAAGGGAGGTGAGGATGTCTGTTTGTGGTTCTTTTTTAAGCTTGTTCCCCCGCCTCCATGCCCCTCTTCCTTTGTTTTAATGTGCTTTTCTTCTCTGTGCAATTAATTTTTTAAAATAATAATAAACTTGCGGAAAAATGCTAGATAGAAGAATCATATACATAAACTGAGGAGACAAGGGGAGGTGCCTCATGAACTCCAGGAGAGTCATCCTCCCCTAGACATTGCCTGAAAGGAAAGACAAGACCCCACCTATCACAGCATGGTTTAGCCTCCTTTAGCCTTCCCCCCCCCCCTCACACTGAGGAAGAGAAGACGGCCTGGCATGCCAGAATGGGATGAAGAAGAAGAATCGTTAGCTTTTATACCCGCTTTTCTCACCCATTTAAGGGGACTCAAAGTGGCTAACAAAGCTTTCTATTCTCCCCACAACAGAACATCCTGTGAAGTACAGTAAGTGGGGCTGTGAGAGCTCAGAAGACAGCTGTGACCAGCCCAAGATCACACAGCTGGCTCCATGGAGCAGGGCAGAATCAAACCCAGGATTCCCAGATGAGAGTCCAGCTCCCTAACCACTAGACCAGACTGGCTCACTAAGGATGAGTCCTTTTGAAAAAGAGGATTCTGGTTAGAAACAATCTGATGGGGATAAGCCAGCTTGGAAAATTAATTGAATAAAAATAATGTGAGTAATGCGACTGGTGAACAACTGGAAGTTGTCCTAAACTGAAGGTGTGATCAGGGCCTTGCTGCATCAGCCCTGCAGTCGCCATTTTCTTCTTCAGAACCTCAAATCAGCCTCTTATCTCAGCTGGCCTATGGGCTTGTCGAACGCATATGTGTTCATGCAGACTTGATGAGTTCACATTTAAGAACAACTTACTCTCCATGCCCCTTGGATTTCTGGCCTACCTATTGGCCCTCAACTGAATCAAAACAGCCGTCCTTGGTTTGGATGGTGAAGAACTAGCTGTACTTTAATTACCCCAAAGAGGCAGAATACATCTATATTCATATTTTGTCCAAATTTACTTTGTAAGTGGATTGTATGTATGACTATAAATTTCGGTATTTGGCCATAAATATAGTTAATGTTCATAAATATAGTTAACAGGACTGACACAAACAAATTTTATCTTCTATGAATAAGAAAAAATAGCCCTCACTTACCAGAAATGGGAATATAATATTTATATTTAGATCACAATGGAGCTGAGTTCTACTTACGATGTTTTCTAATGATTAATCTCACACTCTGGGTCTGAGTAAGCATGTTGGACAATATCCTGAAAAAATGAAAGCCATATGCCTGAAATACAAGGTCTGACAGTGGATCTACATTTACTTTATAAAGTATTGTAGCACATTCCTATCTGAAATTATTTATTAAAGGAATATTCCAGCTATGTCAGTGCAGCAAAACAATCACAAAAACTTCAGAAGTGCAAAATAGGCTAACAAGGAACATCATAGTGTTACAACACTTTGCAAGTGTAGCAAGCAAAAGAAAGGCAAAGTCACAAGAAACGATTTTTTTTAAAAAAATACAACTTTAAAAGAAAAATTGGGGTCTTAGAAGAGTTCATTTAAACTCTGTCTCTCATCCTCTTAAAAACACAGGTCCTAGCTGTACAAGGCAATTCTATTTAGCGCGTGTGTTTGTGGTTACATCAAAATTTTGAATGATGAATTTACAACGGAACCTTGCTCATGGACTGATTATGAAAACTATAATATAAAAAGCATAGAATGAGTCATTCTATTGATTTTTATAAGTGCGGGAGACAGGGAGAGTTCCCCCTTGAGAAGTTACAGTGATTAAAATAGTCTATGATCAATCACCTGTTTTAAAGGACTCACAAGTGCCAAGTATTCTTTTTTTGTGGCAAGAGTGCTCCCTGCAGGCCTCAGCCTAGGTGTTTCTTAAAATCTCACATAGGTGCCATCCTCAGTCTTAACCTTAAATTTGGCTATGTTCACTCACCGATAAAAACACACCTATGAGGCATCATAGAGACAGTTTAAAGAAGGCTCACAGGTGAGATGGTTTCTGTCTGCCCCTCCCCTTCTCATGATGACTCTAAGCTGGAAAAGGTGGATTAGAGTTGAGATGGGAACATGAGTGCCTCACACCATTGTATCTGAGAATGGCTGAAAGACTTTATTGCCAGTTACAATGAAAAGAAGAAAAAAGAGTTGGTTTTTCTACCCCATTTTTCTCACCCATTTAAGGGGATTCAAAGTGGCTGACAAAGCTTTCTATTCTTCTCTCCACAACAGAACACCCAGTGGAGTGGGTGAGGCTGTGAGAGTTCAGAAGAGAGCTGTGACTAGCCCAAAGTCACACAGCTGGCTTTGTGGAGGTGTGTGGAATCAAACCTGGTACTCCCAAATCAGAGTCTGACCACTAGACCAAACTGGCTCACCACTGAGACTCAGACCATGTTCAGATGGGGTGATGAAAGTGATGGTGACCTGCTGCTGAAGCAACAGGAGGGGCCTGTTACTCTGGTCCACTGTATATTCTGGCGCACTCTGCCCTGCAGTTTGTGACCACACAGTGTTGTGCTTTATGGCCACAAATACAGACAGTTGCTATTTCACTGTGCTAGCAATGGGTGTTCCACAGATCCTCAAATAAGCACAGGAGGAAGAGAGATTGCTGCAGAAGTTTTCAAAGAGTTGTGACTTTCTGCATCACTGACAGAATGCAGATGGATGGTTAAGTGACTGTATGATGCGCATGTCACAGGAGTGTCCATCTGACATATTACCAAGGCAATCTTATTTTAGCCATGTTAACTGAGGCTGCATTCAGATGTCACCCCACCACTACCCCTTGAGGGGAACTGAAGGAAGAATCGAGGAAGGTTGATTATACAGCTAATCCCCAAACTGCCTGACTGCTGGACATGGCTCCTTCAATTCAGTTTACAACATTCTACTGCAGTGGTTTTCAACCTGGGGGTCGGGACCCCTTTGGGGGTCGAATTACCCTTTCAGAGGGGTCGCGACGAGCCTCCCGCAGCCCTTCCCTTCTACCTCCCAGCTGCTCCGCCCCCGTGGTTGGGGGTCCCCACAACATGAGGAACTCCATTAAGGGGTCGCGGCATTAGGAAGGTTGAGAACTGCTGCTCTACTGGCTATTTCAACATGAAACATTGTTTGAACACTGTGTTTGTGGTCCTTTCAGAACTTCTATACTGGAGTCTAAAAAGTAAGTCCTGCAGTGGGTATGAAAAGTAGTTCTGTTCCTTAATGCACACACGCTCATCTAAGGGTGTGATCAGACAGCGGGGTTTTTTTTTCAGTCATATGATTAAGAAAAAACATCCCATCTCTAGGTGTACAAAAAATGCCTTCTTAACAGTTATTTGAACATGCAGCTTAGAACCTATCTTATTTTGCCACTTTCTGCTGTCTATGTGCATCTACAAGCCAGGAAATACATACCCTGATTATGGATGCTCACCACTGATTGTCCACTCAGTGAACCCCTGCACACCTTTTTTTTGTGTGTAGTTTCCTATCCAATACAGCTTAAAGAAAGAGATTCCTTCAGAAGCATGAAATCTCTTTCTCATACTTCAAGACAGGGAAAGACAAATGCAAGGAGGAAATGTCTGACACTGGAGACTCAAATTCATCCCGAGGGTTTCTCTTTGAGCATGTCTGATATACCCTAAGTGTGTCTTTTAGCACCTTCCTTCTGCTACTCTAAACTTCTTAAGCTTATCTGAAGAAAAGGAAGATTGACTCCATTGTTATGTTCCCGAGAAGTTGTTTGAAATTACAAGGTCCCTAACATATGTTGATGTGGACATTCACAGTAACCAGATTTATATATCCCTTTGCAGGTTTGCAGTGCGATACAGAATCAGGATTTTACTGTGATTGAAGATTACTGCACTGGGCTTAGGGCTTTGCTGTATCTCCAGAGCATAGAGGAACTCCAGGATTGGGATGGGCAGAGTCCACCAACTATGAGACATCAGAAGGGAAAACCTGTACCCAAAATTGGTGATTTGATGGGAAAGGTAAGTCACATTGACCATTCTTGGTGGCCATTGTCTATGATTTGAAAACGTTGTAAAATGCAAAGTCTGAATTAGCACATTCATCCAGGAGGCGTAAGAACAAGGTCAATTTCTTTCAGAATGTATCCAAAAAATCAAATGTCTCGAACATCCCTAAAATTAAATAATGTTCATTTAATACAGTATTATGAGGAAAAGTCTCATCCAGAGAGTGTGTACATCCCCTTGCTCTCTTGTTTGCAGTGGAACTGTGCTCCATTTAGCATCCTTGTCTGGGCTTTCCCTGAGCACATAAGAATGTTGTATCCGGAAAACAGTTAAAACTGTTCTACAAGTAGAGAAGAGATCAAGTTCAGTCTTGCCGCTGCTGCGCAGTGGCAGGTGTTGCCCACAGTCTATTCTGGGGCTGTTTGCAGAGCTCACTGAAATATCACCAGTGTACATCTTTGGTGCCAGTGACTTTGCAATTAGGCTAGGAGGACATTCATACAAGTGGGTTGACACTCAGCCCACTTCACACCACTTCTCGTTCAGAGAACGCATTCAAGGCAAGAGCATTTTCTGAGATGCACCCTATGGTGCACGTGCAGACCATATTTATGAGTCTGAGGCAGCATCTACCAAAAGCAGTATTCCAGGTCCAGTATTGGCCATAGTTTGGATATATCTGTGTACAACCAGTCAGGAAATCTCAGTATCGGAGCATCCTGACACAAAATCTTCTTGTAAAATTCCTTTGCAACCCTCATCAAAGGAAAAAATAGAAGTTGATGGCGTATAATGCCCAGTGTGAGTCCCTTCAGACTTTGCAGGTTGACAAAAAAAGGCGTGTAGTGTGACTGGCACACAGGAATCATCTAGACTTCAGGTGCCATTGGAGAGTGACAGTCTTGTTGAACGAATGGCCAGGTCATCTGTATATGTCGGGCTTCATTCTATCAACATTGGTAGAATGCCTCTGTCTGTGAAAAAAATGAACTACTGATTGACAGATTACAGTAGAAGTTATTAATATGGCACCTTCAAAATGTTGTTAAACTAGAGCCCTCACCAAACCCAACTCATCTATTGTAATGCAGTAACATTTGGCAGACACAACTTGTGTTGGTAGGCAAAAGAAGAGGAGATGAACCATGTATTTATAGTTTATTTCTATGACCATAGCTCAGGATGGATACCAACCCACTACTAGCAAAATTTTCAATTAAATGTCATGTTCTCCTATCCAATCTTGAAGATGTTTCTGTTCTGCATTTTGAAGGTACCAAGGGTGTTTCCGCATTTGCCACCGAAAAGCAGATCTAAATAGATCCACTTTTTGGTGAACCGTCCTCCACCAGATCTTTATTATTTGTGACGGATCGGAGGGACCCCCCACGCGTCCGCACGTTCATGGGAAGGACGGATTCCAGAGGACAGATTGAAGTGGGTGCTGTGCGGATGCACCAGCACCCATTCCAATCTGTCCGGATGCCACCCCCAGAGCCGCAGGACTGGAGCATGGAGCTGCCAGTCACCATGTGTTTCTGGCGGTGACCGGCATGTGGGGGAAGGCCTTTGGAAGCAAGCAGTCCTGCTTCCACCCTTCCCAACATGGCGGGCGGAGGGAATCCATCCCTTCCCCTGCCTGTGCGTGAAAGTGTCCTGCTTTTGCATACATCCAAGGGGAAGTGACGGATGTTAGACCTGATTTTTCAGGTTTTACATTTAAGACAGAATTTGGCAACAAAACCGGTTTTCAAAACCATTCTTGCACGCCAAAATGCAGAATCTCCAATCAGGTCTACAGTGTGGATGCATGTTAAGGTAAGTCTTTTAAATGTGTTTCAAGGGGGGGGGGTTAAACCAGTTTCCACAGCTAGTGTGGAAACACCCCTAGGTTCTGTCAATTGTAGAAGAATACCTATACCACATCAGCCTGCGTCATTCATGAAGTTTCCCCAATATTAAAAATATGTAAAAACTCAGTCAAAAACTAAAATGTCAAGAGCAAAGGTGCTAAACCTATCCACTCTTAGTTGCACAAGATTTCACAAGCTCGGAGGGTTTTAATGGCTTGTTTTTTATATTGAAAAATGTGGCACTCTGCACGCCTGGTCTGCAGACTCAAGTGATGCACATTCTAACACCGCCTCATTCTCTTCCTTGAGTCACTAAATGAAGCCTTCACCCTGATAGCTGTGACTTGGCATGCTGATTGCAGGATTAAGATGAATTCTAAAGGCCATGACAGAATGTAAGAGGAGAGGTAACATAATCTTAGAAATGCTGGGCATGGACCACTTTGAGGACTCAAAGCAGTTTGGAGACATTTCTGTGGGTTCGTCTTCAGGGAAGGTAGATCTTTGTTTTCATGTACAGCAACTTCCTTTCAGTCACTGCATTAATGGCTTTGAAAGTCCTACCAATTAAAGGGATTTATATCCTTATGATTTGAATGTATGGGAACTATTCCTTAGTAGATCTGGTAATGCCAAGAAAACCAGAAAGCTAGTCCTCTGTAGGAATTAGCTCCACGTAGTTGCCATGCTTAAGCATTCCCAATTTGCAATAGGATTCCACAGGGACCATTGCCAGCTGGAATAAGTTTACAGCAAGCTCAGGGTGACTTTTGCTTTCAGCAAGGAAAGGCATGGTCAGAACTATCTTTTAATTTGGTCCCCTGGCAAATTTGATGGCCTCTTTTTTTTTACTCCGAGAAGATTTCCAGCAGGAAAGTAGGAGGGGGCAAAGGCTTTTGTTTCTGGCTTTTGGAAGAGATTCACTTTGAAGAGTGCTTTCAGTTATACATCATGCCTATTGATTATCCTTCGAAAAATCTAATATAACGTGGTTGAAAATGTTGTATAAAGCAAAGATTTACAAAAGAATAGGATTTGGAGTGTCAGATACTTCCAAATCTCTGCTTATCATTGCTGAAGACTGAAGTTCTTTTTAGCTAGAGGTTAGGAGGGATTTCTTTGTTCTCTGTGAAGCTCTGAAAATTATAACATTACCTTTTGATTGCAAAGACAATCCTATCACTAAGCCCTGGAGAATACAGCATTTCTAAATCTTTTCTTCTTTCTGGGGGGAAAAATTAAAATTAGGCAATTTCTGTTCCATGTACTAATTCAGTGAGGTTAAACTTGGGTTCAGGGGGTTAGATGCAAACTTGTAATTGCTTCCCTCCTATCTCCACCTAAATGCTTATTTTCATAGAATTATACACTTCATTTCATTTTCCTAATAAACTGCAATAAAGAAACTATAGGACTTCAGTCGTTTATGGTACTTTTATATTATGCTAAATAGCCATTGTGAGAGGGTCCCCCTCAAACTGGCTGGAATAGGAAAGAAGGGGGAAATGTACTCCATTGTTTTCTCGGCATGTCGTTTTGTCATTAGTTAATTCTTCATAAAAGTGTTGCATAAAAAGCTGCTTAAAAGAGAAATTGGATGATCTGAAAGAAATGTTAACATCAGAACTGATGTTGTGAAATAGAATGAAACAGAGAAAAAGGGAGATGTGCCATCATACTTAAAGCTGTGTATCTGGCTGTGTTAGAAAATGAAGAGGAGTGAGAAAGATTTTGGCTGCATTTAGACATCACTTGTTTATTCTGCTATATTTGGCTATTCCGGGATAAAGCATGGTAGAGCGAATTTCCATTCATCTTGCCAAGTGGTCAGTTCACTCTGTGACTGAGTTTGGAAGGTTGTTCTTGTTGCTGGGCCAGAGAGACAGAGCAGAGATGTTGTTAGCATACCACCAACCTTACTGCCCACCAATCCCCCTGACAGAACTGGCCAAGTAGTCTTGATGTATTGTTCCAATCCCCTACCAAGGTGGTGTTGTAGGATGTAAGTATCCATGCACGGACAACCATCAGTGGCCCAGTTCAGCCCTTCGTGGACTATATGACAACAGAGTAGATTTGTAAGGATACATTGGTAGGAGGACTGGTGATAAGCCTGTGGATTATTCCCTGATAAGATCTGCACTTGCAGTGGCAGTTCCTCTCCATAGGAGTGGAGGAGCTATTGAAATTCTTGAATGCTCGGGGATTTCTTGGTCAGTGTGGATGGTGCTTCTGTTGACATTCTGATCTCACTTGGAATCATGAGGGCCATTATCATATGACTCCCAAGTGCCCTTTCATACTCAGTGAGCTTGATTCTGCACTCCTCCGTGAAGCCAGCTGGGTGAACTTGGGGCTAGTCACAGCTCTCTGCTGAGCTTTAACAGCCCCACCTACCTCATGGGTTTGTTGTGAGGAGAAGAACAGAAAGCTTTGTCAGCCGGTTTGAGTCCCCTTAAGGGTGAGAAAAGTGCGGTAGAAAAGCCAACTTCTTCTCAGAGTACATGTGGAGCACATAGTGCATCCTAGTATTCCATGGAGCTATGAGTGATGAAACAGAAAGGTTGGTGGCTAGACCACAAGTGGCGTAAATCCTCCTGTGGGTTTGAATGACTACAGGCTAGTATGTATATTACTGTGCCTACCATGTCACAGTGAAAAGGACTTATTTCTCTGCCACCAATGTACCCTTGAATAGCTTTCTGGCAGTGCTTTTCCAAGTGGCAAATGACCTTGTTAAGAATTTAGTGTGAATTATCTGTCCTTAAAAGTTACGAAAGCAGCAGAAAAATGTCAGTGATTTGTTTATGAGTAGGAAAACCACCCAATGAATTTGAAATGCTTTCTGCCTGGTTCAGGGCAAGGTAAGCATTGAACAGATGCTACCCAAATGTACTTTTTCTGTTAATGTGACCCAACATCCCAGGTCATTTACCAAGGAATGCTGGACAAAAATACTGTTAGAATTTCCAAGGCTATATCTGTTTCAATTGTAATTCCAAACTTGACAGATTACCTGAAACAGATTAAAATAAAGAGAACTACATCACTGTTTCAGCATTGATAAAGCTATTACAGTAAATCTGGGGGGAAAAAACACTTTTTCATTTTCATAATGTCATTGTTTTCAAAGGCATTCGCCACAGAAATGAGTTTTTTTTAAAAAAATGTTTGCAGAGCTTCGTGAGGGTGAGTGAATTTTCAGTTTTGCACTTTTTCTTTCCTTTTTTCTTGTAAAGATAAGGCTAGATGGTATATCTAGCTAAGTATTCAGTAGATATTTTGCAGTATAATTTAGACAGGAATTTAAATATTGCTATCCAGAAGTATATTACAATTATATATTTTTTGTTTGTGTGTAGGGAAATGGTTTGGAGCACCTTGAATAATAGCAGACAGTTGAAGAATAACAAACAAAACACACTTTGGCTGTGTCCCCATGGTCTCCACTTATTGCGCTGCTGAATCGGGGCCTCCTTAATCCGCATTGTAGTTCAAATTAAGATGTCCCCATGTGGTTGAGGAGAGCGCGGGTTCAATTCAAACCCACCTGTCCCCAAGCAAACGCAGGAAACCCCTGCATCGGAGAAACCACATTCTTTTTTCTCCACCCCCTCTGTCCTGATTGGAAGCCCGGCTGACGTCACCATGCCCTGTCCCGCCCAATGCAGCAATGACAAGGGAAATCCCTGGGAAACGCATCCAGGCTGCAGCTCCAAAAACACAACACACAACAGAAATAAGAAAAAAAGACAAAAGGGGGTCATAATAGGATGGCAAAAGGGCTGATGGCTTGAAGCCGTGGCTTTGACTTTACTGGATATGCACACATCCGCATGACAGCAAGCACACCTCCTCTTGACAGCAAGCCTCGTGTTCACATCATCCTCCATCTAAACCCTTGCAGCTTGGATCCATTTTCTTATCTTCTGTTTAACAATGCCCTTCTGGTCCCCCACGCCTCCAGCTACTACCATTAGCAGTCTCAAGTCCTAGCTTTGAAAACCATAGCTTTTTGGCAGAGAATGAGTGATCCAACACTCGTGTGGAAAATCTACCCTGTACCCACACGTGCCTTGCCGATCAGAGGATCAGGCAAGGAGGGCATGCTTTTAGCCGGAGAGGGCAAATGAGACCTCATTTCAGCTTAATTTCTTTGCTCCCTTATTTTCTTTCCCCAAGCAGTTGCAATCACAGCAGGCACAGCAGGGACAGTGAAACCTGCCCGCTAATGCTCTGATCTCCAAACTCCGCCTCCAATAACCCGGGAGTGTCCCCATGAATCAAGATAATACGTGCTTGCCTCCTAATTCGGAGCGAGAACAGTTGGAAAGGGTTTTTTTTTTTGCTGCGGATTTGTGCCATTTACCCCGAATGTGACCGGATTAGAGGCTGTTCATGGGGACACAGTATTTTGATCATGGGGATGAGCCCTTTGCCTTATTCCAGGTTATATCCTGGAGGCTTGCCATCTGCACACTAATGCAGACTATGCCAGGCCCAGAATAATCCCCAGAAAGGAATATATATATATATATAAAAGGATCTATGTCTAGGACTCTCATCCTACTCAGATTACTACCTTTACAAAATAAGGGGTACAATAGGACACAGTAGACATTGTCCCCCTAGACTGTAATAGCTTCCCAACCTTTCTTTTCCTTCCACTCTAAACTTCAAGAATCTCCTTTTCTTGCTTCAAACACTTCATTCACTCACATAAACAGAGATGCACAAATACTGTATAACTCCAGAGCACTTTGATTTCACTTTATGCTGGCTGTCCAGTCCACAATAGAGATATTTTAAAAAGAAACACAGCATTGCAATATTACAATTCCCGGCTCTATATTGATGATCTCAGCTTTGATTGTCTGACCCTTTTTGTTCCTTCAGCTTGGCTATAACATTTTATTTTTCATAAACTATGGGGTCACAATTCTGAGTGACCTGCACAATTTACTCTGAACTGGAATTCAGTTTGAAAGCTATAGGCTTAGTGTGCCTTAACTTGGGATATGTTCATACTTGTGCTTAAGGATGCCCACATCTTGAAGATTCTGCTTGTGTTCCTCTTTTGCAAACACAGAATGATCACTCTTATGACAACTTAGATGGGGTGGGAGGCCATGAGGCTCCCGTAGTCTATCCCAGTCTGTTACGGCCTTCAACCAATCAGGTCCATAGAAAATTGGGCCGGCAATGGGCAATGAGATGCAGCATGGAACACGATGGAACATGAGGCATGGAAGGCAATTATGGGAGGCAGGAGGCTTATTTTAAAAATTCTGTGACGTGCTTATTTTTAATGTGTATGCAGATGGGGCGCTCCTTGATTAAGGATCACCCCAAAACTGCCCTATATGACCACACCCTTGTTTTATCTGGGACTTTGTGTTGAGATCTTCCTTGGGAGCTCGTTTGGTATGCATTAAAAAATCTGCTTCTTACTGCCTTTTATCTTTGATTGCTTTTGAAAAAGAAAAATATAGAGAAACAAACCTTCAAATCAAGTGTGTCCAACCTTTGAGGGCCACTCTGGAAGAAGCAGAATTTTCTTGTGCCCCTCATTAAATCCACAATCAGTAATGAAAACTGATGAACAAAGACAAGGCTCGTGCATAATTTCATAATGTCTGAGTAAAGTTACGTTTTTGTGTTGGGCGTATGCAAACTACAGGCCACAGGTTGGTCATCCTCTGCTTTAAATCATATTGCAAATTGTTTTGCAAAATAAGCTAGACAAAGGAAAATAAGTGCAATCTATGCTAAAGCAGATGTAGTAGCCCACTCCAAGGGCCACCCATATCCAGATAGCCTGTCACCCAGCTGCCAGCTTCATATCTTTGCCAACTTTGCCATCTTAATTTGTACGTACTGCATTTGCTTGGTTGTGGTTGCTGCTGATAAAAGTTCCTTCAGATGCGTTATTCACAATTCGTGCTTTATTCTCTGCTAAGATGTGCTGCTTTTTGGCAGAGAAGTAGCACAGATGCAGTATATACAACTGGAAGCAGGTATTTTTGCCCTTCCGCAGTACAGGGGAAGTCAGCATGGAGCATCCACATTAAGCAGGGCCACGTCCATTCCTGAAGCAGCTCTGAGTGTGGGACTGTTCCCCATCCAGATAGTGGTATAAGACTAAAATGTGCTCCACAGCTATATCAGCCATGTCTGGGACATAGCTAGTATACTCTGGCATGCACCCTTCACATCTCTTACCTGATCGTCGCAACAACAGCTGTTGTGCATGTCTGTTGCTGAATTGAGGAGTTTGCTGCCAATACAGCAGCAATTGCACCTACCTGGCACTTACCCAGTAACAGAGTGTCGGGTAAGTTTGTGACGGATTGGGCAGTCCAAATGTAGACGCCTGATCCGTTCCTGTTCTTCCCGTGTTTCTGTGCTGAAAGAGGATGCAGAATAGCCCTGAGTTTCTCCAGATGTAGCAGCAGAAATTTGCAACTCATGCATACCACTGTGACCCATCTGTCTCACTGTGACTGATAGAGGCACTGAATCCAGATAAGTGGAAGGCGGCTTCCTCAGGCTAAAGCGTTTTAAAAAAGCAGTTGGGTGGCAGCTGACCACAGCTCTTGGCTCCCACTGCTGTTGCGCATCACATAATGAAGCAATGTTAGTTCTGATAGATATTGCATTTTCAAAGCACCTTCTTGCAGTTTCAGATAATGCACTTTTTGTGGCTCTTAACACCACAATTAGGGATACGCATCAAAGTGAACGGGACAGAACTTCACATTCATGCAAATGGAGCCACTTCAAATGTGCTAGGCTTCACATTTGCTTTGCATTTGCTTCGAATCCCTGCCACCACCAGTAGCACCTCCAAATCCACTCTGAATTTGCTCCAGGTCTCAAAGCTTCAAATGAAGGCACAAATGAGGGCATCAGCTGCACTTTTGGATCCCTACTGTCTAGTGGATAGGGAGCCAGACGCTTATCTGGGACTACCGGGTTTGATTCCGCCCACAAAAGGGTTATGTGATGGCTGCCTAGGGCCACTGTGGAATCTCATCCACTTGGGCTCTTGGGTCTGTCTTCCTTGGAATACAGAAACAGTCCGATTTAAATTTTCTCTGATGGGTCATTCTTTACACCTGTCACACGTGTACACACACATATACTTTCATTACAGCAGACCAAAGTCACGTAATGACTTTGACACAGCTATAGATGTGCATCATGTATAAATTATTTTCCTTTGTGGGAAGAAGAAACCACCTTGGTCCACACTTTCGTTCAGCCAAGCAGCTCTTGAAAAGCATGGTTGGACCCACCAAAAAAACACCCACTATAATCAAATACAGAAGTGCCCATAAGAATACTGAGCACAGTTATTTCCCTCTGTAATTAAAGCTATCCAGTCTTTCTCTCGGCATGCCTCTGCAAACTGACAAATGGCCTCATTTGTTTCCAATTTGTTTTGGCATTTCAAGATACATTGTTGGAATGACATGGAATGCTCCTACACACTGATCCATGGTGTGCTTCGTTGGCAAAGTGTTTGGGAACTTTTTGACTCTTTTATTTATTTTGGAATGAAAGGAGCAAGAGCAATGAAAAGCGGGAACCAGAATTCTCTCATTATTTTTATTAAGGCTTTCTCACCTTGATGAGAGATAGCACTTGTTCTTGATAGATGGTACCGTCATAACCATAAATATTGCCAGTCAGCCACCTTTTGGGTTGCACTCTTTGTATATTGTATTATTAATTGCCCATCCCTGGGACAATACAAATTAGTGTAAGGAGTTCCACTGCTTGATTGACAGGAATCACTGCAGCTACATGCCCATTTGTTTTGTTGAGAAATAGCAGTGAAGCCTCTCAGAGGGCAAAATTATTCAGAGCCACTAGCAGTATTCAGTAGTCACATCACCGCAGGTCTTTGCTTTCCCTCTTTTTAAGCTTCTTGTGTCACATGCCTTCGTTGCAGACCCATTTAGCAACAAGGGCCATAATAGGACACAGCAGTTCTGAATGCTCACACCTCTTCACTTCCATACATTTTATTTGTGGGCAAATGGATTTGGGTTACGAGAAGTATTATGTTTAGTATTAGGAACAGTGTTTAAGGCAGTTATAAGAGTAAATGACCAAATAACAAGGACAATAAAAACAGAAAATGGGGTTACACAGGGGTGTCCATTATCTCTATTATTTGCATTATCTATAGAATATTTGGCAGAGGTAATTAGAAAAGATAGGACATGGAGGGGTCATAAGACAGGAGAAGAGGAAGTGAAGATATACATATAGTTTCACATACAGTGCCTTAGTTTTCCATTAAATATCGAAAACAGATAAAAACAATAATAGAACAATTTAGATTTAAAGGTTTACAGAGAGATTTTTCAAAGTCAGAAATTATATTTTTAAATACACAATTAGGAAAACAGAAGAAAGTAACAGGATCAGGATTGAGATTTTTAAAAATGAAACATCTAGGAATATACATATATACACATTTATAAAAACTTGGAACACAAAATTATCATCAGATCTGGAGAAGAATAAATAAAATAATAGATGGATGGGAAAAGAAATAAATGTCAATTCTAAGAAGGATAAAGGCAATAAAATATGAATTATACCCAAGGTGCTATATGTTTTACAAACTTTACCAATAATATTAAAGGAAAATGTATTAAGGAAATAGGATAAAAAATTACAGGGTGTTTTTTTTTGGGGGGGGAGAAACCTAGAATAAGGAAAAGATTGCTATATGCTCTACAAGACCAAGGAGGTTGAGGGGCACCATATCTAGAAGGATATCAAGAAGCATATGCTATAAGTAAATGTATAGAACTGGAATATCATCCCCAAAGGAAATGGATTAAAGTTGAAAGAGCTATGAATAACACAGTGGGAGGTATGATGTTATTTGAAAGTATTTCAAATGTAAAAATGAAAGGTTGTTATGACCCTCTGAAGCAACTACTTAGACTATGGAAAAGAAGGGGGGAAATTTAGATGGCCTCTATTGAGATAATAAAAAATTTAGATAGGAGAATTGAGAAACGAAAGAAAAAAAGGATACAGGCTAATAGCAGATTTATTTGAAAATGGGAATTGGATAGGAAGAGCAAAATTAGAACAGATACTGGGGAGAGAGAATTGGTTACAGATAGAGGCTATAAGGAAATATGTACAAAGAATGGAAGTAACCAGAAAAATAGATAGGCCAAACAGTGAGACTGAGAACATAAGATGAGATAAACTAAACGGGAGGAAAAGTATTGGGGGGGGGATATAATGAGGTTAATGGATGAAATATATGAAACAAAAGCTCTAGATTATCTATTAAGAATGTGGAACACAGAGTTGTATATATCAAGAAATGAAATTAGGAAAATTATGAAAGAAATAAGAGAAAAAGAAAAGATAGTGAAAGAATTAAAATTGAAAAATATATAATTTTGGTATGGAACCCCAACCCAATTATCATAGATGAGAGTACCTATAAACCCCAATTGTTGGCATGGGTGTAATCAGCATCTATGGTGGGAATGTAATGAGGTACAGATATTTTGGAAAATAAATGAAATGCTGGGGACAAATATTAGACTAGATAAAGAAATGACAATATTTAACTTAATAAAAATGACAGTTTAAATAGTATGGATGCATACATGGTCAAATAAATCATAGGGGCAGCACATAGCCTTAGGGTGGAAAGATAAATCAAAATGGATTTTGATTAATTGGTTTCATTATCCTGTGGAACAATTAAAATCTGATTATCTACAACAAAGAATCAAAATGTTGAGAATGTGCACCAATGATGTAATAATGAATAAGTGGTAAAATCGGAGCAACAGGAGCAATGAATTGAGAAAAATGTAAGTTTAATTATTCAATGGCATAGATCAGTAGACATTTAATCTTTCTCTGTAAGGGGGGAAAATAGGGGAGACATATTTTGTTTCGTTAATTAAGTGTGTTGTATTGATTTTTTTCATTTAAATAGAAATGTAAAAAATTAAAAAAGAAAGTCCAAATGGAGGGTGGAAAGTCCATAAATAAACGAGACAGAAATGAAAAGGTGTGAGCAGCCAAACCTGAAAATGGAATGAAGAAGATTTAAAGTGAAGTTGTGACCATGGCCAAAGGCACTTTAAAGAAGTCTTTGAAGTGTTCACACATTTGCTCCTTCCCCTCTCCTAAATATTCTGTGCTAGAAAAGGTGGGTTAGAGAAAATTTGGGAATGTGAAGATCACCCCCTGTCTCTCTGAGGTGCCTGAGGCATCTCATTTGTTATGTTTAAATACAGGCAAGCTGTAGTCCTTGGGTTCTAACTAATACTTCCAATAGAGTAAGAGTTGGACCAAAAATCAGCTTTGTAGAATTCTTCTATTAGAGTTTGATTGGTCTGAATGTATTCATTTGAATGTCATTTGCATCCATAAATATTTATTTGTCGATTCCTATTTAAACAGGAATAATGGATCAGAAATATAAGAGTGTGTTGTCTGTGAAATTAGGAGCAAGGATTCTAGAGGACGGGCATAATAGATAGTCTGATGAAAAACTGTGTGCGTGTGTCCACAATGTTATCTACAAAAGATACCATAATCCCCATGGTACAATTAGATCAATATGTAGTGACTATTTGGAACTATCTATATTTTCCCAGGAATTTTCAGTAGTTGCTTATTTGATCTTGCTCTATAGACTCCTTGCAATTATATCCAAGAAATGTACTTGTATCAGCTGGTGGTAACAGAAATGTTCCAGTGCATAGCCATCTTTAAAGTAATTTATCAGCCTATTCAACAACACCAATTTCATGCCTGCATCAAATATATATATATATTTGATGCAGGCATGAAATTGGTGTTATTTGTATATAGTTAAGAAATTAACAAAGCCTAGTGTCATCTATAAATATTGAAGATGACTATCACAGTATCACAGCTTTTCAACATTTTAGAAATGCTAATCAAGGTATGAAATCCATTTAGCCATTTTTTAAAATGATAGAATAGCCAATTATTTTCATTCTTGTGCGTTTTTCCACTGTCACTAAAAGTACCCATTAAGTACCCATTAAAGGGTACGTAATGGCATTTTTGTACCAATTAATGGGTACTTCTAGTGACAATGGAAAAACACCCAAGAACTATATACCTTTTTTTAGTTCTTGTGAAAATTATCCATTCTTGAACTTTAATGTTGGCAATGCCAAACATATAGGCTTTTGTCAAAGCTTTTTTCTTTTTAATACTAATACAATCTCAGTAATCAAGGGGTGTTTTTCCACTGTCACTAGAAGTACCCATTAAGTAC